>JAWNPC010000830.1:7027500-7627500 GCA_035045365.1 Drosophila leonis
CTGGAACTTTTGAATTACACCTTGTATACATATATATATATATATATATATATATATATATATATATATATACAAGCTTGCTCTGTCTTTAAATATGAACACAACAAAAGTATCCTTCAGCTACATGTACTCAACTTTCATTCGACTGCGACGCCGCCGCCTGCTTGTGGGCAGCATTGGGGCATCTGGTCTCCAGCTGCCACTCAACCACTTCTGGCTCTATTTCGACGCCAACATTTTATAAGTATTTTTTGTTGTACTAGGCCCAGAGGACCATAAAAGCTAGAGCTAAGGTGAAATAAAAACCAAAAATTTCTTATTTGTTTTGCTTTTTCCTCTGCTTCTTGCTTATCTTGTTTTCAAGTACTTATTGGATTTGACAAAGTTCAGCATGTCCTGACATGAGAGATAACAAGATATATATAAAGTGCCTCTCAGTGGAAATGTCAACGAAATTGTCAAAAATTAGCAGCGGAAGTGGGCGAAAAACTGACGAAAATAAAGTTGAGCTGAGCTTCGTATGAGCAGCGCAACGCATTATGAGCTGAGAGTAAACTTTGAGCGCATTTTCAAGCAGCCAATGCAGAAACTTCAAACTTCAACTTCAAACTTGAATTATTGCTAGTTATATAAGATTTAATTTCACTAAAGATAGTTTTAATTGAATTCGATTTGATATGCAGCTGTGTTCATAAAAATAGTAGTGCGGCTGAACAAGCAAATAGTGTGATAAGCAAAATATTTTGAAGACAATTTGAATATATATATATACATATATATTTATCTTAATACTCGTATCAAATTGTTTTCAAAGTATTCTGTTTTCAGTCACATTTCAGTCTCGATACTATTTTGATGCACAGCTGTATACACAAAAGATAATTAAGTGAATTATATATGTCCTCGATAGGGCATATCTGGCGCATTTAAATTGCTCAAAAATATAATTGAATTTTGAACAAATGAAAATTGGACAAAAGAAATTTCAGGCTCGCCTCTTTTGTTCAATGAAATGTGGAACAATCGTGATTAAAACTTTTTTATTTTGTGTCAAACTTTATTTTCTATGCTTGACAATTTCTTTTGCTCTTGTGCAACTTTAATGAACACATCAAACAAGACAGAGAGAGAGCGAGAGAGAGAGAGAGAGAGAGAGAGAGAGAGAGAGAGAGAGAGAGAGAGAGAGAGAGATGTGGGGGAGAGAGAGAGAAGTCAAATTAATTGCCAAGTCAAATCAAAGGCAGCCAAAAGCAAATAAAATGTTAACAAAATCCAATTGTAAACGACTTAAAGATACCACGTGAATGTGCTGTTAAATTCAGTTCGTAAGAAAAGAGGCTTGAATTAGGGCATATCAGCTTAGTGATAAGTGAAAAGAGAATAAAATTTAAACAGTTGGCAAAATTGAAAGCCCGAAAGCTGTTCAGTATCTTTTGTGTTAGATCCAAATATAAAAGCTGAAATATTTATGGCTAGAAATTGATCGTATGATTATATATATATCTACAATATATATTAGTTAATGATAGGAAAAGAGGAAAAATGAAATCACTTGGAGAAAAAGAGTAACTGATAAGATAGCAAAGAGCAAGATCAAGTCAATTCCATTCTGGAGCTTTGCCATTATAAGCAATGGGCATATCAGATATTAGGCGACTCCGGAGCTTTGTCGATGCGAACTTCTTCTGTGAGAGCTAGCTTCGATTACGAAGTTTTAGTCTTAGTTGGAATCGAGTAAAAGCAGATCAAACTCTTCGTTAACATTAGCTTAGCAATCGAAGTTTCAAGTCAGTTTTTATTTGGGTCATTCACAGAATTTGTATTGACTTAGAGCTGGCAGTTCAGCTTTGCTAATATAATATTTAGGTATTTATAGTATATCAACTGCTTAGCAACTAAGAGCTTAGAACTATGATCTCAAGCACTAACTGGCTGTCAAGCATTAATCATCATTGTTCAGCTGCTTAAATAGCTGGACTATTTTTGCCATAATTTCATTTGCTATCTTTAATTTGTAAAGAAATTTCTTTATAAATTATAAATAAATATACTATAATATATGCGCTATATATGAATATTAATTAAAATATCTACAGTTCTTATAGCATCAAGCTCAGAGAATTTTTATTTAAGAATATTCATGAATGTAATATAATTTCATTTTCATTTTATATTACGATTTTTGTACTACATACAGCTCATGCTACTCCACAAAGTACTTGCTATGTTTACAGGGTATGAGCACAGCAACAACAATAACAACAACAACAGCAAAGTAGGAAAACGGAAATTGTAACCAATGTTGTGGTTGCTTTTGTTGTGGAGTGAAGCGCAGCGGCAATTGAATGACAGCAGCAACTGTTGCTGTTGTTATTGTTGCTGCTGCTGCCGCTGATGTTGCTGATAATCTGGTTGTGGTTGTTGCAATTGTTGCTGCTGCTGTCGTTTGAATTTAATATTTAAGCTCAGCTCAGCTCAGCCAGCGACAAGATTTAAAATATTTGCGCTTCGCAGTCGCCAAAAAAAAAAAGATTTATGCGCGCACGAATATTGGACGATGTGTGGCACATGCAACACATGCAACACACACACACACACGAGAGGTGTCAGCTGCGTGATGATGCATTTGGGTGGCTGCATTCACTGCTCAAAATCGTGTTCGACTTATGCAATGCAACGCGACGCGACTCGACTCGGTTCGTGCTCATCGTTTGGCTCGCTTGGCCAGTTTTTATTATTAATTTATTTATTTATTTATGTTTTTTTTTTATTGTTTTACAGATGTTTGGCGACTTTTATTTTTGATTTACGGAAAAATGTGTTGTCAGTTTTTCCAGTCACAGCAGCGCACGACCTTGAGACCGCAGATTGTGCAAAGCGAAGCTTAAGTATGCCAAGGAATGGCAAAAAAAAAAAAAAAGAGTTGAGGCAACGCAGCAAAGGCAAAAAGCCATGCCAAATGCTGGGCAGTCTGCACAGGTGTCTCTGATGAATTGCCACAATGAACTTGAAGGGTTTGCACTTGAGAGGCGAGACAAAGCCTCAAAGCTGGCCTCATCATTAAAGATATACCTAAATACTATATTAAGCTCAGCAATTAGAAAAAGCAACTGAGAAACATATTCAAGAGTTTTTTACTCTGCGGCTGGCATTGAAAAGTCTTTACGTTGCTTTGCTCTTGAAACATTTGAATTATCATTGCAGTTGCATAAGGCAGACCAATGCAATGCCAATGCCTAAGTCTACTATTTTCTTATTTTAAGAGCTTCCATTATGAAGTAAATCAGTCTTTAGCAAAGCGAACAATGAACTTTGTCTGAATCGGCAGACTGGGCAGTCTTAAATGAATGAAATGATTTAGATATGCAACACTCATTCAAAATGTGTGAAAAGGGTATATTGTTTTAGTCAATTAGTCAATGTAGTCAATGTAGTAGACCAAAGATATAAACTATAAATATTTAAATGTAGATTTGTATACAAATTATGTTTCATTGTACAGCGATTACAAATAAAATTTTCATATACATCTCAATTCGTTTTTTTTCTAAAAGAGAAATTAAAGAATTAAAAAAAATTTATATATTTTTTTAATTCATCGCATATAAATAAATAATAAAAAAAAAATTTATATATTAAAATTGACTTTTTCGAAAGAGAAAAAAAATGTTTGTATAAATATCAAAGATAAATATGTAAAAATAAATATTATAATAAATAAAATTTGTTGGTAATTTATTTTTATTTTCAATATAATATAATATATATATATATATAATATAATAATATTTATACAAAACTCAATTTTTCTTTCTTATATTTTTTCGAAAAAAATCTATTTTAATATTTGAAATTTTGTAATATTTATTTACATATGTATATAAGCTCATAAAATGTATGAAATATGATTTTTAGTACCAATAAAATTTTAATGCAGCAACAACAAATCAATCAACAATCATCAGAAGACAAACTGTGAACAAAGTGGTGTCAATCACAGAATTCAATTTATTTTCCACAGATTTATGATTGGTATTTAGTAAGTGAAACTCTCGAAAGTAAGTAAACTAAACTGAAATCTTGAACAACTTAAATGTGAATATTGCAAGTGCCTTAAACTATTTGCAAACTACAATCCAAAATAGTTAATCTACGAATTGTCGAAGTAGTTGCTGTAATTAATAGCAGCTCTGCCTGAGTTAAAACAATCTCAGCTTATCTTGTTTATGGCTGCACCGAACCTCTGTCCATTCAGAATTGAATTTAATTGCACTGCTGCGTCTTCAATTAAAGCCAAAACAATTGACTTGGATGGCAGCAGAGGCAAAGAGGGAAAAGCGCGTTGAAAAACTCAATTCGTAAATGAAAATAATTGTTGCACGATATTTGAAAATTAATTATGCTGCCAATTTGCTGTTGTTGTTGCATCCAATTGAATTAAAAGCATGGCAGACAGAATTGCTGCACAATGTTTGCCAGTGCTGGCCGCTTTGGCCGCTCCCGTTTCGGTGCTTTGCGCCTCAATTAACGGCAGCTTGTGGCAGCTGCAGAAAGCGAAACAAAAACCGGAGACCCCAAAAACGCAGCAATTGCTGCCGTAGTGCGAAAATATTCGACATCGTAAATTTTGTACAATTTGAACTCGAAAGTCGTTAAATGTAGCACACACCCAGGACATGGCCAGCACACACACTCTAACCACACACATGCAGAGCGGAAACTGGGTCAGGCGCGAGGGGGCAAATCGAAGGGGCGGAACAATTGCAAATGCCTTCACAACCAAAGTGCGCCAGTGTTGGTTAACGCTGTGCTGGAAGTCATGCATGCATGTAGAGGAATTTGTAAGCCATTACACCAGGCAGGCAAATGCGTTTGCCCCTAATAAGTTAACTGAAAATGTTAGCCAGGCAAAAATGCGTTTAAAACAAATTTTGATTATTTTCCTTTTTAATACTTTTTGGGTCTAAAAAATGATGCGTACTTACTGAGCTCCGCCTTTGGGTGCCATCGCACTTGAGCTGCCCCAAGGCTGTCCGAACATTAAGGAACGTGCTTAAATGCCATTGCGCATACCCTGTACGTATGAGTGCGTTGTGTAAGTGAGGTGGTATCAGCTGCAATGAAAAGAGTGCAAAATGTGAAATGATATTGACAATGGCAATGCTAATGGTAATGCTAATGCTAATGCTAATGCGAATGCTAATTCTAATGCTAATGCCAATGCTAATGCTGATGCTAATGCTATTGCTAATGCTAATGCTATTGCTTATGCATCTGGACTTACACAAGGTATACATAATATTTATCACTCATGACATATATTATATATTATTTACAGGGTATACCGTTGCTAACCTCTTTCAGTCCTCACAACAACTATATGTTGTCTCTTTTTCATGTTTTCTTGGAGTGAAATATAAATAAATGGATGGCATTGGGATGGGTGTGAAGGAAGTCTGGCGGACTGGGTCTTATGATTGTCTGTGTCTATCCCTGATATGTGCACTCAAGTGCCAGGTTGGCTTACAGTTATGTTTTTTACCACTGAGACGGAGCGTTCGACATGATTTAACTCTGCTTACAAATTCTGCTTCAACTGCACAAATACAGCAATAAATCTCATATATACCACAAATACATGCACACGAACACATACGATTGTAAAAAAATGAAAAAGATTGGATGAAAATAGTAAAGTAGAAAAGCTTCAGTGAAAAAGGGAAAGCAAATGGTTTTAATGCATGGAATAAAGTATTTATTGTTGATACCCTGTGCAAGCGGAAATTAATTATAGATTTCGTAAACATGAAATAAAAATCCTGAATAAAATAATAAAATGTAGCAAAATATTAAAAATAAACAAATAACAGAATATTAAAAAAAAAAAACAAAAATATTAACTTTTGTACAATAATAAAACAAAGTATAATAAATAAACATAATATACAATAGAATTTAGTACTTCTACATGTATAATAACACTAAAAAAAACTCTAAAAATATATATGTGTATAGTATAAAATAATTTATTAATAATTTTCTTATTTTTTAAAATTTGTCATTAAATTTAACTTTTTTAATTGTGTAGAATAATGTATTAATTAATTAATTAATAATCTATTAATGTATTAAAGTAATAAATATTAAAAATAAAAAATTTAAATAAATTTAAAAAAGAAAAAAAAATGTATATTTATTTTATATAATATTATGTATAATTATTAGAACAAAAAAAAAAAAAAGGGAAATATATAGATGCTCGTCAACTCATTATTTGCATGAAATTTATTCATTAATTTAAAAAAAATATCTTTTGTTCTAAACAAATTATAAACTAAATAAAGCTTCAGAATGTTTTCCATTTTTTTCCATTTCCATTTCCATATGAAAATCTCAATTTCTATGCCATGTGCTATTAAATAGGGCATACATAATTGGGTTTATTTTCAATTTGAAACATAAAATAATATAGAGTATCTAAAAGTAAACAAAATTGTTATCTCGAACGCAAACAAAACTTTGCTGGAGCAGAATGCAAACAATTTTAGCTTTTTCTTCTTCTCTTTTTTTTGTTTTTTGTTGATATTCCTTTTATTTTTCGTATTCTTAAAAAAGAAAACAATGGCTAAATGGAGTGTCTATGTGTGTGTGTATGTTATGTCTATGGCTGTGTGTGTGTAAGTGGATCATAGCTGTTGGCCGTTAGCGTTTTTCTGCCATTTGTAAGTTGTGCGTGTGTGTGGCTGTGTGTGTGTGTGTGTGTGTGTGTGTGTATGTCTATATACATTTACATACATTTACACGTATGTATGTGTGTGAGTGTCTACATTAAAAACTGTTGCATTTTACCTGCAGCAAATATGCAAGTGGCAATAAATATGTGGCATGCAGCCAAGCATAAAGAAATATGCAAAAGTAAAGCAAAAACAACAAAAATGCAGAAATATTGCAAGAGATAGCAAAATTGTTTGCCTTCATTCAATTTTTTTCTTGCATTAATTATGACTGGCCTTTTTTTTAAAGCACTGAACAACTATGTGAGTAATATAATATCAAATTAAATTAATAAACAACAAGAACTTTGCTGTTTGCTTTTGCCAGCTGAACAGCCTGGTAAATACTTCAGCTTCAGCTGAAAAAAAAAAACAAAAACAAAACAAAATATAAATATAAATATAATATAAGAAAATATGTAGCTTCTTATCGCACTTTGAACTTTTTAAGTGGATTTTGTGGAAGCTCTCTTGGGCTGGCAGCCACGTCAGATGAACTACATTTTATTTATTTTGTAGGCCAAATGTTTTTTTTATAGAAATGGCCCTCCTGTTGGGAAAGTTAAGCTAGTCTTGGCTTTTGTGTAAAAAAAGCAACTATACTTTTTTGTACTTAAATTAAGTGTAGAGGAAAATGTTAAGGAGCAAAAGTAAAGGATGGAATATATGCAAAAGAAGAGATGAAAAAGTACAGAAAACGAAGATGAAAGAAATGCTTCGTACATTTAGCTTAGCAACTCGCTCTTGGTTCAGCTGGACTTTTGCATTGAGACAATTTGGATTTTGATTTTGATTTTTTATGCTTCATGATGAGGAAAAACAAGAAAAGTATAAATTTAAGAAATATAATGCATTGTTTTTGCTTAATGACAATCATTTTCAGTTATGAGTTTAGTTCACGTTCTGCAGACGTTTCCGATTAGGAATTCTTTTATTTTATTTTTTCTTTAATGCAAAGTTGAGCTCGCTGCTATCTTTGAGACGAAAATAAGAAAGACACTCTTCTTATTCCCACAAACATCACGTTTATAAAGAGATTGAAAGAGCAAACATATATCTGAGTAAGTACATTTATCGACTAAAACTAGTAAAGCTCTAGAAGGGAGTGCCCGACTGGGAGATACCCTGAACTATGCGCAGAGCTGCTCTAATGATGCCACACTTCTTATATCGATGGCTATATCAACCCAGCTCGTTCTTCTGATCAAGAATATATATACTCTATTACGTCTGCCAGGCCACGCAAATCATTTTACCTAATTGAATCTCCATTTGCAATGGGTTCAAAGTAGTAAAGAAATCTTAGCTTTTCATTCTGATTTAACCTGCTTTGCTCTGCTTCTTATACTAATCCAATTTATTTCAATAACATTGAAAGCTACCAAAAAAAATGCATATTATATGAATTCATTTTAGCTTTTCGCCATTCATCATCGTACGCAGCTTTTCTTTCGATATATTTTGTTAAAGTTTTTTTCTTTGGTTTCTCTCTTTGGCGTTCGCTTTGTGCGTTGGCAGAATTTTGCATTTAATCAGCTTTTGACAAGCTAAATTGAAGTTTAATTAATTTCAGCGTTGCCGTGGCAAAGGCAAATTCAAACGCAAATACGCAGCGCATAACTGGCCAAAGCAAATACCCACACACACACATTCATGTGTGTGTGTGTGTGTGTCAGCTGCTGTTGGCCTCTGACCGAAAAGCTTTGGCATTTAGCCCGTAGCAGAAGGTGCATGCCACGCCCCCATATAAGAAAATATGTCATTTTTCTTACAGCTTAAATGAAATTAAATGAAAAAAAAGCAAAAGAGAAAGGAAAGAGAAAGGTAAAAAAGAGAGAAAAAAAAGTTCGTATAATTTATGAGCAAGCGAAACGGAAATGCTGAACGCATTCAGCATGAAATCCGAGTGCGACTGCGACGCGTCCTGCGAGCGACCGAGAGCAAGATTTTTGGACGCAGGTAGCAAAAAGTCGTCGCTCTGCCAGGTGATGTATTATACTTAACTGATTTATTGCCATATTTATGCGCAGCATTCGAAAGCTGCGACCGAAGATATACAACATTTGATTACATATTAGGCACGCTGCTCCAGTATTTAATGAGGGGTATTCCCGAAAACGATATTAGCCTGGCGATAAAACAATGAAAAGTTGAACTGCCTATATAAATATAAATAGTAGTGCGAGTACTATACAGCTGTGTTCATAAAAATAGTAGTGGATAGTAGTTCATCAAAATAGTAGTGCATAGTAATCGCACTATTATTTTAAAGAACACAGCGATAAAACAGTGAAAAGTTGAACTACATATATAAATATATGTATGTTCATAAAAATAGTAGTGAGACTACTCGACAACTGTGTTCATAGAAATAGTAGTGCATAGTAGTAGTTCATAAAAATAGTAGTGCATAGTAATCGCACTACTATTTTAATCAACACAGCGATAAACATATGAAAAGTTGAACTGCCTATATAAATATATGTGTATATACAGCCTTGTTCATAAAAATAGTAGTGCGACTACTACATAGCTATGTTCATAGAAATAGTAGTGCATAGTATTCGCACTACTATTTTTATGGACACAGCTGTATATATATATTGAGAAATATATATATTTATTTGGCAAGTATTCAGACGTAAGAGTGCTCTGATAGGGACTGCCTGACTGGAAAATACCACGAATCAATCTTTTGTCTTCACACATTTTTGTGCACTTATCTTAAGATTTCTATTCAGCTCTGAGATTGCTAACGTTTCGTGAAACAACTAACAAAGAGCTAAATATTATACAAAGGTTGAACAAAGCGTATACGTTATATTTGCAGCGCCAAACAGGAGTGCCCGACTAGAAAACACCCTGAACTCTGCGCAGAGTTGAAATTTCTGTCTACGCTCATGTTTGCATAGTTCTCTTAAGATTTATGTATAGCTCCAACATTGCAATCGTTTCGTGGAACAACTAACTACTGTACAAATGTTGAACATGGCGTATACGTGACATTTGTTGCGCCAAGCAGACTTGAGTGATGCGATAGCACTTGCCCCAAGCACTAGCCACTCTGGCCGGCAGCTCAGGCAGCGCACATCATTTAAATGAGTTTTGTAACATGACCCAAAGACACCCACACACACACACACACATAGAGAGAGATAGATAGACAAACACGAACAGTTTCTTGGCAAATGTTGACCACAATTTGTGCATGTGGCAAGAGCAGCAGGCAGCAGGCAGCAGCTGGGACTGTAGCTCGTTTGTCCTTGAACCTTATTTGTGGGCAGCGCTTAGAGCTGGCATTTTATTTGTTTGCGCTGTGTCTGTTTGCCACATGCGAAAGCACATGAAATTTATGCGCTCAAGTCGTTGCCAGACAGCCAGAGCAGTGCTGCCATTGTCACTGCCACTGTCCTTGTCTCTCCTCGTCTGCCCTAGTCCCCTATCTGTTTAACTTGGCTCGCATTTCAGCTGTCAATCCGTGTGTGAAGGAATCAACCTGACCAAAGGACAGCTCGCATTGTTGTCTACACACTGACCGCATCTTAGACTCTCGTTTAACTTTCTATTTGCTGTGTAAACAGCACTTCGCATTCTTCACAAATCAAAAGTCAAGCAGACTTCTTCTTCTGCTTCTGCTTCTGCTTCTTTTCAGTAGAGTCAAGCAGCGATATCCAATTCCCGCTTAAATCCAATTAGATTGCGCAAATGCTTTCCCATTGATATGTTAAGCTCAGCTAAATTGGGTCAGAGTTCAGCTTTAAGTGCCGTTAATTGCGAGCAAAGTAACTGATTTATGGCAGGTGATTGAGTTTAGGTGTTTATCCAATGGGATTATGAATGAAAAACTATTTATTTGAAGTCAAAGATAGAATGGAGTGTGAAGTGTCTGAAGTAGAGTGGCCAAGCAGGATTGATACTCTTTGCGATAACTATATGTCAGCAGTTGTTTAAGTTATCGATAACATTCAGCTGTCGGAATATTCTTTAAGAAATGCCATTTGATCTTGAGTCATCTTAAGTAATACAACAAGTCCTCTAGTTGGAAGTGCCTGACTAGGACATACCCTGAACCCTGTGCAGAGTTGCTATTTCAATCATTCTAAGCTTTTTTTATAGTAAACAACACTCACACAGTAGATTCACTTGGGGTGCGCTTGGGTTGTACTCATGGACTTTCCTCTGGGAAATTAAAGCATTGATTAACTTTTTTGTAGTTGAACTGTCTGAATCCAGCTTTCAGTGCGTGCTAATGTAATCTATATGTGACGACAAGCCAAAGCACAAATCTCTAGAATTCAAAAAACGCTTGAGAAGGAAGGGAAGGAGACTTGTACGGGCAGGCAGACGGACAGACGGACGGACAGACGGCCATGAGTTTCCAGTTGCAATGCCTTTGGGCTATAAACATGTTAACGAAGTTCTGTCTCAGTTCCTATTAAGCAATGTCCTGAAGTCGATTATCGTTAAGGCATGATCTTTTGTATACTCAGCTAACATCCGCACTAAGATTGATACGAAGTAATGAAATTAACGATGTTATAGAAAGCAGAAAACACAATTTAGCAACAACATGCAAAATGTCAAGTCAGTTTTACTAAGGCGAGTCAAACAAAGTTAAGCAAAGTCAAGTTAAGTCAAAGCCTTTTTAATCACTTGTCACTCTATGCATAATGGCATACATATAGCTTCACAATAAAACTCGAATCAACATCATACCGCAAGCAGTTTTGGTTCCATTGCAATTTGTTTTCCCATTGCTGTTAGCTGGTCACTTTATAATACAATATATTTCTACATATATAAGAAGAATATATATACATATATATAGAAGGATATATATCTAAAGTACACATATAAACAATCTACGCTCTAGTATACATTTGCATAGAATACTCTAATCAAGTTATGCAGCAGCTTTTGAATATCGCAAACTAACCTCATGAGAGTTGCTTTATAGCCCTGAGCATCATCATGTGGTCTACCCAAATGCCACTTGGGCTCCTCCGTTATTATAACATTTGCAATGTTTCGCTTTTAATTATTAAAGCAGCCGTCAGTCTTGTGGAAGCTGCATGTTTTCTTGACCCCAAAAAGGCCAACGACAGCTGCCTCTGCCTCTCCACATCTCTCTCTCTCTCTCTCTCTCTCTCTCTCTCTCATTCAGTCTCTCTCTCTTTCTGTCTGTGCATGTGTGGTCACAGTTGCTCTGCTGCTTAAAGCCTATTTAATATAATTTAACATAAATTTTAGCTAAAGCTCAAAAGTCCAGCAAATTTAATGCAAAATCTGGGGGAATAGAAAAATTGTCATTATAATAAAATCTGGATTTAGTTTAGTGGAAATTCGTTTTTGTTTATAAATTTCGTTTTTATACCCTGTGCGGCAATGGACAGCGGGTTTTAAGGGATTTCCTTTTGCTTAGATGATTGATGGAAATGGTAAAAAATACAATAAAAATATATATTTATATTAATATGTTTCTAGATCCCTTCATTTATCTTATATTCACTTTTTCTTACTCTCATTTTCTTTGCTTCCATTTCCATCTCCCTTCCTCACGGCATTTTTGTTGTTAACTTGCTTGTTCTCATTCTCTCTTTATATATTCTTGTTCTTTCGCTCTGCTGATTTTTTTCTGTCCATGTCTCACTTAGCTTACACTGCCATACAGGGTATCTCCCAGTCTAAAACTCACTTTAAAAAGTCCAAATTATTTTAAAACGAATTTCATTTAGCATTTATGATATAATTCTGCAAATTTAATAACGAAGCACACAAATTGCATTGTCAGAGGTAGAGATAGAAACAGATAGAAAGAGAGAGAGAGAGATAAATATAAGAATTTAATTTTTTAATATATATCCCCACACATATACATATATTTATACATATATATATATATACATATATAATATATATATATTTATAGCTCTTGTTTAGATGTGCTAATGAATGCATTTCTGGCTGGCATCGAATTTATTTTAAATGATGTTTTATTAATGTAGTTGAAAAATTATCTCGTTGTCACGTTGAGCTGCCTTGACAGCTGACCCTGGGTGGGCGACAAAAAATTGGGGTGTGGGGCAGTGGGCGTGGCAGTTGTGTAACGCATTTTCATGCGGGCAAGCACAAGGGGAAAATTTGCATAGCGACTGGCCAACAGGACAGCAGGACAGCAGGGCAACAGGGCAACAGGAGGACAGTAACTGCTGACAGTCTCATCAGCATCCGCATCCGCATCAGCATCATCAACAGCAGCAGCAGAAGAAGCATCAGCAGCAGGACAGCTGCTGACCAGGCTTACAAACTTGAAGGATGCACTAGAAAAATGTGGATGATGATGCAGTTTCTGGCACAGCTGAGCTTAATTATATGAACCTATTTAAATTCATAATGCTGTCAAGCGGAGCAGCGTGAAAAAACTACTCAAATTTAGCTAATATTTAAGGGAAATGCGCTCCAGAAGTAGCCAACAGTAAATTACGCAAAGCTATTTGCCTAATTGAACAGCTTAAACAAGGTAAAAAGTGAGCTGCTCTCATTAAAAAGTAATGACAAGCAATACAAATGTAATTACACCCTAATGCCAAAAGGGAACTAGAGTATATTGAAATAGATTTTGATACAGATAGAGATAGAGATAATTGTACCCAAAGGCTATACCCAGTAGTTAAAGGTCAACCATGTGTCGTGATAGTAGATAGGAGATAATCATACCCTGCAGCTGAAAGGGATAGTAGATAGTAAATAGTAGATAGTAGATAGTAGATAGTAGATAGTAGATAGTAGATAGTAGATAGTAGATAGTAGATAGTAGATAGTAGATAGTAGATAGTAGATAGTAGATAGTAGATAGTAGATAGTAGATAGTAGATAGTAGATAGTAGATAGTAGATAGTAGATAGTAGATAGTAGATAGTAGATAGTAGATAGTAGATAGTAGATAGTAGATAGTAGATAGTAGATAGTAGATAGTAGA
The DNA here is from genome assembly GCA_035045365.1 of Drosophila leonis. Classification (NCBI taxonomy): domain Eukaryota; kingdom Metazoa; phylum Arthropoda; class Insecta; order Diptera; family Drosophilidae; genus Drosophila; species Drosophila leonis. The sequence continues at coordinate 7,041,253 of JAWNPC010000830.1, forward strand.
TAGTAGATAGTAGATAGTAGATAGTAGATAGTAGATAGTAGATAGTAGATAGTAGATAGTAGATAGTAGATAGTAGATAGTAGATAGTAGATAGTAGATAGTAGATAGTAGATAGTAGATAGTAGATAGTAGGTAGTAGATAGTAGATAGTAGATAGTAGATAGTAGATAGTAGATAGTAGATAGTAGATAGTAGATAGTAGATAGTAGATAGTAGATAGTAGATAGTAGATAGTAGATAGTAGATAGCAAAAAGTAGAACTTAAATTAAAATATAACTTCAAGCTTTAAAAATTTCCCAACGTCCAAGCTAATTAGGTAAAAACGTAGAGCAGCTGGTTGGCCCCCATTGTGAACTACTAACTAACAATTCACAATGAGCTTTCGGCGAGAGCTAATTGCTATATTAACTCCGCGCAGTGCTGCAGTTCCGACTACACTCAAAAAAAAGGACAATAAAAATAGTGGAAGAACGCAACAAAGTTTTGTGCAATTTAATTAAATTAGCACATGGCATTTGTTAGCAGCTTGTACAGTAAACACTGGCATACACGGTCTGGGACAGGGACAGGGACAGGGACAGGAACATACGCTTTGTGCTAAAGCTGGAAAGATTCTTTTGTTTAAATTTACAGCTTGTGACAGGCTTAATTAAATTGTTTACGCAGATGAAGGGCAACGGGAAGCACAATTTGCTGCAAGCCAGAAACTGATTAACGAAGTTACAGGGTATATGAAGCAACTATTTATTATTCAGGTTGTTGTTGTTGTTGTTGTTGATGTAGTAGCCGAGCTGGCAAATGGCCATAGTTTACCCTCTCGACCCAATCTTGAGTTTGCTGCACAAATTAAACAAGAGCCGCATTTGTGAGAAGCGCATAGAAGGGCGTTGTTAAACTACCTATAAATTTAGCCGGCAACAGCTACGTGACTTGTCATAAATCAATTCCCGCTCGCTCTTAAATTATAACGTGCAATATTCTGCACTTTGGCATTATGTTGCCGTATTTATAATACGCCTGGCAGCCCAACAACAGCACAACGGACACGCTAACGAGCACTCAACAATAAAGGAGCTGCTACCTTCTATTGCTCCTCTTCCTCTACGTTCTCCTGGTCCACTCCTCTTCTAGTCCGTATCGAATCGTTGCCTCATTTGCTGCCGATGAGGCAACAATGGATCGCGTCAAAGTTTGCCAAGTGCCGGGCAGCGCCTCATAATGACGACAAATTGCATTTCAAATACTATTTGAATAAATGTGCAGAGAAAGGAAGCGAAAGGGAAGCGAAGCACAGAAAAAACCAACATAAATTATGATTATCGAGATATAGAGCTAGACAGATGTTCAATGATGAATTATCGAGAACTGATTTATGCTGAATATTTTTTTTCTTGATCATAATTGGCTTGAAAAATAGCTGAGCTCATAAATATTTTACAATTTTGTAATTGAAGACTGTGGGCGAAGGAAATGAATAAATAAATAAATATAATTTTACAACCTTCTTTCTATGAAAGCCATGAGACTTGCCTATATTGATATTTTATATTTGATATCTTACTATATATTTTATATATTTTAAGTGGCTTATATATTTAATATTTGTAAATAATTATGTTAAGGAAAATTACAAGTCTTTCAAAATCTTCGGTCGTTCACATTTGAAGTCTTGCCACAACTTTTTAGTCTTTTATTTCCTGATTTGTTGCAAAAGATAAAAACGAGAAAAAACTTTGTTTTTGTTTTTTTCTGTGCATTCAATGAGATTAACAATCAGCAAAGTCCTCTTCAATTCAACTCGAAACTTAATTCAATACAAATTGCCATGAGAAAAAAGTTGCAAGTTAGAGATGCTCGACTAGGAATACTCATTACCAATTAAGACATATTTTAATTTAGTTTAATAAAAAACATTATATTAAGCAATATTTATTTAAGATTAAGATTTGATAAAATCATATAATAAAATATTAATTTTTTTTTTAAGTTGTAAGAAAAAACTTTTTATAAATAATGAGAAATTTTAGAGAATTAAAATGAATTTAATATTAAACTTAATATTTCATATATATTTTTTTTTAATATTTAAATTTTTTTTTTTTATATTGTATATTGTTGAAAAGTTATATTTTGCAGTATTTGAATAATGTTGATATATATATATATATATTTAATTTTTATAAATTTTGTTATATTATAATACTTGGTATTTTATTATAATGATATTCTCCAAATATTTTTCTTTAATTTTGCTTTGTGACTTTCTATTTCAACCTTGAATAAGAGAGCGCTCATCATGTCCGATTTAGTCAATACTTTGCTTACAGGGTATTTAAATAATTGTCATTTAATGGTAAAGTAAGTTTTTGCCTTGTGCAAATATTACGCCTTGTTGGTAGCTCAGATCTCACGTACGCATAATTATCTCAGTAACAATGTTCAGACCATAAATACCAATTAAGCCATTACAATGCATTTTTGCTGTTGATGTTTTTTCTGTTTTTTGTTTTTAATGGCGAAAAATATCGACGGAAAGTGCGAGTTTTTCGCTTCATTAATATTTCGCGTTAGTTGAGTGAAAGCGAGTGTATTGGGTTTTGTATAAAACAATGAAAACGGAAGCTAGGGACTTGAGTTAAAAAAAAATATTCAATAACAAAATTTAATAAATTTGTAGAATTTAAAATAAAATATATAAAATATTAATGAAATTTCGAAATATATTTCTACCTTAAATAAATATTGTAAATCAAAATGTATTTAAAATAATTATTTAATTGTAATATTTATACTTCATATTTATAATAGGCTTAAACATTTGAAATATTTATTACAGCCCTCGTATATCTAAACCCCTCTTAGAGATTGAGGGAAGCTTTCCCTAAGATTTCCTTCAGATTTCATTTCATAACATCAACTATTTGTTGAGCGAGTATTAGACAGTCGTAGCGACTGCAATGTTCTTGTTTGCTTTGTTGTTTTTATTTTTTTCAATCTCGACAACTGAATGACATGAAAAGACTTCAGCAAGCGGAAAATGCATTTTCAAATTTAATATTTTGATGGATGCGATTCGAGTGGCAATTGCGACATGCAACGTGCCACATGCCACAAGCCACGCAATGCGGCTGCCAGTGAGAGAGTGGGTGGGTGGTTAGCTGGGCTGGTCTAGTGGTTGGTTGGTCTGGTGGTTGGTTATCTTGCATGTACTAAATGCTGTTCACAATGCATTTATGACAATTTATTAGCACGTCGTGCGATGTCAATGAACCTGCCACAGTTGCCGCCACTGCTAAGACAACAAGTAAAAGTGATCTGGTCGAGAGTGTGCGACTAAGAGATACCCTGTACTTTAAGTAGAGCTTATTCCATCTTATGGCTATGGCATGATATATCGAATAAGAGCAGAGTATGAGTATTCAATATGAGGCTCTGATTAGAATCTTTCGTGTCCCTAGCTTTCAAGTTCTTTAAGTTATCGAAATACCTATATCAAAAGGCATTGCATTAAATATCGAGTATGAGTATAGATACGAGTGTAAGTATGGGTATGATATCGAGTATGATTATGAGTATCAGAATTCATTATACAATTCTATATAGAATCTTTCGTGTGTCTAGCTTTAAAGCTCTTTAAGTTATGCTTCAAAAACAGTCGAAATATCGATTTTTATCGATCTTATGGACACGCCACAAATGATCGAAAAAACATGTTAGACTGGCACTGCGTAATGAATTGACGAACAGACAGATGAACATACTTATACGGCTTGATCAAATATATATATAATATATAAGCTGTTTCCTGTCTACCTGTTACACACATGATACCCATTTGCTGTGACTACAGGGTATAATAATAGCCACGACATGCCTGCCTGTTGGCCTCTTCTTGTTGCTAGCCAACTCCCTCTACACCCGTCCGCTGTCCGCCTTACATGCATATGCATGCAGCCTTTCACTTTCCGCCAAACAAACAAACAAACAAATGTCAAACATTGTTGGCTGAGTAGCTGCTCGGCAACAGATGGGGGCCCCATAGTCACGAAAAGTGTCGTCTTTACTATTTTATATGGCATTATTAACCCGTTTTCCTAGTTTTTCATTGTGCCTTTTCAGCTCTAGCAGCTTTGGCAGCTCTACAGCTCTACAGCTTTTGCAGCTTTGGCTGTTTCTCAGCAAGTCTTAACATAATATTGCAATTATTACATGAGGAAGTTGACGTTGAAATGGAATGGAATGGAGACGTGTTTGCCTGTTGGCGCCCATCAAGTACATCACAATTGTTTACAGACCTAGGAAAATGTAGGACAACTGGGTCATATTATGTAAGCGATATATATCGCTATACCCAACGGTTGGGCAAGCGTGTTCGGAGTGTAATGCGATACTAACTCAAAGAAATGTGATATGCAAAGTAAATATGTAGGTGAATTAGTCAGAAGAACAAGTTTTTCATAGTTTGTAGAGCAAGTTGATATTTATCGATATATAAAGAGAGTAAATAAAATCGTTTTGAACAGTGAAATACTATGGAGTTTAATTTACTGATAGTATCCATGTGAATATGGCTAATCAATAGAAAAATAAAATTTAAATAATGAATCGATATTTATCGATGCCTTTATAATCGCCTGTACTTCAAAGCATCGATATATATCGATATTGCGCAAATCTAAGCTAAACTAATGAATGCCAAATGCATTCAGAAGTCAAATTGCATTTCGTCCTTTTCATAATTTATCCACTTAACTTTAGCTCTGACCCAAAGCCCTTCAGATAATACTAAAAACAGTTTTAGATATCTGTATGTATATCTATATATGTATATATACGATATATATATTCATATTTGAAGTCTGGCATTTGACACACAAGACAGCCAATTAGCAAAGGCTTTGAAAATTAAGCTTGTTTTTGTGTAATTGAAGCAAACCTCAAACGTCGTCTAAGCAACTTCCTTTGCATTCATTCAGGGAATGTTATCTTCCAAGTACTACTGGAAAACGACGTCCTACTGAGTATATGCATAAATATAAATATATACATATATATAAATGGGGAAACTCATCAACAAGGCCAAGCCAACATAATCGTAATCTTTAAGGATATGAGTGAGGGCAAGGGCAAAGGCAGATATCCTTATCAATGCGAACAGACAAGCAAAATAAAAGCTGAATATGAGTGTGTGTGTGTGTGTGTGCGTGTGTGTGTGTGTGTGTGTGTGTGTGTGTGTGTGTGTGTGCGTGTGTTGTGGTATTAATTTTGCTTTACCGCGCCCACACAGCCCGCGCCAAGCAAAACAATTTTATGCAAATTCTCGAAAACAGCCTCAAAGTCAAATGCTAAGAAAAACAAAAATTAATGATGCCCAATGTATAATCCATACAAATGACATGCAAGGGGGCTGTTCTTAAGGTTAGGGGCGGTTGTAGAAAGGGTTAAATATCTTGCCAGATATGACTGAATACGGTCTACGCCGTCTGCTCTTTGACTAGAGGAGCTTAATGTCAACCAAGATTTTGCTTCGTCTCGTGCCACGAAATTTTCTTTTGTCACTTGTGGTTAAGGGCGAAGGGTGGGGTGGGGTGTAGGGGTTGGGGCTTACAAAGACATTGACAGGGAAATTAATTTCAATATATGAAAATGTATTTTTGATATACAAACACACACACACACATATAATATATCTATATGCATATGAGCTTGTGCATGTGTTAAATTTAATAGGAATTTATGTTCATTTATTGAAAGCCCAAAGCGAGAATTCCCTTAGGGAAAATTAATTTGATGTTGGCAAAGTTTCGGTAGGTTGACGAGCTATAAATAAATAATCGATATTCAAGTAGCTCAGATAGATAAAAGCAGCTGGAGATAATAGCTATCTGCTTTAAATATCAATCAACTAATTATATAGAAATATGTCTAAAAACTGCTGAAGAATTTCAAATTTCGAATATCGTATTTTATATGCTTACATGTACTAGATTACTATGTTATACTATAGTGTATATATACTTGTATATTATAATAAAATAAATCAAATTTCAAATATCCTATTTAAATCAAATATATAGTCTATACAATACGATATTAGAACTTTAAGGTGTCGGTATCTCCAAGCTCTAATCGATCAAGTCTAAAAATTCAAGTTACGGAAATTTCTTAATTTCATATTCATAAGTAAATTTGGACCTTGAAATCTCGAATATCGTATTTCGAATGTCGTATTTGAAAAATTGCATTTTCGAGTATTGTATTTTAAATGTTATTATATACTAGATATGATATAATAAAATTGAATATCGAATATCGTATTTGAAATATTGTAAGCTCGAATATCGTATTTCGAATATCGTATTTGCAATTTCGATTATCGTATTTTAAATGTTATTATATACTAGATATAATATAATAAATAAATTCGAATATCGCATTTACACACATTAATAACTTATATAATACGATATTCGAACTTTAAGATACTTTAGTATCGATATAGTCTTAAGTTGTCAGATACTCAAACATTGAATATTATGAATTTAAATTTGGAATATCGTATTTGAAGTCTTGAAATTCGAAATATCGTTTTTTAAATAAAAAAGACTTCGAATATCACATCTGAGATATAACAATTTTGCACAATGTACTTTACTTAATTACATATATTAATATTTGAATAATAAAGATAATCAAATAACGAATATGTTATAAATTTTAAGCTGTTAAAGAAATTTAAATTTAAAAAAAATAATAATATTGTAGAAATTTTATTCTTTTTTAAATAGCTTAAATATTACATTAGAGTTATAAGAACTTTATTTAGACCAGAAAAAAAGGCATATTTGTATTAAAGATTATTTAAATATAAACTTAAATTTATAAACAAAACTTAAAACAACAAAAATTTTAAAAAAATGATATATGCAAGATCTCCGTCTATTTATATAATAAACAGATAATAATTAAGGATTTCCACTTGTTGGGGCACAGCTAACTTGCCGCTTGCCTAACGGAATTTCTCAATTCAAATAAGCGCAGAGCAAAGTTTTGCGCATGTGCAAAGCTCTCTCCCAAGAGAGCGTTTTGCTTAAACAGCCAAAGCTACCCTCAGTGCATGCATATTTAAAAAGAGAGAGCGAGAGAGATTCTCAGAACGAGAGAGAGAGTGAGAGTGCGAAATTGATGATGAGGAAGCAAAAAGGGTAGCAAAACACGGAAATGCGCGACCAAAAGAAATGTTACTTCACACACAGCGAGAAGCCAGGAATGAGGCGAAAAATGAAAGAAATAAGAATAACAAGCCGAAAACAGAGACAAAAACAACAACAACAACAACAACAGCAGCAATGAGAAATGCCGTTTGGCAGTTGCTGCGAGCGTTTGTTGAACTGAAACAAACGCAACGAAACGCGTCGCGTCGCGTTCTAAAAATAAGAAAAATAACAAAATAATAATAATAAAATTAATTATTAAATAATTATAACAAATACAAATAGTTGTTAAGGAAAAGCTACTATTTTTGCTACAAAAACAAACACCAAAAGTGCATTTAAAGCGAAAATTACGCAAAAGAAATTAGAATTAAAGCAAAGCAAAGCAAAGCAAAGCAGAGCAAATGAAGCAATAAAAGTTAAAGTTTAAAACAACGAAAGAATAAATTGCAACAAGAAGTGTTCAAATTGTAATTTTTCATACAAAATGTAAGCAATGAAATCAATTGTGTCTGTGTGTGTGCGTGTGTGTGTGTGAGTGTAAAAATCGAAGGCAGACAAACAAAAGTCGCGCCTGCAATTCGCGTGCCAAGCGTAACAAAAACAAAAAACCAAAAATAAAACAAAATTAAAATTCTGCTGCAGCAGCTGACAGCGCTTTGTTATGATGGAGCCTAGCGGTGGAAGTGGGATAGCTAGAGTGAGAAGGAGTTGAAGTGGGAGTGGGAGTGGGACAAGCCAAGCAAGGCTGGGCACACTTCGAATGTAACCGCACGCACAGTTGATGACAGTTGCTTTGCCTAAGCCAAAACCCACCCTCCTCAAAGGCTGTGGTGTGAGTCAGAGAGAGAGATACATAGAGCAGAGAATGTGAGAGAGCATAGACTGTGAGAGCGAGTGAGCATTAAGCAGACCGGCAAATGCCATTCTCACTCTCTGAGAGCATTGAAACTTGAATCATAACACAAGACACTGAGCAAAAAAACAGGCTAAGCTTTGTTTGTGTGAGCTGAGTTAAATAAATGGAAATAAATTTTAAAAACAAAAATAAACAATTGACATAAAATACAAATATATTTAAATAAAAATAAAATAAAAGAAAAAACTTAATTTAAAATTCAAAATAAATTAAAATAAAATATAATTTTGGCAAAGGTTCAATTTATAATAAATTTAAAAAATAAAAAATATAATGAATAAGGAATTGATTTAGAACAGAAATATAACTAAATAATAAAAAAAAACTAAATAATTTTAAATTAAAAATAAAATAAAATAAAAATGTAATTTTGGTAAATTTTCAATCATTAAAAAATTTAAAAATTAAAAAAATATATAAAACGAAAATATATATATATTTTTTAACAAAATTTCAATTGTTATTAAATACTGAACAAACAATTGTCTCTAAACAATTCATTCAAAATAAAAATATAATTAAATAAATACATTATTTAAAAATATATAAAAATAAAATAAAAATTAAAAAAATAAAAATATTTAAAAATAAAAATATACAAAATTAAATAAAAAAATAATTTAAAATTAAAAATAAATTTTCAATTATTAATAAAATAAAAAATAAACAAAAAATATATAATTTTAGTAAAATTTACTTTATAAACCGTCCGCCAGACTGTCACTTTTATCTGTCTAGGTCTAGGTCGGACTGCATTTGCAATTGCTGCTTACAGACTACAAAAATCTTCTCTTTCTTTCTTGGACTGCCTCCCACCTTGGAATCTGTCATTATCCCGCATTAGCCTTCAATGTGGAGTCCTTCTATGTGCTCTAACTCAGCTGTGCCCTCAGTGCTACTGCGTTTAGGTTCCACTTCTTCCGCCGCAACTCATTTTCAGCGAAGTCACAAGCTCTTTTCCAAGCATCTTTGTTGTCGCACATTCGCTCCATTATCTCACTGCCTCTACTTTGACTTCAGCTTAAGTTTCTGTCAGGTTTGGTTCTTTCTTTCTATCCCCCTTGCGCAGCAGAAGAAAATGTGTTCAGCATTGTGCGTTGTTCGCAGTGAATGCAGATGGATTCGGCCCTCAATGGGAGCACTTTCGACAGTCATCATGACCAGCGAGCACACTCTTTATATTATTATTGCTATTTATTATTATTATTTAGTATTTATTATTTATTGTATTTATATAATTATTATATATCAATATTATTTATTGTTATTATCATTATCTATTATTCATATTATTAGTACTTATTATTATTATTGTTACTTATTATTATTATTTAGTATTTATAATTATTTATATAGTTATTATTTATTATTATTATTTATCATCACTATTATTTATTGTTATTATCATTATCTATTATTATTATTATTAGTATTTATTTTTATTATCAATTTTTATTATTGTTTTTATTTGTTATTGTTATTAATATTAATTATTACTATTATTATTATGTATTTTTATTATTGTTATTCATTATTATTATTTTTATTAATCATTAAATTATTTTACAATCTTTGCATTCCTGCATGACTTCTTAGGCTTGCTCCACTCGCATAACTTAAGATTATCTCAGTGAGCTTCAGCTGTATAGGTGTTAAGTATCACAAATACTATATCAACTACACACACACACACACACACACCTGAACACACCTACACAGTCATAAAAGGCGATAACACTTAACGCCACTTTATCAGCTTTGCCTATGCTCGCCTTGTCATCAGGACATTAGGCAGACGTACAACTTAAGCGTTACATGCCCAAACACACACACACTCACACACACACACACACACACACACACACACACACACACACACACACACACACACACACACACATGTGTGTGTATTTAAGCTCTTTCACACCTCAGCTTAAGGCGCTGGCATCGCTTAGCTGCAGCCGCAACGCTAATAAATTGCAACAAATTTTTGGGCAACTGCAGCGCAGTCAACCAAATGCCACGCCCCCAGTTAGTTGCTGCCTTTGCCCAAAAGTAATGCAATTATGCGTCAATTTATATATATATCTATATATATCTATTTATATATATCTTTTACTTTCGACATTTCCCAAAATCCATTTGATTTCCGCAGATTTGGCTAGAGAGAAAAAGAGGCGGAAGCGAGGGGGGTCATGGCTATGGCCTAGGGGTTGCATGCATGTGGCAAAAAAGAAGCAAATAACGAGCGGATATTGTGTGAAGGGGAGGGGAGGGGAGGGGGCCAAGGGGAAGGAGAGCGACGGCTTAAGCTAGTGACTGCCAAATGTGAATTGCGCTTGGATAGATACGCAGCAGCAAAGTTTACGGCTAGGTGAGCACAGACAGAGAGAGAGAGAGAGAGAGAGAGATGACTGGCAAATGGTGTGTGCAATCAAATGTGCTTTGAAGGATGCTGCCACTGCTGCTGCTGCAGCTGCAACTCATGCAACATTTAACCAACTTTTAATTATCGTACTTGGAAAGCCAAGTCGCCGCACTTGGTGGCTGCCACAGTCAAGCGAGACTTGCAGCGGCAGCAGCTAAATTGTTTTCAGCACAACAAATGCTAAATGCATACACACACACACACACACACACACACACACACACACACACACACACACACATGCATATGCATATAACATTTCATGCATATATGCATTAGTTAGTTCAACTGTCTCTGCCAGCTGCTGTTGCTCTTCTTCTTCTATATTCTCTCTGCTCTTTCTTCTTCTTCTTCTCTCTCTACTGTTCTTGTTGTTGGCTTTTCTTAACTTTTTTCCACAGCTCTAAATGCTCTAATTACGCCTAATGGAATGCCACTCATACAACTGTTTGGCTGCCTCGCTGCGACAGTTGCATGTGCTGTGATACCCTGTAAAGTGCTAAAGGCTATGGGCACTATCAGTGTGTTGCAATGCAACTTGTCAGCTATATCTATATCCATACTACATTCTATCTACTACTATGCCAACTAGCTGTTTGTTAGTGTTTAAGCCATCTTCTCTGAAGCCATAAGCCAGAATGATATGCATATGTGAAATTGTGTACATAAAAATAGTAGTGAAACGAGTATTAGAATTAACATATATATTTCAATATATATATATATATATATATATATATATATATTAAATTTGTTTTCAAAATATTATGTTCATCACAAGATTTTGGTGTTAAAAATTTCAGCCGCACTACTATTTTTATGAATACTGCTGTATGCAGATACATATATCAAAATCTTTGTCTATCCGCTACTAGTATTATCTATCTATAATCAAACATTCGTCTGCTTCTTCTTATATATCATGTACATTTAGAGTGAGAGCCAGGCAAAACTTAGTTTTTATGGTAAAAATATTTTGTGTTTTACAGAATTTCTCAATCAAACTTAACATTTTGCAATTCCATCTATATATACACATATGTATATAGCTCTATATGAAAAAATTAACTGTAAAATTAGATTTTCTATGGTAAACTTTGACGCCTACCAAGAGATCTCAGTCAGGCTCGTTGAGCTCTGACTCATGGCACAAGAGCCTAACTAGCAAGGACTCCAAGCACGATCATCAATATTTTTGGTAATAATACTCTTCAGGAATTAGCTCTGCTAGGAAATACCTCCACTTTAAAGTTGTCTTTATAACAGCAGATCAGCAAATGAGCATGCATTGCACTACTATTTTAGTGAATATAGAAGCTAAGCCTCTCTGTTCTCTCTCCTCTACCAGTCCTATCATACTTCTAGCTTTCACATAATCTAACTATCATGTCTAAAACTTACCCAGCAAAGCTTTTCTTATATCACAATAATATTTTATATTTCTTCTGTTTTCATATTCAATTCTCTTCAAGCAAATCATTTCTCTTTCCTCATTCCAAAAGGGTATTAAATGCTCGACTGGCCATTCAAAGTTGTTATTTCTTCTAGTAATTGTTTGACTCTTGTCTGTGGTGCTGTGTCTGCATGTCTCTACCCCTCATCCCCTCTCTATCTGTCTGCATAGTCATGAGTTTTTGTTGTACGTTCGAGTTTTTAAGCCAATTTATATAAGCGAACGGTCAGCGGCAAAAATCAAGGATATATGCAGCAGACTAAAGAGCTAGAGAGAGAGAGAGAGAGAGAGAGAGAGAGGGAGAGGGAGAGGGAGAGAGAGAGAGAGAGGCATATATTAGAGCAGGTAGAGCAGAGATGAGTGCTAGGAATTGCTAGTCGCAGTCACCCACATTTACCATGCAGTGCTTAGCTTAACTCTTAAATATGCAATTAAAAAGATCAAGCGGGCATATTGAAAGACAGTTCAATGCGAGTTGGCTAAGAGAAAAGACAAAGGGCTTTAAGGTTAAGGCCAAGACTTTGGTTTTTAATAGCGGAAAAAAATTAAAGTGAAAACTTTGTAATATGATAAAAAAATTAAATTAAAATAAAATATTAGTTAAACAAATAATAATTTGAAATAAATTTATAAAAACAAAACTTTATTTAAAATAAAATGAAACATTAAAAAAAGTTATAAAAAAATAATAATTTAAAATAATTATGAAAAAAAATTACTTTAAAAAAATTAAATTAAAATCAAATATAAGTAAAAAAAGGAAATTTTTAACTAAAATTAATAAACACAAAATTGATTTAAATATCATAATTCATACAAAAATATATACAATATTCAGAAACATTTATTTAAAAAATAATATTTTAAAAAAGATTAATTTAAAGAACAATATATTAAAAAAAAATATAAAAGGAATAATTAAGCCAAAAATATATAAATATAAAAATGAATTTTAAATAATATAATTCATAAAAATTTATATATATATAATTCATAAAAAAAGTATATATTCAGAAACATTCATTTCAAAAATAATATTTTAAAAAAAATTATTTAAAAATCATGATATTAAAATAAAAATTAAAAAATAAAAAAATTATTTAAAATGATATAATTCATAAAAAATATATATATTTAGAAACATTTATTTCAAAAATTATAGTAAAAAAAAACTACTTTCAAAAATTAATTTAAAAACATTATTTAAAAAAAATATATATAAGCTAAAAATAATAATTAAAACAAAAATTTGATGAAAAACAAACATGAAGTTAAAATTAAATAATTAACAAAACTTTAATCCGATAGGGAATGAGATATATGAAATATTTATATATAAACATATAGCATCTGCCAGTCGCCCTTACACTTCCCATTGCACACTTTGTTATTCTATTTGTTCATTTGCTTAGTTTTCCCTCCTTTTTTTCTTATTGCTAAAGCACTTTTTGCAGCAGCTGCTGTGGTTGTCCTTAGAGCGTTATGGCTCTTGTTAACACACACACACCCACACACACACACACACACACACACACACACATAGACACCGTCAGACACCCTTATACACTCGAAGTCAGTTTATAAATAATGCAGGCATTTATCTCACCCAATTCAACTCAACTCAAAAGCTGACCAACGCAGTTGGCCACAGTGCATATCGTAGCCGTTGCTGTTGTTGTTGCTGTTGCATGAAATTTGCATAACTACAGTTTATTCTAACAATTTGAATGAATATTTAATTAGTTTTAATTGAATATGGCAAACATTTTGTTGCCATCCTCACATGGAAATTGAGAGAAAGCTCATTAAAAATAGAATTCAGCTGGCTGCAAAAATAGATATGAGAGCAGGAATTAAAAAGCTTGAGTTGATTAAAAACGTTGAAGTGCAAAGTGCCAAAAATAAAATACAAAAAATTAATAGAGTTTAAATTTAAGTTTAAATAAATTTATAAAAATATTCTGATAAAAGCGAGAAATAAATTGCAAAGTAAATTTAGGCGATTCTCAACATTTCAAAAATATATAAAAATATATTAAAAAAATCAATCAAAATCAAATTAACTTTTAACAATAATAAATAAACATTTCATTTGTTTCCTTTTTTCTGTCCACATTACGCATACGCAGCGTTGCAGGTTCGAGGCAATTGTTGCTGTTCGAACTGAAGTGCTGCCAACGCGAGCTGTTTGGTTGGCAGCGAACACGCAACATGTTCGCTCACTCTTATACGTTGCAACCCGGTTGGCCAGCACAAAAGACAATTGAAGACTACCGTTGCGTTGCGTCGCTGCGTCGTCGCGTCGCGTTGCGTCGCGTCGTTGGTCTGCACTGCCTTTTGGCATTAAAATATACGCGACTGCGACGCTTAGCGGTCATTCGTGTGTGCGACGCTGACGCAGACGCTCGTGTCGGTCTCGGTCTCTGTCTCAGTCTCTGTCGCAGTCTCAGTCTCAGTCGCAGTCGCCGTCGCTGTAGGCGAAGTTTCTAAGCTCGTGACTCGCGTGTTGTGCGGCGCGCTAATCAAGCATAATAAACGACTCAACGGTAAATGCAAGACAATTGCCAATAAACAACAACAACAACAATATTTGCCAGAAAGCCATAAACATTTGAGCAATTGTCGCTCATTATAGTGCACTCTCTCTCCCTCTCCCGCTCTCTCCCTCTCTTTGTGATTGTGTGTTTATATTTTTATGATCAGTCATAACTGTAACAGTAATGTGAGCAAATAAAAAAATTTATAAAAATTCTAAAAAATTTATAGAAATGTGTAAAAATGTATAAAAATAAATTGTAGTTTTTTATCAAAATCCAATTGCAGTTTACAGTTAAGCTACGCACTTATCTTATCTCGCGCCACGTTGCGTATGCTTAATGTCTCAACCTAAATACTAAACAATAACAACGAAAATTAAAGAGATATATGAACAGCTGTTTCAGTATTTTACTGTTAACAATAGTTTGATATAAACTTGGATTTATTTATACAAATTAAATATTGTTGCTAATTAAATATTGTTGCCAAGTCTTTGGGCTGCATAACTCTTGCCTATGACATCATTTGAAGCGACCCACATTATTTGTAGAGCAATTTCTCAAGTGTGTGAAGCTATGGGCGTTGAGAAATTAATTAAAAAAGAAAATAAAATAAAATAATAATAACAACGCTTGCTTTTAATTAAGGCAGCGAACTTGAATATTCGTTTCGCTTATCGAGTTCCAGGCAAATGCCCAATGCTAATCTAAAGTTTATCAGAAATGCGAGATAAAAAGTTGGCGTTGGCTGCAAGTGCTAGAAGCAGTCGAAGTAGATTCAACAAATTCTTAACTATAAAATATATAGAAAATAAAATAAAATATTCTACCATATTCTTTACTTTTACTATATCATTATCTAGTATATATATCTCTCTATATACATACATCATTATCACTATCAGTACCTTCGATACTCTTATCATCTAATCTATCTATCTCTTATATAAACTCTTATTATTCAGCCTAAAAGTAATTTAACTTTCAGCTTGAGCAAAGTCAAGTCATTTATTCAAGAATTTCAAACCTTAAAACAAAATTTAAAATTCCAACAATAATTAAATATAATTTTTAGTATGTCAAAATATAAATAAGTTTTGACTGCAACAGAAGGCCAAAGCCAAGTAACTTTTAAGCCATGGCTTATACAGTTTTAATAGCTGCGCCCGGAACGCCTCTTGTAGCAATTTGCTCATATTGAATATGCAGCCAATTATGAACCAGTTCATATGAACTGACAACTTTACAAACATACAAAGTTATTAACAATAATGAATGAAAGCCATTTAAGATAAATTTAACAAATTTTAAAATAAAGAGAAAAATGAATCCAAATTTTAAAGTTCTCTTAATTCAATTCATCAAGAAATTTAAAGAAAAGAGAACTTATTGAATGAACTAACAATTTAGGCTGTGTTTGAAGTCTTTGAATCTGCCTTCTCTCTTAGCTAATTATTTCTCTCTCTCTTTCTCTATCTATCTCTCTCTCTCTCTTTTTAAAGCTTTCTCTCTCCCTCTCTTTCTCCAATCTCTCTCTTACGTCTCTCTCTCTCTCTCCTTTCTCTCTATCATTCTCTATCTCTCAGTCTCTCTCTTAATTCTCTCTCTCTCTCTCTTTAAAGCTTTCTCTCCCTCTCTTTCCAATTTCTCTCTCTCTCACTTCTCTCTCTCATTTCTCTCTCTCTATCTCTCTCTTCCATTTCTCTCTCGCTCACTCTTTTTCCCAATTCTCTTTCTCTCTCTTTCTCTCCCTCTGGCTCTCTTTAACGCTTTCTCTCTCACACACTCTCTCTCTATATATATATATACCATCTCTTTCCTTTTCTCTCCCTCTCCCTCTTTCCCCCTCCTCTCTTTTTCTTCTTCTCTCCATCTCCCTCATGCCCTCTCTCTCTCTCTCTCTCTCTCTCTCTTTCTATTACTCTCTCTCTCTCTCTACATCTCTCTTTCCATCTCTCTCTCTCTCTTTCTCTATTCCATTATTTCTCTCTCTCCATCTTTCCATCTCTTTCGTTCTCCCTCTGTCTTGTTCTCTCTCTTTCTCTGTTTCACTATACCACTAATTGAAGCTAGGATTGCATTAATGCCACCTACTGAAAAGATTTTACAAGCTAAAACTGAGTTCAAATACAAGTCAAGCCAAAGCATTTGCCTTTTTATGGTTCAAACTGAGTTAATTTGGCAAAATCTATATTTCCAAACTTCCAAGCCCCAATATGAATCATTGTTGTTGTACAGGTGAAGCTCTATCACCTGTAAAGCCACAATGATGCATCAATGATTACAATGGCAAGAGAAAGAGATTCTGGCTCTGAGCACTGTGCTAAATATAGTAGTAGACTTAATATACACTGTATATATGTAGATGTAGTTAGTTCAGTTTATATTCCACAAGCAACTTTGATCAATCTATACAGAATGTCAATAGAATATACCATGCGCTTAGCTCTCAAGCCTTTTTAAAACACTTTCATATTTCAAGTCGCTCGCAGAACAGAAAGCACAATAGACAAAGTGAGGCACAGAACAAGCCAAACAAATATACTCATTTACACATCGCGAGCGGGTATAGGCGATAATTAATTGTGAGCCACAAACGGAAGCTGGCAACAGCTTGGCTGGCGCAGGAGCTGATTGTGGAACTGTAGTTCAACTAGCTAATTAATTGCATTTAAATAAATAAAAGTGCCAAAGAGGCGGAGCGGAAAGACAAACAAATGAAAAACAGATTTTCACTTGTAGTACAAAAATATATATATTTATGTACATAAAAAAGAGGAAATAAAAATAATTGAGTACTGGAATTTGTGGCATGTGGCACGTGTTTGTGGGGCTTAATTAAATGTAATTAATCCAATCAATAATTTTTTGTTCAATTCGAGCAGTGGCAAAGCAAACGAATTTGCCCAATAACAACAACAGGAACAAACGTCCGATAAATAAATAATAAAATTATCATAACAAATCAGTGAAAGAAGCAGCAGAAGAAGAAGAATCAATCAACATGCGCCGCAACATCAAATTAATTGTCTTCGTCAGCGTCATCTGGATGTTCGTGATGGTTTATTACTTTCAATCCAGCACGGAGAAGGTAAGTTTACAAATTTTTGTTGGTATACAAAATATATATATCCCCCTCTCTGTGTTACCTGCTGCTGCTTCTTTAATTTCCTTCAACTCTTCCGGCTGCACGAGCATTGATCATCCCAACAACATTTCAGCTACGTTACGTCTATGCCTGCTGCATAGTAATTACTTGCCAGCTAAACTAACTGCCATGACCATGCCGCTCTCCCACTCCCTCTCTCTCTCTCTTTCTCTCTCTCTCTCTCTCTCTTTGGTTGTCTCTTTAATGCTGACATATAATTAGCCGCACGTATAGAGGCAGGTAGCTAGTGCAGTAACGCCCTGCGACGCCCACAAAAACTGCGTATCTCTATTTGCAGCTGACTTGGCTGACTTACCACTGTCATATACCCTGTAAACGCATAGTTGTGTGAAAATGGACATACTAAACTACTTTATTAACAAGTGCTAACTATAAGTTTATATAAATATATGTTTATTTCTACATGTTCAAGATGAAAATTGATTTTGAGCTGATTTAAAGTTTTTGTATACCCTGTAAAAAGTTTCTATGTGATTAGATGGGCATGAGAGCTACTAAATGTTTTTATGAGTCACACATAGATTTTTAATGACATATTTTAACTTGTTCCATGTGTACATGATGTGCAGCTCATTTGGCCTATGTTTCTATATACCCTGTAAATACGTGTAGGTAAGAGAAGGAGTATATTAATCTATACTTTTTATGTACATTTGAAATTTGTATTTACCTACTTGTTCGATACTTGAATTTCGAAAGGATTTTAGTTATTTTGACTAAAATATACCCTGTAAATGGCAGCATGTATTATGATAGACTATATAAGCTCCAACTACTAAGCATACCATATAGATATATTTGTATAAACAAGCTGAATAGATGTTTTTACTTACATTATATACCCTGTATATTTATATACCCTGTAAATGTCAGCTTGTATAATAATTGGGTACATTAGCTACAACTACTAACCATACTAACGTATATAGATATATATGAATATTACAGATCAATGGATATATCTCTATATACCCTGTAAACATATACCCTGTAAAAAGAGCATACCATATACCCTGTAAGTGCAGGGACTCTAGAAAATACCCATTAGACTAAGCTCTCTCTGCACAAACTTACTTCACTTCACATATACATACGAGGTATTTGGCTCTTCATCAGCTATTCTCCTCTGATCCAGTTTCAAGTGTCTTTTACTTTCCTTCTTTTTTTTGCTCACTGTCTCTTCATTTTTAATTAGAGCCTCTGGTTTTTAGTGCTGACAGTTGTGCCAGTCAGTCAGTCAGTCAAATGTGGGCGGTTGCACGTGGCGTATGCGCAATTTCCCAGGTAATTTGGGTCAGCTCCGACTTAAGCACGTGTTAGAGTTAAATCTGTTCTTTTATTTGCTCAAATGCAAAGCTCGTTAACCTTTATCGTTATCTTCAGCTTAAGCGCAATCGTTATCGTCATCGTTATCATTTATTGCGATAACTTTCTGCACTATATGCAAATGGTTCGCTCTTTGCAAACAGATGTCAATAGATAAATAAATAAAAAACTAACAACAGTTGATAGATTTATGGCCAAATCAAAAGAGACAAAGGCAAACCAATAACTGTTATCAACTGTTGCCTTCGATTATAAATCAGTTGCAGCACAACTTTTACTGTCATCGATTAATATTATATAACGATTCATATTTCACTGAGCAAGCGACTGAGCACAGATAAATTTGGCCCTTATAGAAAGTCAGCATAAATAAATTCAATTGCCCAACAAGATTTATTTATGTTTTTTTTTTGCAACCAACAATTGGACAGAAAATGTTAATAAATTAAAAACTATAAATATTTTCACTTCTTTTTAATGAAGATTAAAAAAATAAGTCAAAGTAATTATTTATCTTTTTTTAATTTCACACAGCAAAACAGTTTTAAAGCAATTTAAGAAGTCAAACAATAAATAACAAAATAAATATATCTCAAATAAAATAAAGGCAAAATAAAATATTGTAAAATAATATATATTTAATTTATATAAAAAATAATTTTATAAATTATTTCAATTATTACAAAAATATAATGCAATAATTTAGATTTTTATAGAATATTTTAATTTTTGGTTTTAGCTGAATTATTTTTTAAATGTAATAAAACTAATAAATTCTCTAAAATTGTTTTTCAATTTTTGGTTTATAAATTTATTTACCTAAATTTACTATGTTTTTATGCATATTTATTTTAAAATTTATTTAAAATCTAAAAGTTTAGTTTATTCACGATAATTTATTATTAATTATAGTAATTCATTTAATAATTTATAATTATATATAATATAATATAATATATAATTATCATTAATTTATAATGAGATTCAATATTTTAGTAGAATTTTTTAACTTTAATATATATTTTTTATTATTTATTATTATTATTATTATTTATTTTTATTATTTTTACCTTATATTATTTTTTTTTTTTTTAAACATATTTATTTTGATTTCCCATTTATTGTTTGATTTCTTAAAATATTTCTAAATGTGTGTTTTTCCACAACTTCCGATTGGCAGATGCCATTCCATACGTTGCCGTAGCTTTGGACTTCTTATCTTTAGTTTATAGTGAACCTCGCAGATTACAGCACTTAAAAAATTCACACTTTAACACGTCATAAATCAATACGAAAAAACATTCTGTTTTATTGGCAAATAAAATAGCAACTAAGCAAATAAATCAAAATTGAAAAAAAAACGCTCAATTAAATCCGAAATGGCTTATCAAGAATGTTTGTGGATTAAAACGGGAACACGAAGATAAATGTACAAATAAATAAAAGCAAAGGAAATTACTCTTCCTCCTCCACCAAAAGAGAAAGAGGAAAACCAAAGTGGAAATCCAGTTTAAAAATAAAAAAAAATTTTAACCCTGTTGGAATTCGTTGGCTGCGGGTCTGGCTTGAGGTCAGCCTCGAAGCTGGTCAGCTTTGGCTGGCTTTATGCATATACTATATATATATATATGTATTTATAAAGATATATTTAGCATATATGTACATAGATATATCTTTTGTAATCGGATTTGTTTGGCACTCTTTTAACCCTTTCATTTTTCCTAGCAAAGATCAAAAGTATAATTAAGAACGTATTATTGAATTACTTTTCACACTCATTATATGTGCTGCGATGTGTGTGAGCGGGTGTATGTGTATGTGTGTGTGTGTGGTTGCATGTGTGAGTGTGCGTGTGTGTGTGGGCGCCCACAAAATGGCGTTCGAAAGGCTTTTTACTGTAATTTACAGTTTGATGCGCAGTTTAATAACTTTTTATGCGGAAGTGCGCAAGAAGGAAAAAATGAAAGCATTATTTGACATACTCTGTAAATAAACTGACTGAGGGTATACTAGACTAGGTGTGTGTACAGGCTGAAAATGTTTTTTTTTTCCCTTATACTAAGAGAATAAGTAGAAGCAGTAATTTACAGTTCTCCAATACACTCGCTTTTCTCTCTCATTCACTCTCTCTTCGACTTTCGCTTTATGTCTCTTCCTACCCTTTGCAGTTCTATCTCTGTCTTTATTCGGATTTTTTGTCTCTTGCTCTCTCTCTCTTTGTGTGTCTACCTCTCTCACTCTATCTGTCATTCACTCTTTCTCTCTCTCTCTCTTTCTCTCTCTCTCTCTCTCTCTCTCTCTCTCTCTCTCTCTCTCTCTCTCTCTCTCTCTCTCTCTCTCTCTCTCGCTGTCTCTCTCCCCCTATCTCTTTATCTTATTCTTTTCTCTTTATCTTCTTCTTAATACAATTTTCTCAATCTTTTCACTTTGCTTTACTCTAATAGAAACCGATTATTGCTGAATTCCAATTATTTTTCTACTCTTTCATCGTTTTCTACTCTTTAAGATCAGCTTTCCATGGGACGCTTTATACTGAGAGCGTATTTTGCAGAGTATTAAAATCTTCGCTTTTTGCTGCTTAAAATTTGTGAATTTTTTTGTTGATGTTCATTCATTTGTGCACGTTTGCCACATATCAAATGCAACTATTACCCCGGCTCCATTTAGCTGCGATTACAACGTGCAATTTGAAAGGTTTTTTGTGGGCTTCAAACATTCATAAATTTATAAAGCTGTGAAAGTAAAATATTTATTATTTTCCCACTCAACACAAAAACTAAAATTGCAATCACTTCGTATTTTTATTATAGTTACCTATGAGTGGAATAACGTTTCTTTTTTTTTTTGAAACAAGGTTTCCTGCCTCCGGATATATAAATAATTCACACAACTTGGTTATAGCCATAAACATATGTAGCAGATATTATTAATTGCATTTTATAGCAATTAAGTGAGCTTTTATAGGCATAATATATACGTTTTTATGGGCGTACAAAACTAAATTAATAAATAAATATTTGATCAAAGTGAATATATAAATATCATTGTATTTTAAATATTTATTAATAACTTACAGTTCAAGCACGTGGAGCAATTAAAAGTCTTGCAGAGTAGCCATCGAATATGTACAAATTTTCCTTAATATTTATTTAATAGTTGCAATTCTGTTGAAAGAAAGATGGGAGAAGATTCTATAATATTTAAAATACTTAAAACAAAAATTTTAAAATTTTATGTTTATTTTATATATTTTATATTTTTTTAAATTTTTTTTTTAATTTTAATATATTTTTTTTATATTAATTTTTAAACTATTTTTAAATTATTTTTTATATTAGTTTTTTTTTATTTCCATATTTTTTTTTGAAAAGTTGTTTTATTTAATTTATTTTTTATTTATATGCAGAAAAATGAAGCAGAAAAAATATTTGTTTTGATCTGTTGTGGATAAAAAACATTTGTAAACTTTTTTTCTAAGATTTCACAACATTTTATAATATATTTATTTTATAAGCTATTTAAAGATATTTTTAATAATCTTGCCTAGAACAAAACAAAGCAAAGCAAAACTTGTTTCATAAATCTGATAAAAATACTTAGCTTAATTTATTGGGCAAAATCAAGTTATGCACATCATCAAGACGAATTGTTGTTTAGCTGAGCTAAAAACCCACAGCCGACCCATATGGCATATCTGTGTCAGATATGTGAACACGATGATAGCACAGCTTTGCTAGTTGGAAAGCTATTTGAAAGAGCCAACGATGATTAAAAAATGTGTTAATTAAGCTCTAATCGAAACTCGGATCAAGCAAATTGCATATGCACAGTGGGCAGTCTCAAAATGCTGTAATAATTGGCTGATTAAACCGAAATAGTTTATTAATTATTATCCAGTCGGTGGTCCAGCTATGCAAACAATAATAATAATTCACATGTCGACGGCAGAAATATCAAAGCTATTTCCTACTGGGCTCATTTCCATTCCCCAACCACATTTGGCTTTTGTCTGCTCATCAGCGATGCAAATTCTTGACAACAATTTCCTAAATTTTGGGTCACATCAATGGAACCAGTTTTTTTTGTATGTATTATTTATGCATATATCAGAAATTTCAAGTTCAAACTTAAAAAGTTTTCAAAACAAAAAAACTTTACGCCTCAACGATTCGATTTATGGTCAACTAGATGGCAGGGGAGTTCCAGTGGTTGGGCGGTTAGGAGGTAGTTCCATTGTAGAACATAAAAAAAAACAAAAATCTGTGCAAAACTCGAGCTTGGCATGGCGTGACAGCGAGCGAGTTACGCTCTGTTTGATGTCCAAATGACAATAAAAAACACACGAGCAAAGCGAATGCCACAAAAGCTGCAATTGCAACATTTCAGAAATATAAGAAAAGAAAAGTTTTGCAGGCAACAAACTCTTAAAGCTTTATTAACAATCTTCAACTGTTTGATAAATCAATTCAAATTGTTCTTATTGTTTAACTAGATTATAGGTAAATTTATAAAAATTTATGGGTAAGCGTGCGAAGCTAAAAAGACTTGAATTTATCTTAATTTTAGGTGCAATTCTCATGGTCTTTAGTTGTAGTAGAAGACTTAAGCAGTTCATTCAAATTGTCCATTCATGAAGCTTGCTTGAGCTGCTGAATGGGCATTTGAGAATAGATTAGACTTCTTCCTCCATCAAACACTTCATGTTTCTCTAGTGTGCTTCTTTCTCTTGGCAAATGAACTTCAAAGCTTCGTTTTCAGCTCACATATTTTGCTGCCTGCCATAAAATTCTTTGAATTTCTAGATGCTAAAAGAATTAGATCTTTCAGCTGAGAGCATCATTGCTTACTTGATACAAATCTAATACGAGTATATATATATTATATATATAATATATTTAATTAAATTTTTAGAATATATATATTAAGTTTCTTTCTGCTCGTTCATTAAATTGCAAAAGGATTACCTGCTCCGCACCTAGACTTATGACATAGCTCACACACTGATACATGACATATTAATTATACTTATTCACAAAAGTAAAATGAGTAAAATGAGTTTTGTGCAATGTCCGTCTTGCTGTTCGTCCGTCTGCCCGTCTGTCCGTATGAACCCAAACCATTTCAATGCTATTGAAGCTAGAGACATTGAAATTTGGAACATATACTCGTGTATACCCTCGAATTATAAAGTGTCAAGATTTTTTCGATGGAGTTGATGGCGTTTGGGCCGTAAATGAGTATTCTGCAGTCGGTAACGCCTGATTGCAAAGTTCTTACTTGTTATTCAATACATTTAACTGACGTTTGTACTGTAAAAGAGTATTGTGCAGTCTATCATGCCCGTCTGTAAAACTCTAACTTTGTTTTAACTGTTTCACATATTTTATTACTACTTTTTAAATCTAAAACAAATCAGAAGAACAAGCACTTAAAACTATTAAATTTTCTATCATCAAGCCAAACACTTAAATTTTTCAATCCAAACTCCAATCAAATTATTTTAATTGATTTCTCTGCTCTTCTCGACATATACCCAGATTCAATTCAGTGTCATTAAATATCTGAATCATTTGAAGTAAATAAAAATTCTTGAGCTCAACGGAAACTTTCAGCTGCCCAAAACAGGTTTTTGTGCATTCGAATTTCGGATCTACTGGGATGTGGGCTATATCAGAAATGCTCTCGGCTGCTTTCACAGCTAATTAACATTTCTAATCGAGCAGTGTAGGCCGGCCACGCCCACCGAGCAGACGAGACGCAAGCATCAGCTTTTTTGTTGGGTTGGACATTTGGCATTTGGTCGAGCTTTGATTTAGAATGAATAATTAAAGATGTTTATCGGGCCGGCCAAGTCAGGCGACTGACTTTAGTCGTTGGCCTTTTCTCAGCTTTTGGTGTGGTTTGGTTTGGTTTGGTTTTTGTATGCCCCAACAGCGGGTATATGCAGCTAGTCATGTGACTTGTGATGAATTGATATGGCTGCTATGTGATAGATCAACAAACATATTAGAGTCAGCGTCTATATCTGTTGGTTTTTTGTTGATAGTTGATTTCTGTCAGCTTAAACCACTATAAGCTATAGCATTCATAGATAATCGAGAAGGCAGAAGATGGCTTGGCAGACCGTATAAATTGTATATATAAACATATACTTCGCATAGGCGAAATATCAGCGCAGAGGTGGGGGTATCTCCAAGTCGATCATTCCCAGCACTCAGAGCACTTTATGTCTTACTTCCAGTTAGCTTTAGCTAGTCTATTACTAATACTTTTACTACTAACTCATGGGGCAAGCCCAAAAGTCATGCGTAAATAAAGTTGCTCAGCTTAAATCGAGTTTCAGCTAGAGTATTTGGCATTCGGCATGCCTTTGCCTTAGCTTTGTTTGTTGTTTTACTAATTTCAGACGCAAACACCAAAAAACTGAAGAGCAACAACAACAACTGTGTAGAGCTGAGTGTAATGACAAAATGCTGCTGGCTTAACCGGCTCTTGCTACACTTTGAAGCCGGTTTGCAGTCGCCTTCAACTTTTGCTGCTGCTGCTGCTGCTTCTTCTCTCTCTGTCTCTCTCTCTCTTTCTTTCTCACTCTTGCTCTGCAGCCACTTGAAGCTGCCAGCTGTTGGCTGGCCTTTCCATTACGCAATGTAACCCACCGCATCTGCGCAAGGTCGTCGCGCGTTGCGTTTAATAATTTTTATTGAACTCGAGCTGTGTTTATGGCTATCCTCTTCACTCTCCATCCTCTCCTCCCTCCCCCCTCTCTCTACAGTCTCTCTCTCTCTCTCCACTGCACAACACTTTTGTGGGCATTGTAATAGCATTGTATGTTATCGCCGCTGATGCCTTTTCGGTAGTTGCGACTTTCAATTTCGTTTCGATTGTTTTTATTGTTATTTTACAACTTGTTTTGGACCGCAGCCTGTTGCCAGCGTCTGTTTGAACAGCCCCAGCACTGGCAGCAGCAATTAACAGTGCGAGAAACGGCACGGCATGATTAGGAGATATCTTTTCAACGGCACTAATCAGAATTTACAAACATCCCATGACTGTTATGCAAGGAAGAGGTGAAGTTATTCAAGTAGTAACATTTGTTTTATCAGTGCTTAGTCTCTGAGCAATCACATATCAAATTTGATAGCTTTAGCTCTTAAAGTTCTCGAGTTAGGCAGCAGAAGAGACTCTAAGTCGAGAACTTCTTGAGCTGTGTATCTCATGTGCTTGAGTTGGTATCCAAAGTGTGAAATTTTCCTTTCTCTGAATATAAATGTATTGCATATGAGATACTTAGCTGGACAGCTGTACTTAAACTCGATTTGGTATCCATAAAAATATATATATTTATCATTATCTGACTTATAAGAACCTACATACAAAATTTGATGACTTCAGTTCTTATAGTTCTTGAGTAAAGTTAAACAAAAGAGCTGATAGAATTGAATTTCAGATCAATATAGTTCTATTGGGCGCTATTTAAGCAGGAATACATATATAGATCTATATACAACTGCGTTCATAAAAATAATAGTGCGGCTGTTTATAAATTACTACTATTACTACTAATTTTATGAACACAACTGTATATATAAATATATATAAATATGGATCTATACAAAATTTGTAGAAACTTTGCCTTTTTTACACATTTCTGAAAATTGTCATTGATTAATTATTAATGAACAGATTTCGAGCACTTTCCAACACTGTTCAAGTTAATCGTTTATCGTTATATCGAAAGGTCGACAGACTTTGGCATGCCATGAAAATAATTGTATGGACAGTTCAGTTCTAGAAATTGAGAGCTACACACACTTTAAAATATATTCAAGGATATTTTTCAAAAAGCAATACAAAGAAGTGCACCACATAGCATACATATAGAACGTTATATATAGATGATATATCATACAGGTTGCGATCGAGACAAAGAAGATGGTGCGCAAGACAATCAATCATATCTTTCGGTGCAGTGGATGCTTCACAGCCATCAGCGATGAGGGCGAGATCATTTGCAAGGAAGTCGGCTGCATCTTCATCAACAACGCTTGCAACGTGGTGCTGCAGGACAATCTGCTGGCTGGCAGTGGCCTAGTGATGCGCCCCGTGCTCTGTGCCGGCTGCCATAATCTGGTTGGCTATCAGTTCGAGAAGAACGACCTCTTCCCATCCCATTTGCAAAAGATTGTGCTGTCCACCGAAATGGTGACCATGTGGACCGATGAGGATGTTCAGTTCAAGCCAATGCTGCCATTTGGGTTCGAGGATATCTAGAGCATGGCCGCTGCAGAACATTTTGCAATTCTCATTCAATGTGAACGTCAAATAAAGCGCTTAACAAAATGTTGTATGATTGCCATTGCGTTTTATAGAAAATGAAATCTAGTAAAAATATCTGTAATTATATTTGATGAGCTTTGAGAGCTATTTGCTAAGCGAGGTCTGTTCAAAGATTAGAGCAATTTTCAATTCAATTTTCTTTTGTTTTGCGGCGTTGGTGCTCACTTATGATGAGGAGTTCAACTATTTTGAATGTCTAGTTTTGCTGTTGATGTTGTCAAGCTGTTTTACTTGGACGTCTTTTGGCTCCTGTTCGATTGTTGCCTATTCAAAGAAATGCAGCAAGGAATCTGTATCAAACTTATGGTCAAATTCAAGGCACTAATGACCCATTCCTAGACCTGTCCAGTGGCCATCTATGACTTTTTCTTGTTGCCGTAACTGAAGAGACCCTTGAAAGGGTGATGCTAAGATTGGGGATTTATCTCATCAATCTCCATTGAAGGAGAATTGTTTGAAGTGCTTCAGAGATTGGAGGAAATGTTGGTGCAAGTGCATAATACCCCTAGACCCTAGAAATTCATGAATAAATAGATTTTTTTTTGGCATTTAAAAAAAAACCTTTAAATTCGCCATACTTTTTAAACAGACCTCGTATATATTAAGATAACTTAAGATAACTTAATATATATAATTAAATGCTTTAATCTGTTAGAAGTTCTATGTAATTCCAAGTACATTTTCTAGAATTCATTCTTCAATTTTAAGTAAAGATTAAAGTTATAAGTTTATAAAGCCTTAAGAATTTTTAAAGCTTTCAAGATTTCCAACCTTTTTATATCTTTCCACAAATCTCTATTTATTGTCTATTTGTCATTTTTTAAGATCTACCAATACAAATAGTTTGTCTTCTTCAACGTCATCGCTGCTGTCACATCATCATCCGATGAATGTGCAAAAAATCGCAATTTTGTTATCTCGTTGAAAGGTGACGAGGAGCAAACACATGACGGAGATGTTGTAAGCAGCTAATTTGTGAAATTTTAGATGAGATGCAACTAATTGAATGATATAATGCTTAACTGTAACTGGAAACCCAAGCTCTGCCTCCTCCTCTGTTCCACTTCTTCTTCTCTTCGCGAACTCTTTGAACAGCTGTGAGAAAGAGTCGCAAGCGAAGCGCTAGCAGTGCAAATTTTTAAGTGCTGGGCCAACTGAAAAAGGCGAAAAAAAGAAAAACAGAAGCCCAGCGCTGCAGAAAACATTCACAAATACACAGACCTAACCAGGCACACACACACACGCACACACACACAGTCATGTGGGCAATGCCAGCGGCAATAAAAACAGCAGCTCGCAGCTGTAAAAGAGCTAAAATGCCCAAACGAAAAAAAAGCCAAAAGTAAAAACCATTAAGAGCGCAGCTAAGTAGAATGAACGACTAGTAGATGCTATGTAAATAACTTACAGCTACTCAGATTTCTCTACAATATGAATAAAAAATTAAATAAATAATTTTAAAAAACAAATTAAATAATAATAAAATAATAAAAAAAAATTTTATAGAAATTAAAAAAAAAATTAAAAATTATTTAATTTTTTATTGATATTGGCTTTATAAAGCTAATGCAATGTACTTTAAACTACCCCTTCACGGCAGCACCCATAAGAACAGGGTATGCCAAAATAGGACAAGCTGCTAGACCGGAGGTGAATGCCACTACTTAAGTGGCTGAAATGGCCAAAAGTCGCAAGCGAAGGAGGCGTGCACGGGGGCGTGGCGGTGGCCTGACCAGGCCCAGTAGTGGGTAGCTTATTGCAAGCAATCTGAAAACGAATTTGAATTTAAATTTCAATTGTGTCTTGTGACTTTCTCAAAGCGGTTCGATTATTTCGTACTTTCACTTGAAGTTAAATTTACGTTTTATTTTATTTTGTTTTTTTTTTTTTTGTTTCAATGATGATCTTTAAAGCATTTAGCTGGCATTTAAATGGCGAGCACATTGAGTGGGCCAACGTGAGGGAAAGGTGAGCCACGAATCGGCCCGAAATGTCAACATGGCCAAAAAACAAGTTAACTGACAAGGGAGAGATAGCGAGAGGGGGACATTTGATTGAGGCAGTGGCATTTGCAACCTTTTGTACTTGTTCATGAACTGAAAAGAGTATATTAGCTTTTGTGTAATGTTCTTCTGTCTATTGTCTATTGAAGAAGGTGGACATATGGAATATAAGGTATTTGTTAGCCTCGTCGTTAATATTTTTGCCATACGCCCACTTGGGGCGTGGCAAATAGTGAAATACTATATCTGGTTTGAGAGAAACGCTATTATTTAAAGTGCTAGACTTGATATTTGGAGTATATAAAATGTGTAGAGAACCCAAAGTCAAACATACTTATATAGTAGACATAGCTAAGACCATTGGGGGCGTGTCAAAGTGGTCAAAATTTCATGGTCTTTCAGCTAAAAATTTAAAGTTTGACGACTAAATTACTGCTGACTTCCTCTATTGCTTAACCAAAAATTATATATACTGTGTTCATGAAAATAGTAGTAGTAAATATTAGTAGTAAATATTAGTAGCAAATAGTAGTAGTATTATTGATTAATCTTCTATTGATTAACCAAAAATTATATATACAGCTCTGCTCATGAAAATAGTAGTAGTAAATATTGTAGTAGTAGTAAATAGTATTAGTAAATAGTAGAAGTAAAAAATTGCTATTCAACACTTCAGTCGCACTACTATTTTTTTGACCAAAGCTATTTATGCTTACTATATCTGCCAAAACTTTTGTGGCTAGAGCTTCATTTGCCATTTTCCATTTCAGTTACTGCAGACTTCCTCTACAGATTTATCAAAAATAATTTAACTATTTTTGTAGCTTGAACGAGTATTTTGCAGTCGGTGCACAATTCTCACTTGTTTTTCTTTCATTGCTGCTCTTTTATTTGGACTCAGTCTAACGAGCCAATGCACACAATGCCATTAAATAATAATTATTTTACATTGCTTTTGTTTTTACAGTTCGTTTATTTGCTGTTGTTGTAGTTGTTGTTGTTGCTGCTGCTTTATGGCATCTTTTGGTCAGTTGGTAGCATTTTTGCTGCTTTATTGTCGCCGGGTTTCACTTTTTTGTGTAATCGCTGCAAGTGGCTCTTAACAATATTTCGTTGGGCTCTCTTCAAAGCTAACACTGTGGGCGTGTGTGTGTGTTAACTGTTTGTTATTTTTCCTGTTTGCTGGCATAATGAACTTGAACTTTATGACGCAAAGGCACGTTAAGTGAGCGATGTGCCCAACGGGATGGCAGAGAGGAAGAAGGCGTGTGGTTATGAAGGTAGCTCGCTCTGCTACCTGTAGGTAGCTGCGCCAGCGTCTTTTGAGTGCCCACAAATAGCACTTTATATTGTCTAGCTGATGACTGCTACAGTGGCCCTTGGGCAATGAGCCACAACGAGAGATGAGCTTGAGCTCATGTTAGTCGAGCCTTTTATAGTGCTCCATATACATACTTGAGAGCTCTGTCAGAGTGCAGTGCATAAAGCAGATGTAGTGGAAATAAGTGCAAGAACTGGGCTAACTAAACTAACTGTTTGCCATAACTTGCGCTTCAGTTCGCCGCAGATGAGGCGGCTGTAAGACTTGAGCTCGTTAAAGTTTTATAATCCAAAATTCAGTTGATAAGTTGAGTTAGTCAGGGTCGATGGTTGAAGGGTTGGGTAGATTACATGGGAAACAAGTAAGAAAAGTCTAGTCGGTGGTGCCCGACTAGGAGATCCCCTGAACCCCGCTCGATCTGCGTTTTAATATATACTCAATTATATATTTATTAACGCAGAAAAAATTTAAGCTTGTAAAATCAAAAAATTATAAAAATTTTTTTTTTTTTTGGCTGGTATATAAAATATAACAAAAACCGAAATTGTATAAAATATAAATGAAACTAAATGCAAAATTTTGAGATTCTAGCTCCAAAGATGTACGAGATATAATTTATTAACTTCATTTCGATAAGGTTTTTAATCGATAACAAAAGAACGGGAAAAGTTATCGATTTTTTAAAACAAACTCGATATGCGCGTGCTACACAGGGACTTCCAAAAAAAATTTCAAGTCTCTAGCTCTTATATGTTCTGATATCGACGCGTTCATACATACGGACAGACGGACAGACGGACAGACGGACAGACGGAGAGACGGACAGACGGACAGACGGACAGACAGACAGACGGACAGGGCTAAATCGACTCAGCTCGTCTCCCTGATCAAGAATATATATACTTTATGGGGTCTGCCACGCCCCCTTCTGCCTGTTACATACATTTGACAGCTTAACAAAACCATTATACCCTGATTTCCCATTTTCAATGGGTTCAGGGTATAAAAAATGCTGTTGCATAACTTCTGCTTATGATCTCGAGCTGAGAGCTCAGATCTCAGACTCAACTAGAGCTAAATATCGATAATTATCGATTGTAATGTGAAGACAGTTGATATCGAACAGCTAGACCAACAGACAGCGACATTCTACTTCACTCTGCTTCTACTAATGGTAGGGTATTTAAGAGCTGAGAACTAACATCTATTAACAGGTTCAAGAAAACCCTAGATAAATGTCGATAATTATTGATTGTAATGTCAAAGCAGTTGATATTGCCAGACAGACAGCTGGATGAACAGAGCGGCATTGTCTAAACAACTCTATTCATGATAATGATTGGATACATCTAAGATCTATCAACATGCTCAAGGAATCCTAAGCTATATATCGATAACAATCGAATGTCATGCAAAGGTAGTTGATATCTACTGACAACCAGCTATGCAATCAACCATAGCCATAGTCTAAGCAACTCTGCTCTCCTTAATGATGGGGTATATATAAAACCCAACAACATGCCCAACAAAACCCTAGCTAACCATCGATAGTTGTCGATTGCGATGCGAAAAAAGTAGATATCGAACTTACATAACAAAAGGCTAATGCCAACAGACAAGATATAGCCAGTCCAAGCTAATGATTCGGTATATACACATATCACACATATCAAACAATTTAATCGATTATCTCTCCATCTGCCAGATTTATCTCACATTTTCGACAGCCCAAGCCTCAACGCGCATCAAATCTGTGGTCAAATATTACCCTCAACTATTCAACCTCATTAAAAGCAGCCAAATTTCGAAAAACCCATTCAATTAAGTATTAAATTGTAAATATTAAATAATGTGTGAAGCAGCTCGAAATAATAAACGTTTTTTGCGGTCACAATGTGGAAGCAGCGCGCATCGAAAACTAATGCGAATTATTAAGCTAATTACAGCGAAATGAGCTCATGAAATAAATAATGATTTTGGTGGTCAAACATAATTTAGGATTAACTATGGACATGAGAGGGAGAGTGCGTGCGGTATACCCTGTAGATTAGTTTACATATTGCATTGATGTATGATATGACATAGTCAATAGTTGACAAAAGTGAAAATTTGTCGTTAATTATAGTTCAAAATAGTTTACTACATACTAAATATGAGATGTATAAGCCTAGGACTACGAGGGATAGGGTTGATGAAGATATCTGATGATATCTATAAATAATATATAATCTAAACAAAATATATATTTGCTAAGCTGCAGATAGATGATATCTGATAAATAAAAGATATTTCATATAATATATAATATAAACAAAATATATTATACATCGATAATAATCGATATTTATCGATTCACTTGATTATTGAATAATTTACTGAGCAGCAGATAGATAATAGCAGTAGAAAGGCAAAGACCTAGGCAGGTTGTCAACTGCTTGATAGCTCTATAAAGAGATACCGATAAGTTAGATTTCCTCCAGTTGCTTAAACTGATCAATTATGATCAGCATAAACATGATTATATATAAATATTGTTCTACTTCTTTTCACTCACATTCATTCTACTAACAAACAGCCACAACTATGTCCGCTTCACAGGGTATGCAATCGAAAACAAAAGCTAGCTGTTGACTAAACACATTGCGTATTCGCAATGTACACACAGCTGTGTTCATAAGAATAGTAGTGCGTCAATTTGAATATATATATTTATTTATATATATATATATATGTATCTTAATACTCGTTTCAAACTGTTTTCAAAATACAATGTTTATCACAAAATTTTGCTATGCAAAATTTCAGTCGCACTACTATTCTTATGAACACAGCTGTGCCTATATATATCTGTGGCAAGTTAGCTTGTGCTGATTGTGGTTCCATGTGGCTGCTGTTGACATTGATATGCTCATCAAATGGTTGGACCAAACAAATACAAGCCATAAAGTGGACTATGGCAAGAACTGTCTAATTAGAATGCGTCATTGTCAGCTTTTGAGATACATTTGTATCTTTATCTGTGTAACAGTCTCTCTGTCTCTGTCTGTGTGCGTGGCGAAATTTGTCGCTTTTTTGTTGTTCGTTTGTTGCTACGCTTGTTTGTTGTTATGGCATGCATCCATCAAATGGTCCAGTCTATATATCTATCTATCCATGCATGCATGTTTGTATCTTTAGCTCTAGCTGTGCAAGTATCTGTATCCGTATCTGTATCTGTATATGTAGCTCAACGCTTGATGGATGAACATAGGAAAGCGTCTGCTGCCCTTCACAGCGCACAGTCAGTTCTCATCTGTGCTCATCAGCTCAGTTCAGTTCAGTTCAGTTCGGTTCGGTTCATATTGATGCTGGAGCATCTGTGCTCCATCATTCGCATATTCTTTTATGCATGAGGCAAGCCACTCGATGCGAGTCGAGTCGAGTCGAATCAGCTCGACTATTGCCTGACCCCTTTTTCGACTTCACATTGCAGTTAAATTTGAACTAATGAGCGTTTGAGCTATTAAAGACGCCAGCAAATGTCGCCTGGCCTTAATTGATTGAACTCAACGAGAATTCTCCTCCACAAAGTTCAAAAGGCAATAATCCATTGCCTCTTGTTTTCAGAATTTATGCAAAGCACTTTCAATATATTTTATGAACATCTCTTGTTGCCACTGGCAGCAGCAGTCGTAGTCAGTTCAGCATGACTCAAAGCAACAGCAAACAGCTCGCATTGTGCCACACATGCAACATCTGCTGCAACTACTGCTGCTGCGGCTGCTCTTTGTGCAACATGCAATTTATTGCTGCCCTGTGAAATATTAGCCAAGTCTTTGCTGGCCACCCAGCAGCCAAGAGCCAACAGCCAACAGCCAACAGCTAAGAGCCAAGAGTTAAGAGCTTTGTGCACCAAAACCTTCAATTAGCATATTAAATAACTCAAACTCTGCATTTGAGCTAAGTTCTGTGGCAGAGCGTAGATGTTCTTGAGAGTTGCAGCAATAATTATGCCATTTACTTAGCTCTTGACTTGAGCAGGAATTTTGAAATGTAAAGAAATTATGAAAGGAACTTTTAAGGTATTTTTATACTCTGAATTATATAAAATATAATTACTGTATATTTGACTGAATGTTAGCAAAATTAAGTAGTATATATAGATAGTTCTGAGTAACCCATTTATCTCTGAGTAAATACTCAAGGAATGCAATGAATTTTGTTTGTTTGACTTAGAAACACGCCTGAAAGATGAAAATCTTATTTCTAAACAAAAATTTTTGTTTATTTCTCTGGATTATTGAATGAATTTCTGCTGTACTTCAATACTTTAATACAGCAATATTTCAATAGTTCAATACTTTAATATTGCAATATTTCTATCTGATTTTCTATCTGTTATATCTATGACTCTATCTGATATGTTAACATTAATCAAAATATTTTAGATACATTTTTAAAAGTATATTGCCATCATGTGTGCTGTGTTTATTCACTAAAAAGTAGTTAAAAGTAGATTTATTTATTCCAGACACAATTGAGATCGAAACATCATAGGAAATAATGAAATCTATGAATATAATATTATATCTTTTGAATATAATATTATAGTTTAAGCTACAGCGATCTATTATGAACTGATTGTCGCTTAGAAGAGCGATGTCTTTTATTTAAAATTATTATCTGACAGGAACATTCTTCTTCTAAGTGAGCATCCCTTTTACTAAAAAATTACCTATCTCACTGGCCATGGTCACCCACATGGCACAAGTGTTTTTCTTATGCCACTCGCTATATTATAGTAATATATAATAATAATAATTTAATTATATATAATTATAATAAGCATAAATTATATGTGCAAGAAATTCAATGTTAGCTCGTGTTAGGAATGCTGTAAGTAGTGCGCTTAAACGTCTATTCCAGAGTGAACTGACAATGAGTAAAGTATCGAGTACATTGTGTGTATAGGGTTGCCATAGGATTATGTCAACTGCCAAGACATGTTGAATAGCTCGCCCCGAAGGTAATGTCTAGACGGTGTAAGCGCTTTAGTCTGCAGTCTGATAGATGCAAAGCCAAGTAAATTTGAGGAACTTCTAGTCTGCACCTGGAGATATGCCTGAAGGCTTTTGTATGACTTGATGATGGGCATTTCATTGTATTTAATTATTATAATTATTATGTTTAAAGCTGGTTCTCCTCAAGTACATAATGTTACTGCCAATTAGAATAAGTATAACATTTTTGTTTATAAACTGAAATTTGAAGTACTTCAACAAGTGCAAGACATAATTTGATCAAAATTATAATTAAGTTTATGTTTAGCTAAAAGTTTTCGGCTGGGGCAAAAGCAAACACCTCGGCGTGACTTAATTTTTGTTTTTGGCCAGAAGCTAACCCAAGAGCTTAGCTGCTTAATTGAGTTTTTGGGTTTGGGGCAGGTCGAGAGTAAAAGCCGCAAGCGAGTTGCTTTGCTGTTCAAAGCCAAAAATCGAAGGCTAAACTCGACAGCTGCAGCTACTTGGCCAAATATACAAGGAAGCTATGCAGCTCTCAAACACTTTTGTTGCCACAAAGATGCCACACATTAAGGAAGAGAGAGCGAGAGAGAGACAACAATTTGCAATTGTTGCTGTAGCCGCAATTTATTTTGGCATCTGCGTCTCGTCTCAGTCTCTGTCTCAGTCTCATCTGCAAATGAATTTCAAGTTGCGCAACGATGCATTGCCAAAGCAGCTGAGAGAGCACCTCTATAGCAGCAGCAGCAGCAGCTGAAGATGAAGATGAAGAAGCTGTGGTCTGGTGTAGTTAGTTTATGCAGAGGTTTTTCCGTGTCTGCATGTGAGATTTTTCAATTAACCTCACGGGCCAATTAACTGCAGCTGCTACTATTCACACACAGAGCGCTGGCCTCGTAATAGATTATATTATATATATATATATATAAAAAATTATCTACATTATTCGATTATTTATTTGAACTACTTTATGTCTGTGTGCGGCATTAAACGCATTAAACAGTTCCATTGTTTGGCCAGAGACAATAAATTAGCCGTCATGTTTACAGTTTGCACTTTTGGCCAAACAAATTTTCCACTCGGTTTTCTCGGTGTTTGTCTATTTGTGGCTTATGCAAATTGGCCAAAAGCTCAACAAAGAGGCAAACAATTGATTGACAGGCAAATCGGATAAGCGCCTCCCCATTCACTCTACACATTTTTATATATACCCTAGAAGGCGGCCAATCGACGAGCATTTAGAGGTCTTTGACTTGTTGTAACTTGGCTGGAAACTGCGAAAGTTGACAAGTTTTTCAATGCAAAAACTTTAATTTATATTTTCAAATTTGTAAAATATTTATAAAAAGACATTTTAGTTTTTTTTATAAATATTTAATATATATGCTTATATTTCAAATAAAAAATCTATATACTTTTGTGTTGAAGTTCAGTCAAATTACTGCTGGAAGTAAAAGTTTTGTGAAGCATTCAGGGAGGCCCTATAAAGACTCCTTTTAGAGAGTTTTTCTCCATATACACAGAGTATTTCTTGAGAGTCTCTTAAAACTTTGTGATCTGTTTTTATATATAAAACAAATTAATTGCTAAAAATCGATTCAAAAGAATTTTTTTAAATTAAATTTAAAATACATATTTTCTAAATATAAATTGAGAGCTTTTCTATCGCATCAATGATAATATGCATAACAAACTGTGAATCTTGTTCCAGAGTATCTTTTAGTCTATCAAGCTTTGCTAATTCCCCATGCCTAAACAAAAAACTATTTCGTATCATTTAACTGCAATCATCAACATGCAAATGACTTAGTGTAAACTGTGACCTCAGTGAAAATGGCAATATTATCAAAACTTGAAGCTGACAGCTCATTAAGTTGAGAGCGAGAGAATCTTGAAAAGGAAATTAGCCATGTCCAAGATTGCGCGTTGTTAATGTGCCATAAAAGCAACTCGGAAATTGTAGCTGAAGAGTGAAAACTGCTGCGGATATGTAACTGTTAAAATTCCAACTTCAAGTCAAATAAAACAAGAGAAAACGAAGAAGTTAACAACTTGATTAACAAATTGACATAGGCTGGGAAATAGTCAACAGAAAGATATTTGTCTTGTATTTTATTTCTTAGCTGAGCAAGCTTTGTATATATATATACATATATATAAATATATATTTATATCAAATTGATATAAGACAAGTTTTACAACAGAAAAAAAATATATATTGTATATTGATAACTTTACAAATTTCACGATATCAGCAGAAACTGTTAACAAAATTTTATATTCGCGACACTTCGATTTCACGTCAATCGCAACAATGAACATGAATAACACTGATTCGGAAATAAAACTGATTTGTGAGACCGTTGATATGATTAGTACTCTGAAGATCTCAGCGGAGCCAGCTGAAGCCAATGAGCCCAGCATCAACAGCAAGTCGACTGAATATCACAAAGATCTGATCGATTTGACAGCCACAGAATCGATCGGCGACAATGTGAATATTATCAAGCGCAGCGGCAGACGTTTCTCGTGGCACACCTTGGCCCATATTATTGTGATGCTGCAGAAGCGTTTTGCTCACTCCAAGTCGCTCGTCGAGTATGTTGATGTCACCAATGATGTGGTCTATTGGCGCGCATTGGCCTTGTCGCGCGGCAACGAAATCGATCGCTTCATCAATGTCATTGAGCTGCAGAAGAAACGCATCGATACTTTGGAGCATGATCTGGGCACATTGGTGAATCTGGCGCAGGAGACACAAAAGATGCTGGCCGACATCAGTCCCGAGAAGCTCAGCGATAAGCCAAGGCAGGACGAAGCCGTCTAACATGAGACTCCTTTGGAAGGCTCGAGAACTTTTGATAATTGTTTTTGTACCGTTAGCACTTCAGTTAGAGCAACGCAAATAAAAAGCACGAAAGGCTAGATGATTGAAGGGTTAATATTAATTGTTTATTGTTTAGTTCATCAGCTAATGAGATGACACTTGGTAGAGCCGTTTATATTAGCTATTGCTTGGACATGTGGCTCTTATAATCATTGCTATTGTCATTCGATTACAATTTTCATTTCTAGTTTTGTCATTGTCATTGTCATTGTCATTGTCATTGTCTTTGTCATTGTCTTTGTCATTATCATTGTCATTGTCATTGTCATTATCATTATCATTGTCATTGTCATTGTCTTTGTCATTGTCATTGTTATTTTCATTGACATTGACATTGTTATTATCATTAGCATTTTCATTATCATTGTCATTAGCATTAGCATTAGAATTAGCATTAGCATTGTTAACATATTCCTACTCATTTTCAGTTTTATTTTCATTATCATTATTTACATTATGATTAATTACATTATGAATATCTTGAAATCTAAAAAAATAGGTTAGAATCCCCTAAGTCTTAAGTCTATTGCTTAAATCTTTGTTTCACCTTTATCACTGTACAGTTTTACTAATTATTTCGGGACATTAGGTTGCTGTAATGCTGTAATTGTTGCCATATTTATTTATCTTATCAACTTTACTGACCCACATTAGCAATTTTTTTTTGCTGCTTTTCACCTTTTTCATTATTTGTTTGGTTCGTTTTCTTTTTATTAATTAGTGAAAATTTTCGCCAGTATTTTCTTTTCATGTTTTCTCGCTGCGTTTTTAATTTGCTGCGTTTTTTCTTGTGTTTTACTTTTCTG
Source organism: Drosophila leonis (assembly GCA_035045365.1). Lineage (NCBI taxonomy): Eukaryota > Metazoa > Arthropoda > Insecta > Diptera > Drosophilidae > Drosophila > Drosophila leonis. The sequence continues at coordinate 7,080,654 of JAWNPC010000830.1, forward strand.
TATCACTTTTTGCTGCTCAATCACTGAGGCTTAACCCCAGCTTTGGTTCGTTTGGTGTTTTATTTTTTCGGTTTTCGTTCGTGTGTCTATTTGGTTGTTGTTTTTGTTTTCCTGAACTCTCAGCTGCTCAGTCTTCCAGCTGAATGATTTTCACATCGTGTAGTTTCGTGTGAAGCAGAGTGCATAATTTAGTAATTGGAACGTATCAAATTTATTTTCAAGCGAGATGTCTTTGTTAACGTCAAAGCGAAGCAGAATTTTTGTGAGCCAAATTGCTAAATACCTTATCGAAGGCTCTCTCAAATAGAAGCGCTGTGAAAACAGTCGCAACGTGTGTGATTTGAACTATTGTATGTTCGAAGCTTTCTTTTCATACTTTCCATTTAGTTCGATGCTAAAAGAGAATTTAGATTTGATTAAACTGCAAAATGCATTGCAAATGAGCTGAAGCCATTCACTTTAGCATGCAGAATTGAATTGTGGGCTTTGGACACACCCAACTAGCCGTTCAACATGTGGCATTGTCGACCATGCGTCACAGCCAGCCAAAAACAGCAGAAACAACAACAACAAAAACAACTCGTTAAGCAAACAAACAACAATAAGAAACAACAAAATTCAATTAAAAATCTATGCACGCCCAAAAACATATTGATTCGACAGAAACACGAAAATATTCTCGTCTGCAGACAGTTGCCAACACACACACACGCACACACAGAGACACACGCACACATAGCGGCACAGAAATACATTCACTCCAAGAATAATATGGTCAAGAATAACAGTTGAATGGGAAATGAGGCATGACTGGGACACCAAAAATTTAAATAGAAATTTTCGATACGACCAAAAATGAAATGGAAAAGAATTGAACTTTCAGTCAAGTTATATGTAAAAGTGAAAAAACTTTGCTTCGAATGTTAAAAATGCAAAAATGTATACGAATAATAATAATAATAATAGTCAGTCGGGTCATCACTCTGACCGCTGAGTCAGACTATAAAAAAACCTCCTTTTTCTTGGACTGCCTCGCACATAACTTCTTATACTTTACTTCTTACACTTTAATTCATATACTTAACTTCTTATAATTTATTTCTGATACTTTACTTCTTATTCTCTAATTTCTATATATTTCTTCTGGGTATTCACAATAATATCAAGCGAATACAATGTCTGATACCAAAAGTATTCATACTCTACTTCTTATGCTCCGCTGCATATACGCTGCACTCTTATACGTCTCTTATACTCACATACTGCATTCTATCAAAACTCATATGCTTCACTTCTTATACGCGATGTCTCTATGTTCTTATAGATCATATGAGCAGCTCAAAGTATTTATAGCTTTATAACCTACAAATATGATGCATTTTACAATCTTCTTCAAGCTTTTCGATCAACGGGCATAAATTCATTTTTGTGTTCAAGTGTTTTACATAATCTTCCAGCTTGAACATTGTAAATTACTTTTGCTTTCAAGATCATGTATATTTATGGCTCTGAAGTGCATGCCTGCAGGGTATCTCTGCGTCGAGTAGTGCTTGCCTCAAGCACTCTTACTTTTTTGTTACGCTGCTGTCATTAAAAAACCTGAAAGCCCATCAAAGTCTAAACTAATTTCAATGATTTGTTTCAAGTTTCTATAACGAAAAAAATCAGTGAAAAAGAAAAAATGATGAAAAAAAAAAAAAAATATATATATATGACCAGACAATGAACTCAAGCATTGAACTTTATGCGAGACATACAAAAACAAAAATAAACAAAAGTGGAAAAAAAAACACACACACAAAAAACCATTTGCGGCAACTTGTTGCTGGCGTCGACCATATCGATGAGGCCTTTATGGCAGTTGCTGCCGTTGTTGTTGTTGTCAATTGACTAATGACACAGTTTGGATGAGCCGCATGGAAAATTGCGCTGTTTAGGTCAGTCAAAATGTGTAAGTGTTTTTGGCTGAGTGCTCGATTGATTGATTGATGGCTTCAAAAAAAATGCTGCTGCAATAATAGTCGCCGCTGCAAGCAAGCCTCAAGTTGTTTGTCTTGCGTGCCAGGCCAGCCAATGTTTGTGGTTAAGCCCTAAAGATCACGTTCCACTAACCGACTAAGCTACATAAATGCTCAAGGGCCCAGCAGCTGAATAGCAAGCAAATACCCTGTAGTCAGTGTAAAGTGGGTATATTGGGCAAGAGTATATAACAGGTGAAGGGCACGAAATGGTTAAGTTTATGGTCTAAGTGTTGGTATTCGAGTTGTTCAGCTCAGTCTATCGATAGAGATAATTAACTAAGTCTATGTAGAGTATGTATATGTATCTCAGTTCATCTAAAAGAATAGATATTAGACATATATATATGCTCAGGATTATAGTCTGTTTATCCCATATTCTTATTAGAGATACGATTATGCTAACTTGGCCTTCCATTCATATTAGATTCATCTCAAGCATAGTTTTTTATTATAAATTCACGAGGTATTTCCTAGTCAGTCACTTCTTACTTGTCTTTCACATATACATATTTATGTATATGCATGATACGTGCTACACAGACCAGGAGCGACTGGGCTCTAGGCTATTCATGGAATGCAATATGAACCTGGGCAACAATCTAGCAGCTAGTTGTGATGCAAACACACGCATAAATTTAATTTGTATACCCTGTAATTAGTGAGCTATGTAAGCAGGTTGTCAGGAGTCGTGCAACTAAAAGCAGAAAGAAAGAGTCCTAGTATTACTTAGCTTAAGCTAAGCTATTATGACACAGATAACAACAAAGATGTGGACTCAAGCAGAGAGAAACTTGAAGCTTGTTTAATGATGCGCTGAAGATACTCTCTAGTTAAGCACAATATTTATTTTGAGTGAAATAGTTATATAATGATTTCATCTTGCCAAGCTATAAAATTCACTAAAATTGTGAGTTAGACAAAAAAAGTTATCAAGCTTTAACTTAGCAACGAGAAGCGTGCAAATGGAACTTAAGCAAATTACTATTGTATATATCCTAAGTATTTTTACCACACATATATGTTATATTTAAGTTAAACTGAAATAATTTTTATCATAATTCCCACATAAACAACAATATCTAAATGGCAATCACGCACAAAAACTTTCGCCCATCTGTGAATCGACTAAGGACTGCGCTGGCCATTTATTATATAACACTCCCACTCACTGTCACATACGCGAGAGCACCCACACTTACACACATTTGATTTATGTCTAATTAGAAGCAGTAACAAGTTAATAACCAATATCGATACCATAAACTCCCATGCGGGTTACTATGACGCCGTTCGCTGTTTGGCGTTGGGTTTGGGGCTATGGGCTTTAGGTTTTGGCTGTTTGGGGGTGCTCGATTGTTGTTGCTGTCAATTACAGCTACAAAATGCGCATAATGATCTGCAAATAAGCCGCTTACCCGGCTCAGCACATAAAGCCTGGTCACCCACACACACACACACACACGCACACACAGCCAATCAATGACTGAATCGGTCCCCAAACTCGCCCGCACAACAAACAATGCAACTAATTAAGTTACACATGACCGAAGAGCGAGGCAAAAGCGACAAATCGAATGGCAAAATTGAAACTGTTGCCCACAGCATTTGCATGGCAGGTGGACTAGAGGATGGAAGCGAGGTGCGAGGTGCGAGGTGCGAGGTACATGGATTAGACCGAACAATACCTATTTCATAGTCGACGACCTGCGATAGGCCATGGGCCAACTCAGCACTGGAACATTGCGTACACGCAGCGTGCACCTTGATTTGGTTTTTTTGTGTGGGTATTTTGATTGTGGCATGCGCTTTCATTGAGCAATTCGATATATTCGATATATGCACATATATGTATGTGCATATTCGATATATTTTCTGTAGATTGGTATTTACCTAATTAATAGTTGTTATATATTGTATATACTAAAGTTGAATTTGCATAGTTAATACACAGCATCCACATATTCGATATACATAATCAATATCGATATATATTCGATAAATATTAAATATAATTAAATATATTTAATATGTATTTTGTATATATTGACTAAAAATCAATGAGAATATATCTGCATGTATATGCCATGTTATAGATATAGTTCAAAGTCGATAAAAATAATCGATTTTGCTTTTCGATATATATGGAATTGAAAATCCAATACCAAACTGATGTACGTAATTTATCGAAATTGTTATTGGATATGCTTTGCTTATAGCAATACTCAGAAGACATAGTCGATATACATATTCGATAATCGATATTCGGAATCAAGGAAATTATTGATTGACCTTCGCAGAAATACTCAGCAAACACAGTCGATATATATATTTGCTATATAGATTAAATATTCTATATTTCAGATATTCATATTCATCTGTTATATGTACGTACATATTCGATTTACTGATTCCATATTTGATATTCGAAACTAATGAAAACATGGCCGTTATACATATTCAATATTCGATATTCGATATTCTAAATATCTAAAATTAATTAAATTTCCTTAGCTTATTCAACGACCACCAAACACATATGCAGCTGCTGCTCAAAATATCAATACTTGATAAACATAGTCGAGTATAAACATGATTTATATCGTTCTACAAGCCATAATCGATAGCCTCACTGAGACTTATCGCACACTGTCAAGAGTATTTAATCCTCGTCTTGCAACTGTTGCTTGTTGTTGTGTGTCCTTGCTGCTCACAGACTCTATTCTCACATATCGCATTGCATTCTGCTTCTTCTGTTTCATCTTCTGCTATTTCTTTTGCCTGTCCATCATTTAGTGTATGCACAAAAGCAAAAACCAGCTCAGAGCTCCAGCTCGTAATTAATGATAACAAGCGAAAGCGTCGCAGCTGAATGCATCAAGATATACCCCAAAGCTCAGCTGACAACAAAGGCAACAACAATGGACTAACTATATGATAGGATAATACACGTATACTATAAATATATATATTTATATTATATACATGTAAAATAGAGCGACAAATAAATGCTCAGGATTTGTGCATTTAGATGAGCAAAATATTTATAGTCGAGCATAAATACGGCTATCAAAGTATAATAGAGCTATTAGCATGAGAATCAGAGTGAATAGAAAAGAAATAAACATCAGGAATATGAATACAACAAGAGTGAATAGAAATGTATTAAATATGAGCATATTATAAGATGGCAAAAAAAAGTACCTGGATTAAAATATACATAAAAGGATATAAAAATGTGGAATTAAAAACAATTGAGTCAAATATACAAGTAAATTAAAATATACAAGAAAAGAATTGAGTCAAATATATAAATATACGAAGTAATAAAAATATATAAAATAAAAATATTTATATATATTTATTTAGATTTACTTATATATTTAGTAAAAAAAAATTAAAATAAATGTTAAATAAATTTACAAGCAACATTTGATGCCAGAATAAAACATGATTTAAAATCAGATTTAACACTTAAGCCGAACCATACTCGATTCTTAACTTACTCCCATTCTCTACTTACTGCCTTAGCCTAATTGTAAATAACAATGCATTGAGTCAGTCACACATTTGAACACCAAACGACTATTTTGTATATATTTTCTTTTTCAAAGTGCAGACACGTTGCCCCGCGCTGAAAGGGCTCTCAGCTGAGAGTCGCATGAAAAATGCGTTCGTAAATGGCGCTAAAAGGCGCACGTCTCATGCAAATCGTAAGAAAATGCTAAGCCGAAAAACCTAGTCAAATGAAACGGAAGTTGAATGCAAAACGTGCCGCGCACTACGCTTCAAATTGAAAAACACTCACAACACGCATACGCAACGTATCACAAATGGGGTTTCATATATGTGTGTGTGTGTGTGTGGACCTTTAAATGCGTGAAAAAACCATGACAAATTGATTCAAATGTGAAAAGCAATTAATAATCAAGTCATGGACAGAGCTCATGACGGCTCTCACTCTCACTCTCAGTCGGTCAATACTTTGGGCCTTTTAATGGCTTTAACTACACAACAAAAAGAGCTAAGAAACATTAGCCAAGTGCCCAAGTTTATGCTCAGCCGTTTACTCCTCATCAAGCGTCAAGCACAACTCGAAGTTTTCAAACTGTTCCCAAGTGCTCAACAGCTGCTACCATTTTTAACCTTTTTATGTTCGCTCTTCTGATTGAGATTTCGGCACAAGTTTTGCTAAGCTTGACACAGCCAGGCTTTGGCTTAACAAACGGCTCTCTGCTGCCTCTGCCTCAGCATCCACTAAATCTTTTTAAACTTTAATTTATTTCTAATATTTAAATGGAAAATACTTGGCTACACTTCTGCAATATGTATTTCAATCAATTGATTGATTATAAATTACAAATTACTGAATTGATTTTGCTATTCATAAATTCATAGGGCAAAGCAGATTTTGTGGGAGGTTTGACGTCAAAACTTTGGAAATGTAATAGAGGCAAAGCTCTTAAAATAATATAATTGTAATTATTGTTGGGTTTCAGCCTTGTGTTTTCGTATAATCACTAAATCGATATTTATCGATTGTTCTATAATTTTATGCTTTTAAGATTCTGCTGCGAAAATTAATTCAAAGTCTCATTAGAATTACTATCGATATTTATCGATTGTTTATTTATGTTGTCTCTAAGAATTTTATGCTTCTATTATTCTGCTGCGACAATTAATTCGAAATCTCAATAGAATTACCATCGATATTTATCGATAAATATGATCATTAAGAAAATTGTAGGTCTTAACATTATCATTATTAATGAAAGACATATACAATGCTATTTTTACATATTTTATATCAAATAAAAAGTTATTGATACGTCTCCATAAATATGACTGATGTGGAAATGAAGGCTCCTCCCCTGATCAATCTTTAAACAAGTAAGAGTGCTCTAGTCGAGACTGCTCGACTAAGAGATACCCTGAACCCTGCGAAGATGCGATATTCAAATCATTTTACGCTTCTTTTATATATATGTACATATACACAAGCAACACATACACACACACACACACATGTACACGCACGCACAAGCACTTTCTCTGCTACTGCGCAGTTTACGCAGCGACTGCGCGCGGGCAGCGCTTGGGCTGCAGTATGGGCTATATTTTGGAAACTTATTTGTTGAATAGGTTTGTTTCTAGATGGACTTTCGTAATCAAACTTTTACAGCGTAATAATGACATTCATATGTATGTATTTGCCAAAGCACAAGTCTCTAGTATTTGAAATACGTTTTTTTCAAATTTGGGGATAAGGGGGCGTGGTATTCAAAATTCAAAAATTGCAAAATGTTTGTATTCATTACACGGATACACACAGTAAATCTGAAATCTATAGCTATAACGGTATTCAAAAACGAAGAAAAGTTATCGATTTTTATCGATAATAAGGAAATGGGATGAGTTATCGAAAAAAAATGATAAACTCGTACTGCGTAGGATATACACGAGTATACATTTCAAATTTCAGATCTCTAGCTTTTGTGGTTTGCGAGATCACTGCGTTCACACGGACGGACGGACGGACGGACGGACGGACGGACGGACGGACGGACAGACGGACATGGCTATATCGACTCAGTTTGTCGAGCTGATCAATAATATATATACTTTATGGGGTCTGCCATGTCTCCTTCTGCCTGTTACATACATTTTCACAAAAACATTATACCCTGATTTCCCATTTTCAATGGGTTCAGGGTATAAAAACACAAATATAATGCTATTAGCCCGTATTCGATATACAAATGAGTAATCGATGCTTAGCAATAGATATGAATTGATATGAAGAAGATATTGGAGTCAGATTTTAATATTATCGATATTAATACAATTTATATTTAACACTATTAGCCCATATTTCATACAAGATTGTTATTGGCACTTGCAATTGTTAGCTTTAGTCTTCTCAATAGACATAAGCAAGAAAATAGAATAAATCACATTTATAAATGGTTTCAGCTTACAATCGATAACAATCGACAGTTGTAAGTTTTCGCCATTTTGTGCTCTAACTATGCACATTATGTCAAGACATTAGAGCACACTTTTAACGAGTTGTAACAATTTATAGCACGGCCAAAAACTTATCTCAAAGGCGCACAGACATACATACCTACATACATATGTAGTCTATATGTAGACGATATATATAGTTTATATATATAACTGTATTTTTTCCGGTTGTAACTGGGTCAGACTCGGCTACCTTTTTGCCCCCTTTTCGTAGATTATGAATCTTTTGAAACAAAACACGAAAGGGGCAACAATTGTTGTTGTTGTTGCTCGCTTTGAGCCATAAGTCAGCCGCTGGCTGTAAAAGTGTAAACTGAACTGCAACATTTTCTCTCTGTTTTTTACTGCTGCAAGTTGTGAAACGCTCTAATCCTGCAAAAAAAAAGAAGAAGAAGAAGAAGTGAAAAAAGCGGGACACACCTACACCTACAACGCCACCCCCAGACCCGCTCCACGCCCACATCTGTTCGTGTTGAATTATAACCACGTTCAACGTTGGCGTCACCCAAGTGCCGCAGATTAAGCAAATAAATTAAATGGCTTACTCACTCTCACTCTCTCTCTCTCTCTCTGTCTCTCTCTCTCTCTCTCTGTCTCTGTCTCTGTCTAGGTGGAGAATCGTGCTCTGCGCTTACGTGAGGTAGCAACAGCCATGCAACAGTATCAGGATGATATATCCGCCGGTGCATCGACTGCTCGACAATGGGCGCCCGCTGCCAACTCCGGCTTACGCGTCGCTGCAGCTGCCGCTGGCGATGACGATCCTGGCGGCAATGTCATCTTAATTGGCTCCGTCAAGGACTTTGAGCGCAATGCGGTGCATGGGCTCAAGCTGAATGGCATTGTGGCTCTGGAGGAGACATCGCAAGGCAGCAGCGGCGCCAATGTCGCCGGCCCTGTGGCCGGACGTCTGGCTGTCGGCGCCAGTGCGCGAGGAGGCAGCGAAGTGGAATACTTTGATGAGGCGGGCTATATACGCGGCGGCGGATTACGCAGCGGCGAGGATCCGTACATCAGGAATCGCTTCAATCAGGAGGCCAGTGATGCGTTGCCCAGCAATCGAGAGATACCAGACACCAGAAATCCCATGTGAGTAATGGCAACAGAGAATAATAGAACGAATGGGAAAGCAGGGGAAAGTCGAGCGACTAGAGACAAGGGACTAGAGAAACTGAGGAGACTAGAGAGACCCCTAGTCTAGATGGACCTGAGTGACTAGAGAGACTGGGGAGGCTAAAGAGACTGGGGAGACAGGATAGACTAGATAGACCTGATATCCAAAGAAGACTAAAGACTAGAGACTAGACTCTAGAGACTAGAGACTAGAGACTTGAGACTAGAGACTAGAGACTAGAGACTAGAGACTAGAGACTAGAGACTAGAGACTAGAGACTAGAGACTAGAGACTAGAGACTAGAGACTAGAGACTAGAGACAGAGATAAGCTAGACAGACTGGAGAGACTGGGGAGACAGGAGAGACTAGATAGACCTGAGATCCAAAGAAGACTAAAGACTAGAGAGACTAGAGACTAGAGACTAGAGACTAGAGACTAGAGACTAGAGACTAGATACTAGAGACTAGAGACTAGAGACTAGAGACTAGGGACTAGAGACTAGAGACTAGAGACTAAAGACTAGAGACTAGAGACTAGAGACTAGAGACTAGAGACTAGACTTGAGACTACAGAAAGAGACAGAGACTAGAATAGACTATATGGACTAGAGAGGCAAGAGTTTTGAGTCTAGAGACTAGGGAGACGGCAGACTGCAGTGAAAAAGACAGGCAGACAGACAAGAATATACAGCTGAAGCATTTACTTGCATACGGAGCACTTGGTTTATGGGATCTCGCACATAACTTTGACGTCTATGAAACACTTTACAATATCATATATCAAATTATATATTTATGTCTGTTAATATATATCATATTATTGTCATTTCCAGGTGTCGCACGAAGAAATATCGCGAAGATCTGCCCGAAACGAGCGTGATTATCACCTTCCACAATGAGGCACGATCCACGCTGTTGCGCACAATTGTGAGCGTGCTAAATCGCAGTCCAGAACATTTAATACGCGAAATTGTGCTGGTGGATGATTACAGTGATCATCGTAAGTATTCGAATTATAAATGAAATATAGATGGATTATAGAGAACGATGCAATATAGATTATAAGAGGGGAATTTGGAGATTGATATTGATATAGATTAAAATAGATATACCTTGATCTATATAGTGTCATTCACAAATAAAGTCAAACACAGCAGAAAGAAACTTAACGAAAGCTTAACGAAACTTCTTCAACTTGTTTAAAGACAAAACAAAAATTTGTTTATATTTTAACCAAAATCCCATGCCATCTACCCCCTTCCAGCTGAGGACGGCATGGAGCTGGCCAAGATCGATAAGGTGCGCATCATACGCAACGACAAGCGCGAAGGTCTGGTTCGATCTCGAGTTCGCGGCGCCGATGCCGCTGTTAGCAGCGTTTTGACCTTCCTCGACAGCCACGTCGAGTGCAATGAACAGTGGCTGGAGCCGCTGCTGGAACGTGTGCGCGAGGATCCGACACGTGTTGTCTGTCCCGTCATCGATGTGATTAGCATGGATAACTTTCAGTACATTGGCGCCTCCGCGGATCTGCGTGGCGGCTTCGATTGGAATCTGATCTTCAAATGGGAATACCTCAGTCCCACAGAGCGTGCAGCCAGGCACAATGATCCGACCACAGCCATACGCACGCCCATGATAGCGGGCGGACTGTTCGTCATCGACAAGGCGTACTTCAACAAGCTGGGCAAATACGACATGAAGATGGATGTTTGGGGCGGCGAGAACTTGGAGATCTCGTTCCGAGTCTGGCAATGTGGCGGCAGTCTAGAGATCATACCCTGCAGTCGAGTGGGTCACGTGTTCCGCAAGCGTCATCCGTACACCTTCCCCGGTGGCAGCGGCAATGTCTTTGCCAGGAATACACGACGCGCTGCCGAGGTCTGGATGGATGATTATAAGCAGCATTACTACAATGCCGTACCCCTAGCCAAAAATATTCCATTTGGCAAGTAAGTAAAATGAGTGTGAGAGGGAGAGAGAGTAGGCCTTAAATATCCATATCATGCATCTCTTTCAGCATCGATGATCGTCTGGCTCTCAAGGAGAAGCTGCAATGCAAACCCTTCAAATGGTATCTCGAGCATGTTTATCCCGATCTGCAGGCACCCGAGCCACAGGAGGTGGGACAATTTAGACAGGATGCTACCGAATGCTTGGACACAATGGGTCATATAATAGATGGCACTGTGGGTAAGTCAAGAAAATGAGCTCAACCCCAAAGGGCAGACTGTATAACTTCTACGCCTGAAGCCAGCCAATCATGGCTCTGAAACTGAGACAGATCTGGTTTCTTTCCAAGTCGCCTTGTCCCCAGTAGAAGCAGCTACGAGCTACATTAAAACGCATTATACAACACTGCAACTTTGATTAACACTACCTCAGATATCATCGACACAAACGTTACTCAACACTCAAATAACTCAAGTCTAAGATCTATTCTATTCTAACAAAGCCAACTTATCTACATTCATTTTACAACACTGTCACATATTTTTCTTTTACTTCCTCTTCTTCAAACCAGGTCTCTTCCCCTGCCACAATACGGGCGGCAATCAGGAGTGGACTTTCTCGAAGCGCGGCGAAATCAAACACGATGATCTCTGTCTGACGCTTGTGCAATTCTCACGCGGTTCGCAGGTGATTCTCAAGTCATGTGACGAGACGGAAAATCAACGCTGGCTCATGAAGGACGGTGGCCTGATCAAGCACAACAAGATCAATGTGTGCCTGGATACGCGGGATCATCATGAACAGGGCATCAGTGCGCAGCGCTGCAATTCGGCTTTGGCCACGCAACGTTGGGCCTTCACCAAATACGCGTGAGAGCTGGAAGCACGAGGCAAAGAAACGGAAACGACCAACTAAATAAAAGAAAAACAAAAACAAGTTACTGCAACTCCCTGAAAAAGGACGTTCTGCTGGCAAGGAAAAAGTGGGAGTGAGTGGACGTGATATATAAGCTAAATGGATTTAAAGAGGAGGAGATTGATGAAGATGTTGTTGTATGTGGTTTCTATGTTTGACCTACGGTTAACCACACACACACACACACACACACACACACACACACACACACACACACACTATACACATAGATACGACAAGTACAAGAAATGGTTTAACATGAATAAGTTTCAACTATACGATATTTAAGTTAAAAGTTGGATGTGCATAAGTCTAGCCTTTAGGGGCTAACAAAAAATTGTTGAAATACATTCTCATATGTATGTGTATGTGTATGTATATGTATATGTATGTATTCTTTTTCCAACACGATGCATGCGATAAAACGCAGAAGAGGAAGAAGAAGAAGGATTAAAACACGTACTTAGACTGATTAATTTTTTGTATATGTAAAAACAAAAAATATTTAAAAAATATATAAAAAATTGAAGAAAAACATACATATATATATATATATTTATATGTATATATATATGTATAAATACTTTTTGGCAAGCTGCTTAAGAAAAATGGCAAACAAGAAAAAAAGTAAACCCTAACTTAATTTACATTACACAACACTGAATTCCAATTTCGTTTGCAATTTCCCAAGTCAATTAACCGTTGGAAGCAAACACTAGCTAGAATCCTAAAACATAAATCGAATCAAATTCCAACAGAATACTTACAAATTCCATTAAAACACTTAACAAACAAGCTCAGAGTCTTCTAAGAAATGTAGGCAGGCAGAGAGAGATAGAGAGAGAGCGAGAAAGCGAGAGAGAGAAATGTTATCATTAGTTTTAGTTATAAATTTAAGTAAATCCTTAAACAAATATATAAAAAGAAAGCAAATTTAAGTGTATATAATATCATTATTTAAAGTTTCAAAGGCCAAACAAAAATTTTCCCTCAAACATTTTTCGCATCAAATAAAAATCCATAAAAAACGAGCGGAAAATTCATTCGACATAAACAAAACAGCATTTAATTTGTTTCCAAAGCAATTTGACATTCCATCAAAAATATTTGCATCGTGTTTTTACTTTTTGTTTTTTTATTATTTTTTATTATTTTCTACATAGAAATAAATTGTTAATTTTTGTAAGAGCTTTTGTTTTATTTACTAGTTTCTGTTGAAACAGCAAAAAACACACACAAAAAATGGAGTAGAAAAACCAAATACGAACTATATTATATGATTGTTTGCCCGCATACATTGCGTATGCGTATGCGTAATAAATTGAAATACGTTTTTCATTTACGTCAAATAAAAATTGCAAGAAATAAAAAAAAAGAAAATGAATTGAAACAATTATTAAACTAAATGACAAAAATGTTGTTTATTCTACACGGAGTAAAAGCCGGCAACAAGAGTTCAGCAACTCTGCACAGCGCTGCGTATACTTAATGTAATTGCTGCGAGGGGCGGCGCTTAGAGCTGGCAAAGGGGGCGTGTCAGCAAATCTGTCAGGCAGCAAGTGCTCAGCGCAGCTCTGCTCTAATGTGCAGCATGTAGGTTAAACGACTTTATATTCTCATCTCATCTCATCTCAACTCAACTCAACTTTCGGCACATTGCGCATACGACACGTAGGACGCGAGTTTGTTGCGCTAATTTTGTCATGTTTTTTTATTTCTTCATTTTTTTTGTTAAGATAACGCAAAACATCATAAAAGGCAAAAGCAGGGCAAGGCAGGGCAAAACACTTTAAATTATGTGAAGGTAAGTGAAGGCGCCGGTAGGCGTGTCACCAGGGGCGTGGCGGGCAGTCTGTGTAAACATGAGCATAAAGCATAGCATAAAAAGCGAGGCAGAAGAAGATGGAATAAAGTGTCATGCTCGTTTGCCGCAGCCGCAGCCGCAACGCAGAGATAAAGCATTTGAAAAGGAGATTCCAAGCAACGAAAGTAGAGGAAATTCGCTTAGACAGAGTTTGGCATAAGTTGGGAGCATTTGCATGATATTTGAAGCAAACTAGTTTGGGAAAAGCACATTATTTTCAATTTAAATTTTCAGCAATTTTAAAACATTTTTTACATTGTAATTTTGTAACAAAACTTAGAATTTTTTTTTTAATTTTCAAACAAATTTATTTTATTATTTTTTTATTGAAATTTAATATATAAAAATATATTTTTTATAAAATTTTCAATTGAAAAATGAAAATTCCTTTTAGAATTTATTCAATTGAAATTTTATAACATTTTTTATTGAAATATATTTATTACTCCGAAACTTAAAAAATTATATTGAAATTTTCTAAAAAAAAAAAGGCTTACACATTTTTAAATGAATTAAAAAAAATATATATTTATATACGAAAAAAATGAAATACTTTGCGTGATTAATTTGAGTTCAGGGTAAGAAGTTTGCATATGAGCCATCAAAACCTGGAAAAAAACTGCAAACCTTTTGCTTCGATTAAGCATAGAAACAGCTGCCTGCATCTTCACTTCAAGTAAAGACACATTTCATAGCCAAGTCTAAGTGAAGGAGAATCAAGTCAGTTGCAGTTGCACTTGGGAACATCCTTCACACATTTCTTAAGCTACTTCAGACAGTGTGCGCTGTCGTCGTCAGCTTGAGAATATAATATTCTACAAATGCAGCGGCATTTTGCTAGCCGCATGTGCAGGCAGCCGTAAGACAAACCGATTTCCGTATGAAAAGCTTTAACGGAAACTGAAAGCCAGTTGCTATGCGGCATAACGGATGCTGTTGTCAGCGACAAGGTTAAGCCAGGAGATAGCAGAGCAGATCTGAGCAGAGACAGGTAAAGGCAGGTGAACAGCGGCCAACTGGCACAGAATCTGAATCGTTTATGAGAGTGTCACGAAGTCTGAGCCCCATATGGTTAGCCTGATAACTGAGGCGTTTACCTTGTTTGCCCAACTGACAGGTGAGTAACATTTTACCTACCTGCAAACTCCACTTTTCCTCTTCCTCTTCCTCTTCTTCTTCTTACATATTCCTTAGTGCAGGGCAACGCGTGTGTCGAGCATACAAAAGAGGTAAAAAGGTTGACGATGCGATTGGCCCGTGGCACACAACAAAAGCAACAAATATCTGTCGGGCAAACAATGCTGAACGACTTGCAGATATCCTGCAAAATAATATTTTATTAAACTATTGTGATTAATAGTAAACCAGATTATATATATTTAGGCTGAGATAACTGCAGTCAGCCTTTATTTCTACTGTCAGTTTTAGGCTTAAGTAATATTTATTACTTACAGATTATTTACTCTTTTTTCTATTTTACGGACTATTCAATAATAAAAGACGCGCCAAAGCAGCTGTAAAAAGTTAACTGAAAATTTTAAATGAAGAAGAAGACCGCAGATCAGCTGCTTGTAGATCAGTAGGCGCAGATCTTAATAACTATCCTCATCAATAAACATATCTTTATATATATAGATCACTCTGTCTTTCAGTCTTTATCAATATTATGCCCATCTTCTGCTCTCTCTCTCTCTCTCTCTTTCTCTCTCTTTCTGCTGTCACATACGTATACCCCAGTCTTATATACCCGCTTCACACACCTTTTTTATGCACATAAACGATATTTTCATCAGTTGCTGTGGGGCGATGCCATCGGCATTTGCAGAGCTTCCGCAATTTTATCGCGGCCTCTCGTTACGTAGATGCCTTACGCCTAACGCCTTACGTCATTGTCAGTTTACGTGCCACAGCAACACACACTCCCACACACACACATTGTGTGTATATTATTAGCAGCTGGAGTGTGGTGTGTGGAGTGTCAAGCCTCTCACTTCCTGTCGTCCTATCACCCTGTCGACCTGACGTCCTCTTATACTTGGCCTGCTCATACATTAATCATGGAACTCTCATACGCTGCTTAACTCATGTGCAGGTATCTGCATCTCTCTCTCTCTCTCTTTCTGCCTTTCTCTGTCTCTGTGTTTCTTGTATAATGAGCCTGTCGTTGAAACATAATTAAAAACACGTTAAGCACCTGAGTTGACCAGATTTACATATACACATATATAAATTGTGCCCCGAGCAACAAGGCTTTGGGGCAGATTGAAAGCGAACAGAGCCTTGGGCGCAAATTAAAAGCTCTTAAAAGCGCACAACTTTATTTATGGGCCACATTAAAGGCCCTCAAATTGATAGTAAAATACTTCGAGAACTCAAGTTTTTGTTGCGAAAGTAAAAGTGAAAATTATAAATCAAAAGTTTTGCCACATAATAAACTTTATTTACTGAGAAAATGTGGAAAATTTGGAAATTTGTGATAAAAAATTTTTAAAATTTTAATTTGTAATTGAATAATTTACTAATTGTTTTTAGGGGTTAACAATATATTATACGATATATATTATCTAGATAATATAGCTAAAGCACATTTTTTGAAACACATATTTGATCTAAAAATTCAAATTTCTTTTGTCAACCTAAACAAATATTTATATATTTTTTTTTAAATTTTATGTTGTATTACATTTAAATATTTCTCTAAATTTTAAAAATAAATATCAAACAATAATAAATAATAAACAATATCAAAACAATAATAATTCAATACAAATAATTATACTTTTTTAAATTTTATTTTATTTCAAATAATAGAGACTTGTGCTGTGGCAAGTGAACATATGTGATGAGAACTCAACTCTGGCTATACTAGTCAAATCAATAAGTTTTAACAATTTTTTAAATTTGTTTAAGCTAGTTTCCAATGATGTCTATCTAGTATTTCAAATAAAAATCATTTTTCAGTCAACCACATTCTTGTTTGCATGCCTGAGATATATTGTATATATAGTATATAGTATATCTAGGATAGCAACCAGCTCTTTACAGTCGACTCCTTTAATGACGTCTGTCACTAAGGTAATGCATATGGCTGGCTCCATCTATTGAGCAGACAATAAGCAGCTGTTTAAGCAGACTCTTTTGATGTGTTATTGCGTTACAGCTTCATTAATATTTGCTCTATTATCAGCCACAAGCTCCGATTGCCTAGCCCTAGCCAAGCAAATGGGTAATTGGGTTTGGGTTTGAGTTTCGGCTTGGTAAAAGCCAAGCAAAGACTTGTTATTTGTGTTTTCTGTTGACAAGGCAAAATGCTTGAAGCTGATAAACAACAAATGGCAAATAAAGCTAAGCGGATTTTCATATCGATTACAAAGGCAAACGCAAGAAAGAAAATTTCACAATTTCATTTTCTGCTTTTTTTTCATCAATTTCAATTTTTTTGGCCAAAAAGTTTTTTATTGTGGAATTTGTGAAAGGCAAAGTGTAAATGTAAGCTGATTTATTGCTTGTTTTGAGAAGAGAGTGAGGAGCAGTGGGAGTGTGTTTGTTTTTGTAGGGTATGTGTGTGTGCTAGCCTAATCCGCTTATGTGAGCAAATTGAATAATAACCTCGCAACGCGCCAAAAGGCAGACAAAAGCCAAAACGCAGCAGCAGCAGCAGCGCAATTTGGCAAAGTGAAAAACTCAGATTAGGCAAATGTACATTGATTGTAGAGTTCACAGAGAGAAAGAGGGAGCGAGAGAGAGAGAGGGAGAGAGAGCGGGAGCGAAAGAGCAAGGTTACCGCGGTTAGGCTCTAGCTTAATAGATGTGAGCGGCTTTCAGCACGCGCCTAAAAGCAGGCAACGCTTTTTGCGCGCCACCAATGATTGAGTGTATGAGTGCGTGTGTGTGTGTGTGCGTGTTTCTCTGCGTGTGTGTGTGTTTTGATGTGTCGCTGACATAACAAGCAAATGTGCTCTGCGCGTTTCGTCTTGGCCAAGTCAAACTGTGGCTTTCACCTCAGCTTCATGTTGTCTGTTAGCTCGTACGCTTAATTGGAAAACACACACATACACACACGCACACATACACTCTCGCTATAACAACGTGTTGGCCTCTACAAAAACAATAACAATAACCAACAAACAGCAAACAAACATGGCCCTGGCCAAATATTCGACTCGTGGCGTATTGAACGCAGATTCTGCCCGAAATTCCGTCCCTTCGTCCATGCGTCTGTCCGTCCTTCCGTCCGTTCGTTCGTCTGTCCTTTGCTACAGTAGCAGCAGCAGCTGCGGCACGTAGTAGCTGCCACAGGCTTTAGTTTATGACTGCGTTTTGGAGGCCTCGCCTCGCTTCACCTTGCCTTGCCTTGCTCAAGTGCTCGGGCAAACTATGTGAAGAGGCAATGGCTATCTGCTATATTATGCTGTATTTACCGTTGTTTTTTTTTCGATTTTCTTTGTTTTCTTTTGTTTTGAATACCCTGTAGAAATGGCAGTTTACTCTATGGGGCCTCATGTACTAAGCTACAGAGTTCTAATGGGCTATTAAATATACTGTGTACTCTTTCACTCTGCTTTCGTTTTGATACCCTGTAGCCAACAACTTTGTTTTAGAGGGTATCATCAGAGAAGCTGAACTGTGTGGGCACTTGGATTTTCTGTTATGTTAGGCTATTATATAACGTTCAGTTGTTTCTCTCAAAGTTTGGCTTTTCTTATGTTTTCATACCCTGTAAGATTGAGGTATATTTTTAAGGGGTATTATGTAGTACATGAAAGTCTAAGTGACAAGGGTTTTGGCTATTATGTATAATGTTCTTATTTACTAACTTAGCTTTTAGTTTTTGATTTGATACCCTGTAAGTTTTGGATTTGCTTTATAGGGTATGATAGACTAAGAATTACTATATGACCTATATCTATAACTTAGAGCTTTTTTTACTATAAATATTCTGAAAACATTCCAAATTTAGACAACACATATTTAAGTTTGAGTTCTCTCAATTATTTTCATTTTTATATTCCTAATTATCATACTCAAAAGAAACTAATTCCTAACTAACTGTGATTCGAACCTTTGCATCAGTAAATCGAAAGACAAATTGTCACTTTCATTCAAAAACAAACTTAATAAAACTATTAAATATTATATTTCGTTCACAGGGTATCTTAAAGTCATCCACTCAGGCTGGGAACATTTCCTACTTTTACTTTTCCGTCCATAAACTTACTTTGTGCGTGCTGCTGGGAATGCCAAAACATGTGTTAGGAGCCCCCATGCATTAATAATATGAAAACCATTTAACAGAGTGTTGCATATGCCAGGAAAAAGTTCGAAAAGTTCGGAAAAGCTCGCTCGTGTTGGGGCATGGAATCTATTAAAATAAACACCAAAGCCAATAACCTAAAGATTTAGAGGCCAACTTTAATGCATAAATTTCGATACTATTTGTGGATAAATATTGAGAGGAAAGTTGACTTTTCATGGCCTTGCCAACACTGCGCAACTTGTGGCGCCATCTAGTGTTCGCCATGGGAATCTAAATGTTAATCAAATATTTGGAAAATAAATTAATTTCTGTTTGGAACTAGATTTATTATTAGTTTATTAGGTAATGTTGTGAGAACTTCTGTGAGCAAATCAAGCACTGAAAAATATCTTCCATAAGAACTTATAACAGCAGTCAGTGTTGTACAGCCAGTCAAATTTATATTTGTATTCATTTATGACTAATAAAACTTTAAAGATTGCTTTAGGCAATGTTCATTTAAACATATTTTAGGGTTTTACAACACTGCTTAACAAAAGTGAGCAGCTTAATATCCGAATATAGTTTAGACCTTAACAAAGCCTTCAATGCTCAGCTGCTTAGATAGCTGAGTTTGCCCACTAATTTACCCATCAAATCATATTTCCACCTGGAGTCACCTGGTAATGGGATACCCATTTAATTAACTGACATTGTGTAGAGCGACTTCATGGCATGGCCAATGTGAAATTGAAAACTGTTAACTAATTAGTTATTCAAGTGAAACGGCAACCATGACACCTGCTCCACCTGCTTCACCTGTGAGTGATGCAGTCAGGCGTCAACGTTTGCTAAGTCAAATGTCGAACGATCGATAAAATGTTATTTGGCCAATAAATTAGCTACGTGGCTTGATTATATGCAAATATACGAAAATTTCTAGCAGTTGCTGTCAATTATAAGAAAGGGAGAGAGAATGAGAGAGAGAGAGAGAGAGATAGGAGGAAGCTAACTGCAAGCAATTACTAGTGATTGCAGGTAAAGCTGAGACAACTGCATATTTAGTAACTGAAATCGAATGCAGTACAGTCCCGTCCATAAACCGTTATTCCATGTCCAGTGCCGTGTCGAAAGTTATGGCCCGCACATAAAAGTCAAACATGGCTGATAAATGAAGCTCGACCATTTGCATGCAGCCAGAGTGAAAAGTGAAAATCAGAAAATCAAAGTGAGAAAAGCGGTAAAATAAAGAAAAAACTGTGGGAAAAACTGAAAAATGAAAAATGAAAATTCTTGCTTTACGCGCAGATTTTCATAGATGTGGGAAAAGCGAACGCCATGTTCCATTTACCAGCTGACAGGGATAAGCAACCGAACGAAAGGATAACAATGTCACAAACACACACACACAGAGACAGCAACTGCAGATGACAAGCAACCAAAGGGAATACGAATAACAACTACAACAACAACAACAACAACTAAAGCGAAAACAGCAAAAAGTTGGGTTAAGTTGAATGAAAACTTAGATGCCCTTTAAACTAAGCCGAACGTGATAAAGAAATTGAAAGAGCAGATTGTAGAACAAGTATAATAAAGAGGATTACTAAAAGGAGAGAGGGAGATGTCGATAGAAATAGAGAAAAGGATACGCATACAAAATGAACGCACAAATAGGAGAGATAAACAGAAAATCAGATATTAAAGCGATAGGGGGGAAGACAGTGAGAGAGAGGGATAGAAACAGAGAATAATAAAGAGATAATCTAATGGAGAAAGCGAAAGTGAAGAAAATGAGGGAATATTGGAAAATGAGCATACAGTAAATGTGGAGCGAGAGAGATAGAAAATGAGAAAGAAGGAGATAGAGAAGAAGAGAAAGAGAGAGAGAAAGATAAAGAAAGAGAGACAGAGAAAAAGAAAGAGAACGAAAACGAGAAGGTAGAATAGGTAAAGGCAAGAGAGAGAGAGAGAGAGAGAGAGAGAGACAGAGAGAAAGAAAGAGACAAAGAGAACGATGAAGAGAAAGAGAAAGAAAGAAAGAGATGCAATAAAGAGCATCTCCATGCATGTCTAATGCCCAAACTATAATACCCGAAAAAAAGAAAAGCATCAAACGTACCGGAAATTGTTGAAAAATAAATATATATATATATATATATATATATATATATATATATATATATATATATATATATATATATATATATATATACATAGCGCACACTGATCAGCCGTCAATTTGGCCAGGGCTGTAGCCAAAAAAAAAAGGCAAGAGTAATCTGTTCCGTTTGAACTATTTTGAACTACGAATCGGATGCATGCACAAAGCAGGAGAAGGGAAAAAAATAACATTTGCCCAACTTGTTGGACAAGTTGTCAAGCAACTCGAATTCGATATTATGGCAAGCTTTATTAGGGTTGTCGTTGCCAGAGAATGCTTGCACTCGGCCAAGAACTTAATGAAATCAATTACCAGTTAACAAGTTCTGTTCGCTGCCAAATGAAATTAGTGAAACGGAAAGCAACTCGAGGAGTCGAAGGAGCTAAAGGACTAAGGGACTAAGGACACTCGACAAATTGTTGTTTCGGCTGCAAGTATTTTATTGGCTTTCATTTGACTTTGAGTTCACTTTGTTGTTTTCTTCACTTTCTTTTATCAAATTCAATTTGTGCAAATATTTGTGAGCCTTGGCATTGATTTAATAAAGAAACACGTTAGTTTCTAAGTTCATTACGAAATAATACGCATCGAAATGGTTTCAGGAAATTTAATTGATTGAAAATAAATTTCAATGAAATCAAAAGAGTTTAAGCAAAGCTTAAATTAAAGAGACAAAATTAATAAAGTGCAATAATAATAAAAGAAAATTGCAGATCAATTAAATAATTTGATTGGGAAAGTCTTTTAAGTCTATATAAATTCCTATATGTATATCTGACTCCCTCTAACAACTTACAATGGCTTGCCAATATTTGAATTGTCACGCAAAAGTCAAAGCAACAAGCTTAGCTTTGCGCAGCTATCTCTTTCACTCACATTGTACTTATAATTTATAAGACTTTATGGTTTTGCATACAAATACCACGCACACACACACATTCAAAGCTCATTCAAAGATCATCAATTTCATGTCAAATGCTCAACAATTGCCCAAGCATGTTGCTTGCCTGCTCACTCACACACACTTCTTCACTCACTCACACACACAAAAGCTAACAAGCATCAGCTTCTTGCTCACTCACACTCGGTGGCTATCAAGCGTCATCTTTTTGCATTTTGCTTATTTATTTATACATCTGTTTATCCCGAGCACACACTCACACACACACGCAACTGCTTATGTATTTTTTTTCTCGTTTGCCCAACGAATTTATTAGCTCAAGTCAAAAAGAACAACAGAAGAGCAACAACAACAGTTGAACTGCTATACATTTGCCTAAGCATTCGCAAAACAAAAACAATTTAAACTTTCATTACAGTCAAAGCACTTGTCGCTCCCACTCTCACTCTCACTCTCTCGCTCTCCCACTCGCCCCTCACACATTTGGCCACTTAAGCGACACTCATTCATTCATTCATAAAGTGTGTGGAGTAATTTTCCAGCTGCTTCGCTTCCTTCATTTTGCGGCTGACAGTTCTGCCAGCGGCAATGCCAACGCCTTTCGACTCCGCCTTGTGCTTGTCTTCGCCGCAGCACTCCCTCTGCCGCTCCCCTCTCTCTCACTCTCTTTAGACTTTATGCTCTTGTGGTTGTAGTGTGAGCTTCTTTTCGGGTTTGCGGTTTGCCTTTTGTAGTTGTAGTTGTAGTTGGGCACTGCGAGACAGTTGCAAGCTGTCGTCGCCTGCTGGCCCTTCACTCGCCCTCTCTCTGTCTTGCTCACACTCACTCTCTATCATTATTGCTCATCATGCGTTTCTAATGAAGTCGTAAAAATTGAAAACTTTCAACGCATGCTGTGCTGTGCTTTCTGTGTGTGTGTGTGTGTGCTTGTTTTATCTGCTCACTCACTCCCTCCAGTTGGCGCGGCTGATGTGTTGCTTGGTTTATTGCCTCGCCACGCTTTCGTCTGTCTGTCCCGTTTGTCTTCGCATTTTACTGCAAATACCGCAATCATTTTTATTCATTTAGCCATTTTGCTTGCTACGCTGCCGACATGTCTGCTTCTACTTCTTTTTTCACTTCTTTGAACATGTTGCGGTTCTTCTTTTTTATGTTCGTGCGCTTCTTTTGGTTTGTTTTGGCATTTTTTAGTACGTTTTATTGCTGCGAAGTGCGTAAGCAGCTTAAAGCTGAGCACGCTGCTTAAATTACAACGGTGTTTACCCAACTTATAAGAATAGAAGCTAACGGTAAACTTTTGAGGTGTTAAATATATAGATATAAATATGCCATTTACAGTTAGCTTAAGTTTTTTAATTATTGTTGCCTACTTTTGCGAGGCTTCTCAAGCAGTTTAACCTTAACTTTGAGTTTACTCAACTGAATTTAAGACTTAACTTGATGTTAAATTCCCATTTCACATTGACTTAGCTTATCTTTACCGTTGCATTCACTTTGATAATTCATTGCGCTGTCCATTTCGAAACAGTTATTAATTCGATAAGCTTTTTCACTTTCCACAACATCGTTCACATTCCATTTGTAATCGTTGATGCATTTTTAATTTAGATCAAAATAACTGTTTGTTTTTATGGCCGCCAAGCTGTTGTCCTGTTGAAATTGAACTACGCAAAAAAAATCAAAGAATCAAATTTAAATACTTTTGTTGTTGCTATTTTTACTACCGTTCGATGGCTGTTAACTTGTTTATTTTTCACACGTTTCGTTGACAAATGTCAATTTTGGATAGAGCACATCGAATATAAGAGGACATATGCAACAGGTCGATTAAAGAGACGAAGCAGACAAAGAAGAACAGTTCTAGAGTAAGTGAAGAAGCAACAGAAGCCTTCCTATCGATTACTCTGAGTATAGCAGGGATATTGAAAAACGATTAGCGATATAAAAAGCTTGATATTAGTTAATCGAGCAACGATATTTGGATATAATTTTACTATACATGTAACTATTAATTATCGATAAACGATAAGCCTTATAAGTTTTTGTATTTAAGTAACTAATAATAAGTTTATTGATAAACGATGGTTCGATAAAGCTAATTTATATGGCATATTGATTAATAACTGACTAAAGTCAAAACAACTTTATTATTGAGATTATTAAAAGAATGCGTAAGGAATCGATTAGAAAAATGATATTAAATTGTTATCGAAAATTATTTGAATAATCGAAAAATATATGCATGTATCGAATAAATAATGATAAATTTGTATTTTCAATACTTTTTTGGGCTAATAATATTTGTTAAACTTAAACAAAAATCTGAAATATTAAACAGAATTTGATTTTCGGTGCGAATAATCGACATATTGTACAATGACTATATAGAAATATTTATCAAACATTTATTATTTTTATATTATGAAAATCTTATGTAATTTTAAAATTAACAGAAACAGTTTAGCTTTAGATACAAATTATGGATCTGTAATCGATAAACAAAATCGAAATACATTTAAATGATTGATTTCTCGATACATACTACTACTACATACTATAGATTGTTTTAAATAAATCCATCAAACTTATATTTAAATTTTCTAAAAATTAAACAAATTTATGTTTATCGACAGCGCATTTGTATATCGTTTTAAATATAAAAGTTCCATGTTTTTTAACAATGCGCTTTAAGTTGGTTAAGTACTGAACTTCGCATGCAGCGACTGCAATTAAATCAGTATTTTCCAAGGTTTTTTTCCAAAGCCTTTTCAGCAGTTTTTAGCCTTTTTTTGGCCACACTTTCGAGCATTTCATTTAGTTGCGCTGCAAATTTCGAGGCCTCGCATTTCGATGTCACATTTTTGCGTTCGCTGCAGTGTTTTCGTAATTATTTTGCCGTTACTCGACAATTGCGCCAGCATTTACCAACACTGTCAGGCACCCCTCGACTGCTGACAAATGTTTTATTGCCGCGTCAATTTATGCTCGTATCTTTGCTTGCAGGCCGGCTTCAAGGCTTACGAACGCTTTATTGGGCTGCTGGCTACAGCCATGTGTTCACATCAATATCCACCCACACACACACTCACACATACAAATTGAAAATGACAAAACAAAATGGTGAAAATTGTTGCAGCGGATATCCGGTGCAAGAGGCAAACGGAAGTCGGTTGCGTAGTGCGTGCAACATGTCAGCCAGGCTTTCCAGGCCTGGAATCTGCTGTGTTGACGTGCCCCAACCCCCAACCCCCTTTGGGGCTAGAGCCCCTGCAAGATCTTAATTTCGATATTGATGTCAAATTGTCGCAGAGTTTAATTAAAAATACACGAGCTGCAGCCCGAAATGGCGGCTGCTTGTTGTTACTGTACCTCTGCCATCTCCCTCTCTCTCTCTCTCCACCTCTCTCTCTCTCTCTGTTGGCTTTGTTCCATTGTTGTTTTGCGATTGCATTTTCTTTCAACTTTGTTGCCTGCTTCGCTATTTGGTTTGACTTTTGCGGCAACTCGTTTCGAAATTCAAATTGGTTTTTTCGTTTCATTTTTTCGATAAGTCGATAAACAGACTACATTTTTTTTGGCGACTATATTCAGGTCTTTGCCATGGCCTTATTGCATTTTTGATGTCAAAGTGAACAAAAAACGCAATTTGTAGTGTGAAAATCATTTTTGGTAATTTTAAAGCATATTTTTTCCTAAAGCTTAACAAATATTTCTTTGATACTCTTTACACATTGAAAATGGGATTTTAGGGTATATAGGTTTTATATATGTGTATGTAAGAGTCAGAAGGAGGCGTAGCAGGCCCTATAAAGTATAAATATATATTATTGATCAGTATGATCAGTTGAGTTGATCTAGCCATATCATTCTGTCTGTCTGTCCGTCCGTCCGTACGCAGCAATATCGTAAACCCCAAAAGTTACATATAATGAATACTGATCTCCTTTACAAATTTCTGGTTAACTGAGTCGACATTTCAATAAATGTTTTCAACTTTTTCGAGGCGTTAAGCTTTAGCTAATCAAACTACCAATTATATTGAATATTTCAACAGTTCAATGTGTTATCGATAACTTCAACAGCAGCTGGCATAAAGTTATCGAAAATACTATGACTCTTACACTTGAGCATACTACTATGCTTATTCATGTACTTATTGTGTATATGTATTCTTTCAGAAACTTAGAAATCTCTTCTAGAACCTAATATCCATATATAAGAGTTGCCTTACTTTTTTTCAAAAATTGAATAAGCTCTTAACTACATCGGCTATAAATAAACCTGTTCCATTCGTATCGCTTACATTAGGCATGTGAAATAAAAGAGTGAAATGTAAATAAATAATTTCGTGTGATCTGGTTAATGCGATTCGTGGCATCATCAGCCGTGGCAGAGCTCATCAGCAGCCACTTAAACGGCATCCTGCATGCCACGCCCACTCTCCCGCAGCCCAGCTGGTGCTGCCGGATGATAAAAGGTGAGGTAAAATCCTTAACTGATTGCGATTGCCAATGCGTTGGCCTTGTCGCCTACCAACTCCAAAATACATTATTGATTTCAATTTAAAAATTTATTTTGTAACGTTGTTGTTGCTTTTGTTGTTGTTGTTGTTGTTGTTGTTGTTGTTGTTGTCGTTATCCTGGCTGGCATCCTTTAGGGATAAAAAACACACACAGTCGCGCCGCTGTCAACGCCAATTGGCCGGGCTGGGTAATGAAAAATGCAAAGGATCCATTCGAATAACATCAAATATGTATACAAATAATGCAAAAAACAAGTCAGTGTTCGAGTCGAGTGTGTAACCGACTGCGAGATACCCTAACCAATGCGGAAGAAGCTGCTCTCGCCTGCTCTCTTTGATATATCTCTTCTATATCATCTATTATAGCAAAAGAGTACGAGCTGTACTTAAGGAAGTCAAGTTTAGAAGTGAAGTTAAGAAGAAGTTTGGACAGACAGAAAGAGAGAGGGTTAAGGACATAGCCGGACGGGCAATATAGAGAACATTATTGATTCTGATCAAGTATGTATATACTTTGTGAATATGATATAAAAATATATTAAAGGGCGGACAGAAGACTGCACAATTGGACGAATGGACAGATGAACAAACACAGGGATAAAGCGATAGTCAGACTAGGCCATTGATTCCGCTCTAGATTATATATAACTATATATACCTGAATATATATATATATATATATACTTGATCGACCACGAACACTTCTGCCAGTTACATACACTCTGACAAAAACATCATACCCTATCATACCTTAAGCATTTTTAAAGACTTAAAAAGAGATATCAAAGGATATGACTGGAAGGAAGCATATAAACAAATATATAGACACACATATGTTTACACACACACACACACACACACACATACATATATGTATGTATATATATATTTGTCTATCTGTGTAAAGAGTGAAAAAATTGTGAATGGGGCCAACACCTCGTAAAGCGCTTGCCAATTTAATTTGTGCGGCTGCCCGCGGCGCAAATTGCAACTGAAAAAGAAATGAAATGAAACAAAACTTTTGCTGGCGGTCAAAACGGATTGAGAATTCGACTGCAGTGGTAAGAGGAAGAGTGAGAACAGCAGGAGCACCAACCAGAAGCAGCTACTGAAGAAGGAGAATTAACAGCAACCACTAACTAAGGGTGCTCGAGTCAAAGAAAAGTGATTGACTGTCAGATGCCCTAGGCTAAGAGGGAGCTTCTGCTAACAGATAGCCCAAGCCAAGAGGGAACTAGACAATAAATCTAGATAAATATGGAAATGTAATGCATATATCGATATACTATGAAATAGATTTATGATAGTGAACTGAATCTAGATCAACTTACATTGATTTTCTTCTTCTTTATGTAGCTAAAGCTAGAGCTGGTGCTTGAGGCAAGAACTGAAGACCAGATGGATATGTAAAAGTAAACGGAATGACAGCTAAAATAAAGAGACTATGTAGAATGGCAGACAGACAGAAGGGTAGATAGAAGGGAATAACAACTGGACAAGTGGGCGGACAGATAGAGAGAGGGAAGTATAGATAGAAGGCAAAAGCAGACAGAGAGAGAGAGAGAGAGAGAGCAAGAAAGAGAGGCACAAACAACTTGATTTATGGACAGATCGAACTAGACAAAGCTGTTTAACAATCAATCGGACTTCATATAGATAAACCAAACAGACAGCTGCCTGCTGTTGCCTCTTACATCTACTCTCACAGCACAATATACCCCATTCAATCATTTGAAGTGAGCATGAAAAGCAAGCTGTTTACCCATAGTTGCCGTTTGGCTCATTTAAAGTTGCGGCTTCTTCCCACACTTTTGGCAATTTTTGGCTGCGACTGCAACTGCTCAGCTCAGCTCAGCTCCAGCAGTTGCAAGTTGCAAGTTGCTAGTTACTAGTTGTTGCCACTTTCAATTGGCCAGCTGCTGTTTTGGCCAAGTTTTGGTCAAGTTTCTGTTGTTTGTAATTTCTCTGTTGGCTTTCAATTTGCCCGCCTGTTTCATTTAGCTAATTTAAAGCAATCCACAGCGAGAGTTCATAAATTCTGTTAGAGCTTTGGCCAAGTGCATAAATTTACAGCAGCTCATTAAATTAAGTAGACGCTCAGCGAGGCTCACAAGCAGCGAAGCAGCCCATTAAGCGGACTTTATGTGGCGAAAGACATAAAGGCAGCAAATGGTGAAGATAAGAAGTGTAAAAAATGAGCGATTATATTTAGGAGTTTATTTATGTTTCTATATCTTTAGATATCTATATTTATGTCTTTATCTAGAACTGTATTTGTTTGCATGTGTATCTTGATCAATATGAAATATAAATTTATATCTATTCATATCTTTATCCATATCTTCGGGAATCGCAGCAAGCTTCAATCTTTGATTTTTTCTTAAAAGATAAATAATCTTATTATCTAAAAGTAACATTTTTCTTAAACAAGATCAACTTTGTGGCCTACACAAAAAATTTAGTAAATATCGTTGCCAAATTGAGCGAGATATTCACAATTGAATTTGGATATCCTGATGACCAAGTTTTTAGCAGCCGTTTTTTGTAAAATTTTTTCAACACTTTTAAAAAAATACTTGCTGAAAGGATACAAAACCCAGCTTTGTTTTATTTTAAAGAGAATAAAACAAAGTCCAGCTGAAAAAAATTATAGAACTCTAGCTTGAATGATATAGAAATGGAACTGAAAACATTAAGGTAGAACGTGAAGGGTGCCCTCCCCGAAGACGCGCATTTGTGTTCATAAAAATAGTAGTGCAACTGAAATGTTGGACAACAGAATTTTATGATAAGCAATATTTGGAAACAATTTGAAACGAGTATTAAATTAATATATTGTATGAATATATAAATATATTCAAATTACTTTCAAAATATTGTGCTAATCGCAAATCCTAACTTTTGGTAACTATTGCTGGTCTACTGCCGAACATATTAAAAATTAAAACTTACGCTTAAAGCACTGCCAGCCAAGTCTATTAGAATTTTGTTGCATATTAAAGGCATTGATGTAACTTTAAAATAAAATCAAAAACAATTCCATATATCAAATAATTTTTGTTTTATATCAAATTCATTTGGTATTGCTCTTATTTGGTCGACTCTTGCTAATGCACATGCCATCTAATGAAACTATTATACTATATTGCAGTTGACTAAATATTCATACATCTTTAAGTATATTTAACAAGAATAATATTTGTAACATCTCCTGCTGCTGCTGCTGTTGACAGCCAATCCATGTTGAGCATACCTAAAATGTTGCCAAACAATGTGAATGCAATAAGAAAACTGTGCAAAGTTTTTTTTTTGGGTCATTGAAAGTTGAATGTCTGGCATTAATGATTCAAGATTGAAAAGTGTTTTGTAAACTCTCCGTCTGAACTTTGAGTGAAATACAAGCTGTGATAAAACGTACAAAAGGCCGCAGACTGAAAACCTTTCAGCCAGAGGCAGAGGCAAAGGCAAAGGCAAAAGCAAAGGCAGACAAAGCCACATAATATCTATGAACATTTTGCATAGATTTTTCCCCCACTTTAGTAATTGTGAGCGCACTTTATGGCTCATTATTTTCAATGGAAAAACGTTTACATTTTCCCTTCTGCTGCTGCTGCTGCGGCTGCTGCTCATTTGCAATATGCAAGTTTTCATTAAGAAGCTGCAAAATATTTAAACTTTGCCTCAGTTCTGATGTCATTAACGCTAATGACGTCATGAAATTCTATGCATATGCGGCCATTGGAGCTGCTCGCTGCAATACAAGCTACACACACCCACACACACTCACACACACACACAACCACACACACAGAGAGTCGCCCCCACACAGTGACCAGGGAATAGTCGTCGCATATTCGTGAATAGTGCATGAATTTTCCCAGCCAACCTGATATTGGAAACTTTTGCATTGCGGCCAGACGATGTTGCCCATCTATTTTTATAACATACCCTAACATATGGGGTATATTGATTTGTGCATGGAAAATGTTAGACATACAGCTGTAGTCATAAAAATAGTAGTGCAACTGAAATGTTAGACAGACGAAATTTGCTGTCTAGACTAGAGTAGATAGTTATTGTAGATAAATAGTAGAGGACTATCATACGAGATCTCTTCAAAAAGTTTCGCTAATTTTGTGTTATTATTTTTTTAAATTTTAAATCTATTCATGACTTCATATTTTACCCTCTTCTGTTGTAGTCTCACTGAGCTCTTCTACACTTGTGACAACTTTCTTCCAAATCATTTTTCATAATCTTCTTCAGCTTCTTCTTTGATACAATATATATTATTAACCATAAATATCCTCTACATCACAGCTATTCCTATTTAAAGGGTATCTAAGCCTCCTGCTACAATGTCTATGTGAAATGTGAGCAACATATCAGCTTCGCCCACACATTCGAGCGTATTCTGACTCCGTCGTCGCGTTGTGGTTACACAGAAAAAAAAATTAAAAAAAAAAGAAAAAAAATATGAAATATAAGTCAGCAATATCTGAACTTTTGACAATGTTGTGTTTTTTTTTTATATATGTTCCCTGGGTTCGTTCGGGCAGTAGCAGCAGACCCGCTTTTGACCACTGCACCATATGATTTTAATGACAACTCCGGCTAACCATTCGAATTTCTTCTATTTTTTCGGTCAGATGGCAGCAGCTGCTTGGTGCTTGCAATGTGAAAGAGTTGCTCTGACTGCTTAATACTCTACACAACTAAAAAGCTGTTGAAAATCAAAGAATGAAGAGAGAGTTGCTGAGAATAAAAAGTTGTTGACAATATATTTGAATACAGCTCAGACTTAAAGCTCTCATTGAAAGCTCCGATTGAAATGTCAGACTGATAGCTCTAAATACGTGGCAGAGTTTTAATGACTGAAAAAGCTGTTAAAAATAAACTTTATGCTTGGATAAAATTCAGAGTGAAAGTTAATATTGAAACTTCAGTCTGAAAGCTCAGATTTTAAATTATAAATAAATGAAAGAGTTTTAATGACTGAAAAAGCTGTTGAATTAAAGCAAACTTGAGATCAAGCTTAAGTAGAGGGCTCTAATAGTGTTCTCCAAGCTATAAGCATTTTTATATTCATTTTTATATAATATACTAAGAAAATACTAAGGCTGATATATTTTAAGTAGTTTTAAATACTCCTAAGTATTCCAACTTTCTCATCTCTAACTTCAAAATAAAACAGTAAACATTTCACAAAACCTATATACCCCACTTTCACATTAAAAAAACAGCGTATATCAAATGTAAAAAGTCAAAAACCCTGCACAGTGCTCGAAACAATTGAAACTTTGTTATTGCATAGAGGATAACAAAAGCGAAACGCCGAACAGTCGCCAGTGAACAGCACTTGGCCATTGGCCGTG
Source organism: Drosophila leonis (assembly GCA_035045365.1). Lineage (NCBI taxonomy): Eukaryota > Metazoa > Arthropoda > Insecta > Diptera > Drosophilidae > Drosophila > Drosophila leonis. Next base: position 7,112,744 of record JAWNPC010000830.1, read on the forward strand.
CACATGGCAAACCACATGGCAATCCTCATGGCAATCCTCATGGCAAAGCGTATGGCAATGAAAATATATACTCGTATATTTCGAGTATTCATTTCAAATTTGATTTCGACTGCGAAAGCTTTATGCATACGTTTAATGAGCTTTGATGCAGCTGAGCGAAATATATTAGATAAATGCCTAGAAGTGGAGGGAGAAAAGTGGGAGGAAGAGAGAAAGGAAGAGAGAGATGAGCAGACCATGTGCATCAATTGAAAGATATGTGAATAAGTGGAGCATATGAAAATGTCTAGAACAATGCAGGACAATGGACAAGCAGCTCAAAGCGAAACGTTCAAACAATACATGAATTCTATGCTAACACAATTTGCTCAATGAGTGAAAGAGAGAGAGAGAAAGAGAAAGACAGCCAATGGCAACAGAGTTTTCACATTTGTGAATGGATTAACTTTGAAGGGAATATTCAAAAATGATCTAAACTAAACAAAGGCACAGCTGGGATATGTGAGTGCAATACCTAAGACTTTGGTAGATAGAGACAGAAAATATAAATGGAATTTGTGCATATTAATGAAAACAGCAGACAGAGAAACAAAGAAGTGCTTGTAGAAAATATTAAATTATTTTTTTTAATTGATCTATAAAAAAGCTTGTTAAAATTTATTGATTGAAATACACAACAAATTCAAATTTAAAGATATTGATTTTATTTAAAAATTATTCAAAGAAAATTGTTCCAATAATATTAAAAACTTTAAGACACTTTTAAATAATTTTAAAAAAATTAAATATAATATGTAGAAGAAAACCTTTTTTTTTTAAACATAAATAAATTAAAGATGTGCATAAATATATAAATTATATTTATATTATACATTTAATATATTAAAGATTATAGTTGAATTGAATTTTAGCGAACTTTCTGTAGTTTCTAGTTCTTGTAATTTACGACAAACGCTCGCACAGTTGAATGCCATTGGATAGACACTTAAAAAGTGGGCGCTACCTTTACTCGCTTTTGCTCAAGAGTTATAATCACTCTTAGAAAAAGAAGAAATTTGCTAACAATAGAATCTGAAGTTTCTTGAAGCTTATACAGACAAAACTGTTCACACTTTGTGTGTTTAATCCTTGTTAATATGCAGTTTAGTAATCAGCAACAAATAGATGACTTCATGCTTCCAAAATTTACTATGTGACAGATATTCATATATATTTTTATACTAAATATAACCTTCCTTCAACTAGTCTTTCTGATCAAGAATATACCTTAAAGACCAATAGACCATGTTTCCTTCTATCATTTACATACGTTTGTTCGAATAATAAAATTATAATGTAAATTCCCAATTCGAATGGTTATAATAGCCAAAGAAAAAGAAAGAGAGAGAGAGAGAGAGAGATAGAGAGATTGAAGATTGCATGATAATAAAATTTCTAGCTGAGATTGCATTTTCCCATTACATTCATTATTTTAAGATATATTTTGACTGCACAATATTCGCTCTCTTTCTCTCTGTCTGAGCTTACTTTTCTCCATCTATGTCATTTTCTATCTACATGTATTTATATTTGCTGCTTGGGGATTGACAGGCAGCAGCAGCAGCAGCTGTTGCAATATCCCTGTTATCCTTCGTGTGCACAAGTGTTTGGCAAAAGGCTTTTAAAATCCGTTTATACTTAAGCAGTATATCGCGTGCTCCTGCTGTTCTTGTTGCTGTTGTTGTTGTTGTCGTTATTTTATTTAGTATGCATCACATTGGCATTGGCTGCTGTTGGCTGCTCTTTTTCCGCCTGCTCCTGCTGCTCCCCTGCCCTACCCCTTTCAGGCAACTGCAAATCCCGCAGTGCAACACATGTAAATCCAAAGGCATTTGCTTCGCTGCCTTCAACTAAGTCAGGACACAGGACGCAGAATATTGTTCAGGACTTATAGGACACACACATACACACACACACACACACATATACATAGATATATATATATGTATATATTATATATATGTTATATGTTATTTTGGACTATATCCAACGAGCCATGCAAAATGACACAAATATTAAATGCACACAGCAAAACCAGCAGCAAAAATAAAAAGAGTGAAAGAAGCGAAGTGTGTTAATAATGTATTAGACTGGCAGATACCCTGTAGGCGAGCAAGTGCAGGTGAAAGAGAGAGCAGTATAGACTCAGATACAAACTTGAGGCAACTTTACTAGTTACTATTACTAATACTATTGCAACAGTAGAAGATAAAAGTGAACAGCATTCAGAGACACCGAAAGAGCAACAACGAAAACAAACTCTGCTATTCATTTCACAATGTCACATCATTATATCACAGCGACATATGATGTATTCGTATAAACATGCAAAAGATGAATTTATTATTCATTTATACAAACACAAACTTTGAATAGTTAGCAACATTTGTTTTCCATGTCAAAATCCAAGAATTCCACGCACAAATTGAGTAAAGTGAAAATTTGTTAAAATTCGTAACAATATTAAGATATATTTATATACTTATATACATATAACATATAGATCACATTATAGAGAACAAATCATGGACACAGAAGAGGTTGATTTGCCTAGCAAAAAGCAGGAATTTGGGGATTTGAATACGAAGGAAGCATATTTTGCCAGCCTGGCGCAGTGGGCGGAGCAAGCCAGAGCCGCACAAATAATGACCAACTATATGTTCTTCAACTTCAACTACTACAACAACAACTACAATCAGAGACGCCAACCAGTGGTACGGCGGCGACGTCGACGTTTCAATCCTGTCCGCCTGCTGGACGAAGTGCATCAGAGGGAAGTCATACGCCGATATGGTGGCCGCCAAATGGTGATCGCACCATTCTGGAAGCGAGCTCTGGCTGAGATTGTGGACTCATTCATACTCTCCATAGTGAAAATCTTTTTGACCTTTGCCATCGTGCGCATCTTCGACGTTGACCTAGAGAGCAGCCTGCTGAGCAAAACCTTCAAAGGGGATAACCCCTTTATCGCAGTCTTCGATCTATCCATGGACATTTTGTCGCTCTCCTACGATCTGCTGAGCATCATTCTGTTCACCAAGCTAGTTGTCTGCTTCTACGAGTGCTGGTGGACCATGTATAATGGCGCCACGCCTGGCAAATGGCTAATGAAGATTCGTGTGGTCTATGTGGAGGCTGTGGTGCCGCTGCATCTCAATGTCCCAGCACATTTCATATTCCAAACCCAGCCGGATCCACAGTCTGCCCTGCTCTATCCCTGTGAGACGCCGGGCTTCATGAGATCCATGGTGCGCGCCCTCACCAAAAACGTGGCCATGACCTTCTTCTTTCCCGTCTGCATCGTCATGGTACTGCTCAAGAACAATCGCACCACCTACGACATTGTGACGAAAACAATTGTTGTCGAGTCAAATCCCAATCAACCTCTGCCACATCACAATTAGCAAATCAAAAACATTTGAAATTTACAAAGATAAAAATTTTAATTTTGATTTCAATTAATAAAATTCGAAATATTCCAAATTACAAGTATATTGGCTTCGTGCAATGTCCCAGAAATTAATTCTATAATATTAGATGATGATGACAATTGCACTAAAAATTGATTGGGCTGTTTTAGCTTTTTCTGCAAAAAACGGTATTTAAATTGCACATTTAAATGTGTGAAATACGATATTCAAATTTCTCTTTCAAGGTTGAAAATGTAGAACAAAACTTTTTAAACAAGCTTAAATGTAGTAGCAAACAAAATATTTAGGCTTACGATTCAGAGAGTTTGAAGCCAACATAAAATTAAATTTCTAAAAGCTTTAGCAACTGAAAGTTCTGAGCAAACTTCAGCTTTGTTAAAGTAAAGCTTTCGTTGACAGAATGTTGGAAAAATCAAAGCAAAATCTAAGCTTAATAGAAGATTTGAAATTAAAACATTAAGGTAAGTCTGATGACTATTATTAGTTAGGTGTAGCTTTAGGCTACTATAAGAAAGTGGATATGATTAGGAAAGACATATATGTGCTTTCGTAAGCTTTTAGCTTTTAGCTTTTTCAACAACTTTAAAGCACAGATCTTGCTTGTTAAGCAAAAAGCAGTGCTTAAGAAGTCAGAGAACTCGAAATAACGATGACAATTTGTAAATTTGAAATATTAATAGACCTTTCAGTAGTTCAAGTCTTAACTTAAACCATTTGGGAATTCTAAATGAAATCATGAATGCAAAATTGTTGCTTATTCCAAAACCATGCCTATATCTACATCATCTCTACATCTCTAAAGCATATTCAGCTCCCTTACAATATACCCCCCTTTCGCAGTCACTTGCCTTTTACAGGGTATACAATATGCACGCTTCGTGAGCCCCTTAGTTTCAGGCAATTTTACATTTATTTGAACTGTTCGCTGGCTTTTGTCAAGGTGTTAATCAAGTGGCCAACATGTTTTGGCCATGATAAATGTGTCAAGAGCTATGCAGCGTAAGCCCCCGAAAAACTATGTCGAGCCATGTACCAAAAACTATGCCACGTTGATGTTGCAACATAAAATTCTTTGCTGCTGCTGCATTTAACGAGCTGCAGTAGAGAACGAAGAAGAAGAAGCAGCAGCAGCGACAGCAGCAGCAGCCGTTGCTGATGTGCTAAAGTGTAAGCCCCGTGTGCAAGTAATTGTTGTGTGTAAGGACAATGGCGTATTATCATACTCGTTCGCGGTGTGCAAACGGGTATATTAACTTGTAGATAGACATAAGGGCATACGACAAAATCAAATGGTAAAGTACAGTTCCAGATAGTTAGATATGGAAAAGTGGAGCACTCTTGCTTTGTCGCAAAATTAAATCACTATTGCTCTCTTCTACACCTAAGCATATTATATAGATAGGTAGCATACAGTCATTCATACTTATTACATCCATGGAACCCAATGAAAATGGAAATTCGGGTTAAAATGGCTTAGAGAAAATGTATGTAACAGGCAGAAGATGGCGTGGGCGACCCCATAAAGTTAATATATTCCAAATCAGGACGATGAGCTGAATCAATATAGCTATTGTCGTCTGTCCGCCTGTCTTGCTGGATGTCAGTAGAAAACCACAAAAGCTAGAGACAAGATTATATCTATAATTTATCATTTGTTTTCGATAACTCACGCCTTTTTCTTGTTATCGATAAAAATCGAACATTTAATTTAGTTTTTTAAGCTTAGCTTAAATACTACAAAAAAAAAAAGAATTCAAATTTGCAGTTTCCATTCCAGTGTTAAATACACAAATTGTATATATTTAGAATTACGAGTATCTACAAGTCGGGCACTCCCGACTAAAGCATTCTTACTTGTTATAAGTTGCCAGAGTGTCCTGCACCCTTTGTGTATACGTGAGTGTGTGTGGATGTGTGTGCCTGGATGTGTGTGAAGCCCCGTTTTGCATAATAAATTAACCGCATGGCTGGTTGGCTCTGGCTGACTGGCTGGTTTGGCTGGCTGGCTCTGGCTGTTGAGCAGGTTGGCAGGTCGCCTCATTAAAGCGCATTTGTATTTAGTTGTGCATAAAACATTATGCGAAAATGAGCAACGTGACCGCAACGACTGACCAGGACATCGAAAGGATAATGCAATCAGCGACACGCCATGAAAGCGACAGCGAGAGCGAGAGAGAGAGAGAGAAAGAGAGAGCAAGAGCGAGAGCGAGCTAATGTGCAATTACATCATGTTGACAAGCAGTCAGTGGAATTTAATATGCATGCCCATATACATATTATTGCAGCAACAAAATCTGGGATATACATATATGTATATGTCTCTGCATGCATTGTTATTTCTTTGTCAATTATGATTCGATTCGTTTCAATTGCCATTTATAATTAAGCACTTGGCCTTCTAATTAATATTTAGCTTTGGAATCGCCTAAGCTGCTAATTAGTAATAGCTGTGCAGCATTGACAAATGCAATTGACGAGATCTTTAATTAATATTTAAGCTGATTTAATACTTGTGAATAACTAGAAGATATCCTGAAAGTCCTAATTAAAATATAAAAAAATAAAATCCAACAACATTTCTACTTTAAATTTTTGATAACTTTTTGAAAAGTATAACCAAAGCATATCTAAGAAAACTAAAACCAAATACCAGCTCCAGTTAAGCCTGTCCAAAGAAACGTGCCTTTCACTCGCAAAACTTCACAAACTCTGGCACAGCCTCTTAAGAAGTAGAACATTTTCTTAATCCTCCTGTTTCGTTAGAGAGGAGTTTGAAACTCTTGCAGAAGACAGCAAAAACATTTTCATGTTCAATTTCACAAACATTGAATATTTATGTCAAGGGGGAGTCAAAGTTGCCCTCGAATGCAATTCAATATACAATTTCAATAAACCGACGACAAGAGGTCTTCAAATCCTAACACATTATTTCTCTTGTCTTTGATTTCCGTTACTATTTTTTATATTTATTTGTATTTGACTTTTGTTTCTTATTTATTTTCCTCGATACCCGGAAACCATTAAAATATGTGATTAAATAGGGTATATTGGTTTTGTTCAGAGACCTTATAAAGTTTTTAGTATGGATGAAAGTGAGCAGTGAAAAATATGTTTTGTTGTTCAACATTTCAGTCGCACTACTATTTTTGTGAACACAGCTGCACATATAGAGCAGCAATATAGCAAAGATAGCTGAGCTCAAATACAAAGTTAAGCACTATATTCATAGCTCATCTAACATTTGTCTTTGAATTCATATCAGTCATATTCACTCATATTCTTCATAGATTCATAGCAGAAGAACAAGTCTAAAAATCAGCCGGGTATCTTTTAGTCGTGCACATCCGACTAGCATATTCTCACTTCGCATTTCTATTACGATTTTTGTTTTGTTTTTTATTTTTCACAGCCTGTGGCAGTTTTTCAGCAAATATTGTGCAGAATTGATCATATTTTTCCACGAAAGAATATTTTTTGTCATGTCAAGAAATCATTCAACCTCACGGTAAATGGCACAAAGCAAATATAAATAAGTATATTCTTCTATATACGTATATACCTATATATATATGATAATATTGAAGCAGTAAAAAGTATATCGAAAAGTATAGCAAATGTTTTACAATATGTCGCGCAGCTGCCTAACCAGTTGTCCTTCTCTCTCTCTCCTTTCCCTATATCTACCTCAGAGAAGGAGAAGTCCTTCTCCATCTTTCTGTCTTCAAGTGTTTCTGTTGCTACGTTTAGTAATTGCTATTTGATACAAACTCACACACACACACACTCTCACACACTCTCATACACGACAAACTGGTGTGTGTGTTCGGTTCTTGTTTTTGAGCCCTTGGCATATTTGTACAGCATAAAGGCAACTCGAAAAGCTGGCAGCCAACAAATGCCCATAAAATTCAACTTCTTGCAATAATAAAATTCAATTAAAACAGAAAAGAAGAAGTTAGTTAGTTGAAAGTGCCGAATATTAAATACTCTTACGGAATATTCAATTTCCTTTAGTCAGTGCCAAAGTGAAGCACCTTTAGCTGCAGCTACACAAGCCAAACACTCTTGAGGTGATTGCATGGGTTATTAAGCGAAATGCTGATTGATTGACTGATGAAGTTGTTTGCTGAGTGAGTTGAAGGAATCTTTGATTGAGTGAATGACTCACTGGAGGAATCTTTGATTGACTGACTAATTGGATAAGTGATTAAGGGCAGGACAGTTTGACTAGGGGTTTGACTATGGCGAATGAGACCTATTGACTAATTGATTGAGTCAGTGACTGATTGGTTAGTTGAGATACTGAGCCACTTATTGAAAGACTGATGGACAGACTGATGGAATATTTATTATCTGACTGATACTCTGACTGATTGACTGTGCTACCACGTGATTACCTAACGATTACCTAACTGATTGACATACTGGTCAACTAACTAATTGCCTGACTGACTGACTGATTGTGTAATTTACTGACTGATTGATGAGTTGAGTTACTAACATACTAAAAGGCTAACTGACTGATCGAATCTCTAATTGACTGACGCACTGATTGGCTGACTGACGCGCACTAATTGATTGACTAATTGAACAATTAAGTCATTGAAAGAGTGACAGGCATATTGAATGTCTAACTGATTGACTGATTGACCGACAGCGATTCAGAAACTGATTGACTAACTAAATGATTGAAGGTTCTGATTTACTGATTGACTCAGAGAAAGACCAAGTGATTAGCGGACTGATTGACTGAGAGCTTGACTGAGTGAATGATTGATTGATGAATAAACTAAAAGTTGACACACTATTAATCTGATTGAACAACTGATTGATTCCATTAATGATTGACTAGCCGATAAGCTAACAAGCCAATAAGTTACTGGCTAGTTAGGTTGGCTTTAATCAAGAAACTTCCACAATTTAAATTTTAGACTATATATAAAAAAAATCAAATATGATATTTTGACAGCATTCTCAAAAAAGAAGTTTAAATTAAAGTTGCCGTCCACTGAAACGGACAGATAAACTATATCTGAGCAGCAACTTTAGCAAGCTGACGCAATATGTAAATGCGGACTTTTATGATACCCTATTGTGCATTTATTGCAAATGGTTACCCATGAGGCAAAAACTAAAACAAAATGCAACAACTACAACAAAATATCAAAACTAAGATTTCAACTGCAATAAACGAATGCAACATTGAGATACTTTCACAGTTATAGATACATTCTCTCCCTCCCTCTCTCTCTCCCTCTGTATGTCTAAACTCCCACATGGCTGTTATAAAAGTTTTTTGCCATTGCAAAAACAACACAGAAAGTGGGCTTACAGCATGCACAACACACACCCGCACACACACACACACACACACACACACACACCCGCACACACACTTACATAGAGAGAAGTATTTGCTTGGCATTTGTTAGTTGGCAGTCATAAACATTTTGTGGAACACAACGTAATTAAAAAGTTTGTAACAACAAAAAACTTTGACGAGCTGTTGAATAAGTGAGTGAAGCACTGAAGAAATGACAGAATGATTGAAGAAATGAATGAGTGCAGTGAGTGGGAGCGAGAGAGAGAACTACTTAAGATGCAGCAACTTGGACTGGTCAGCCAAGCAGTCTCAGACAGCTAAGAGAAGCTGCACTTGATGTCTATTTTGAGTACTCCTCCAAGAAGAACAAGATGAAGAAGAAGAGTAAGGAAAATGCACCTTTTACAGCGTGTGAAAAACATCATAAATTAGCAATGGGACTGTGGCTGCGGTGGCTGCTGCAAAAATCAACTTACATTGTCAGCTCTCACACTTGAGTTGCATTTCATTAAGCTCATAAAAGACTCGAGCTCTTCTTTTGGAGCATGCTGATACAGTCGAGAGACGAGAAAGTTCCCTTATTTTTGCAAAAATGAAACTGCAAGCTATTAAATTGAAGCAAAGTCAGAGGGACGCACCCAGGTGAGAATACCCTAACTGGAAGAAGAGACTTACTGCAAAGTAAATTCTCTAATAGACAGCAGAGATTAAATGGAAGATTATTATATTTTTTGATATTTTATTTTTTTTTATTATTTTTATATTTATTTTTCTTTTATTTTATAATATTTATATTATATTTATTAATATTATTTATTATTTTATATAATTTTATTTTTGTATTAATTTTTTGTATTTTGTTTTATTTTATTTTTATTTTTTGGTAGTTTTTATATACAAAACTCTAGAAAAACATTTTTCATATTTATTTTCTTAAACAAAGGCATTTCAAATTCTAAAAATAACAATAAACAAAGTTCTAGAAAAACTTTTTAATTTTTGCCAAATAAATAAAACTTGATTACGAAAAATAAAGAGATGAAAAAAAAGTGAACTTAAGCAAAAAGATTGTCCACAGGGAAATCAGAATGGGAAACTTTTGTCGAAAGTGAAAACATGAAGAAAGAGCTCTAACTAGGCGAGTTATGAGTTTTAAATCATTTTTACATATTGCACAAAAACTTTTACCGTACAAAAAAATGGAAGTAAAAATATGAACATTAAAATAAGTTGGTCAAGCCAACAAAAGGCGCAGAGTTTTCTACATTTTAATGAAAAATAAAATAAATGGAACCAAAAAGAATAAGTGTTATGAAGAAAAATTAAGTAAAATAAAAAATGAAATTAAATATTATCCAAATTTAATAAAACATTTAAATAAAAAAAAATATTTTTATATTCAATACAAAATATATGATAAACAATAAAATAAAAAATATATAAAAAAAGCGAATAAATAAAATAATAAATAAAAAATATATTTAAACAAAGAAAAATTGAATACACTTTTTTTAATAAATAATGAAATCAATATTTAATTTTCAGTAAGAAAAGTCTCGTCTGCTGTTTTGAGTAGCAAAATCATATGAAAATCAATTTATAAATATAAATATATATGTATATAAATATAAAAGTATATAAATATATAATAAATTAATAATATTTATTAATGAATATATATATAAATGTTTTAAATTATTATTTTGAAGTTTCAACAATTTACTAAATCGAAGCGAATTTACAAATAATTATAAACATGAGAGAACAAATAATTGCCTACTTTTATGGGTGGCAGAACCAAAGCGTGAAATGCTAATGGAATATTTACTAATACAAAAACATTTAAATTTACTTCTCAATAAATTACAAAAATATATTATTTAGGAATTAAAGTTTATAAAAACTGAAAAAATTAAAAATTTTAATAATAAAGAAATAAATAAATTTGTTTGTAATGCAATTAAGGCACTTAGCCACCTCAGTAGTTAAGGTATGTTTAAAAATGCGCTATAGAGTTAAAGACAACGGCTGATGGAACAGTAATAGCGACGTACGCAGACTACACCGCCATCCTGTCGCGTGACACTTCTGCCCAAGAAGCCTCTGCTAAACTGCAGACATACCTGCACTCGTTCGGATGCTGGGCCAAAAGGTGGTGCATTACCATTAATGCCCAAAAGTCCGTTCACACCACATTTGCCAATAGAAGAGGTGACTGCGCTAATGTGTCACTGGGAACTCCAATCCCAAACTCCACTAAAGTAAAGTACCTTGGAGTTACGCTGGACAGAAGCCTGACTTTCAAATCACATGTAAGCCAGGTGGCCAAAATGTGTAAAATTAAACTTAAAAAACTGGATTGGATGCTGAGAGCCTCCAGCAAACTATCGTATAACAGCAAAGCCATCATCTACAAAGCTATAGTAGTACCTTTCCTACCTTTCTATATCTGCAGCACGGACATCTATAAACAAAATCCAAATTTTACAGAATAAAGCACTACGAAGATGGACTGGAGCAAATTGGTTTGTGAGAAACTCAGTGCTACACAGGGATCTTGAAATTGCTACAATCGCAGAATTGGTTGGGAGACACAGTTCTAGATACGCGGAAAGACTTGCTGCGCATCCAAATCAACTAGCAGCTAATCTAGCCAACAACAATAACAGGCGAAGACTAAAAAGACTTCACCCTTTGAAAAAAAAAAATAAATAAAAAAAAAATATAAAAAAAAGGTTGCCTACTCTTATGGGTTAAACTTCAAAAACCGTAAATATAACTTTAACAATTTTTAATTCCAAATAATATAAAATGTTTATCTACAAATAAATGTTTATCTACAAATAAATTTGCATGAAAAAAGACTTCTGCTTGACAGCTCGTTAAGTGAGTGTTTCATTTGTCATGCAAATTTTAAGAGATTTGCGCCCGGAACATCTAATGACAAATGCCATCAAGAGTTCCATTCAAGGAAAACTTTGCAACTAAGTCCAGCTGTCCAGCTGTCCAGCTAACCGGCTTTGCGCGACACACACACACACATTCGGTCTCGCAATTAGTTCAAGTGTTTGGAGTATTGGGGAATTCTTTATCTGTTTCATGCTTTTGCGACAGCATTAATTAGATTGCCACGGCTACAAATCATTCTAATGGCACCCGAGCGCCGCAGCTTTCATTGGGAGGCGGCGGCTTGCTGGAGGCGGGGCGTGGCTGGGCACGGGCAATTGCTGTAAGCTCCACACATTATTCACACGCCTCGCAACACACAATTTCGCGCGCTCGCAAAATGCAAATTGTGCCCAATCTGTGCCAAGTCCTCCAACCACCCAGCCACGCCCCCAATCCCAGATGCCACCGCCGAGCAATGTATAAATAAAAACAATTTAACTCCCCCACACACACACACAAAGCGAATCTGTCTAAAAATAACAACAATAATAAACAAACAAACAAACAACAGCGGCTCGAAACAATTACAAAAAACTAAAGTAAAGGCCTCCAAAGGATTCGCCCGGCGAATAAACCAAAAATGTTGAGCACCAAAAACAACAATTGGACGAGAGCAAATTCGAGCTGAACTTGACGAATTTTGTATGCTCTGCAATGAAGTGAAATTTTGATTGCAAATCAATAATAAGGGCAGATTGAGGCTGGAGAAAGGCGTGGTGAATAGGTACAGCATATGAACTCATCAAATAGGTACACTAAGAAGGTACAGTAAATATGTGCTGCAATAAGGTAGAGCGGAAAGGTACAGAATGTGTGCTTAGTAATTAGGTACAGCAAATAGGTACATCACATCGGCTTACCAACTGAGCGCATAAGTATCGCAACTACCTAGTAATAGCCTCAGCAAATAGGTACATCAAATAGCTACACCGATTAGTGTTGGATCAAATATATAGATACAAGAGATAGGTACAGCAAATAGCCATAGCATATAGTTCAATAGGTACAATAGATAGGCACAGCAGCTAGGTTAAACAAATAGGTAACATAGATAGGCTCACCAGCTAGGCTTGGCAAATAGGTAGAGCAAAATAAAGAAGATAAAAGCTCAGAAGTCAAACGACTTGTATATACTATAACTATATGTAGATAGGACTTAGGTACATCAGATAAATATCTATATACACATATGGGTACAATCCATTCTCATCTCATAGATCTCACCCGTTGGCCCACATTAAGTGGTAATTAATTGGCTCTGCATGCGAGTGTCGAGTGCCTCTGCTGCTGTTTCCCAGCTAGAAACAAAAGACAACAACAAATCAGAGCGACGCATAATTAAACCACGCAAATTGCTAGAAAACCAAAAAAAAACAATGTATTGTAGAAAGCGAGAGAGGGAAAGAGAAGGAGAGAGAGAGAGGGAGAGATGGCAGTGTGCCTGCCCTCAAGGGCATGCATGACTAATGACAGGCGAGAAAAGTTAACACAAAGCTCATGTTAATTAGAAATTAAGCAGCGAAAAGTCCACAAATATTCCCAGAGGCTCATAAAAGTCCGAAATGGAATCCAGAAAAAATAATATGAAAATGAAACTAAGGAAACTACTCAAAAGAAAAGTCATGCGAAGGCAGCCAAAGATACTGGAATGATGCTAAAAAAACAGCTTTTTTTGCATAATATAGAAAAATGATAATAAAAACAAGTAAGAACGTTGCAGTCGGGCGCAACCGACTGCGTGATACTCTGTTCCCATAGGGGCTTCTGGCATATTACATTTTAAAGTTTATCTTAATTTGTTAAAGTCGCCGCTCGAATTAGCTTCTGACTCAAAATAACTATATATTTATTAAAATTCTAAAAATATATATATGTAAATGAGTAAAATTTTTATAAATTATGGCTCGCTTCAATCGTTTGTATGAATATGATGATTTTATGAGCTAGACAAAAAAATATAACTGCACCATGCATTTTATAATTTTTATGCAAAGCAGTCTGTTAACTTAAGAGTTGTCTGTTAATTTGAAAGTGTGATTGATTTTCTTTACATAATCAATTGAGTCTATTAACAGTGCCACTTGGGAATCGTCTGAAGCATTGCCAACATACGAAAATAACGAAATAACTGACCTAGGCTATGGAAAACTATATTAATATTAGGTGGTCAATTATTTAAACATTAAATTGAAATACATATATTTATTTGTCTCTTACAATTTTTTCTGCCTACTTAGCAAGAAATTAAGCTTATTTATGTAGGCGGTACATGCTTATTGCAGTTTAGCGCCACCTACCGGATTATTCTTGTGATGGTGATTCTGCTGCAATTTTAACTCAAGAGCTCTGCAAAATAAAATTCCAATTTGCCACGCCCCCAGTGGTCGTAGACATGTAATTTTTGGCCAATTCTTAGAAGGAGTCTAAATTGACGTAACAGCAAAATTTGGAAGCTTACCTTCCAAAAATGTGGAAATTACACGGTATTTTTCGGTGCGCCACGCCCTAAAGGGGCGTAACAATTATTTTTGGGTCGTCGATAGAGGAGGTCACCAGTAACTCAATTAGCCAATTTTGAAGCTTCTAGCTCTAAAACTTTAGGAGATATAAAAGGAAATTTTGTGCAAAATCTAGATATTCAGATCCGATTTGCCACGCCCCCAATTGGCGTAGACTCGTTATTTTTGGCCAATCTTTGGAAGTAGTCGAAGGTAACATAAATGCCAAATTTGGAAGCTTACGTTCAAAAAATGTGGAAATTACAGGGTATTTTTCGGTGTGCCACGCCCTAAAGGGGCGTAACTTTTATTTTTGGGTCATCGATAAAGGAGGTTACCAGTAACTCAACTAGCCAATTTGAAGCTTCTAGCTCTAAAACTTTAGGAGATATAAACTTTTGCGGTTTGCCACGCCCCCTATGGGCGTAGATATATCCGCCATATCTTTTTGATCGTGGGTTGTCAACGCGAGTATATATTCCAAATTTCAAGTCTCTAGCATCAATAGTGCTCCAGATATAGAAGAATATGTATAAATGACTATATAGTCAGATCCGATTTGCCACGCCCCCAAGGGGCGTGGATATATAATTTTTTCATCGATCTTCATAGGATCTTAACAGTAACTTACATGCCAAATTTGGGCATTCTAGCTCTAAAACTGCAGAAGATACAGTTTTACCTGATTTGCCACGCCCCCAATGGGCGTAGATATATCCGCTATACCTTTTTGATCTTGGGTTGTCAACGCGAGTATACGTTCCAAATTTCAACTCTCTAGCACTTCAACTAACGGGGTTTCTGACATACCGGAAAATGCATTTTCCGATTTGCCACGCCCCTAGTGGGCGTATCGGGAAAATCTTAACACTTTATAATTCGAGGGTATACACGAGTATATGTTCCAAATTTCAACTCTCTAGCTTCAATAGCGTCGAAATGGTTTGCGTTCATACGGACAGACGGACATTGCACAAAACCAATATACTCTTTTTCCCTTTGGGAACAGAGTTTAATTAAAGGAAGCCTCAGTCAAAGACCTTTAGCATGAGCTTTAAGTTTTAAATGAACTTTAAGCAATTCGCTTAAATATGCTTTATTTTATAAGCTTTATTATTAAAACTAAACTTACCTCGATTAAATTAAAAAGCTTTTCAAGTAAATAAAGTAATTTATAGGTTTGTCCTCTTCATAGAGCACTTTACGAAGCTTTCGCGTGGGTTCAAGCTCAACTCAGTGAATTCATAATAAATACTATAAAACTGTGTCTTAAATAAATAAAATAAAATATAAATAATAAAGAATAAATAAAATGAAAGAATAAATAATCAAATATAAAACCTAATCAAGAAAATAATCAAATTTCAACTTTAAAAAGCTTTAAAGCTCCATAAGGGACTTATCTAGATTTTGTACTTAAAAACATAACTTAAATAAATTGTTCTAAATATATCGAAAAGAGTTATAAAAACATTTAAAATTAAATTTAGGCATTTTCTTGTTTTCAAACTACAATAAATCTTACGATAAAGCTTTTCGTAAACTATCGAATTTCAGCTTTGAGCTCATAGAGAGATATGCAATGCCAAAGACTATTAGTTGTTCAATAAAAATTCTATTTTCTGCACATAAATCAAATTTCAAACTAAGCGAAAAATCTAAGTTTGAATACAGCTGTTAAATAAGCTTTTTTAAATCAGAATCATAAATCAAAATTGATAAAGCTTTAATAAATAAAAGCAGTTTCTGCCTGTAAACAAACGAAATAAGTTGTTCAATAGACTTTTATGCTTGCTCTAGATTAGCTCGTTTCACTTTTAACTTGCCTCTCTCTGCGCTTCTCAGATGTGTTTATCCTTTCTCTCTCTCTCGCTCTGTCTCTCCTCTGCTGCTGCTGCTGCTGCTACTGCTGCTGTCGCTTGCTTTTCGCACTTTCGCCTGTCTAAAACACTTATCCAACCAAAAACCCAAATCAACTGAAACATAAAACATGTACTGAAATCCTTTATCCCCTTCACTCTCACTCCCTCCCACTCTCTCTCTCTCTCTCGCTTAGCACTTTAATATATATAGCGAACAATTTGCGCTGCTCGCTGAACAGTTTTCGCCAAAGAATAACACTTGCACTGCTTTTTCCTATTGCCAGCTTCGGCTGCGGTCTTTGGGCCTTTTGTTTTGGCCCTTTAATCATGGCTCGTAAATCTTTGATGTTTCATTTGTGCCAAACACTAAACGATTTTTAAAATGCCAGCCCAACTGTAGGGTACTGGGGTACTCGCTCTCCCTCTCTTCCTCTCAATGTCGCCCTCTCACTCTCTATATAGAGCTAATATATGGTTTGTTTATAGCTGGAAAGTTGTGGGCCTGGCTTGTGCTTAGCGCTAAGCAATGCCATAAATTATGGCCAAGAGATAAGGCCTGGCCAATCGGCGGCTTTATATTAGGCCAACAATGCGAAATGAGGTTATGTTTGCCGCAGCGTCGCAGCTCCCAGCCAAATTATGAACTACTTAAATGGGAAACGTGTGAAAACCCGAATGGACGTCCTATGAATGAGCATGAATAATAATAATATGAATTTATTGTTGAATTTATGATAAACGATAGAATTTATATTAAACAGACATTCAACATAACCTCTCTGTGCATAGTGAAACAGTGTCTGCATGCAACATAACCTCAATTTGCATTTGAGCTAGAAATGGTTTGAAACAATCTGTTTAATCTAGGAGATTATAAAAGGGGGAATTAAAATTAATTTGTAAACAACAATAGAAAACATTTTGAAATTGAAAATGAGTATTATTTAGTAATATTATATGTTATACAATAGAATGCTATTATAGATTCTTATCTACATATATATGTTGTAGATAGATATTGCAATTAAGGAATTAGTGTCTTGAATACTTTGTTAGGATGAACTAGAGAAAGCATTGATGAAGAAACTATTGTAGCAGGCCAATAGCAATCCGAGGTGGAGCCATGTTATTTAAGAGTCATCGATAGTCGACGACAGTTATCTATGAACCATCGATAGTTATTTAAGAACAATCGAGAGTAGGCGATAGTGCGATTATGAAGAATCTGTAGAAATAAAGCGAAGAAAGCAGACCCAAGATGAACTACGGAAAATATTGAAAAAGAAACTATGCAAAAAGCAGCATCTCATACAGCATCAAGTGTTATATATACATATTCCATCTAGATCTTATCTTATCTTTATTCGTGTCTCCAGCTGATAGACAGAGCTCTATTCGTTCCTGCTCTTAGTTGCTTTTCCTTTTTCATCCCATCTCATTCATTCATACATCTATTTATTCGTCTCTCTGTACATATGTCTACTCGCCTCTCCCTCTCTCATTTCGTTTATCTATCTCTAACCCATATATCTCTAATCTCTCCCTAACCCTTCGTCTCTTCATCTTCATCTTTCTATGCAGCTCTCCCTCCCTCTATCTCTTTCAATTTGTTTATCTTATAGCCTGGATCTTCAAGTCAGAAACTTTTAATTGTATATATATTTTTTCCTCACTCCTTACAATTGTTATCGATATCATTCCAAATATCGATATATATCAAATTCATAAAATTGATTTTGAAATCTATTTCTAAATATTATAAGCTATATAATATAATATATATATATATTATATTATAATAGCTCTTTATATTAACTGAAGTATACCCAAAAGCCTGCATCTAAGTAGATTCGTTGCGTTTCTTCTTCTTTTTCTTATATTTTTTACTATGCATATCGATAAATATCGATTTTCTAACGTTTATTTAAGCGTATTACAAGGATTGCAAGAGCTACTGGCATACAAATTGGTATGGAAGTTGGTAAGTTATTTTATAGACTATAGAGCATAGAGTATATAGAGTATATAGTATAGTAGATATATATTATATATATAACTCTTTGAGAACTTCCTTAAAGTCCTTAAAGTTAAAGTCTATGAAGGTTTATTAAGACAGCTGAGCGAACTGGCCATAATCGAAGCTCTCTCCCCTATACAACATCTTCTTCTCACTCTCTCTCTTTCTCTGTCTCTTATAATTTATATCTAAATTCGAAATCAATAGAAACACCTCAACCAAAAATTCTCTGCACAAAATTTGATTTTGCATCGCAATGCAAAATCCTCGCCGGATAACAAAAATACTTGAAAGCGACTTTGATTTGCGATGCAGTGTGTGCACAGAGATTCTGGCCAAGGTGAAGGAGAGGGCGATGGGCGTGGCTAGCAAATAAGCCGCAAACACAGCAAAAATCAAAGCAAAGCAGAAATTGAATATAAAATGCGAAAAATCAAATTGAATTCGATGCAAGCGCAGAGCAAAGGCAAAGCCAAAGGCCAGGGCATCAGAGCAGAAGGAGGGGTGGGTAGGGAAGGGGGTTCATAATTGGCCAGGCGGGGTTTAGTTTTGGCCAAAAATTGAATCAGTTTAGGCAAATGCTTAAAATGCTGCAGCAAACTTCAGTTGCAACTTTCGCTGCGGCACTTGAAATGCATTTCAATTAACTGGAAACCAAAACCAAATAACCGCCCCGCCCCGCCCTGCCCCGCTCAGCCCCGCTCAGCCCCTCCCTTCCTATCAATGCCCCTTCGGCTTGCTTTCACTACGCCCCTGGCTGTGCCTAATGGTTTGCCCGCAAGTGTCGCTTACATTTGTGCGGCTGCTGAGAGAGTGGCGACTGTGGAGAGAGTGGAGAGTGTGGAGAGAGTGGAGAATTCGCTTTGGTTTGCTACTGTGGAAATTGTTTTGCTGGCTTAGCCGCCTGTCAAAGGCATTTGCCGTGGGAGCCTTTCGAGCTGAAAGCCAGTTGGAACGACGCCAGCTTTTTGATTCTCGCACAAAATAGAAGAAAAAAACAAAAAAAAACAACAACAACAACAACAAAGTTACGCAACATTTTTGGAGCCTGCTGCAAAAGTTACAATTGCGCAATTGAAAACTTCACTAGGTCTCTGTGTGTGTGTGGGTGTGTGTGTGTGGGTGTGTGTGTGTGTGTGTGTGTGTGTGTGTGTGTGTGTGTGTGTGTGTGTGTGTGTGTGTGTGTGTGTGTGTGTGTGTGTGTGTGTGTGTGTGTGTGTGTGTGTGTGTGTGTGTGTGTGTGTGTGTGTGTGTGTGTGTGTGTGTGTGTGTGTGTGTGTGTGTGTGTGTGTGTGTGTGTGTGTGTGTGTGTGTGTGTGTGTGTGTGTGTGTGTGTGTGTGTGTGTGTGTGTGTGTGTGTGTGTGTGTGTGTGTGGGTGTGTGTGTGTGTGCATTAAACTTCTGCTACTGACTCTCTTTGAGTGATTAGACATTTGGGGCATTGGGCACCGTTACACATTGAACATTGTCCAAACTGTGACCACAAAGTTGCTGAAACAAACTAATAACAACAACAAGAGTTCGGCGTGCGACAGAGGAAGTGCACGGCGAGCTGTTACCCTGTAAAACAACTTTGAGTTAGAATGAGACAACAATATTCTAAATTATTCCATAATTCAATCAAACAAAGTAAAAAGTATTCAAGTATTCAAGTTGAAAGTGATCGACTAGCAGATATCTTGTATTTAATATGAAGCTTTTAATATAGCTTTTTATAGCCTTACAATTCCTCGTTTAGTCTTCAATATAAATTTCCCTAACTCCGACATACTATTTTCTTATATATTTATATTTTTACAGGGTATTCAAGTAAAATTAAGATCACAGCATTTTATTTCTCTTACCTTCTACGCTTCAAGTCTACTGTTAGGGAAACACTGGCCTCTGGCATATATTTCCTTTGCTTCGACACATAATTTCCCCATAAATTCTCATTTCTATAGATTATCATTTAAGCGTCTTCAAAGCTTCACTTCACTTTACTTTTCTTCACTTCTTTTCACTTCACTTCTCTTCACTTCACTTCACTTCACTATTCGCTCAAAATTGTCTAATCTACTGTTTGGCAAGCACTGCGCTCGCTCACATACTCAAATAGCAATTTCTGATTAAGCTGCACGTATTATTGCTCACATAGTTTTAACAGCACTGTCACACGCCAGCCACTCAACTTGCCTTAAGTTACAGTTTGAGTTATGTTGCTGAAGCAGCGCTTGAGTGCAGCTAAGATAACTGTTTAATTGAAATTTATGTTTGCTTGCTCTTAAGAGCTTTGGTTGGCTTCACTCTTATGCTTAATATCATTAGCCTTTATAACAGTTGAACACGCACTGCACAGCAATTCACTTTAAGGTTTTACGCTCTTCGAGCATTACAGTTATGCAAGCACTAGATAGCAATAGTCTTTATAACAGTTGTAGAAGCACTGCATTACAATTCACTTTAAACTTTTACTCTCTTTGCTCCGCCTGCACTACAGTTGTGCAAGCACTTTATGTTGCCTTCCTTTTCCACTCTTTTAATACAATAGAAAATTGCAGAGCTTTTAATTTGCAGCATTCCTTTGGGGCTTCACGCACTTCTTCATTAACATGAGCACTCTATTGTAATATATATAATATAATTAAAAGGAAAATTCATTTTGTGGCTTTTATACGTTGCGTCGGCGTCTATTACAGTTAGAGCTTCTGCCAGTGCAAGTCTTTTGCAATTTAAGAAGCATTAGAAGCCAGAAGAGCGACAGACCCGCATTATTCACCCAAGAGAATGTGCATGAAAGGAAATTTGATGACAGAAAGGGAAATATCTTCTTATTCTTCTTCTGTTGAGCGCAGCTTAAGAGCGCCTTACGTGAATATCGCTTGCATTCACTCACACACACACTCGCGCAAGTACTTCACTTTTATTTAAGAAGAGAATAGCGGCGTCCACTGTGTCAATAATAAATCAAATTTCCGGCCCCAAATTACTTGCTGTACAAATTGTTAGTTTGCCTGAGGGCAGCAGCAACAATTTATGCCGACACATAAAAGTCTAATGTGGCTATGCCCCTCCCCTGCCCCACCCACTCCAGTGACGCCCACACTTCAAAATACGCTCTTAAAACTTTAGACAGGCGTATTTGGAATGCAACGTGTGCATGTGTGTGCATGAGTGTGTGAGTGTGTGTGTGTGACTCTGTGAGTGGCAGTAAAACCAACAGCAGTAAAAAGTAGTTTATTTAAGTAGCTTGGGTTGGGGCGCGAAAAAAAAGGTATTTTATAATGCAAGTAAGAGCAGGCAGGCAGGCGAGGCGAGGCAATGCCGTAAAGAATTTTATTTCCACTCACCACCTCTCTCTCGCTCTCCTTCTTCACCTATTCCAGTAAATGTAAATGTATGCATGTGTGTCAGCGTATCAGTGTGCATGTGAGTGTGTGTGTGTGTGTGTGTGTACGCGCCGTCTGTTTGCTTATTTAAGTCGTTTGCAATTTCTGTTTTGCTTTTCTTTGCTTAGTCAACGCATAAAAAATAATGTGAAGCTGCAGCAAACACATGCACCGTTAGTTTTTTCTACGCTCTCCCCTCCCACCATTTCGCATTTCCTATTTCGAGCGTATTTGCTGCGTGAGTAATGGAACGCATGCAAAAGGTTATTTTGTATTCTCTTGCACGGATTTAACAGCCGTCACTCTCTCTCTCTCCCTCCTACTACTACTGCTGCTGTCTCTCTAGTATATTTATTTGGATATTTTAAGGCAAGTTTTGCAATTACAAAACTTTTAAATGGAAGCGCAAATATGATGTTCAAATCAACTCCACTCGACTAGCTGCAGTCAGAGCGAGACAGGGAGCACTCGAACGGCGAATTGAACTAGCTTAACGGCAGGAGCGCGGCGCGGAGACTGAGCTGCAAATATTCATTGGCATTGCCTAAGCCCAAAGCGAACGAGCAAATGCGAGAGAGCGACAGAGACAGCTTATAAAATGTGATAATTGCCCACGCGTTGAGGGAACAAACTCCTGAGAGAGAGCGGCTCAAGCAGTTGATTGAGCATAAATGCCTAAGCAGAGTTGACAGTTGAATAGTTCGACAAGTTAGATCAGGCAGTGAAAAAAGCCAGAAATAGCAATTTTTTGTGGTTTTACTTTAAATAAACAATAGTGAAACACACAGAAGTAAAATTCGATTTTATAAATTCGGATTTTAAAGACCTTTATTTTTTTTACTTGTTGTCCTCAAATCCCATCTCTTAGCCATTTAATAATTCAATATAGCTATAATTCCCGCCAGCCGCTAAAACCGCAGAGCTGACGAGAAAATAGCTAGCTTGACAACACTGGCCAGCTGGGAGAATTGCCTAAATTGCAGCAGCTGAGCAGCTGAGTGAACATAATAAATGGCAAACGCATAGATCAAAAGGAAATTTGAGCAGCAAAGGGAAATTGTGCAACGAATGCAAATTGTGAGCTAATAAATTGATATAATGGCTATAATTTTACCGTTTTATGATAGTTGAAGCTGGAGCTGCAGATATTTGACTTGCCTAAGCTCTCAGCTGCAGCGTAAGAGAGTCAACTGCTACGCTTGACAGCTTAAAGCTCAAGTATGAAGCTCAAGTTGATGATGCTTGCGGCTTTTTGCAAACGTTCGTTCGCTCGCTCGCTCTCTTTCGCTGTCTTGCTTTGCATTGTCAATCTGCCGTTATCTCTGGCAGAAGAAGCAGAGGAGGAAAAGAGCATGCACAGCTTGTAACTGGACTACCTCAAGCCCACTAAAATGCTATTTTTCACTCCATTCGAGCGGAAGTTGAGCGACAGAGAGCGCAGCGCACCGGAGCCGGATGTTTTAACATGCTAACAGACAGACAACAACTGCCAGGGCCAACAGCAGCAACAACAACAGCAACAGCAACAGCAACACAGTGACAACAATTGTGCATTTGAATGTCGTTTGGGGGCAACCAGTATCCTGCACTGTCTGCTCTGCTCGCTCTCCTTCGCCCTCGCCCTCGCCCTCTCGCGCTCCCTCCCTCTCTTCCAACAGCCGAAAATAAAATGCAACGCCAGCGCGAACTAAAGCAGCATATGTAACGGACACCCATACACACACAGACTGTCTCTCTCTCTCTCTCTCTCTCCCACACATGCATAAATAAAATGCCAACAAAGCAGCGTGCGTTGGCGTTGCCACCGCGGCTTAAAATTTCAAATGGAATTCTTTTTCTTCTTCTCCTTTTTTTGGGTGGGAGGGAAGTGGTGTGAGGGTGGAGGGGGTTAGTAACTGCCACGCAGTTTGACTTCGAAATTCTTTGGCCTGAGCCGGGGAATGTTAAAGTCGAAAATTCAATTAAGCGAGCGATTAGAGCTTGCGCTGGTAGCGTATAAAAGTTAGTAATTGAGCTTTTGACTCAATTTGGCATTGAATTGGACGAGCCAGGTAGGAGCGTAGAAAGCTTTAAGCCTTTTAAAGGCTAGTGTGATCATCTTTAAGCTCTCTCCAGGCGATGCTGTGATGCTGTACAATCGATTATAGAAAAAGCTTTAAGCTTAATCTAGATCATTTATCGAATTTTACACATATCAACACTAAAACAGCGTTTGCAAGTAAAGTATATTATTCCTATTAAAGTAGCTTTAAGTTTTTACCTTTAAAGCTTTTAAGGGATTTTGATGAAAAATAAATCATTTAAGCAAAATGTTTAGCAGCTTTTGCTGAAAGAGTGCATTAGCTTAGACTTACGATCTTTTAAACGTTGAGCTTTAAGCTTAATTAATATTCATTTGCCATTGAGCATTAAGCTTCATTATTCGCATTAGCTGTTAATATGTATATATGCATAGCTTTAAAAGTGTTTTGAAAAACTTTTCAGGCCAGAAAGCTACTCTCTTTAAGAAGCTTTCTCTTGATATAAGTCCAAAGTTCAAGTTGACACAGATCAACAAATTCTAAGCTTTTCATAGTCTACACTTCGCACAAGACTTTGCACTAGCCAAGCAACCCCTTCAGCTATCACTCATCTATTCCAGGGTATAAAAGTTGTCGGTTGAGATAATTGAAGTGCGAGCAGAGCTTAAAACAAAGGAAGCTTCCGTTCAATAGTTCAATAAGGCAAATGAAAAGCAGAGAAGGAAGAGTCAAAGAGAGAGACTCTCTCTCTCTTTTTTTTTAGAGAGAGAGTGAAAGAGATAGCATTTGGAGTGGAAACAATCGTAATGAAGCGTTACATTGTGAGAGTTCCGCACACATGTCTGGCAGTTGAAAGCTTTCCACACGTAGCCTGTGCTAATTATCGAGCTCAACACCTGTGCGAAAGGACACTCGCAGGACGCGCAGTCCTTGAGAGCAGCCGCTGAAGAACTTGGCACGTAGCGCGCATAAAGAAATGGCCAAAAGTTATTAAAACGGCAATGCCGGAACAGATGGGCCAAAGGATATGCGAAAAGGATATGGCCACGGATAGAGCGAGGATAAGGCAGGGATAACGCAGGCATGCGGCAAGCATGTGGCTGGGAATTTCGATAAACCAAGGCAAAAAAAGGATATTCCACTTTTTGCAGTTGGCGGCCAAAGCTCAGGCACCTGTAAGCCGAGTCGAGTATTCCCCAGGCACAGGAAATGCTGAAGGAATCCGTCAGCATGAAGTGAGACAGAGAGAGAGAAGAGGAAATCAAGTTCTACTGTTGCAGCCGGGAGTTAACGACTGCATAATACTCGCTCATAGATAAATTGTTTATAGAATATATTCAATCTATATAAAATTAATAGATCTATCCCAAAGGGAAGATGCCTTGAAGGAGGCATAGCTAAGTCTGAGAGAGGGAAAGGCAGGAGAAGGGGTACAGGGGCTAGAGAGTAAAGGGTAGAGAAAGTGCTGAAGATTCTCACTAATGCGAATGTTTATCATTTTTATCTTCTATCATGAGGAAGTAGAAGTTAGACTGAGAGAGGGCAAGGGAGGAAGAGAGAGGGAGAGAGGGTAGAGGGACTAGAGGTCCTAGAAGACTGTAGAGGGAAAGGTTAGACGAGGGGTAAATATTTTAGAATTCTTAGAGGATAGAGGATAAAGGATAGAGGGTAGAGGATGGATGATAGAGGGCACAGGATAGAGAACAGAGGAAAAGCTCAAAGAACCCTTTCTGGCCTGTTCCATCAAACTTCATCAATCTATCAAGCAATCTATAGACTAGATATAGGTTCTTCCGATCAGTCCTTGCCCTCTCTCATTTTGAAACAATCTAAAGGAAGCTTCCCCGTTAAACCTATTCCAAAATTATAATCTAAAAGCGTGGAAGACACTGTTTAGGGCACTTTGCCACGCCCGCAATGATCGTTATATTTTACCTCTACTTCTCTCTTTCCAAACTTCAAATCTTTAGCTGCAACAGAAAAAACCCAAAGCAAAAACCAATATGCCCGCTTGCCAAGCTTGAGCGAGCATAGAAAGAGTGAGAGAGAGAGAGAGAGAGAGAGAGAGAGAGAAAGAGAGCGCAAAAAAAGTGCGGCAAAGACAAATTGAATTGGATGTAGCAAATGCTTTGGCTGCTCTTTCCTTCCTCTTCCTGTTTCTCTTCCTGTTTCTCTGTCTGTTTCGTTCGCTGCTGCGGGCCAAAGGCCAAGGGATCTGTGTGGAAGAGAGAGAGAGAGAGAGAGAGAGTAGCGAATGCAATTTGCTGCGCGCATTTCCTGTCCAACAAACCAAATCAGCGCCCACAGCCACGCCCACTGCTGCTACTACTGCTGCTGTTGCCAAGTCATGTTTGCATGACGAACTTTGCAGCTGAAGATGAGCGAAATACATTTCAAGGATGCAAGGACGAGCAGGAGGAGGTGGGGGAGGGTTGCCAAGCGGAAATTGGCGCTAATCTGTGCAAGTCTTATGCCATTTTTATGAATGCAGCTTCAAGGACTCCTCATATGAGGATTCCTAATATGGCCAATGGAGCGTATGCGCAACGTTGAGAAAGGGCAGAGAAGAAGAAGGGGCTTAAAGCGAAGGGAGTTAGCCAGGAGTAGTCTAATGTCTGCCTAATTGCATTGAGTACTTTGTGAGTTGGAGCTAATTGAGCGGAATGTTGAGGGAGAAGGAAGGGAATAGAATGAGGAAGATCAGAGAAAGTACTTTATGTAGTATGAGAGGAAATAGTTGGAGGAAATACTTCTCTTAAGCTGTTCTTTCGTTGTGTAGTTTATTTGAGTGAGTAAAGAGTACAGCAATATAAGAACTTGCTAAGAATATTTCCCTCTCTCTTAAGATCTGCCTAATTGAGGTATATTATGAGTATAGTATAAGTAAGAGTTTGTTAAGAATATTTCCCTCTCTCTTAAGCTCTTCTTTCGTTGGGTAATTCATGTGAGTGAGTAAGGAGTACAGCAATATAAGAACTTGCTAAGTATATTTATCTCTCTCTTAAGATGTTCCTACTTGAGGTATATTATAAGTAAGAGTTTGCTAAGAATATTTCCCACAAAATTGCCTACTCTCTTAAGCTCTTCTTTCGTTGGCTAATGCATATAGGGTAATTGAGAGTAGAATAACAGAAAATCCTTAGAAATATTTGCCGCTCTCTTAAATAGTTTCTAATTGCCTTAGGTACTTTATGAGCGGAGTTAATTGAGTGCGAGTGAGAAAGATAATTCATAACAGTTAGCAAGTATCTACATACATACATACATACATATATACTCTAACTGTACATTCTAATTATAATTGAATTTCTTCATTCAATTCACAGGCAAAAGATGATGCAGCATTTGGCCCAGAGGCAAACCAATCTGGACTCTCTTCTCTTCTCTTCTCTTCTCATCTTTCGTTGGTTGCTCTTCGCTTCTGGCTTGCGGCCTGCACCTGGAGTACATCAGCTAATTAGTGGAACGCATGCAAGGCAGGTGGAAAACTTTTGCGATTTACCTCATCGAAGACTTACGCGCACAGTGGCTCTTCAACTGTAAAGCATGCCCAGCAAAAAGTTGGCTAAGACAAAACTTCTCCTTCTGCTTCTGCTTCGTGTTGGCCAAAAACTTGAGCGAAAATTAGTTATTGTCTAGGGCAGTCTAGGCAGAGGAGGGGCGTGGCTGATGGGAGGGGCGTGCCGAAAACTTCAACAATGTGCACCTTCAGGCAAAGTTTGTGGCGCCTCGACTTTTGTTTTTGCACTTTAGACAGTTCGTTAAGCCAGTTGCCAAAAAAAAAAACAGAAAAAAAACATATGAAAAAATGTAAATCGAAACTTTGGCAACTTTGTGACATTGACCAAAAGACTCTCCCTTTGGCTGGGTATTAACTTGGCCCCAAAATATGCGTAGCAGCGGACTCCATAATGTTGCAGCAGCTGACGCCAGCAGACAACAAAACAACACTCCCCCCCCCCCTCCCACTCCTTTTCCTCATGCTTTTTCCAACAAATATAATGAATTGCAGAAGGGAACAACTGCGCCCATAACCCCACACTATAGACAGGCAGAGTGACGGAGAGCGAGAGAGAGGGCGAGAGGAATTTCCCTTCAGCAACAGCTTCTAACGCATTGTCAACGCAGCAGTGACCAGCAGCAGCAACCACAGACAGAGGCATATTTTGTATGAATTCCCATATGCGTAACAACAAAGCGAGTGGGAGTGGGAGTGTGAGTGGGATAGACATACAGGCGGGGGCGGGGGCAGTGGCATGACATGGTGTGTGACCAGCGCAACTCTATTTTCATTGCTAACAGCTGGACTAGTCGCAAATCACAGTTAGATGTAAGCAGCAGGCAACTAAGCAGTTGAGCCTATTGGCAATGAGCAGACTTTAGTAACACAGACAATCAGATGTTGACATAAATATGTATACATTATATATATTATTAACAATTAATAAATATATTATATAGTATATATATTATATATCTTTTAATATTCATATATATTCATTTGCAAGAACTCACTCAATATGCACATGCCTGGTAAATACCCTACATACGCGGGATCGTAATTCAATTGACCAATGGCGTGAGCACAGTAGCCATTATGCTGTCTCTTGCTCTTTCTCCCTCTGTCATGCATAAAATCGGATCAAAAGCAACAATAATTATTTTTCGCTCAATGAGAGCGTGCAAAATGTGCGCTCTTCGGGCAAATGCGCTCAGTCAATGGGAAGATCCGTGTAATGGTATTTAATGCAGCTTACACACACACACACACACACACACGCACGCTGATTGTTGAGTATTTGCAAAGAGAATAATATCCTGCACAAGTTTACTCTTTAAAATATTTGCCGAGTGAAATTCTTTTCACTTATCAATCAGTAAAATTGTTACTTTTCCATTTTCTTTCGTTTCAATTGAGAGCTTTAGTCTTCTGACTCTCCGTTGACATTTTGCCAAACATTTTTCATTTGCCAAAAAGTTGTTCACATTGCATTGAGCTATCGGCTTAACCTGTGACAGGACAGTTCAAATGGTTGCAGGCCTCTCTCTCTCTCTCGCTCTAACCCTCTCTCTTAAGTTCCATATATCTGTGGCACTCCACTCCCACTAAATTCATCCAATTTGCAAAAACACATCACCTGGTTAAATCTGAGGTCAAAATAGACCGAACAACGTAGCCCCGAGCCAAGTTGTTCCTGGTGCATGTTATACCCTGTACATATGAGGTGAGATGGGTATATTGATTTGATATGAATAATAACGAGCTTATTAGTAAATAAAAAAATATTTATACACAGTTATATATTTTTATATACATTTATAATATACAAAAAAAATATATATAGGTATATAAATTTGTATAAATATATCCTTTTACTAATATATATATAAATAGTATATTCATAATTTATAAAAATATATATATATATATATATATATATGTATGTACATATATCTACGTCACACTTTTTACTTATAAGAACTGATTTAAGCTATGTACAGGGTATTTCGCAGTCAGTCCGTCAGTAGCGCGCTCTCATTCGTTCAGCCTTACCACAAAACTAACGGAGGCATTTGAACTGGAACTGCAATGGCGTCGAGTGGAGTAGAAAGAGAGAGGGAGAGGATAACGGGCAAGGGGGCGTCGGCAGCTGTGAGAGCAGAGCACAAACTGTTTTTTTTTCTTCTTGTTTTTTTTTTGCACAAGTCTTCAATCAAAATGCGTCGGCAAAGTTTTAATGCAGCAACTAAAACTCGTAGCTGGCTAAGGTAGTTATGGTGGGCGTTTATGTGTGGGCGTGGCACGGCACGGCTGTGATAAATGATGTGTCGAAAATAAATGATTATATGCTGCTTCACACTTCGTCCACTCGATGCGATGGCCGCAAAAAGTTGAACTTTTTTTCAATTGTTTTGATGTTTACATTTTTGA
Organism: Drosophila leonis; assembly: GCA_035045365.1. NCBI lineage: Eukaryota > Metazoa > Arthropoda > Insecta > Diptera > Drosophilidae > Drosophila > Drosophila leonis. The sequence continues at coordinate 7,142,184 of JAWNPC010000830.1, forward strand.
CTTTGAAGGTAGTGAGAGGGAGGGAGTGAGAGAGTGGGAGGCAGGCACAAAAAACGAAAGAAACTCAAGAGCCTTGTTGTTAAGGTGAGTGAATAAGTTCGATTGACTACTGAACTTGTTCATTTGATTACTATCTAAGTGAACAGCTCAGTTCGTTTATGAGTGGAACTTAGGAAGGCGTCTTGCTGGTAAAGTAAGTGAATAAGTTCAATTGACAAGCTCATGATTTACTGAACTCGTTCACTTGATCACTCAACAGTTCAATGCGCTCATGAGTGATACTTCCCATAAATGTGAGTGAACAAGTTTGCTTGACTAGTTTATGATCTATTGAGCTTGTTCACTTGATAACGCTCAGCTCAGTTCGTTCAAGAGTGAAACCCTTTGCTCACTTCGAATCACAGCTTTAACCTTAAATCTCACTCAACAAAACTATAGGAAATATTTATCAGAATTTTTGTTGCTCTGCCCCTCCCCCCTCTCCCTTCCATTTAAGTGGACCATTTACAATGATTGTGCATTAAGAGAACTTTTTATGGCAAAAGAAAATAAAAATGGCGGCAAATTGTGCCAATTGTTTCCGCTGTTTATGCATAAAGTGCAATGAATGTCAAAATGTGAGCGACTTGAAGAGCCCGCGCAGCAGTCTGATACAATACATGTCAAACTGTAACATTATTTATAATTTTTTCATTTTTATTAATACATTTTTACCTTTAAAAATATCAACAAAATAAGCAATAAAAAATGCATTCCGATGCTTGTCAAACTGTATAGCAGAGTCAAAGCAGTCGCAATACATGTCAAACTGTCGCCGTTACTGTCACTTAGCATGACACAGTACATGCTCAACTGTAATTTCCCAATTTTTAATCGAATTTCGCATGAATTTCCAGACAAAACGAATGCAAATCGCAACGCTTGTCAAACCAAAGAGCAAACTCAAGGCAATCGCAGTTCATGTCAAACTGTTAGCCTCGCAGAGTCCACGCAGCGCATGCCAAACTGTCATGAACTTAAAGAGACAGCGCATGCAAAACTGTAACATTATTTACAACTTTTTTAATTTTTATTAATACATTTTTGCCTTTCAAAGTAACTACAAAATATTCAATAAAAAATGCAATCGAAATGCTTGTCAAACTCAAAGCAATCGCAATACATGTCAAACTGCAACTGCCACATAGCATGACACAGTGCATGCTCAACTGTAATTTCCCCTTTTTCTTTAATCGAATTTCGCATGAATTTCCAGAGACAAAACGAATGCAAAACCTTCGGAAATATTTCCAACTAATCCGCCTGCTCCTTGGGCAACTCCCCACCTGGCTGGGGGGCGGTGGGCTTGTCGCCGGCGCCACTGCCCGACTGGGAGGCCGGAGGGGGCGTGGAGGACTCGGTGCGCGGGCGCAGGACGACGCTGTTGTCGCTGCTCTCGCTGCTGGAGTCGCCCACGTTGAGGTCGCTGCCAAGGGCCTCCGCGGGCGGCGGCGGCGGCAGAGCGGCGGCCGTCGGCAGCGCAATGCAAATGCGCTTCGAGGGCGGCGGCGCCACCTGGCCCAGGCGGGCGTTGCTCAGAGCTGTGCCCGCGGCGACCGCCTCAAAGGACATCAGCTCGCCAAAGTAAACGTGTTGAATAACGGGAAATTTCGAGAGGATCTAGAGAAGCAGACACAGAGAGAGAGAGTTAGCTGGAAGAGATGTATTTGCAGTGACTGTCAAACCTCCTTCTGATACATCTTGACGAGGCCCGCATTGATCTTAATCCAGGACGGCACAGCCGTAATGCTCCACAGCTGATTCGAGTGCTCGCCGAAATGTCCCGTCTTCACCTTGCAGATGTAGTCGATGCAGCTGATGAACATGAACTGATCCTTGAAGTCCGCTATGATCTGCTCTTCCACAAACTTGGCTGGATCAAAGGGACTTTTCACTGCAAGCAATTGGGGAAATTCATTGAGTCAAAGAGTGGCAATTGTAAAGAGTAGAATTTGTGTGAAAAGAGTGAAGTGAACCACTTATGAGCTGAACAATTTAAGAGAAGAGCGACTTTTGAGTAGAAGAAAAGAGGAATTTGTTGAGTTAAGAGTAAAATGAACCATTTGCAGAGTGAAGAATTTAAGACACTTTTGAGTAGAATAAGAGAATCGGGAAATTAAGTTAAGAGAGGAAATTGTGAAGCGGAAATTATACAACAAAGAGAACAAAATTACATTTGACTAGAAGAAAACAGGGAAATTTGTTGAGTTAAGAGAGTAAATTCAACAAAATTTGAGAGAAGAGAGAGATTCAAAGACAACAAAGTTGCCAGAAGAAAAGGGAAATTTATTGAGTAAAAATTGGAAATTGAGCAAAGTTTGAGTGAAAATTGTAGAGCCGTTTACAGAGTGCAGATTGAGCTAGTTTGCTTAGGCATAGTGTAAATATGGAACTAGATCTTTGAGCACAGAGTGAATAATGAGCTAAATCGCCTTTAGAATTAACCGTGAGCTAGTTCATGTTAAGCAAATTTATAGAGTAAAAGAGCATTCAGGTAGCTTATGGACTCACCTGCCAGCTGGGCGCTGCCCCAAATGAAGGGCACGAACTGGAAGTCGTCGAGCGACCAGACGCCCTGACTGCCAGCTGGTTCCATGTTGTAATTGCGCTGCAGCTGCCGGGCGAACTGCAAATAGCGATTGAAGAGGCGCAGAGCTGCGCTCACAATGTCCTGCTCGAGCAGGATCTCGGCCTTGAACAGGGCGCAGAGGAAGAAGACAAAGGAGAGCTCGTGCCCGGTGCCGTAGTCGATGCGCGTCGCATTGCCAAAGCTCTCGAGCAGATATTGGAGCAGTTCCTGGAGATGCTTCTGTTTGGCAGCCGGCAGCAGCTGGTGCAGCCAGCCGGGAAGCTGCTCCTGCATGGCGCGGGACCAATCCCTGTAGGCCTTATTGCCGAATCTCTGGGGCTGCTCCAGCGGCGGATGCTGCTCCACCAACTGCTCCAGCGAGTCGAACAGGCCCAAGAGCTTGCGCAGCACCTCCGACTCGTACATCTCATCCGTCGTCTTGATGCCCTGTATGGCCGTGCTGGTGCCATTGATGTAGCCTATCAAGTCGTGGTACGCGCGCGACCGTTGCCATTGGGCGAGGTCGGAGAGATTTTGGACTCGCTTCTCGGTAGCCGGCACTTTGGCTGCAATGTAGGGTATCTGGTAGTCGATGCCAGCTGCTGTGTTGCTCTTACTCACCCTCTGCCATTGCATTGGCATCTGCCATGCTTCAGTTTATATCTTCTTTCTGTTGCACGACTTTAAATTGCTTTTTGTTTGGGAAAATATAGAGCGAGACGCCAAATGTTGTCGCAATTGCTGAACAGCTGTGCGCTCAAGTGTGACCATCTGCGATGAGTTTTATGGCAAAATACTGCAAATATACCAGTTCATTATTATGATAGGCACTTTGTTCATTTGAATCATTGCTTGGAAGCATTTGCCTTACATTTTAGTTCACTTTTAAATAGTTAAAGACGTTGAATGAATGCCTGCAATATAACATTCCAATCAGTGTTGCAAACTAATGAGCCGCTCGCTCATTCGAGTTAGTTTAACAGCTATTGTAAAAGCAACTCCCATTAACTTTATTTTACATTTTCGCTCACATAGTTCATGCCACTTTAAATATGCCAATTTTAGGCGCGCTTGCTTAACAGCTGTTAAGTTCATTTGCAAATAGTTCCAAGCACGCCTCGAATGTAGTTCCGATATCTCATGCCACGCATATCGAACTTGTTCAGCGTCGAACTACACAACGTCAACAAAATAGCGAAAAAAACATACGCCTACGCCGGCTTTTTGGCAAGAATTAAATAGAGTGAATTGAAATCAGCAAAATGCTCGAGACACTGTACAGTCTGCCCTTCCACATACTCGTGCCGCCAAACATTAAGGTGCGAAAGTTCTCCCTGCCCCTGCCCTCAGCCATGGCCGTCTTCTCCGCTGTGCTGATCTCCTACTTCCTGGTGACAGGCGGTGAGTGAATAATATAAATTTACAATATATAGAAAGCTGATCTAAATGACTTACTCGCTGTCTTTCAGGCATCATCTACGACGTGATTGTGGAGCCGCCAAGCGTGGGCGCCACGGTCGACGAGCACGGACACTCGCGGCCCGTCGCCTTCATGCCATACAGAGTGAACGCCCAATACATCATGGAGGGATTGGCCAGCAGCTTCCTCTTCACCATCGGCGGCCTGGGCTTCATCATCATGGACCAAACCCATGCGCCCGGCAAAACGAATCTCAATCGCCTGCTCCTAACGGCCATGGGCTTCGTCTTCATATTGGTTTCCTTCTTCACGACTTGGCTCTTCATGCGGATGAAGTTGCCCAGCTACCTGCAGCCCTAAGGCAGTCAGATCAAGCTAATATCCTCTCAGCGGAAATCTCTCTCTCTTAATTAAGTATTATAAATTCCATGGCTTCAACTGAGATTTGTGTATTTTCATTATTTATATTTGTGAAAGTCTCATTAAAGTCGGCTCACGCAATTGAGGAATCTTCACTCTCTTGACTTCATCTGCTGTTCTCTTCCTTTACGTCTTCTTGGCCAACGGGACAGCACTTCTTGCTGCGGACAAGCAACCCACGTGTCCAAGCAAACCATGTGTCCAAGCTTCTCTTTTCTTCTTCTCTTGCTCTCTCTTCACTTCTTTTCTTCTACTCTTGTCTACATTTCTCTTCTCTTCTGTTATGCACTCTTCTCGTTTCTTCTCTTATCTTATTTCCCTCTCTTGCATTCACTTCTTTTCTTTTACTTTCTTCTCTTCTTTTGTCAACTCTTTTCATCTAAACTCTTCCTTTCTCTTCCCTACTCTTCACTACTTACTTCTCTTGTCTTCTCTTCTCATCTCTACTTTTCTCTTCTCTTGTCTTCATTTTTTAATTCTCTTCTCTTCTCTTGCCTTTCTACTTATCTCCTCACTATTCTTTTCTCTTCTCTTCTCTTCACTACTTTTCATGTCTTGTCTCTTCTCTTCTGTACTCTTTTCTTTTCTTCTCATCTCTACTTTTCTCTCATCTACTCTTTTTTAAGTTCTCACCTCTTCTTTTCCTTTTTTATTAGTTTTTCTTCTCTTCGCTTCTCCTTGGCCACTTTCCTTTCTTCTTCATTTTGATTGAGTTGGAGCATAGAAAGGGGAAGAGAGAAAAAAAGAAGTTTCTTTTGCAAATTCAAAAACTTCTTTCCTTCTCCCCTCGGTTCTCTTTGCTCTTTTGGCCAATTCGATTCGATGTTCTTTGTCTCTTTGGCCACTTCTCTTCTGTTCTCGTGGCTCCTTTGGTCATCTCTTCTTTTTGCATCGTCATATTCCTTATCTCTTCTTCTCTTTGCTCCTTTAGTCACTTCTCTTGTTTTGTCATCATATTCCTCTTCTCTTCTCATCTCTACTTTTCTCTTCTCTTGTCTTCATTTTTTAATTCTCTTCTCTTCTCTAGCCAACTCCTTTCCGCTTATCACTTCACTGTTCCTTTCTCTTCTTCTTACTCTTCTCTTCACTACTTTTCATGTCTTGTCTCTTCTCTTCTGTACTCTTTTCTTTTCTTCTCATCTCTACTTTTCTCTCATCTACTCTTTTTTTAAGTTCTCACCTCTTCTTTTCCTTTTTTATTAGTTTTTCTTCTCTTCGCTTCTCCTTGGCCACTTTCCTTTCTTCTTCATTTTGATTGAGTTGGAGCATAGAAAGGGGAAGAGAGAAAAAAAGAAGTTTCTTTTGCAAATTCAAAAACTTCTTTCCTTCTCCCCTCGGTTCTCTTTGCTCTTTTGGCCAATTCGATTCGATGTTCTTTGTCTCTTTGGCCACTTCTCTTCTGTTCTCGTGGCTCCTTTGGTCATCTCTTCTTTTTGTATCGTCATATTCCTTATCTCTTCTTCTCTTTGCTCCTTTAGTCACTTCTCTTGTTTTGTCATCATATTCCTCTTCTCTTCTCATCTCTACTTTTCTCTTCTCTTGTCTTCATTTTTTAATTCTCTTCTCTTCTCTAGCCAACTCCTTTCCGTTTATCACTTCACTGTTCCTTTCTCTTCTTCTTACTCTTCTCTTCACTACTTTTCATGTCTTGTCTCTTCTCTTCTGTACTCTTTTCTTTTCTTCTCATCTCTACTTTTCTCTCATCTACTCTTTTTTTAAGTTCTCACCTCTTCTTTTCCTTTTTTATTAGTTTTTCTTCTCTTCGCTTCTCCTTGGCCACTTTCCTTTCTTCTTCATTTTGATTGAGTTGGAGCATAGAAAGGGGAAGAGAGAAAAAAAGAAGTTTCTTTTGCAAATTCAAAAACTTCTTTCCTTCTCCCCTCGGTTCTCTTTGCTCTTTTGGCCAATTCGATTCGGTTTTCTTTGTCTCTTTGGCCACTTCTCTTCTGTTCTCGTGGCTCCTTTGGTCATCTCTTCTTTTTGCATCGTCATATTCCTTATCTTTTCTTCTCTTTGCTCCTTTAGTCACTTCTCTTGTTTCCTCTTCTCTTCTAATCTCTTCTTGCCTTCACTTCATTTCTTTCATTATCTTCTCTTGTCAACTCTTTTCATCTAAACTCTTCCTTTTTCTTCACTACTTACTGCTCTTGTCTTCTCTTCTCATCTCTACTTTTCTCTTCTCTTGTCTTCATTTTTTAATTCTCTTCTCTTCTCTAGCCAACTCCTTTCCGCTTATCACTTCACTGTTCCTTTCTCTTCTTCTTACTCTTCTCTTCACTACTTTTCATGTCTTGTCTCTTCTCTTCTGTACTCTTTTCTTTTCTTCTCATCTCTACTTTTCTCTCATCTACTCTTTTTTTAAGTTCTCACCTCTTCTTTTCCTTTTTTATTAGTTTTTCTTCTCTTCGCTTCTCCTTGGCCACTTTCCTTTCTTCTTCATTTTGATTGAGTTGGAGCATAGAAAGGGGAAGAGAGAAAAAAAGAAGTTTCTTTTGCAAATTCAAAAACTTCTTTTCTTCTCCCCTCGGTTCTCTTTGCTCTTTTGGCCAATTCGATTTGGTTTTCTTTGTCTCTTTGGCCACTTCTCTTCTGTTCTCGTGTCTCCTTTGGTCATCTCTTCTTTTTGTGTTGTCATATTCCTTATCTCTTCTCCTCTTTGCTACCTTAGTCACTTCTCTTGTTTTATCATCATATTCCTCTTCTTTTCTCTGACTTTGCATCTCTTCATCATGTCTGTTCTCTTCCTCTTGTCTTCAAACAAATTGAAATCTTTTCAGAAAACAAAATAGTTTTTCAGTTTCTCTGGCGGCGGCAAAGCGTGCAGAACGCGCGCATCGAGAATATTTTCTATATATAGAAATTGTAGAAAAAGTGAAAAATCTATTTTGGTTTTACAATACATAAGCTGAAGAAGAGCAGCAAAATAATATAAATAAATAAGAAGACTTAGCTGAAATAACATTTAACAAAGAGTGAATCAGTCAACTCAATGAGTTAACAACATTACGAATCTTGGGCAAGTGATGTAATAGAAACAAAATCGCGTAGAAGAGCAGCAAAGCAACAACGCCTACTGCGTCGCAGTTTGTTTACAAAACAAAACAAAGAGAAGGAGAAGGAGAAAGAGAGAGGGAGAGGGAGAGAAGCAGCTGAAGGATGTCCAAGAAGTTGAGCGTGCGCTCCTTGAGCGACAGTTCCCTGGCCGAGCTGGCAAATCTCCTGGTGTCCACGATTAGCTACGTGCAGTACGCGCCCGATGTCAATCTGGACATCAACATAGTTATGGTCGAGCTGAATGAGTACTTGACGCAGGCGGGCGCCACCTCGAACATCTACCAGGATCTGCTGCGCGTGATACTCAGCTCCGACTATCTGGAGGCCAACATGCGCTTCACCTGCCTGCAGATGCTGCTCAATTGTGGCGTTCACTTCCTTGTGACGGAAGTCTTTCCGCCCAGCTATTATGAGAAGATTCTGCAGGTGATCGCCGCGCAGGGAGCTGCGCTGCGTGTGCTCAATCTCAAGGGGATTTGGGTGAAGGAGGAGCACATGCACTACATGTACGACATAGTGAGGCGTTGCAAGCAGCTCATCAAGCTGTATGTGCCCTACATAGCGAACGACCAGCTTCTGGAAGAGATCGCCACAAACTGCAATCGTCTGCAAATCTTGGACATATCGGGGGAGACGGACATCACAGAGATCGGCATCGATTTGCTGGCCAAGGGCATCTGTGCGCAGTCCTTGACGATCGTGGACGTGGGCATGCCTGGGGAGGAGAACATTTGTTACTCGGACATCGCTCTAATACTGGAGCACTGTCAGCATGTGGAGACCCTGTCCACCTACTCCTTTGTGGGAGCGGCTCTGAAGTTCATCTACGATAACATTGACAGCAGCTTCCAGTGCAAGTTGAAGTATGTCCATGACACGGCGACGGATGAGGCGCAGCTGCAGGTGATCATGCAGACGTGTCCGCAGCTGGACACGCTGTACCTGGACTCACCCAAGCTGGGCGCACTGCGTGCGCTGCAGGCGAAATCTTTGCGAAAGCTGAAGATTTGCAAATTTGTGGTCGCCGAGCTGATGTCGCTGCTGGAGAAGCCCATTGGCCGGAACCTAAGGCATCTGACCATGATCAAGGGATCCGGCAACTTGGAGCTGGGCAAGCTAGCCAGATCCTGCCCCATTCTCATTGATCTGGATTGCTATGTTGTCGAAAGTCTCTCGTATGCCCAGACCCAGGCGCGTTTCCAGCAGCTCGAAGGACTCGAGATTCTCAGCTGCGAAATGATGAGCAGCTCCCTCAAGGCCTTCCTCTGCAGCGTTACCGACCTCAAGCGCTTGGCCGTCGACTCTGTGGACTTTACAGATGAAGATATTGTTAGGTATCTATATTATATACATGTATTTATATATATATTACGATATCTGGCATACATCTCCCTCAGCATGTTTGTTCAGCATGACTTTAAGGTCTTGGAGGATATTTGGTTCACGATTGCACCAGAGCTAACGGTACAGGCCGTCGAGGTATGTAGCTCCCTCTCTCTTTTTCTCTCTCTCTCTCGCTCCCACTGAAAATTTTCCTTTTTTGCAGCTCCTCATGGACAGCTGCCCGGAGCTGCAGTCTGTGGGCCAGTTGACCGGCTGGTCGCTATCGCCAGATGATTTGGCTTTAATACGTGGCCTGCTCAAGAGCGGCAACTCAAGCCTTGTACTGACTTCCAATGGTTTATTGGCTTGACAAAATTCAATTGAAATGAAATTGAAAATTTTTGTTTGCTTTGCACATTTCGCCGGCTGCTACAAAAACTAAATTTTTGCTCTTTGCAGCGCCTGCAATAGACGTCAATGGGCTGACACTGGAAAACTGGAGCAAACTTTTTACATTTAATACTCATTATTTATGATTACTTCGTGCTTTGTGATATTTAAAAAATAAAACTTTGTTGTAATTGAATTGCAAAGTCATATTGTCATGCGCAAGTGTGACCAGAGTTGCAGTATGCAGTATTTTTCGGGCATAATTTGTGTTCGTATAAAACAGCTGTGTTGCAGGGTTGTCAAAAGAGCGTAGTTAATTAGATAAATCTGTTTTTTTAAAACTTATGACTTAAAACCATATAAAAATGTGATAACAATGTGATAATATTTACAAGTTTTTATTTACCATAATAAAGTTATATTTAACGTTGCATTTAATTAATTGATGAGCAATTGCGTTTGTTAACTCGCGCCGCTCGACAGCCCTGCGCACAACTTATACTTTTCATGCGCACTGAAAAAGAAAGAAGAAAAAATGAAAAAACGCAGCAAAGAATTTCGTAAATCGCAAAGCAATAATTTATAAGCGAAACTAGTGAATTAACCAATGCAGTGACATTAAAATACAAAATCAAACTATGAAAAACTATAAAAACAAAAGGAAACAACTTCCGCCGACGTCAGCAGCACCAGCAGCCGCAGCCGCAGCCGCAGTCGCAGCAGAGCCACAGCAGCAGCCACATCAATTTTAATAGAGCAAAAAGCATAAAGAAAAGAAAAAAAATCTCAAGTACCGTTCGCAACATGCAAGACGAATCTCATTGCAATAATTTATAACTGTGCGTGGCATTTTCATTTGTTTATTGCGCGTTGCTCGTTGTCATGCATTTTGTCACACAGCAGCGGCAACAACAACAACACAAACAAACACAGCAGCAAAAAGCAACAACAACAACAACAACAACAACAGCTCGCTTTGTGTCGCTCTGCAAATCTTCCAGCCAAGGCGCTCTGCCCAAATCCTTGGCCACTGCCCAAAGTCCGCTGCGGCAATCCTCACAACAACAACAACAACAACATAGGCATAAGCGAGCCGCCAGCCTTAATTTGCACTCCATGTAAGTTATCCAACTACCACAAAAAAAAAATAGAAAAAAAAAACAAAATGAAAAATAAAAAAAAACATGTTCTACTTTTACTTGAACTACTTTTAGCTTGAAAAGTTGATAAATATATATATTTAAATACATACATACATATATAGAGTTAAATTTGGTGTAGGTTTTTCTTGCTGGTTTGCATGTTTAACAGTTACATTTGCCCGCTCCTAATTTGCATGTCGTGTGTGATTTTTTGTTGTTTTTTGGTTTTTGTTGTTTCTTTTTTAGTATTTTCTTATCAGTAAATGGCAAAGAGATAATCCAGCGTGTCAGTGTGTACACATTAATGAGCTACATTTCCAATACGAATTCCAATTAGAATTGTGCTCGGTGCAAGCTGAGTATATAGCTCACAAGCAAAGGCCATCACGAGCTGATTTTATAGCGAAATAAACAAAGTTTGAAAAGTCGTTTGCTAATTTGAATACATTGCTAAGCGACTGTCTGTTTATATAAAAGTTTCCCATATAAACTTGTTATTGAGTACGTAAATACTTATTGGAATCTGACTTGCCTGAAACATTTTCCCTTGCTAGATCAGATCTAATTCGAATTTCTGCTCATAAGCAATAAATTCTTATTTGATGCAATGTTCAAACATTTCACTTTGAAATCAATAACATTTGCCCTTATCATTTCTCTGTATAGCTAATTAATTGTTGAACTATGCCAATCAATTAATAACTATTCCATATATATATATATTAGTGTCTGTCTTTCGGCACATTACGCATTGAATTATTGATAAGGTGTAGCCAAAAAAAGAAGAAGAAGAAGAACAGAACTTCTGGTTTTGGTTTGGCTGCGTCAACAAAGCAAAGCAAAAAATGAACAAAAATATGCTCAGAAAAGTTAAGAGGTGAGAGATAAAAGCCGCAATCACAACTGATTATATGAGCTCGGACTAAACTAAAGCAAATGTTTAATTGCTGAAGATTTAATTGTCATCGTAAATAAATTGATTGTTATTTATTTATAATGTATTTCAAGAAAATGGTCCGAAAAATTAGTAAAACTGGGCATAGTTTGAAGAAATTTAAAGATATTTTTAGAAACAAGAAATTAAATATTAACCAATCATAATAATTATTGCTCTGAATAGATTCAAGCGAAATAGGGAAACCAAAAAAAAAAAAAAAAAATTTTGTATAATAAAACATTAAAGAAAATGCTAAATAATTAATAAATAAAATTAAAAAAATATTTAACAATTTTTTTAATAAAATATTAAGAATAAAAGCAATACATAATTAAATTACTCAATAAATATTTACTTTTATTTTTGAATATTAAAAAAACCATTGAAAATGGAAAATAAAAAAAACCAAAAACAATAATTAAACAAAACAAAAATTTAAAAATATATTTGCTAAAAAGTTTATTTATTTGATTTTTTAAATATTAAGATTAAAAATAATAATAAATAAATAAAATATTTATAAATATTTTTTTGTTCTTGAATAGTAAAAAACGCAAAACATAATTTAAAATAAAAATATAAAAAAATAAAAATTTAATAATAAAAAAAATATTAAAAATCTATAATAATAAAAGATGAATTTCTAAAATAGTAAGAATAATAATAACAAAATTAAGTTTTAGTAATCACTTGTGAGAGTTTCAAGGCTTTCGATTTTAGTTCTAAAAATATATTGCCTTTCGCTAAAAAAATTAAAAACTCAAAAAAAATATAACAAAAATTGCTCAAGCTTTTTCTTACGGCTGTTTAATGCATGGAATTTGCATAACACTTGGCCAAAGGCGAGCAGCGAAGCGTATCGAAAACAATCGGCACAGCCGACTCTTGCTTACACAAAACAACAATACCTATATATTGTATATATATATATATACTTTTGCCGGTTGCGTCGGGCTATTCGCGGCGCTTTTTTCGAGTGCAAATTCAAGCGTCGCGCTGAAGTGACGTTCGCTCTCCGGCCGTCGGCGTTCGGCATCGCGTGAGACAACAAACGAAAGAAAATATCCAAAGAAAAACTAACAAAAATATAGTCCACGAAAATTAATTAAATAATTAAGAAACGTGAACAAATATATATATATATATTAATGGCATATTTGCTAAAAATAGATAAAAGAAAATAACAAAAAGAAAACAAAACGAAAACCATGAATGCCCAACCCAATTTGTGTTTCGTCATCGTTTTTCCAATTGATGACATAGTTCGAGTGACCCCTTCGTGCCTGACCCACAATTAAAACAATAACAAAAGCCAACTACAGAAATTTGCAAAAAAATTGAGCAACAACAGAAAAAGTTGAGCTAAAAAAGCGAAAATAATAAAAAAAAATGTGAGTTTCTTACTTATTTTTTGCTACCTTTTTTATGTGCTTAAACTGGGTAAAGTGGTTGAGTGTGAATGTATGTGACAGGTGGCAGGTATATAGGCTGGCATATAGATATAGCTGACATATGACACACATATATATAAATTTAGTTTTCCAATCTATTCACTATAGTTCTCCATGCGCCTCGCTTAATAACAATAAAAATTATATATTTTTAAGTATAACTCGAGAATTATAAGAGCTAGAAACATCCAATTTAGTATGTGGATTCTCTTTGAGTATATAAGCCATATCTATAACTGATTTTGTCGATATAATGACATTATTTTGGCATTTCATATTGGCAAGAATTTTAGTTGGAACTTCAATCTTTTCTCTTGAAATTTTAGGCTAAGCTCGTTAACGATAGAGAAATAATAAAAATGTAATTTATGACTTGGTCTTTTAAGCATAACTCGAGAATTATAAGGCTTAGAAACATCAAATCTGGTATATAGATGCTCTTTCAGTGCCTAAATAGATTTTATAATTGATTGTTTTGATATCATGATATTCATCATTCCATAGTAGTATATTTATATGCCTCAATATAAGATATATATCAACAACTTTCCTGTAAAATCGCCTTTAAGCTAGAATTTTAATTTGACACCTTAACTTGGAGTATTAATTCGAAAGCTTAAAAGCTTCTTATAAAGTACTTCAAAATAAAAAAGTAATCTTTTTTTGGCTAACCCTCTCCATAGTTTAGTTAAAGCTTTGGCATTCGCTTTACATAACACGCAACTAAAATGTTTTTATACGAAAGCTCTTTCTACTAGGGTATTCTATAGTCTATCACTATAGCCTATTTTACTCCTACTTGTTTTTACTTAAGTTTTTATTGATTTTACTTCTTTCTTTTTTGTTTTTTTGTTAGAGGTTTGTTTGTTTAGTTGGGCTGATTATTTATTACCATTGTGCTCTTTCGGGCTGTCACAACGGCTCTGGCACTGCACACTGCCAGACTAGACTATCCCAATTGTGTTTCCCTTAACTCTAACTATACTTGGGGATATATTGGGCATGTTTATTCATAAATAATTATTGTTCAGTTGTCGTTGCGCGCATGTTGCATTGCCCCTGAGACACGCCCAGCCCCTGCCCCGCTGGTACGAGAGCTAAAGGTTATCTTAAAATCAGAAATTACAAGCTATTTAGCTTTAGGTGAGTTAATAATGATTGCCTTCTTGATACTATATAGCATAAATATATAAATATATATATATTTTGTGGCATTCCAAAAACTTGTTTCTTTGTTCTTGGCTTAGCACGTTCTTTATGTATTCCATAAGTATTTCCTGTTAGCAATAATTCGTTTCTATAAATCGTCTTGTACTTTTGCCTACGCCATGAACAACTTGTTAAATAATACTCTTACTTTTACTTTTAATCACTCTGTTGTGCACTAACAATGGATATTATTGTATTGTATTATATATGAATTATTCAGACTCTGAACTGTGTGTCAACTTGGAATAAACTAATTCTTCAGTTGAGATATTTTTATTATAATATTATTAACTTGTATTATTTTTACATTAATTTCTATTCAAATTAAATTTAGTATAAAATGTTTTTGGTTAGGGTATTTCCTATTTGATATAGGCAGAAACTTAGTTTTTATTTTAGAGTTTTGGAAGGTTATATTATATATGTATAAACATTTGTGAGCCATAAAATATATTATATATACTTATATCTCTTAGCTCTATATCAGCTGAGTTAACATGCTTAGTATATACCCCCAATTTACTTCTGTAGGCAAACCGTTTTCTCAATCTTAAATAGTATTTAAAAAGTTGTATAATTTACTTAAAGAATATAACTTAAGCTATAGGCAGAAAAGTTAAAAAATATATAAAATTATATGATTAAAATATATTCTATAGTTATTTGAAAGAAAGTAATACAGTTACAATAATTTAACTTATGTGATGGTTCAGGTTCTATAATAACTGAAATACAATTGAGCTCACATATTTATTTATATTATTATTATTGTCTATGTAGAATCACTCGATTTCCCATAAGCAACTGCATTAGTTGAACTATGAAAATATATTTTGAAATAAATTTCTAGCCATAAAAATATAAAAATAAAAACACATAAATCTCTTATAAATATTCATAATAATAATTCCAAGGGTATTTGAACTTCGAACTTTCGACCTGATTTGATTATTAGAACAAAAAAAAAAACATTTTTTATTCGTTTTAAACTACAAACAAAATATTTAGCTACTGATAAGGTCGTTCCGCGGGTTTTGTTTTGTTTGTTTGTATTTTATTTTTGTTCAGTATTAAATTATTTTGTTGTACTCTATTTCTTTATGCGTTTTTTATTGCGAATTTCGAAGTCCAAACAAGTTTTAATTTCATGTATTGTAATACATCAGATGTTAAGGGCAGTCCCTCAAATAGTAATAAATACAGAGAGAGGGAGAGAGAGAGAGAGAGAGAGAGAGAGAGAGAGAGAGAGAGAGAGAAAGAGAGAAAGAGGAAGCTGGCAATTATTTTGTTTTAACTTTTCACTCGTCTTATGAGTCAGTTGAGCTATTATCCAATCAAACTTGCACTCAAATAGTGCCAATTGAATGGCCCCCAACCATGTAAAAAAGTCAATTAAGAAGACAAAAAAACAATAAGTGCAAAAACGGGAGAGAGAATATGGCATATATTGGTTTTCAATTAACCCTAGAAAGCACCATAGAAATATGTTGAGGTGGAGAGTTTCAAAAATCAATTCTCTTATTTACTTATTAATAATAGAAAATAAAGTAATATATAAAAATAAAATATGTATTGAAAAACATATATATTAAAATTTTAATAATATAATAATTGATCGATAAAAAATGTATCAAGACGCTACGAATTTTGTTGGTATCTACTGAGGCAAAATATCAAGTTAATTTTCTTAGAATTTTTAATTATAGGAAAAAATTAATAAAAATAATATTTAAAAATCATATTGATTTAACATAACATTTTATATATATATGTTTATGATATTGAAGAAAATTATAAGCTAAAACTTAACTTGAACAGTACAGAAAACGAATTTAAACCTATTTAAAATATAAAAATAAATATTAAAAAAATTAAAGGATAATTGTTAACTTAATGGAAATTGATAAAAGACCAAATTGATATTTTTATATAATTAATTTTTTATTATTATTTATATTTATATTTATTTTTATTCATAATTTATATTTTTTGTATTATTTATAATATATTATTTTAATTTATTTAAAAAGTTTTTCTTCGATTAGCTAAAACTAACTGAAAATGTATCTCAAAATCTATGGCTATAAACAATGTCTATGAAGCCAATCAACAAATTTGATATATATTAACTTGGATAAGCTTAAACAAAAGCATTTTCTTAACTCGCGAATCGCAGAGGCCTACTTAATTAACTACCTCTTGATTTATTTATATTCTTAAAAACTCTCAAACAGTTTTAAAATTTAAATGCCATTACCTTCATCAACTAATTAAGATTAAATATTTGTATTTTATCAATTGGGTCACATTAAACACCAAAGATTGGTTAATTGATCTATCTATCTGTCTATAACCATCCGAAAATGTGTAGAATCTAATCATAAGCGACTATTTTGTGAATCCAATAATACTGTAAAGAGAGAAGATATCTTATCGCGCTTATCTGACAGCTGAGTTTACTTACTAACCTGTTGCTGGCTTGGTACTACGGGCATCATAAACTTATATTATATATACAAAGTATGTATGTGTGTGTATGTCTCTCTCTTTCTATATATGTATATAGTATATAGTATTTAGTGATTATCAACAATGTCGATGATTGGCAATTATATTGAAACTTCATTCTCAGTTCACATTTCAAGCGGGTAACAGTTGATCGTAGACAATAGGGAATAGATGGGGAAATTAACAGAGCCCTATGTTGTGTGGTAAGGGTTACATCTATATATATGTAATACATATTATGTATGTATACTAATTTATATATATATGTAAAAAGTGTACAGTGGAAGCTCTTGGAAATAAACAATATAAATATCATGGATAATAATAATAATAAACAAACATAATACTAACAATATAATGTGTAATGAAAACTCTAATAATAATAATGGGATATTTATTATGATGGATTATAACAATAATAAAACAAGAACGAAGAGCTTTTATAATAATGTCTATACAATGACAAAGGAACACAAAGAAAGACAGAGAGAGAGGGAAATTGTAAAAAAGTTTAGCCTCAATGGGAGTTGAGCTTTTACTATCTTCATATAATAGCAAAAATGGAGAGAGACAGAAAGAGATAGAGAGAGAGAGAGAGAGAGAGAGAGAGCGAGAGACCAGGTGCTTCCTTTATATGTAATGTAGATTAATCGACAGAAAGAGAGAGTGAAAGAGAATAAAGAGATAGTTGAGTCTACAGTCTATGTAAGAGAGAGAGAGAGAGAGCGAGAGAGAATGAAAGAACGAAAGAGAGAAGATTAACAATTTTGATCTAAGTAAGCTGTCCTTAAGCTTTCTACATATATGTCAAGGAATATCAAAAGATGAAGATGTGGGAGAATTGAGACTTTACATTAAATGCATCGACAGATACTGAGAGAGACAGAGAGAGAGAAAACTATTTATTTGTATACAAGCTTAATTATATGTATGTATGTATGCAGTTTTGTCTGTATATGTATCTTAAGAAAGGAAGACAGCGAAAAAGATACCGAAAGAGAGAACAAGAGAGGGAGAGTAAGAGAAGGAGTGAACTATTTTTTGTTGTTTCATGTAAAGATATATCAAGACAGGAAGATAGAAAAAGGGTGAGGGAAGTAGGCAGAGAGAGGAGAGTAGACTGTGAGAGAGAGAGAAACAGTCAAATAGATATCTCTCCTAAAAAGAGAGAGAAAAGTATACTGAGAGAGTAAATTGAAAAAAGAGAGTAGACTGCGAAAGATGAGAGGGGCAGAGTAAGAGATAGAAAGACAGACACAGAGAGAGAGGCGGAGACGGACAGATTTATATCTTCAAGAAGAGATAAATAACTGAGAGAGATAAGAGTAGATAGAGAGAGAAAGAGAACAAAGAGAGAGCATGTTTTTTTCAATTTTGCGTTTGTTTCTTTTGGTTTGTACTCCTTTGGCATTTCTTAGTTTTTATTTCCATATGCAATTTTATTGTAGGACTAAAGATATTGAAATAAACACAACAACAACAACAGCAATAGCCGCAACTGTTGCTGTAGCAACAACAACAACAGCAACCGCTGCTGCAACAACTGCAACAACTGTGGCTGCAACTGCAACTGCTGTGAGCAGCGCAGAGGCTGCTCATGCCACAAACATGATTTGTGATGCACAACCAGAACAACAGCAACAGCAACAGCAACAATTGCAGCAGCAGCAATCAGTGGAACAGCAGCAACAACAACAACAACAACAGCCACAGCAGCAACTGGAGGCTGAGCAGGATGATAAATATATACAAAGTAGCAATCAAGCTGAAAGGTAGGTAAACTTTGAATCGAAATCAAGACTCGAGACAGAGACACCTCAGTAACTGGGCAAATGTTAAGTATAAGCCGCTTTCTATTTGACTATCCATACGAAATTTGCATGCATTTGTTGTAGAAGCTCTGCACCATAAACCTACATTGATATAGTCGTATTTAGATCCGATCTCTGCTACAGACAGCCACTAAATATATTGCTTTGTTTTAGGCGAGATTCGATTGGCGATGACATCACAGCGGCAACAACGGCAACAACTGCAACCAACAGCATCAACGGCAGCCAGCTAAGCAGCAAGCTATTGACCATTCAGGAGGCCGCCGGCACTCTAGAGCGCAGCAGCAGCACTACCCTAGCCACAGCATTGTCTTCAGCACAAGCCACTTCCGTCTCTGTTGCCACTGTCATCTGTCATGAGACGCAACTCAGCTGCAACAACAGCAGCAACAACAACAGCAGCAGCAACAACAGCAGCAACAGCAACAACGACAGCAGCAACAACAGCAGCAGCAACGCAGCGCCTCCCAGCCCACAGGCTAATAATACACCTAGCATAAGCATAATCCCAGCAGAGTCCAAGGAGCAACAGCAGCAGCAATCGTTACTCTCTCAGAGCGTCGACTCGAACGGGCAGCAGGCTGGCTCCTGCACGGATAGTCCGAGCAGCCGCAAGAGTTCAACCAGCTCCAAGGGCAAGTCAGCCAAGTTATCCACATCGAGCAGTGGACGTGATGAGGTGAGTGTAGTAGTAGTGGTTCATGAACTAGTTCACCTCGTGTAGCTTCTTGTGGTATGAGGCAATAGAATTTGTGTCCTTATCTCAGCTAAATGGGTATTCCTTAAGTTCTGTACCTTAACGTAGGCTGAGAGTGTTTTAGGTTTCTTAGTTCTGAGCTAGTTCTTCTTGAACTCTTTGAAATTCAAATATTAGATTAATAATTTGTTCAAAACGGAATCTTTCATAAGGAGCCTGCTGAACTTGAGAAATATACCAGTTCCATTTTTGAACCAATTCAATTGAATCAGCCAACTTATTGTTTTCGCACGAACTTTTTATTTAGCTTATATTTAGTTATTTATACCATTCTTAGTTGGCATTGTGAACTAGTTCACGGAACTAAAAAACCCTCTGCTCAAATATTTTTTAAGTTCATATAATTTTTGCTATTTCATTTAATAATTACATATATTTAACGAGTGGAACTAGTGATTTTTGCTAGTTCATACAATGAATACCTTTTTATTTTGTTCTTGGAACTAATCGTTTTCAATAGTTCATAACGAATAAATATTCTTCTGACGTTTAGAACTGGTGATTCGCGCTCGTTCATATAACAAATAAATATTAATTTTATTTAGGAACTAGTTACTATCTCTAATTCAAATGAATAAATAATCACGTTTGAAACTACTGATTCTCGCTAGCTCATATAACGCATAAATATTCATTTTGCTTTTGGAACTAGTTCAAACTCTGAGCTTTCCAGCAGCAACTGTTTCTTTAGTTTTTTAATGAGAGTTCCTTTCTAGTTCCTTTCTGTAATTGATAACAATTTAAATTTATGATCATGTTTTCATACTAAGTCTTCATTTAATATATATTATAATAATTGCTTCAAGAACTTTTAAGCTGTTTCATCTAGTTCCACTTAGACATCCAACATTATTTCGTATTGTCAAATGTCAAAGTTTTCTCTTAAATTTCGTTCTTTCGCAACAAAATGCTTGCTCTCAACTCTTCGTTTGATAGCTGTTTTGCTGTCACTCGCGCTCTTCAAGAAAGCTCGTGAGCTTTAATTACTAATGGGTTCTATTCATTAGCACATTCAAAAAAAAAAAAACCAACGTAATATCGAACATCTGTTCGCCACACAAGAGCTGATAATGCAGTGGGGCTATAGATAACGAACATCGGGCGACAGATATCAAATGGATTATTTCCGAAAGGCTGTTTATTAGCCTTATCGATTTAGTTCTACTGAACTACACGTTGTAAACTAGCTCACAAGGTTTCCCCAGCGAACAAACAATTACTGATTACTGAAATACCCTTTAATATACGAATATTAGATTATGTACGGATTGGATACTCTGTAAATGAGTGTGGAAATTGGGAATATGTTTTTTATAGAGAATCAATCATATTATGAACTATCAAGTTTCAGCTCTTAGCAGATTTTGAAAATAATTGCGTAGGCACGATAGTATCCTATAGGGTATAGAATATATCAATGGAGTTATTTCTAAGCTTAAAATATATTAGTCTTAAGCTTGAAGAAATATTGAAGTATGAGTTTAATTAAAATTTGATTTGATAAATGAAACTAAAATATAAAAATCTTTTCATAATTAGAATTTGAATTGATAAATGAAATTAAAATATAAAATCTTTTCTTAAATTTTGCATAATAGATTATTTGAGATAAACTTGATTAATATAGGCTCTAAAATAACTTAGCAAACTCCAGCTAAACCCTGTTATATAACTAACTTCATAGAGCCGCAATACAGAACAATCAAACCAACTCAGCCAGCTGCTAAGTTCAATCTATCTACAGTCGATAGACCCCCCTCAGCTACCCCCCCTTAAGTTACAGAGTATTCGGTATACAAAAAGCTCTTAGCACCCTAAAAATTGATTTGGTTTGAAGCTTTGCCACATTGTTGATAACGCGATTGATATTGGAACGGAACGTGCTTGGCTCTCAGCAAATTAGAATTCAGTGCGCGGCGCGAGACGACGCAGTGCGTCGATTTTGGTGCGGGTCGATCGCGTTTGATTATACAATTATTATATCAACACACACACACACGCGCAGCACAATTCAGTTAATAAAGTAATACTAATAAAAAGAATTAATAAACCAACAAAAAAAGTTACTGTGTAAACTCTGATAAGCGTTTAAAACACTTGCTTCCCCGAAACATTTATGATTCACACTTTTGGCTGTATGTATGACTAAGCAGGTGTACTATTCGTTAGACTGATCTCGGCTATATGTGTATCTATATTTTGCAGGATGCTCAGAGTAAAATAAGTGAATCGAATAGCACAGAAGGCGTCATATTACGTGGAGATCCCACATCGAACGACAAGCCCAACAAGTGCACTTCGCGACTCTCCGAACGGGCCAAGAAGAAGTCCTGGTATAACGTCATCTATCCCAATTACAAATCTCGTGCCGAGGACTTTAAGAAACTCTTCAAAGAGGTGCCCAACGATGAGCGTCTAATTGTGGGTAAGTCTAATATTCGTATTATGATATCATTCTTTGTATTATACCCGATATCATATCCAAACGGTACAAAGTCAAGGTGCTGATAACGTATAGCAAAAAAAGCCATTGAAAGTGAATTGTGAAAGTGAAAGACAGCAGGAGACGTGGCAGACACCATAAGGTGTATATTCTTGATCAGGTCGACGAGTCCTGAGTTGATACAGCCAGTTCAGGGTATATCCTAGTCAGGCACTTTCGACTCGAGCACTCTACATTGATACATTGATATACCCAGTTCAGGGTATATCCTAGTCAGGCACTTTCGACTAGAGCACTCTACATTGATACATTGATATAGCCAGTTCAGGGTATATCCTAGTCAGGCACTCTTCATTCTTTCTGCGTAACGGATTATCCCAATGCCAGTTCATAGTTCTTCAATAGTTCTTCTCTTTCAATTCCTACTAGAAAACGTTTCTTTAAGTGTTTTTTTTTACCATGCGTATTTATCAAATATGATTTTTATAACGTGCTTTGTTGAACACCTGCTGTGTTTTATGGCTACCTCTTTTTATATGTTTTATTTCGCTCAAGATAACGGAGCTGTACAACAACTATTATCAAACCATTTGGCAACTGAAGTGCTTCCGTGTGGTATATTCTGATGAGCGCCACTCAAAAGTTAAATTTAAGTTTGATATATAATTTGAACTGCTAATTGTAATCAGAGCTGATCACAAGCTGATAAAAGATAAATTTAGAATCATTTAAAGCCATTTATACAGCTCAACTTAAAGCGAATTCAGTCTGTAAATTAAATAAGCTTGCAATAATCTTATGCCTTTTCTTGGTAAAGACTATTAAAGTATAAAATGTTTCCAATATTTTCCCATAATTAAACAGAAATCAATAAAGAGTGCTCTAGTTGGGAGTATCCGACTAGCTTATACCCAGAACTCAGCGCAGAGCAGCTATTTAAATCATTCTAGGCCACTACAGGCCGTACATACGGTCGGATGGATAGCTAGATCGACTCAGTTCGTCTTCCTGCTCAAGAGCATATATACTTTATGGTGTCTGCCACGCCTATTTTATCACCTACCTCTATTACATGCATTTTCTCATAGCAAAATTATTCTGAATTTCCATTTTCTATGTGTTCAAGGTATATCAAATGTGATCTAAATTTTCAAGTAAAACCCGTCTAATAAAATTTCTTTCTATTTGCAGACTATTCGTGTGCGTTGCAGCGTGATATCTTGGTGCAGGGTCGTCTGTATGTGTCGCAGAACTACGTTTGCTTCCACGCGAACATCTTTAGCTGGGAGACATATGTGAGCATCAAATGGAAGGATGTGACGGCCATAACGAAGGAGAAAACAGCGCTGGTCATACCGAATGCAATAACAATATCCACCGCCAAGGAGAAATTCTTTTTCGCGACATTCGCATCGCGTGACAAATCGTATTTGATGCTCTTTCGCGTCTGGCAGAATACCTTGTTGAACAAGCAATTCTCACCGCAAGAAATCTGGCGTTATGTTCACAATTCGTATGGCGAGGAACTGGGTCTGACCACAGACGATGAGGATTACATAGATCCCACACTGGATGCGGATGCGGAAACTGATTTAGAATTCCAAACGGCCATTGAGGATTTTGGCGGCGATCAAAGTCTGTGCAGTCAAAGCACCAACAATTCGGGGCAGCAGCAACAGCAGCAGCAACAGCAGAGCGGCAACAGCAGCGCTAGCAGCGGCGGCGGCAGCGCTGCAGTACGCAAATCTAAAACGAAATATTTCTTCAATTCGAGCAAATCGTCAAATCTGAATTCGTCGGCCAACGCCTCGGCCAGCGGCTCGGATAATAAGGCCAGCGACAATACACGGAAATCCAATAAGAAAATGAAGGCGAATGCCAAAGAGCTGACACTCAGCTCCGTCAAGGCAACGGAGCAATCGGTGGCTGTGACCATCAGTGTGCCCAGCGGCAATAGCAGCAGCAGCAATAGCAACAGCCACGGTCACGGCCACGGCCAAAGCAACAATGCCAGCACAACAACAGCCACCGCAACAAGCACCGCAGCTACAGCAACTACAACAGCAGCTAACACCACAGCCAGTGGCTCAGCGAAAGCTGAAAAGGTCAGCAGCAGTGCGCCTCTGGCAAAGGCTCCCGAACTCCAGTCACATGGCTCGGATGCCAAGCGCAAGTTGCAAATGAAAAACCAGAGACAACGCGACGTGGAGCTGGCGGTCAAAAATAACGAGGCGGGACCCACAGACGTTTCCGACTCCTCCGATTCCGAAGAGAACAATGCGCCGTAAGCACAGCAACATATATCTAAATCTGAATTATATAAATATTATAAATGTCTTCCATTTGCAGCTTTGTGCCCAGCACGGAGTGCACATCGACGCACGAGGGCCGCCAAATTGTGCACACAATATTGCCGATACGCGTGGATACCCTGTTCAATTTCCTGTTCTCAAAATCCAAATTCCTAACGGACTTCCATGAGCTGCGCAAGTCGACGGATCTGTCGTTGGGCGAATGGCACAAGAATGATGAGGGCCAGAATGTGCGGCTGGTCAATGTGACTGTGCAATTGGCCGCCTCCGTGGGCCCAAAGACTTCGAAGGTGGGCAGAAGTGGGAGTAACTAGATAATGCTCTGACTGTAATAGGTTGACAATAGAAATTTAAAATAGTTATAATTTGTTGATATTTGACCACTCTTTACTAACTTCATTAGATTTGTCTGTAACTCTTATAGTTCTTGAGTTTCAAGGATATTGTTATATTGTTATAGGATAAACTCGCTTTGTGTAACATATGTAAGAATATAGCTAAGTAACGTTCAGCTTCGAATAGTAATAGACTGACTGACGGCTAGACTGATAAATATGCTGACCTAAGAACAAAAGGAGAGTCGATGGGACAGTCAGACATGGCTTCAACAATTTAACTCTTCGTTTATATTAAGCGAAACAGAAAAGCTCGTTTTGTGTATGATATAGAAGCATAAAGCTAAATAGTTTTCAAGATAGAAGAATTAATACAAACGAACAGGCAGAAGGAGAGGCAAACGAATAGACTGATGGACAAAAGTATAGGACGGATAGATGTCCGACTCTTAGATAGTCACTCTGTTTGTTTTCTGAATAGTTAATCTCATTGTTTATTAAAAAGATCTTTCCTGTCTGTCACATACCCTGTTTACCGAATTATATCAACTACATAAAACTTAATTGAAATTGACTTACGCTAATTTGCTTGCAGGTCACGGAATATCAAACGATGCGCGAGTGCAGCAAACCGGGTGAACTCTATTCGATTGATGTGAACAGTGTGAATGCGGGCATACCCTATGCGGATAGTTTCAGTGTGTTGATACACTTTTGTCTGGCGCGGTAAGCTGAACAGGCATATATCAAATGGTTTTACAATTAAAACTTCAAAATCTCCTTTTTAGCACTGTGGACGATCATACGATGTTGTCGGTGCACGCCCAGATCAAATATAAGAAATCCATTTGGGGCGTGGTCAAGGGCTTTATCGAGAAGAATACGTGGGCGGGTCTGGAGGATTTCTTTGGAGCGCAGCTGCATGCGCTGCAGAGCGAGACGTGCATACCGCCTGCCAAGGGCAAGGGACGGCGACCCAGACGTGGTAAGCATTTAGATATTAACATAAGCAACGACAACAACAACAACAACAACATGAATAGTAGCAACAACAATAGCAACAAACAACACGCAATGCAATTACACACAAATCAAATCAAATCAAATACAAATACACTGTCAATGCCCAACTGCCATTGCTATTGCTTCTTCTAACCACACGAAATGCACGCACAACAACAACAACCAACAACAACAACAACTAGAACAATTAGCTGCAAACTAGCTACAACAACAACAACAACACACAGGCATATTGGTTACAGCAACAACAACAACAACAGCTAGCAGCACGGACTATGACAAGCAACAGCAATCACAGCAACATCATCATCATCACCAACATCCTCATCACCACCACCATCATCATCATCATCATCATTCCCATCAGCGTCATCATCATCATTCACATCATCATTTGCAGCATCAGCAACAGTTGCCGTCGCCGCCTCAACAACATTTGCAAATCCATCAGCAGCAACAAATTCATCGTAAGGCCAAATTGCTCTCATGTTCAGGTATATAGCGTATCTAAGACGCTAAGCAACCCCTTCTAAGCACAAGCGATTGTCACTAGGCATATGCTGTATATATACATATATCATAGATAGCAAGGTAGATAATAGATGGCAGTAATTCCAGTTAGAATATAAAGAGCTCTAAAGGATATCTTCATATATAGACTTTGATAGTTTATAGAATTTTGAATGTAAATATAAGTTAAATATATCTAAAGTGATGTCAGTTCGAAGAAATTTGTTAGAACCTAAAGATCTGTAAAATATATCTAAAGTGGTTCCATGTGAGAACTCTGATAGTTTTGTAAATATTTTATTGTTGGGATTTAGAATCTTAAAATGTTGCTCAAATGTTAAAAACTTAAAAACTTGAACTGATTTTTGTAGTCGTTAATGGATTTTCCATTCATGTTATTATAAAGTCTGCATCTAAATGTTATTAGATTTAAGAATACATTCATGAATCATGATTCATGCTAAATAAGCATTATAACATCCATCAAAATTTAAATGTTTATTACACTTCTGTAGATTAGCTCAGGGCTGTGCGCTGTATGAGCACAAAGATTTAAGCTAAAACTATATATAAATATCATTAAGATATAAAAGAATATGATATTATATTTGATTAGGATTCATGCATTGCTTTTAGTAACAGCTTAATCTAAGCTAAAAGAAACTTAGTATGTTGTTGCTTCCATTGAGCTGCTCTAGAAATATTTTTAGCTAACCTGTGCCAATCGCTTGGTGCAGAATTTTGCTTGTTGCTGTGTTTTTGTTTTATTTGGATGTTTGATTGCCATAATTATTTAGCTGTATACGTAAACGATTTGCATGTTTTTAACACCCAAGTTTTGTTGCATTCGAATGTTGTGTTTTTGTTGCTGTAGTTGCTTAAACACCTGTTGACACCTGTTTGCAGCTATCTCTAATTGATGGTAATCGATCTCTTGCTGCTTAGGTACTTCGACACAGTCCAGGGGCGTGACGGAGGAGTCGAACAGCGGAGGCGCCTCACAGAGCTGCCTGGCCGAATCGATGGACAATTGGGAGTCAAAGTTGCCAGCTGGCGCAGCTGGTGGACTGGGACATGGAGCTGCTGGGGGCAGTGGCGGCGCCAGCGGCAAACAGCAGCAATTGACAGCTCAGCAATTGTTGCAGCAACAGCAGCAGCAGCAACAGTTGCTGGCTGGCGGCCTGCAAGCGGGCCAAGATAGATTCCGGCATCGCGGCCTGTCATTGTTTGTTATATTGTTAATGTGCTTGCTGCTGGCATTAAATGTGATATTATTACTTAAGCTCTGGAAGCTGGAGGAACACATTGACCTCGATCTCAGCCGGCGTGCGCGCATGCCCACCTTGGCGGCACTCAAGTATGAATATTGAAACTTTCATATACCAAAAAAAAAAAGAGAAACTATTTATAAACTGACTTTGTATTTCTAGGGAGTTGCCGAGTTCGAATCAAGATTGGCTGGAACTAATGCGTCAGCAGGAGCTGTCGCACGAATCGGAGCTACGCAAATGGCATCAGGTGCTACAGACGGCCATCGAGCTGCTGAAAAAGGTGAGCATCGTTTGCGATAAGATCTACAACGATGTTGAGCTACGTCAGAGCATTGAGTCTTTGCATACGGAATTATAAGCAAAACGACATTGAACCCGAACTAAATGCAATTCATATTCATCAAATGAAGTCGTATTCAGCAAGCAAGAGACAAAATCGTTGCAGATTCCATAGTTTTTAGATTTGATGTTTATACGAAAGACGAACCCGAGAACCGAAAGCTTGCCTTAAGGCTTCATAGTTATTTCAACTGCAAAATAGTTAAGCCCTAGCTTAGTCCTTTTCTGATTTAGATAAAGTCAAAGAGCCAAAACCACTTTTATAAATATTTTGGATTATGTTTTAATAATATTTTTGATTTTTTCTAAGCTACAATTAGGCCCTGAACTAATTAATTATTGGGTAATTTATATTTCATTTTCATTTATTCAAATATTTTATTTTTTATATTTATAAATGTGTTTATTTTTTATATACTATTTATTTACCATTTATTACTCAAAGAAAGTACTTATTTTTATTTATTATTTTATTTTTATTTTCTTTTTAAATACTAATGTCTATAAAAAATATATGTAATATTAATATATATATATATATAATAATTAATATATATTTTTTTATATAGATATATAATTATTTTTCATAGAAAATATTTATTCGTAAATATTTATTTATTTTTTTAACATCTATTTTATTTCATTCATTTTTACTAATAATTATTTTTTAGTCATCAAAACTATATTTTTCTCTTTTTATTTTTGAAGTTATTTATTATCTTTTAAATAGTTTTTGTATATCTAAAAATGAATTTACTTTGGTATTTTTATTGTATAAATATTTATTTAATTCTCAGAGAATATATTTTTATTTATATTTTTTTTGAATTACAATTAAAACTATTTAAAAAGGCTTCCCAAACTATTTAGAATTAGCTTAAATTAATTGCTTGCTAAATTCATTGTTTTAATTTAATTTATAATTTATCAAATTCTTTTTCTAATTTCCTTTTTTGTGTTCATTTCAGACTGAAAAGACTTTGGCTGAAGTCATGATACCCTAGCAGTCCTTTCAGCACAACACAAAACTCCACTCACAAATCCCGTCACCCCATAGAAATTAACATTTACAAAAACAAAACAAAATAGTTCTATCTAAAACATTCGCTTAGTTCTTTTTGGCTACTGAAAGAGCTAAGAAGAAGAGTTAAGCCACCAAATAATTGAAATTGAATTTCAAAAACTTTAGTCACAAATTAATAAGAGAGAGCTAGAGCGAAATATTTGTGTTACTGTGTTAAGCCTTTTAGTTTTGTCCCTCACTTAGGCTCTATATAGCTATATATAAATGTATGTATTTAATAATTAATGAATTTACCTTTTATATGTTATTATTATTATTAATTTAGTTTAATACTTAAATTCGTTTTTAGTCGGCCGCATTTATGTTTAAATCAATATTGGGTGAATGCCTTAAAAAACAAAAACAATTTCTCAAAAGTATTTCAATACACACACACACACACACACACACACACACACACACACACACACACACACACACACACACACATACACATACACATACACACACACACACACACACACACACACACACTCACACTCACATACATACCAGCAACAAGAAGATTAAAGCGCCTTGAATTTTTGTTTTAAAAAATTCATTTCCATGTCTGATAAGCGCAAAAGAAATCGAAATTATTTTGTAATTTTGATAAAAAAAATTATACCAGATTAAAAACAAACAAAGAATACAATATTATATTAAACTAAACAAAAAACAAATATTTCTGTACAATATTTTTGTAAAAACTGCAAACTTTTTTACGATCTATAAAAAATTTATCTTCGATTTGTTTTTTCATGATTTTTGGAACACCTCTTAACTAACCCGTTGTTTTTACAGTCGAAACAGAAAATGCTAAGCAAATTTGATGGCTTATATACATACATAGTATATATGTATGGAAATATATATATATAAATACGAGTACTACATATAGATCCAAGTATTCTTAGTTTGTAGCTGTTGCATTTGAATGTCGAATTGTATGTGAAAATGTTTAAGAATAAGTCTAAGTCTAGTGCTAGGCATTTGCCATCGCATGTTTGGCGGGAATCCTACTTATAGAGTATATAACAATCCCAACATATGTGAAAAGCAAAAACCAAGCTTCAAATTATTTAAATGCAAATTGGTTAAAAGAAAACAAACAAAACAAAACAAAACAAAACAATGAAGAAAATGTTAAGCTGCTAAATGAAATTTTAATTTATTATAAAATACAAAATAAAATAAAATACAAAAAAATGATTATTTAAAAAAATAATGAAGTTTTTTTTATTAAATTTGTTCATACAAATATTTAAAATGGAAACTAAACTAAGTTTTAATTTAGCTACAATTTGTTACATTATCGATAAATATCGATTTTCATATTTCTTTTACATTTTTTGAATGCAAAGCATTCATTCATTTTGTTTGATCTAGCGCAGGACTTATTTTCAGTTCGATAAGCCTGTCATATATTATCGATATATTTGCTATAGCTGATATCTTTGACTAACTCTGTAATATTGTTATCGATAAATTGAAGTATATGTTTCATGTCAAACTGTCATTTGAAAAGCAAAGGACGCCAATTAAAGTTACAAATAATTCGAATCAGAAGCAACTTGCCAAGACAACTCTTAATTCTAAGCTTAATAAGCATTTAATATGTTATCGATAAAATATCGATAAAGTGAAAATGTTATAGAATGACGACTGATGCCAATGGAATTCGGAATTATTAGTCAACTTATCTTCATTCTGGATCCACAGGCTATATGGATTACTATTTATATCGATACTATATATATCGATACTATATATATCGATACTACTATTTATATATATGTATATAAATCGATCATTTCTAAATGGTAGCTGCCAAACTGTTGAATACTCTTTCCATGCAATTCGATTTACTTATATCGATAACATGTTTATCATGTTATCGATAACTGTAACTGTAACTGCCATGCATGACGCGCTGTCTCCAAATTGCCATTCGCAGGACAAACATGTCTTCTTCAAGCGTAAGCTAGCTAGATCGATACACAGCTCTTTGCCGTATCGATAACTTTCATGGACAGTGCATGTCGATTAACTTCGGTTTTCATGTGAATGCCAATTCTGATTGCGTATATTATATGCAGTGACTGTCAAACCCACATTCACATGCGCATGCAAGAGCCAAGTTGTCACAGTTTGACAGTTACTGTATCATTGTTATCGATATAGAATGAAAACGCAATTCAGTTACTTTCGATCCGATTTAATTTAAATTTTTTTCTATTAGCTTTTTCGTTCGAAAGTCCGAAGAGAAAATGATTTTGCAGCGCCTGTCCAAATGTTAACCAACAGGCTCAACAGTTTGAAAAGCGCTGCAATTGGCGAACCCATTGATTGGCAATTGGATGCGCGCTCCAAAATGCAACACAGAAGAACAGAACTCGACAGATGACGGCAACACTTGCAATTTGAAGATTGAATACATGAATACATATATCTATCTATACATATATATAGGATATATATATATACATAGTATATAACGTCTAGACGCGACATCGTACGGCATTGTCGGCACTTGCGTCCTTTACCGTTACTGAAATCTTGGATAGACGTGTCCTTGGGCGAACCTTTTGTCGCTCCGACTCTAGGTTCTTTGATTGACGCTGCTGCTGCTGCTGCTGATGCTGCTTCAGCTCGCTATTTACCTTTGATTTATCTCGCTTGCTTTGGGGCTTGAGTTGCCGATTGGTGTAACGCGGTGAGAGCACAAGTCTGGCCCGACGATTGCTGGATTCGCTGCCGCGCGACGACTTCACGGCTTTGCCGCTCTTCAAACGCTTCTTAGTCGATGAGCTCATCGTCGGCTTGTCTGAAGTGATGGGGGCTACAGCCACGGCCGCTGCAGCCGCCATTTGCTTGCGATTGATGCCGCTCATCTTGGCCACCAGGTGGTTGAGCATCTCCGTCTTGATTGGCGGCTGCAGCACAATGCCCGATTGCTTCTTGGTCAGGTGTGTGGCTGTCACCACATTCGTCGTCATCTTGCAGCCAGGCACGTTGTCCAGGCCAGCAGCGCGCGGACGACTCAAGCGCAATCTGGCCTTCTTGTCCGCATTCGATTGCAACGTGGCCTGGGACTGCAGCTTGGCTGCATAGGGCTGGCGCAGATCTCGATTGCCTGGACGATTGGGCAGTGCCTCCTTGTGCTGCTGCTGGTCATCTCGGCGCTGCTGTCGATAGCGCTTCATGAGCATATCATAGATGGACACGATTGGCTCCTCCATCCTCATCTGGGCGGCCAGTGGGTAATTTGTATAAGAAAAATGAGAAATGGAAATGGAAATGGAAATATTATACAGTCTACGCGATTGCTGTTTTGTTTTCAAATGAGATGTGTTTATACTGTACACTGGAAAAAATAATACACACACACACGCGCGCACACCTAACGCATGAGCAGCTAAAGCAAAGGTTAGACGATTTTTCGAAATTCACAGAAAAATATTTAATTCAATTATATTAAGGGAAAAATAAGTAAGAAAACTCTAGGCGAGAGTACCTGACTGAAAGATATCCTGATTGCCAGAGGATCTGCGTTTTAAGCGGTACAAAAAAACTAACAAACTAACTTTAAGGTCTGAACTTTTCACATTCATAAAGGTGTAAAAAACAGAAAAATAAAATAAATATTTGATAAATATTACATACATCTCTCTTTAAATTTTGCAACTCAACAAAATAAATGAATTGAAAAAATGGTTTCAAATTCAGATATCAATTTATTTGTATTATTTTTAATGTTTTATTTAATATGATACTTTAGATATTTACAGCACACAGAAAAGAAGAAGAAGAATAGAAAGCATCGGGAAAGCATAATTCACTATAAACAACAAACAACAAAATACATACACACATAAATGCATATTTGGCCATGTTTTCACTTCCGGCTAACACAAATCGTAGCATACTTTGAGGCGCCTGCAGAAAATATTTAAATTAACGCTCTAAAAAAATAAATATATTAAAATTTATATGAAAAAAATATTTAAAATATAAATAATCATACAAAATTAAATTAGCCCTAAATATGTGATTTATTAAAAATATATTTAAATGAAACTGAAAATGAAAACAAATTTGTAAAAATAATAAATTTCATATAAATATATTTAATCATGTCATAAAATATATAAAAATATATTTTAAAATGTAATAAAGTATATATATTTTTTTAATATTTTGATTATTGTTTAAAGAACCAAAAGAACAAATTAAAATACAGTCGAGTCGCGATAATTCGAAATGGCAAGGGGATCAGTTTTTTTTCGATTTACACAGAAATTCAAATTATCGAGATTTCCAGCATATAGATATCCCCATCAAGGGGATAGAATTTTTTCGATTTATCGCGATTTTCGATTTAGCGGGGTACAAATTATCGAGACTCGACTGTATATATTTAAAATTTTAATAAAAATAATAAAAAAAAATTTTTAAATTTGTAATAAAATAAAAAAATAAAAAATATTTCAACTAACGCTTAAATCGCTAAAACACGTGAAAATATATATTTAACAATTAAATAAAGTGCATATTTTAAAATATTTATATTAATATTATTATTTATTTATATTATTATAAAGAACCAAAAAAACAAATTAAAAAATATATTTAAAACTTGCATAAAATATAAAATAATAATAATAATAAAGTGTTTCAAATATGTAATAAAATAAATAAAAAATATTTAATTAAAACCCAAAAAGATGTAGACAAAAATATGCTTACAAATTTAATCAAATATACTTTTTAAAATATTTAAATTAACGCCTAAAGAACCAAAATAACACATTAAAAAATATATTTCAAAATGTGAAGAAATATATAATAAATATAATAACACTTTTTAATAACGCCTAAAACATAAAAATAAAAATATCTAAAAAATGTAATCAAATAAATAACTTCAATATTAAATATCAAAAAATAACTAAAAAAATAATTTTTTAAAATTGATTGAAATATAATATAATAAATATAATATATAAACCAGTAAATAAATAAAAAACTTATACAAATTCCTTATTCAAAAAAGTAGTAAAATATATACTACATATGTATATAAGAATTATATCAGTAGGTAATATCGTACGTGCAAAGTTTTCAGTTTCCTGAAGTGCTGATCCCGTATCGCACAAGTTGTTGACCCCAAAATCTAAGGCAATATATAGGTTAAGTTCAAGGTCCCGCGACACAATCTCGCCCAGCTCTTTGTATCACAGCAACTTGTAGGCAACGATTATGGCAAAGAAAACGGAAAGCAAACGACATGTAGAATCATTTGTGAATCACACCTTAACTGTACATTACAGCTGGTGGAGTAAATAAGAAAATACAAAATAAATATTGGGAGAAATTGCGACCGATAAGAGTTCGTTAAACGTTAATAATGATACAAAATAAATACGCAGATTGCTGACAAAAAAAAAACAGTTATTTTTGGGAAAAATTCAGAAAATCATAAAAACAAAAATATGCTAAGGCAAGACAATTTGCAAGATATAACGCATAATAAAACTATAGAAAAAATTGAGTAAAGTGCGCAAATAAATAACAAATGCGTATGTGTGTGTGTGTGTGTGTGTGTGCGGGCAATGAACGCACCAAAAAAGAAGGAAAAAGAACGAAAGAAAAGAAAGCAAAAACAAAAATGTTATCAGCGCAGCCGAAAAGAGCTGTACAGCAAATACACACACACACACACACGCACAAATATGCATGCACACAGAAACACACACACACACGCACACACACACATACAAGCACAAGCGAACGCCAAGCTGCGTGCGTTTAGTTTTCAAGGTTAAGAGCAAGTGCGTATGCGTGTCTCGCTGGCAGCGGCAGCGCCACTCATAGAAGCGAAGCAGCGACGAAAGAAAGAAGAGCAAGAATAGCAACAGCAAAGAGCAACAGCAACAACAACGACACTAGCCGCACGCACAAATGGCCGCGCGCGCACATAATTAGAACGAAAAATAAGAAGAAAAAAAGACAACATGTGTGTGTGTGCGTGTGTGTGTGTGTGTGTATGGCAAATGTTTATGGCACATGCCATAAAATAAAATAGCGCACTTTTTGCGCTCGATATGCGCGCATATATCAAATAGTAGAATCATCGTGATTAACGCGGATCTGTGCTAGGCCTATTAGCTTTATCTGCCTGCTGGCCACATGTTCTGCGCCATTTTTTTTGGAAAATATTTTTTTACTTTATTTTATTGGGCTTTCACGCACTGAAAGCTGCAAAACAGCTGACACATTTTATAGGCGTCTAGTTTTTGTTTTTGTTTTTGGCTTAGCTTCCTGGTATAGCGGCTCACACACACACACACACACACACACACACACGCATTGCGTATACGCTGCGCTCTCTTTAGCTGTTGTTGTTGCTGCTGCTGCTGCTGCTGCCGCTGCTGCTGTTCTCTATTGTCAAGTTTAATGACTGATAAGCTTTAACAGCCGCCAAATGAGCTTTAGCACACGCACAAATATTTGTGGCCTAATGGCAAAATGTTTGTCTTTGTTTAATACAAAAAAATTGAAATTTATTTATTTTATTATAATTCGTGAACAACTTCTGGAATTTGGCAACGCCTGCCGGAAATGTTATAGTTCTTAACGCACAACAAAATCAAAAGGTAACCAAATTTAAAAACGTGTCAAACAGCAAGCCACAAGCTACACTGCAAAAAAGAATAATAAAAAAACAAAAATAAATAAAAATTAAATTAGCTACGAAAATGATTTCCCTAAATTTGAACATGTTCATAACATTTTACAAGCTGTTAAAATTTCCTTCCCTCACAACAATATTACATTTAATATGTTTTTCGCTCAGTGTAATCTTCAGCATAATTTCTATCACCAAGTCAACTTTTTTGACTAGACACTTAAATTGTTTTTGTTTTTGTTTTATTGTTAATTTTTTGTTTTCTTGGTTAAGCCTCATAAAAGCTTTTGTTGCTTTAATCGGTTAAGAGTTTACGACAAACGGCTACACGGCTACGCTATCAATGGCTGATTACAGAGCGCACTTAACAGCTGTCCCATTACATTACATTGTATGCGGCTAAAGAGCATGACTCTTAAGCCGCTTGTAAGCTTACATCAAAGAGAGAGAGAGAGAGAGAGAGAAAAGCATAGAGAGAGTGTACGCATTTGAGTTAAACACGCACGTGCAATTGGCTGAAGACGCAGCAGCAGCAGCAGAGCACGCCGAAAGAGAGAGAGAGAGAGAGCGAGAGACAGAGGGCGAACGGCACTGTTAAAATTGTCATTCATGCACGGGCGCGCGCGCGCTCTCACTGACGCTGACTGCGACGCTCAACAGTCGCAGCCGCAGCAGCAGCAGCCGACGCAGTCGAAACAACGTTTAACGGTGATCAGTATGAGATCGAAATCGGCCGCAGTTGGTTGTACGTAATGCACGTCGCGTTGTCCGTTTTCGTTGTCGTTGTCGTAGTCGTAGTCGCCGTTCAGCTTTCAATTCCAATTCAGTTAGTCGATCGCCGCCGCCGCCGCCGCAGCACTAGCAGCAGCAGCAGTAACAACAACAACAACAACAACATGCACTACTAAATAACAACAACAAAATTTAAGGTCTTTTTACATCTTTTCGTTACGTTTCGTTTCGTTTCTCGGTTTCGCGTGTTCTCCCTGTGTATGTGAGTGTGTGTGCATGTGTGTGTGTGCTCCAGTGCGCTGTTGCTAAGAGTGTTTTTTTCCTGCCCAAAATGTTTCCAAATCAAACAAATGCAACAAGTAAATAAAAAAGAAGTGCGATAAAAAAAAGTCCTCTCGCAACGTGCTTGCTGTGTATGCGCGCGCGTGTTTCAGTGTACACAAATACATATACACATATATGCATATGTATAGGTCTGTGTGTGTGTAAAGCGCAGCTGATTTTTAAATACGAAATTTTTAATAACGTTCAACGCTCGTCTCCACTGCCACGCCCCCTGCACAGCAACTTGCCTGCAATTCCTACAAACGTACGAGATTTGCCGTCAATTCGCCTCGCCGTTTCGCCGCTTTTTTTGGGTGCGTGTTGCTGTTGTTGTTTTTTCTGTTTTCTGTGTTCAGTTCTCGCTTGTTGTTTTTGCTATGTTTACATTTTATTTCACACTCACACACACACGCACACACACACCTACCACCTACACTTAGAATGTAAACTGACATTTCGCTCTGGCGCTTTGTTTCGCGCGGGCTTATTGACAAATTGTAACTAAAGCAAAGACCGAGACGCCGCTGCATTTGTGCACTCTCTCTCTCTCTCTCTCTCTCTCTCTCTCTCTCTTTCTCACTTTTTGGTGCAGGCTCTCTTAGACAACAATTATTTCATTTCATTTATTTAATTTGGTTTTCTGCGATTTTCGCCCAAAAGTTTTTTTGTCTGATTATTTTGCGAGTGCTAAAAATAAATATATCAACAATTGTGAACAAAGAACAAACAACAAAAATTATTGAACGCAATTTTATAGACATTTCTTTTACATATACAAATTTTGTTTTTTTTTCTTTCGGATACAAAGCGTTGTTTTTTATACAATTTTGTTAGCTCAAGTCGCAAGTGCAGCGAGCAAAAAAGAGTGCGGAAATTAATAAGGAAACAAACGAGAAAACTAACTAAGTAAATGTAAATAAAAAAATGAATATTTTGTAGAAGTTTTAAATGATTTATACATATTAATAAATTTAAATATTTAAATATTTGTTAATAATATTAAAAAACAAGTAAAACTTCTTTATTTAAAAAAATAGAGTTAAAAAACGTAGTTAAATTTTTGTGGCAAAATACAGTGATGCCTCGCAAACAAACGACTTCAAAGCTATTTTTTAATTTGTGTAAAATTCAAAAATTTTAAGAGCTACATGATTTCATTTAAAATCTATAAATTATTAAAAAATATATAAATTTAAATTTGTAGAACTTGAAATATTTTATTTAAAAAAGGGCATAAATTAATATGTAAATTTCTAACTTATACAAATGCTAAAAAAAGAAAAATTTATTTTTCTAATAAATAATTGTTTACGATTATTATGATAAATTAATAATAATAATTCTATAACAAAATATAAATAAAATAAATTATAAAATGTAAGAAAATACTTAGAGCTTTGCCAAATACAGTCGAGTCTCGATAATTTGTACCCCGCTAAATCGAAAATCACGATAAATCAAAAAAAATTCTATCCCCTTGAAAAAAATTCGTTACAGTCGAGTCTCGATAAATTGAATTTCTGTGTAAATCGAAAAAAAACTGATCCCCTTGCCATTTCGAATTATCGGGACTCGACTCTAATAAATTAAATAAAAGATATTCATAATAATATATTAAATATTCTAGAAATATTTTGTTTTTATCTATAACGAATTATGAATATTTTGTATTTTTTTTTAAATTTTTACCACAGCAAAATTACGTATATACTTTTTTTATTTAAGCAAAATTTATTTAAATAAAACAAATTTATTTATTATATTATTATATTATAAAAGAATAATAATAGAAATATCTAATATATGTTTGTTTTTGGTTACTTATTTAAACTTTTATTTTAAAAACTAAATATTTGTATATTTTTGAATACAATTTATTTTTATACATTTTTCCCTTATATATATATATACCTTATATAAATATATATTCACATTTTGAAATATATTTCCATATTATTTTGTTCCCATTATTTTGAGCTGCAAAAATGACTTTTTTTAATCAACTAAAAGCTTAATTTTAATATTTATCAATTTATTATAATCTTTCTTCTTGTCTTCTTCTTTATCTTTTTACAGCACGCATAATCCGAGCGAAATATGTTGAATGCGTAAAACGTGTTTTTGAAAACAGTTTTACATTTACTAAATATACAAAAACAAAAAAAACCCAACTGAAATTTAAGTCGTAATCAAAGAAACAGCAACAACAACAACAACAACAACAACAACATCACAAAAAGGTGATAATGATTATTTCCAAGGATCTTTTCATATTTGGCGAACAAATTTTTGCAACAATTATACCAGAAGGTGGAGTCGCTCTTGCCACGCAGCAGCAGCAACAACAACAGGAGCAACAACAGCAACATCAGCCGCAGCAGCAGCCGGCAATTATAAATACAACAACAACAGCAGCTGAACAAGTTGTTGAGGAGTCATTAAAAGCGGCAGCAGCAACAGCAACAGCAGCAACATTGCCAGCAGCAACAACAACAACAACAACAACAGCAGCAGCAGCAGCAGCCAAGCAGCAACAGCAGCAACAACAACTGCCAGCAGCAACAACATCGCTGTTGCTATTGAACAAACCGGAAACAGTTGCAGTTGCTGCTGCCGCTGCCAACAGCAACAATAACAACAACAACAACAACAATAGTCTGCTGCGCGGCAACAACAAAATAAAAATTCAAAAAATTCCAACAGCAGCTGAAGCATTGAAAGCCAAGCAGAAGCCACCAACAGCAGCAGCAGCAGCAGCAGCAGCAACAACAACAACTCGATCGTTAACCAAGTGTGAGAAGGTGTTGCTGCCAATGAATTTGTTGGCCCAAAGCATGGACAACGCAACGGATGAAATGGAGCAGTTACCGTTGGTAGCCAGTCGACGCAATTTGGCCAAAATTGTGGCCGATTGTCGCCTGCAAATCGAACCAACTGTTGCAGCAGTAGCAGTAGCAGCAGCAGCAGCATCGACAGCAGCAGCAGCAACAACAACACCAGCAACTGTTGCAGTTGCAGCTAGCAGCAACTGCAACAGCTCATCGTCTGCCTCCTCGACCAGCTCCTCATCGACGACCTCAACGGATTTGCCCAGCGCCGATAATCTGTCCAAGACTTGCATTTTAGCTGATGCCAAAAGGTAAGTTGACCCAATTTTTGATTTAGGTAAATCTATGTAGTTAGAAAGAGATAGCGCTAGCTGAGAAAGAGACAGTTAGAAGCAGACAAGTCCAGTTTAAGTTCTGGCCAAAATGTAAACAGGCCATGAAATTGCAGTTGGCGTTTAATTTCACCTACAAAATTTGGGACACACGCACACACACACACACACACACGCACACACACACACACACGCACACACACACACACACGCATGCCACAGCAACTGCTTAAGAATAACAGCAAAACTGCATAAAAAAAGCAACAAAAAAATATATTAAAAATAAAAATAAAAAAAAGAAAAAGAAAAAGCAAAACAAGTCAGAACATTTGAGGTTGGGGATTGACGACTGCGCCATACGCTGCATTTAAATATAAATATAAAATATGAAATTTGTGAAAATGGAAAAGGAGAATTTAAGAATATTATATATAATATAAATATAATATAAATACAATAAAAATATAATATAAATATAATATAAATATAATGATGAAAATTATTGCCTAAATGAGCAAGTCTTTAAGACTTTCTTTATGAATCATAAGCTAGTGTCGATGTTCAGACAATTTAAAGCTTAAGTAGCTTTTGGGTTCAATAGAACATATTTACACTGCGCATCATAGGTATAGCGTCACCTTCACGTTCTCCGTCAAATGTTGAATATTTTCTGTGTCACTCGACAATTTTCCCTTTGAAAATGTAAATTCAGGCTTACATTGGTTCGAAAAATGTACATATGTATGTACAAGGGGGCGTGGCAGAACCCATAAAGAAAATATGTTATTGATCAGGAAGAAAAAGTGAGTTAATCGATCCAGTAATTTCTGTCTGATATAACCTATGAGATCTAGAGACTTAACTTTCTGTAGCTGCCCCTATAATCGTATCTATAATCTATAATCGATAACTTTTCCTGTTTATCGAACTTCAGTAATTTAATGAGATCTCTTTCGTTTTTCGAGCTGGAGTCACATTTTGCATTTATTTTCATTTTTATTTTTTTTTAATTATAATGTTTTTTTATATTTAGGATACAGACTTACAATTTCATAAAAAACTTTTCAAATTTAAGTTTTACTACGAATACAGCCAATATGTGAAAGAATTAACATTTATAAACCGTCGTTCGAGGTATTTCCTAGTCAGGCACTGCCGACTAGACTTACTCAAACTGAAAGGATAGTTAACCTAATGTTGTTTAACTAAAGGATAATTAACTTTCACTTAATAGTTTTAAATTCCAAATGGATCCAATGTATTCCAACACCCATATACTCCTCCTCCGTGTGCGTGCAGAGTATTAAAAGTGAAGCTAAGAAATTCTGCGTAAGGAGCAGGTTTGTTCGTTAAACTGCGACTGCGACTGCGACAGCGACTCCGACGACTGCATTTTGTCGCCGCTGGGGGGATTATATCTGCGCACATATAACGTATATACTTACACATATATTAAGCTGTATAGTATACATACTGATGGCAGTGACTGTGTCTGTGCTTTATATCACTTCGCTAGCAGCAGCTGCATCGTAAAAGCCACAGACAGCGGCGGCCACTCTTTGGGTCTAAAAGTGAATAAAGCCAATACGAAATTCTTCTAGGAAAGCGAATTTTATACAAATTTATAGTTTTAGGGACAACATTCTTGTGCTGCATTCATAAACGTTTTACTGGCTTCATTTTGATGAGCTGCATTTGAAATACGTGACATTTATATATTTGTTGTAAACTCTATCGTATACAAAGCTCACTCTATATACAGATAGAATTACTGTTTTGTCTTGTATTTGTAAACGTTTTACTGACTGCAATTCAACTACTATAATTGAGTGAGGGAAGTGAAGGTACTTCTACTACTTTTTGCTTTGTACTTTTTCTATTCGTAAACGTTTTACTGACTGCATATTCCATTTTTATATTCCATTCCTGAAATATTCTATTGCTGAAGCTGAAGCTTTAGGCTTTGACACTTTGTACTCTAATTCCGCTTTATGTAGTGTTCATAAACGTTTTACTGGCTGGCCACAATTTTAGAATCCTCCATTGCTTTGCCATTCATACACTACACATATTCAGAATTTCTCAAAAAGTAAGCCACACACACACACACACAGTCTTCGCTGAGCTTGTTCTTGTGGTCGTGTCTCCCTTTGTGCCGCATGCCTCAAGCTCCCCTCTCGGAGTGTGCAACTGCTCCAGATAGCTTTCAACATCTTGTTGCAGTTTTTGGTGCCAATCTGAAGTTTTGTTTTCTTCTTTTTAGTTTTTTTTGGAGCCAGCTGCTAAACGCGCATCAGATCCATTCTTCCCCACTCTCTCTCTCTCTCTTCTTCTCCCTCTCTCACTTGCCCAACTAGCAACAAAAAAAAAAAAAAAAAACTGGGTCAACCAATTTTCTGGCAAAATTGCGACAACAGATGTACGAGATTTCCAAAAAAAAAACCAGAGTAAAAGAAACTGCAAAAGATACAAAAGAAGAAGAAGAAGAAGAAAAAGAGACTCAACTTCAAATAAAATCGCATTCAACAGTGCGCCACAAAAGTGCATGTACTCAAGTGCACTTTAAATCGCATAATAATTGAAAATATTTATGTTAAATGCACATAATGAAGTTGCACTCAGCACACACACACCAACACACACACACACACACACACACACAGTGCATTGTTGTGGCTCATTGTAATTGAATTTAATTTAATTCCTGCAACTAAATTGCAGCCAATCCACTTCTTGTGAGCTTTACTTAAACTTAAAAAAATATAAGTAAATTAAAATAAGAATAAAATATATAAAATAAAAGTAAGTTGGCTGTGCTGAACTAAGAAATACTCTTAAAAACCAAGAAACAGAACTAAAAGTGTTCTAGTTGGGAATGCTCGACTAGGAGATACCTGGAATTCCCACACATTCTACTCTCAAAGTTGGACAGAAGTACAGACTTGGTTAAGATCTTCTTACATCTAACATCCTTGAGGTGCTTTATGGTGTTGCTATCTGTTGCCTTTCCGAGCAATCTACCCTACCTTCACCACTTTTCAATGGGTATCAAAACCTTAACGCGGTCGCCTAATTGTGCGACTGCAATTCAAATTAACCGAAAAAATATGCACTTGAATCCATGCCGAAGCCATTTATGAGTCGCAGTTTATGTATGTGATTTTGTCTATGTGTGTGTGTAAATGTGGTAATAGATGTCAGTCAGTCAGTCAGGCAGTCAGCCAGTCAGCCAGTTGGGCAGTTAGATTGTCAGTCAGCTGCCTCGCGGCTGCCAAGTGACAACGAATTAAAGAAGTAATTTTAGCTGCAATTGCAACAGCTCCGAAAAAATAGCAAAAATACAAATAGCAATGATTACACTGAGCGAAAAAGGTGTGTAAGTGTGCATGAAATAAATGTGACTGCAATTTGTTATACAATCAAGCACATATATTTAATCAATTTATTTTAAAGAGATACGGATTACTAGCTATTCGTTTAATATACATTTATATTATATTAACCCTTGGTTTTTTAATATTTAAATTTTTATAAAATATTAAATATAATATTTAAATGTTTTATTTTATTTTCAAGCAATTTATTTTGTCTGCTTTTAGTTTTCTTGATTTTATTTGAATTTACTATAAGGGAGCTTTACGCTAAAAAAGAGCTCTGGCTAAGAGTTTTCTTTCTTAGTTTTTATTTATTCAATTCAGCTCAATTCTCTATTTATTTGTCATATAAAAGCTTTAATGTGCTTTCGATTTAATTGTCTTTATGTAACTTACTTAAGTTAAAGTTTAAAGTTGAAATACTTCACTAATTCAGTCTTCAGTCTTTCTTTGGCTGTTTTTACCTCTATAAATATCATAAATTATGCAATTTTAAATTGCTGAAAACTTGTGCTTTATACTTGTTTTATTTTGTGTATATATAGCAAGGCTTTACTGTAGTCTATATAAATACTTATTTTATAAGTCAATTTGAAGTCAACCAACTGGATCTTGGAAATGTTGCATATTTCTTAAGATTGATTAGTTTTATTGTCCCAATCAATCAAATGAATAATAAAAACCAGTTCTTTTTGTTTTATTGCTCTCGTGCTGGTTTCTTGAACTAGTTCATTCTACTTTCAAAACACTTAGCTGCTCGTCTTTGGTTATTTTTGGCTATAAAGCTATGCTTTTGAAAATGTTTTGAGTACGTATAAAAGAGAAAAAATCAAACAATATTACAATATAATAAAAGTAAAATAAAGAAAAATTTGTAAATATAAATTAAAAATATTCTTATATAAACTAAATAGAAGTACGCGCTACAGTTGCAATCGCAACTTCTTGGCCAGAAATGCCCCAAACTCAACTGGTTGAGCATCAAAATAAATCAAATCATATTTCAAAGAACTACACACATGCCCACATATTTGTTTATAGATTTTTATTTTTTTTTCAAGCAAGAACAGAAATCCGAAAAAAAATGTTTTTTTATGGCGATGCGATTTGATTTCCATTTCCATCGATTTGGAATTCGAGCGGTTAATGTGCGATTAAAGTTTGTTGAACTCCAAGCAAATGAGAAGAATATGTATGTAGAATCTAAAGAAGAGGCAGAAGGAGCTCATGCACAGAAGAAGAAGAATCAGAGGCAAACGCATTCTTGCCACAGACAAACAAAAAGCAAAACACAAACATTTCCATTTTGTGCTGCTCGCTGTTTTCATTTCATTTCATTTTATTTATTTATTTATTTTTGTTTCATATTGAAGCACACACTATCGGCACACAGCCACGCCCACACACACACACATACATAGTCAAATGCCTTTACAGAACGTCAGCAAACTGAAGTCGAAGTCAGCTATCGGATCGAATAGGATCGACTCCCTCCTCCCTCCTTAATGGGGCACAGCATT
Organism: Drosophila leonis; assembly: GCA_035045365.1. Lineage (NCBI taxonomy): Eukaryota > Metazoa > Arthropoda > Insecta > Diptera > Drosophilidae > Drosophila > Drosophila leonis. Next base: position 7,186,332 of record JAWNPC010000830.1, read on the forward strand.
TGCCTAACTAGGCTAATGGTTCATAGGCGATGCGAATGCCCGATTGGTCTCATATGTACACATATGTATATATTTTCGTTTGTATATTGTTTGCCTTCAACATGGTGCCTGAAAGCTCCAGAGGGAATTTACAAACAAAATGTTTTTACATCTACGAGTATAATTCCCAACTCTAGATACCCTATTTGATTTGAAGGCTTACGGCTGTTATTTTGAGCTCTGGACGATTTTAAAAACGATATTTATCACTAAGATACCAAAAATATCGAAAGTTAAGATGGACAGAAATATATTTAAAACGATTCAAATTCCAGAAATGTTTGTTCTTCTGGTATTTACCTCTATAGATCTATAGCTCTTAAAAATATGTGTTAATAAAACTTTAAAGCGATATTTATCGATAAAACAGCAAGTGCGTTTAGAAAACCGATACAAATGCATATCTAAATTGATATTGATTGAAATTCAATCTTTCCGCCTATCTTGAATTCTAAATCAAAGTTATGTTAAAGTTGTTTCTTTCTGTTCGCATAATTTATTCATAGACTTTGTTAACTATTTACTTGGGGATCGATTTTTATCGATTATATATATTAAAGTTGTCGTCAGCAAAGATAACTTAAAATCTATTTTGATGTATAGAAATTTGACTTATCTTGACCTACAACTCTGATATATGTGTAAATGTAAATAGTTTTCATGTATTTTTACTTTTTCGAGTAAAGCTTTTCTATGAAACTTTATGTCTACTTTATGTAATATTTATCAAAATATTACCTAGAAACAATTTAACATATGGCTTAGTTAGCTTTAGGCAAAGTTTTTAGAGAAAACTCAAGTGAGCTCAGCTGTCTTAGCTGATTTATAAACAAGTTCATTGTATATAGTTTTTGTTGATCAACTACAAAGTTTTTCTTTGTGCTTCTAAGCCAAGAATTTGCTCAGCAATTTTTGCAACCCTTTTTTCATTTTACTTTATTTTTTTTGCTGGCAATTGATGCGCTGCCAGAAACCGGTTAATAAACTTGTATGTGGGTCAAGTTTTGTCTTGATAACACACGCACACACACGCACACACTAACAATAAAAGCAACAGGCGTGTCAAATGCAACAACAACAACAACAATATAAAAAAAAACAAACAACATTCAATGGGGCAACATTAAATTCAGTTGGGTTCTCAGTGTTCGAGTTTGAGTTTGAGTTGGGTTGGGTTCAGCTAGTTCTGTCTAGATTTCATTAGATAGAATAGAAGAATTCCAGCAGGAGTTGAGCTTCAGCTAGTTCTAGGCCAGGTAAAAGCTTGACGAACCAAATCAAATTCAATTTCTCAGAAATACCAAAAAAAAACAAAATAAAGTAGACTCCAAAAATAAAAACAAGTCCTGTGCAGCTGCTGAGCTGCGCCAGCTGCACGATCTATTGTCTTCTAAGCTTTTTATTTGAAGCATAGTTGATAGAACAAAATGTTGAATAGCTTAAAGAATAGATAGAGCACACATGCTTTAGAGTGTAAACCTGAAACTGAGTGGGAAAAAAAGATAAAAATTTGAATTCCTTTTTTGTCTGACAGCTTCTTTCGGAGTTCTTTACTTACACAACTAATTCTTGCACTTTGAGGAATAGTTGAACACAAAAACAGTTGGGCCACATCAAGCTGTGTAGAAAATAATAAAAGAAAAATTAAAACAAGTAAGAGTGGTCTAGTCGGAAGTGCCCGACTAGGAAATACCCTGAACACTGCAAAGAGCTGATCTCTCAATCATTCTATGCATATTGTATGGAGTTTGAAATCTTTTTAATTATTTTGTGTTCAAGCTACGCTTAAAACACTAAATATAATATTATTATTAACGGTAGTATTCATATTACTATCGATAGTAAGCAAATAGGGTGGAGTTATCGATTAAGGATGATGAACTCGTAGTGCGAGATCACTGCATTCATACAGACGAGCAGATGGACTGGGCTAGATCGACTCTTCTCGTCGTCCTAGTCAAGAATATATATACTTTATGGGATCTACCGCGCCTATTTCTATTTTACAGACATTTTCACAAAACCATTTTGAATTTCCATTTTCAATCAGTTCCGAGTTCAATGTGTTCTATAAGTAAACTCTCCACTTACCCGACTTCTCTCGCTTCGATATCAGTTTGAGCGTATTTTCAAAGAAATAATTTGCCTCGAGCATATCGATGCACTTCTCGCATAGCGTTTTCGGGTATACATCGGTTGGGGTTATCTGCAGGCCATATGCCCTGATTTTCTCAACGAGGCGCAAGCGCTGGCCGCAGCCCATGTAAACATTAACCATCGATGTCTGCCACTTGTGGCAGATGCGGCAGCGGCAGCGTGCTAGCGGTGCATATTCAATGCTTCCCATTTTTTATTTTTTTTTTAGCTTATCTAACTTACTATAGTTTGTTAATTTCTGTATCACATTTATTTTACTTTTGCTATTTCTTTAACAGTTGACATCATAAACAAAGCTGATTCATGTTAATTTCTATATTATTTATTAAAGTCATATTTTCGTAGAGCTTGTTCGCTTCTTTCTGTTGCTATACTATTGAGCACTTTTTTTTGTATATATAGCTTAACTTATCTTTGCAGCTATTTAACTTCCTTTTTCAATATACTCAAAGCGTCTTCTTTTTTAACTTTTGCCTCTCACTTATTGTGTTTGCTTTGCTTGTTATTTTTCCCTCCTCAAATTTCTTTGACTTTAAATCTTAAAATCTGTAAGAACTTCCCGCTTAGATAAGCTAACTTTTACAGTATTCATAAAAAGTTATCTACAGACATTTTAGTTTTATATTATTTAACCTGACTACAAAATAACTTAAGTAGTTAAGAAGATATCTAAAATAAAATAAATAACATTTAAAAAAGAAAAGATTTGTATTTTTTTATATTTTTTAAAAAATACATATATTTTTTTTTATTTTTAGTAATTTCACTAAATAGAAATATTGTAGTATTGAATATAATAATAATATTATTAATTAATATTATTTTTTTCGTATTTATTTCTATCTAACTTTATTTATTTGATTCTAGTTTTTGACTATATTAAATTGTTTTTTTCATGCAAGTTGAATGCACTTTATCGTACAGCACACAGAAATCTTGTTCCTTGTCTTGTCATTTGCGCTTCTCTCTGTCTCTCTGTCCCTCTCTTCCTCTTACTATCTCTAACTGTGTGTGTGTGTGGGCGCCCAGATGTCAAAGTCGCGTTCTGGGCCTTCGCATTAGCATGCGCCATGGCAAAGTCAAAGGCGTCTGCCCAATTGCAGCCTCGCAACGAGCCAAGCGCATTGCGCAACGAAAGACTGACAGCTATAGGGGCGTGGCAGACGGGGTGGCGGCGGCAGCTGGGGAGGAAAGTTGGCAAAGAAATTGCAATTTATTATAATTTAATCTAGAATAGAAAATGAAATAGACTGCGGCTGTTGCATACATTGTTGCCAGCGATTGCGGCCTTTTTATCTACCGTTAGGCGCTGCCAGTGTCAATAACACTGAATGTGTGGGTAGCCGGGTGACGGAGAGAGATTGTGTGTGAGAGAACATATGTGTGTGTGTGTGTGTGTGTGAGTGAGTGTGTGTAATACACGTGCGTGCGCGGGGGCGTCGCTGTCAACTGTTTGGCCAGCGGCACTGTAATGGAGGGCAACGGCACAGGCAGCAACAAATGTCATAGTTGACAGTCACAGTGGAAATTCACGATCACAGTCACCGTTTACAGTCACAGTTCACAGTCACAGTCACAGTTCCCAATTCACAGTTCACAGTCACAGTTCACAGTTCACAATTTACAGTTCACATTCATAATTCACAGCCACAGCTCACAATTCACGGTTCACAGTAACAGTTCACAATTCACAATTACAGTTGATAATCACAGTTGAAAGTCAAGATCCCTGTCAAAGTTCACAGTCACAGTAGCAGCTCATAGTCAAGCACGATCACAGTAACAGTTCACAGTCACAGTTGACAGTTCACGATCACAGTTAGAGTTCACTGATACATTTCACAGTCACAGTTGACAGTCCAGGATACAATTTAAAGTCACGATCGCCGTCACACTCGTAGTCACAGTCGCTGATTGGTTTTGAATATTTTACTGATAAATGTCAAAGTCGAAGTTCACAGTCACAGTTTATAGTTGTGATCACAGTCACAGTTTGCGATTGCAGTCACATGTAACTGTCATTGTCACAGCCAATATTCACAGTAACATTTCACGATCACAGTTATATTAATAGCTGACAGTCACAGTTCATATCATAAGCGCAGTCACAGTTCACAGTCACGATCACTGTCACAGCCATAAGGCGCAGTTGCCGTTGCTGCTTGTGGTTGACTGTTGCATGGCTTTTGTTGTTGCGGCTGCTGCTGCTGCCGCTGCCTCTGCTTAGCAAACGAATAAAAATTAATTCAAAAATAAATTATTGTCATTGTCATTGTTGTTATGGTTGTTGTAGTTGTTGTTGCTGTTGTTGCTGCTGTTGTTGTCATTGTTGTTGCTGCAAGCTATATTAGTTTAAATTGCGGTTGCAGCAACAGCAACAGCAACAGCAGCTGTCAGCTTTTTATTGTTGTTTGCCGACATAGTTGTTGCTGTTGGCTGAGTGCATTCACTTCTATTGCATTGTTGTGACCTTTGCAAGTTCAAGCCAAATGAACGTTCTTGAACTTAGCCAAACATTAATGTAATGAGCAGCAGCAGCAGCAAGATTATTATTATCATCATTATGATCAATAATTTGCCTAGTTTTGTATTTTTAGTGTGCAAGAAAAAGAAGCAAATAAATCAATACTCAAGCTAAACACATGTCGTATACGTAATATGCAAATGCATTGCGCATACGCCTCGATGACCGCAGCGCCGGTTGAACTGTAGAGTTTTGAACCAGACCAAAATGTGTAGTGTAGGAAAATAAGAAATTTTGAATAATATTTTTTGATTTTCTTTTTCATGTTTTTAATTTTTAACATAATTTTTTTTCCAATTTTATAAGCTCTTATTAATGCTAGTTTCATGCTATTTTGAATAGTTTTTTTAATTATGTTTCTGTTGAATTCTCTATCAGATTCAGCTTCATGCATTCAAGCAATTGCTACCAACAAAATTATGATTTTAACCACGTTTAGTGGCCAAATGGCTTGAGACAAAGGGCTATGAAAACTAATTCTAGAGCAAAAATTTAAAGCAAATATTTTTGAAATATTTTTGAAAATTGAATCCAGCCTTAAATATTTGTTAGCTATAGTTAATTTTGTGTGTTAAAAGGATTTTATTGAAAGTTAAATGATAGTCTTAAAGAAAGAAAACTTGATAAGCTAAATACTTAGTTCTTATAGAAGTACCTAAGAAGAAGTAGAAGTTATAGAAGAAATACCTGAGCGAAATGCACTACAAACCACATCACAAAGTCAAAGTTGCTCATATCTCTTTTTGACATTTCACACAAATGAGGCATGAACAAGTTGCAGGCACAAGGGTGCATGCAACATGTTGCATAAGAGCCAAAGCGCGCACATAAAACGTGCATCTAATAAACCTTTTTTTGTTTCTTTAACGAACGCATTAAATCATAAAAATGCCCGAATGAATTTTGAGGAAGCCAACGAGAAACAGGCCGAGGCATTTAAGCAAATGGCTTCGACTTTTGCTCGAGTGTGTGTGTGTGTGTGTGTGTGTGTGTTGACATTAGGCCAAAATAAATAAATAAAATATTGTAGCAGCGACTGTGGCATAAACAGAAAACAAATGCGGCAAGCTTTTTTGGATCTTCATGCGCCTCGCAGCATCAAATCGAGCATTTTATGAGTTGCAGTTTTTTTTCTGTCTCTTTTAATATTTTATACCCTACTTTAGTCAGTGGAGAGAGTATATTGGCTTAACTGATGTCTACAGACTTGAGAATTTAAATAATATATATTATATTGTGGTAATATATGCCAGGGTATATTAGTTCCCAAATATACTTATAAAGCAGGACATTTATGCATTTGGATTAAAGAAAAACTACTTGTAAAATAAATTCAAAAGGTTTTTCTTTATTTTTTAAGTTTTTAGTTTTCAAAAACGTTGCGAGTATTAAAAACTCGGTTATAAGCAGTTGCAGTGTTCTTAGTTCTTGCTATGCTTTTATTTCTTAAGTTGCAGCAACTACATGGATTCACACACACACACACACTCAGACACACTAAGAGCTATTACATTAAGATCAACAGCAACGACAACAACAAACAAAAATAATCCAAAAATCATCCAAAATAACAAAAACAGAAAAAACTGAAAAAAGGCGGCTAATAACCTTAAGTTGCTTTTGCTAAGAGTCTTTTTCGAGTTGAGAGCAGACAAACTTTGTGTGTGCATGCACTGCGAGAATTTAGTGAGTGAATGGGACAAGTTTCATATGTATAAAAATAAATTCGAAGTTTAAGAATTAAAAAAAAGAAAATAAAAAAACTAAAGAATTAAAATAATAAAAACAAAATACATAAATCAAAATGATTATAAATGATATTTGAAATATATTTTAAAAAATGTTTCCAATATAATTTAAATTTAATTTTTTAAAGTTTATTTCACTAAGATTCATGCTAAAGAGATATAACTAACAAAAAAAAAGACAAAAAAAATAAATAAAACTATAACTTTATATTTATTTATTTATAAATTTAATTTTTTTATAATTTATAAAAAAAAGTAATTTTCGTTTCCTTGCGCACATTTCGTTACAATTTCCAATTTCTCTCAGTGTAATCGCGTGTATAACATTAACTGCTTCCAAGACATGGGACGTGTGTAGCCAAATGATGGGGAAAAGGCATTTCAAGTATGTGTGCGTGTCAGTGTGCGTGTGTGTGTCGTTGCTGTTGCTGTTGCTGTTAGCCGGCTGTTGTTGCTGTTGCCATGGCCGCTGCCACTGTCGCTGCCTCAGCTGCTGCTGCGGTTGCTGCGGCAACGTCTTTCACATGGGTTTTTCGAGAAACCTATAGACCTACATTTTAAACAAATTGCGTTTTTTTCTTCTTTTTGTGTGTGTGTGCGAGTGTGTGTGTGTGTGAGTGTGTGTGTGAGTGTGTGTTGTTAGTGATGTGATCAACAATTTTTTGTTTGTTTTCGTTTTGTTTTTCTTTTGCTGTTAGCCGTTGTTGTTGTTGTTGTTGTTGTTGTCTGTTTTCATTATTTGGTTGCGTTGGGGTTTTCTTCCAAGAAGCAGCGACTGCAACAGATGAAGCAGAAGAAGAAGAAGATAATGATGAAGTTAATGATGATTGCAAGACGAGTCAGTCAGTCACTCAGTCAGTCAGTATGGCAGCGCTTTGAGCTGTATCTTGTTTAAGCTGCTTCTCTCTGCGTCCCTCTCCCTCTCTCTGTCTCTCTCTCTCTCTCTTCGCTTCTAATCGCTGTTTGTTGTTTCTGCATCATCATCAGCTTTGTGTTTTATTGTTATTGTTGTTGCCTTTTGACGACTGCGTCATCAGCGCTGATCGCTCTCCTGTTTTGCGCTCTGCCTCTGCCTCTGCCCTCTTCTGCTCTCTCTCTCTCTCTCTATCTCTATGTCTCTCTCTCTCTGCTGCCGCTGCTGCTGCTGTCTTTAATGCGTCTGTGTCTCTGCGCTTGCGGCAGTGGGTCTTCACTTTCGCCAATTCTGAGCTACACTTGGCAGGTTCAATGGCCGCTGCGCTGGCAGCCAGCGTCGACGCTGCCGCCGTCAACGCAGGCAGCGAGCGCCATTCGCACGTTTTCGACGCCTGTTTAAAGCTATTTTCTTGTTGTTGTTGTTGCTGTTTGCTGCTGTTGCCTTTTGCGCTGCGTCTCTGGCGGCAGCAAACGTCATTTGCTCATTTTATCATTTGTTCATTTCATTTGTTTATTTGTTTGCGTTTGTCAAGCGTTTCATTTCAGCGCGTTCCGCGTTTTGGTTGTTGTTGTTTTTGTTGTTGTTGCAATTGTTGCTGCTGTTGTTGTTGATATTGCTCAATTCCTAGCGCTGCTGCGCCTTCTTGCTTCCCTTTTTTGCTTTCAGTTGGCAACAATTTTATTGACAGATTGTCGCCAAGGTATAATATGCAAAATAGTATCCCGAGTCTTCCAAGTTTTTGCAATGAATGCATGAATCAATTCTTCTTCTTCTATTTGATGCGTTTGTGTGTGTAAACTGACAATGGAGGTGGACTAGGACTAGGATCGCAGTGATACAATTCTTGCTTAATGCTTAAATTTAAAGAGTATATTGGTTTTATACAATATCAGTATTAATTCTATAATATCTAGGACTTGAAATTTGAAAAATATACTCGTTGGAATACTCATCTTATATAGTGTTAAGATTTTCGTAAAGGGCGTGGCAAGTCAGGACTTAATATGGTTCGAGTATGACAGAAATGCTATTATTTAAATTTCTAGAGACTTGAATAGTAAATTTGGAAGTTAATTTAATGCAAATTCCCTCTTAAGATTTGAAAAACAATTTTTGAAATGTTTTTGTACCTCAAATGAAGATTTTTAGTCGTTGACTGTAATATTCAAACTTTTTCATATTTTTAATTTTAAAAAAATTGTTATTTAAATAAATTATTTTACACTAAAAACTTTGAAGTGATTTTTAAACAAATATTTTTATTTAAATTTTGAAAAGTTTTGAGTTTTCTTTTAAATTAAAAGTATTTTATATTTACAATATATTTTATATTTGTTTTCAGCAAGCTCTACTTTACTACCTCTACTACCAGTTATATTATATATATATATGTACATATATGTATATATATTTATCTTTATCTTTATCATTGTTTTGGTAGCTATCCAATCATTAGCCAATTAGCCAATTGAACGCAACTTGTCATGAGAGCAGCTTAAGTATAGTCTTTAGATAGCTAGTTCCGTAGGCGTTTTTTATGACGTTCCAAATATGAGCTTAATTCGTGTTATTATATCACTCGACAAGTTTTTGTCTTTTCCTCCCCCCCTCCTTTTTCATCAACAAGTCTAATTGAGGGTTTCGGCATCTACAGTTTTTTGTTTTTGTTTCTTTTTTGGGCGTTTTGAGTCGATTATTACATAGTTTTATAATTTGCGACATTTAACAAGTTTGATTAAAGAGAGCTAAAAGTGTTTATTAAGCCTGAGCTTCAATTAGGATAGTTTTAAATTTGGTTCAATGAACTTTTCTTGACTCTTCATTTTGGTGGGAATTAAACTAAAATTTATGAATTTTTCTGCGAGTTTCGAATTTTCTCGTAGATGATATGGTTTAATATAAAATTTTGTTTTATGATTAATGGAAAGCAAAATTTTGTGATAAGCAAAATATTTTGAAAACATTTCAGTCGCACTACTATTACTATGAACACATCTTTATGTTATATATACATATATATATTTAGATATCATTTTGGCTTCTTCATCACCTCGTCTTAAAAAGTAAATAGAAATTTATAAGTATTTATTTTGGCATTGCCAAAGTTCAATGCACATTTAATTGTTGATGAGCTTTGTAGCTATACATATATGCAGATACTAGATACAAGGCCATGTGCTTTATTGTTGTTGTTGTTGTTGTTTGTAAAGATTTCACAAAAAATAGACAGAATCGTTACAAACTTGCATTTTAGCCAGAAATGTGTCTTGAGCTATTTTATCTCTCTCTCTCTCTCTGTTTAAGACACACCCCTCTCTCTCTATCTCTGTTTGAGACACTCCCGCCTCTCTCTCTCTCTCCCTCCCTCTCGCTCTGTCGTCGCTTTTCTCCACCTTTCGCCCATTGTTTATGACACTTGGCTGCCTTTATTTTTCCGCAGTCAAAGACATTTTTGTGGCACTCGTCGTCGACTTTTTCCCCCAAGTTTCACTGATTTTTCTTTTCGTTGTTGTTGTTGTTGCCTTAGTGTGGGTCGCATCTGTATAAACAGACTGATTATCACTTCTTCTCCTTCTCCTTCGCCTCTTCCTCCTCCTCGTTGGTGTTGTTATCATCGCAGTCAGTCAGTTGACAGTGCTTGAAATGCCAAATGAATTACGCGCATTATTTCTTCCCATTTCTCTTCTGATAATAGAGATAAGATGAGCTCTGGGAAGTGAACTATGCGCACAGCATTCAATTATATATGTCAAGTATCTTTACAGACGATTGCGACTGTATATACTCTATATATTCAGATTTGTTTCCTTGTGGAGATTTTTGGTCTCTTTTCAAGATTTTTAACAGCAATTTTTATTTATTTATATATATATAAATATAATTTAATTATGTATTTTCACTTGTTCTCTGAATGTTTAATAAAATAAATATTTAAAGCTCCTGGAATTAGCATACATATCTATTAATAGAACTTTTTTTTTACGAACTACTCAAATTGATTTGCTTGATAACCTTTCCAACTCGAACTAGAACTAGTTCCGGCTTTATCTGATTTAATTTGTTATTTTTGGAACATGTTTGCTAGAGTTTGTTTCACAGTCTGCTCTTTGCTTGGCTGTTAACTTGGAGCATATATAATTATATTATTATATATATGCTTTAATAACATATTATTATTGCTTTTGTATTTTACGTTATTTTATTTGTTTTTTTCTGCTTTGCTTTTGCTGTTTACTTCCGCTGAGCTGAAATGCAGTCAAATGCAGTTTCAATATTTACGCAACTAATTTGCACACGAGTTTTGTTTGAATGCCCTACGAGAAAGGTATACGGATTTGGTTATATAATATAATATATAAGGCAAATATATATATATATATAGATATATATAATTTCATTCATTAGAAATCAGTTAAAATTGCCAATCTTAGGTATATCTGTTGCTTGGCAGACTTTTTGTCAGTCTTAAATAGAAGAAGAAAGAAAATAGAAGATGGAAGTTACAGAAGATGGATGAATCAATGCAATATTATGTTGAGTTTTTAAAATAAATTGAAATTGTGGAAAACTGATTTTAAATTCATATTTAAATTATAAAATAATAAATTTGGATAATTGTGTCAGGTGACTGTTCGAAAGGGTATACCCCATTCGCTTTAAACTCTTTTGTTTATTTTACTTTTGGTTTTTTGCTTTTTTTTGGTTTAATTGTTTTGTTGTTTTATCTGCATAATGGATATTTAACTGTTCAGCTTTTGTGATGTAATATGTTTGGAGCTGTCGAGTAAAGTCGAGACGAGTCTTCGCTCAACTGGAGTTTGCGTCTCCAGTTACAGCTGGGCCTCTATGATATAGTATACGATATATATAGATAGCTTTATAGCTGACCCAGTTGCAATGACACTTTCAAAGCTTGCAATCAAATGCTTGGCTATTGGGGCATATTTAATGCATTAAATGCATTTTGTGGCTTTCTCGTGACATTTTTGCTTCTTTTCCACTCTTTTTTTTTTGCATAGTTCATAAAGATCTCACACACGGAGAAAGTGCGTAGAACAGCAACAACAACAACAACAACTGACAGTGTATTTAAATATATATATGTGTTTGCATGTATCTATGAGTAGCTGGCAACTGTGTCAATTAATATGCTAAATTATACACATAGACAAACTGATGGCCCACTTGGACGCTGCCAATCAATTGCAGAAAAAAGAAAAAAAAACTAGGAAGCATAATTCCCAGCTAACTAATTACCACACAATGTGACGTGAAAGTTCGTGAAACTGTGCAAAGAAAAAAAAATATGTGTAAAAAAAATAAGAGAAGAAAGCGCTGCAAATTTATGAACTTCCTCTCGCTGCTAATGTCAACAGCAGTCCACGCCCCTGGCCCCTTGGCACGCCCCGCCGCCCCGTTTCGATTCAATTACGTACGCGCTTATATAATGTAATCTAGTGTAATCTTAGCCAAAAGTTGGTCAACTCTGAAAGTAGTTGGTTGACTTTTTTTCTTCAGTTCGCAGTTCTCAGCTGTCAGTTTTCAGTTCTCAGTTCTCAGTTCTCAGTTTTGCCTGCCTGGCTGCCTGGCTGCCTGTCTGCTTTCTAAGCCACCTTTCGAATTCAATTTAGAAAGAAAGAAAGAAAAAAAAACAGAGCAACACCCACTCAGAACGGCCAAGAACTGGAATTGATATAAATATGTATATATACTATATATATCGTATTTATATCGTAGATATATGTAAGCCAGAATGTCTTTTGTGCACATGCATAAATTACGTATACGACTCGTAGGCGCCAGCAACAGCTTGGGCAGAGCCTTGCAAACATTCGCAAACGGCAACCATTAAAAGAGGTGTTTTATGTGCAGTGACACACACTTAGATACCCTACAAATGCTTAAGATATATATAAATGAAAGCATCAGGGAGTGCCTGACTAGGAAATACCGTGAATCCTGCGCAGGGCTGCAATTCTAATCATTCGACAGTTTTACTATTTAATAGCACAAGTGAAGTTCACTTCAGAAAAGCACAAATCCTTTAGGAATGTGTTCTAAATATAATAACTAAGCTGCGCAAAAGTCATATATAAAAAATCTATTAAAATTCTAATTTAAATTTCCTATAGCAAAAAGCAAAAAAAAAAAAACGTTTTGCAAAATGTTCCCACTGATGCTTGAATACCCTATAAAGCTAACTTAATTAACATAACCCAATTTAAAATTGTCTTAGTCAGTTGGCAATTCTAAGAGATCAGCACAAAATGCACTGCCTGACGCTTGAATACCCTATACAGCAGATATATTTAATATAAATTAATTTATTTTATTGTATTAAAACTTTATTTGTTTCATTTCACATGCAAAATGAGCAAAAGAAACCATATATCAAATTTGCGGATTCGAACTTTCATAGTTAACGAGTTCATTTTGGGTTCTAGGCTAAGACAATCGACTTTGAGTTGGGTTCACTCAGTGGCATGTATAAATGGCAGACCTTGAGTAGAGTGAAACGCAAATTAAGTCTGATCAAGCATAATGTATATAGTTCACAGCATACCCTTGAATATCCTCTAGCGGACGGAATACCCTTCAAAACAAAATTCAGGCTATCGAAAGAAGAAACAACAAATTTGCATAGTCGAGGCTACAAATTAAGTCGGTCATAAATAACAAATCAAAAAGAAAAAGAAATGACCAAAGCAAACAACAAAAGAATTGGGTCAGTAACACAGGCCAAAAAGAAAGAAAAGAAATAAAAAATTAAAAAAAAAATATACGCAATTGAGCATAGAAATGAAATGAAATGAAATGAAAGACAAAGACGAAAGCAAAAAAAAATCAAAGTATAATATATAGCCAAATATATATATAAATACACATATAGCGACATGTTCCGCATTTGTCAATTTGTTTAGGAAGCTACGCAAATATTAATTAAAAGCAGCTGAGCGAAAAATAAAAAAAAACTTGCAAAAAATGAAAACAAATAAAAACATCAAATAAATTGCACAAATTTTTGATAGACAAAAACAAATAAAAATGCGACTACAAAAAAATACAACTAATTGGTGACCCAATTCTTTTGCCAGCCAACAACTATTGGAAACAAATATTAAAAAAAAAAAAACAAACAAATAATTAAATAATAAAACAGTAAAAAATAGAAAAAAGGCCTAAAAAATGCAAAAAAAAAAACAAACAAAACAAAAGACGCTGTCAATGAACTCTGCAAGCCCTTCACACACTCACGCTTAGGTAGGTAGACTTGGTCAACTTGTTTAATATCGGTCAATGTATTCAAAAAAAAATAAAAAAAAAATAAATAAAAATAAAGAATAAAGAATAAAAACGCGATAAGAATTTCAAAAATTTTGGTTTTGATTGCGTGCGTTTAGCTGTGTGTGTGTATGTGTCTTTGTGTGTGTGTTTGTGTATGTGTTTATATGTATTTGTATGTCCGTATGCAATGCCAAACTTTCACGTAATTTTTGCGCATTTTTTTTTCTGTTTTGTCTTTTGCTTACCTTCTCTCTCTCTCACTCTTTCTGTGTGCGTGCGTGCGAATTATATTATTTTCGCCGTCTGTTTTGCTGTTGTAAAGAGTCAACAACCTTTTGCGTATACAAGAAGCGCCAGACTTACGGCTATGCTCCTCGCACTCTCTTGCAGCCGCTCTATGCCAGACCTACGCTATGCCCCCTCGCTCCCGCCCACACTCGCTGCCGCTGTGTTGCTCGCCCTCTTATGTTCCTCTCTCTCGCTCTCTCGCTCAAGCCCAGCTTAGCTGCCCATTAAGCATAGTAGCTCCCTTTAACAACAACTAGAAAGCTGTTTGCCTTAGTGGCCTTAATCAACATCAGTTGTAGCTGCTGCTGTTGTTGTTTTTCCTCTCATTTGTTAATTACGTAAATTATAAACTTTTTTTCTCTGTTTTTTTTTTGTTACTATTATATAGCTGGGCATTATCGTGTCATGTTTGTTTTTGAAATTGATATATTTCTTTATGGGAAATTTGTCATAGATTATATAAGCTTTATGAGGGATGTTTAGCTTGTAATAAAAACGAAGCTTAGTTTCATTTCTAATGTTGGTAACATTATTATTATACGAGGTCTCTTAAAAGACTATTGCAATTTAAAAAAGAATATTTAAATTAAAAAAAAAAAAAATTAATATTTATTATTTTATTATTTTTTTCCTTTTTTTTATTTTTATTTTTTACATATTGTAGACAGTTCTTTTTTTAATTAAAAAAATTCAAGCCTATTTTATTTATTCTTCGTATTAATTTTATTTTTTACATATTATAATTAGTTTTATTTTCTGACTTTATTATTAATTATTTATTTTTTAATATATTATTTTTTAAATATAGTTTATAAATAGTTTTTTTTTGCATTTTATTTAAACTTATTCATGACATTGTTATTTGTTTATTTTTTATTTGTTTTAGTTTGTGTTTATTATGCATTTTTGAATGTTTATTTTGTTTTGTTTTTATTTTTTATTCGTTTTTTTAAGGGGGGGGAACTGGCATCTCCTCATCGCTTTCGCTGGATGGACGCTCTAATGACGTCTATCAAATAGAAATTGAATGCTTTAAGTTTATGTTGTTTAGCTTGGCTACTTTCCAAAATGGGCATGGCTACTAGATATACCATATTTATATGGTATGCCCAGCTAACAATCCAACGATCCTCACTCATTTAACACATTTCGTTAATTTACAAGGAATTTCATGCTTCATATAGGAGTTCAGTTTCCAATCACAATTTTCGTCTCTCGATAACCTTGTGAATGTGCTGAGCTCTTTTTTTTTTAGCATTGGCACAGTCATCATGAAATTCCTCGTGCTGACCCACTAAACTGGAACGTGGCTCAGATGGCACGCTTCGGCCCAAAAATAACTGCAAAATATGCACTTTTTTCCATTGCTTTTTTCATGCTAGAACAAACAACGACGACGATCAGTTAAGAGCGCTGACAAACACGTGACAGCTTAGAAAGAAAACAAAAAATTACAGAAAAATAAAAAAACTAAAATAAATATATTTTTGTTGGTAACAAATTTACTTTGGCCTTAAAAACTTCATTGGAACTCTGAGTGTATTTTCAACATCAGCGAAGTTTTTTCTCTCGTTTTTTTACTTTCTTTCAATTTGTAATCGACATAGCTCGAAATTTGTTAAGCTTCGACTGAGTGGGGATGTGAGGAAGCTCACGTAGGCAGCTTTAGCATCGGCTTCCCTCAGAATCTATGACTGTATGTTTATGGATGATTTAACAGTAAGGGAAGTCTATATAAGCGCATGCTAACACTATAAAAACGTAATTATTCAAGACTTTTACGATCTTACCAACGATCTACGATCTGGCAATCGAACACATTTGTCCAAGGTCATTGGCTGGATATTCAGAGTGGCTTGCGATTGTTTGGGAATACTTAGAATACTTAGTATATGATAGAATTTAATGTAGGTATATGCAAGATTCTGGGCAATAAGTAAAGTTCGATCAAAGTGTTTCATTTCCACTTGTGCCTACAGATTTTGATTATTCATTTCTGAATGAGAGAACTGTAGATGATATATTTCTATCTAGACTTTACTACCTACAAACCATACTGTTTCATTTCCACTTGTTTCACTAAACTATAAATATTCAGAAAATCTTAAATATTTTTAATATAATTAAGATATAGGTTGAATTGCTGCCAAACTGTTTCATTTCCATTTGTTTCATAATATATTTAAGTACAAGCAAACCTACTCAACTGAAAATTAGTTTGGAAAAGCTTTTAGCAATTGATTGAACATATGTTTCATATAAAATGTTCCACTTCCACTTGTTCCTTCACTGCACACAGTTTGACTTTACGAGCTTTGACTTTAGAGCAAAGTGTTCCATTCTCATTTATTCTCTCTTCACTTTTCATAGTACAAAGAAGACTCCTCTAAACTGAAAGTGAACTTCAGTAGGTATAAGCAATTGCTTAGAATCAAATTTCTCACTAAGTGTTCTATTCCCATGCCGTTCCCACTGCCACTCTAAACATGACAGCTGTTGAGTATACAAATCGAACTAGTCAAAGTTTTAGTTATGATTGAAAATGAGCTTCGAATGGATCCATCACTCTTACGTTGATGCATTTGACATTATAGCAATAATAGATTAATTGATAAGATCTTGAGGATAAGAACTGTACTTAGCCTGCTTAGAATGTCATATATCATAGTTATATGCGTGCATGTTTGATTGTGCTGATTGTTCAGGCGCATATCAGACATTTCAGACCCGGACATTGCAATTGTATTGTCATGTATGTATATAGGCTGGGCTGACTTCTAGGCGCACTGTGACTGATGGACGGACAGAGGGATAGGCATAGCTGCGTATTCATCAGATACTTTGCATGCGCATGCAACATGTGTGTGTGCGTGTGTGTGTGTGTGTGTGTGTGTGTGTGCGTGTGTGTGTGTGTGTGTGTACGTGCGTATATGCTTTGTTTGACGTTGTTGTCTCTGGCTGACTGCATTGACCCCCACTTGGGGCCTGTGCCTGACGTTGCTTTTGTTGGTGCTGTTGTTGTTTTTGTTATAGTTGTTGTTGGTATTGCCGTCTCATATGCACGCACATTGCGGTTCATTGCACTCTCTATTTACTTTGGCTTCCCATTTCGAGCATTTACATTGGCTTTTTTGTTGTAGAATTTTAAATATTCGATTTAATTTTTGGTATCGTTCTTCACGCAAGAGGATGCTATTGATGTTTATCTTTTATACTTGTATTTAATCGTTGGATTTGTTGCTTTCTTATTGATTTATAGTTGGGCGTGTGGAGAGTAAAACGTGTTTGATAAAGGGGTAAAAGCTGAAGGTCAGAAAAATAGTAGTGCGACTGAAATGTTTGGACAGTTAAATTTTGTGATAAATATAATATTTTTAAAATAGTTTGAAAAGAAACTATTAAAATTAACATATATATTCAGTCGCACTACTATTTTTCTGACTACAGCTGCATTCACTCTATTTATTTAAGAGAGAAACAGAAGCTTTACTATTTATTAACTTTCCTTGCAAGCTAGTTGCAGAGCGCACGAAGCCAGCTGTGAGAGGAGAGGCGAGATAATCGCAAAGGCTCGCCAAGTGAAAAAAAAGAATATTCAAATTAGTTTGATAGGTAGAAAAAACAAAACACAACAAAAACAACAACAGGAGCAAGAGAGAGAGAGAGAGTGAGCTAGAGCCAGGGAGAAAGGGGCGAGAAGAGAACAGAGGCTATTGACTTGCTACGGTACGGCAGGGCAGGGCAGGGCACGGCACGCATTGGTATTGGTGCATGTTGGAGGAGTACGACGAAACAGAAGCATTGACCGAGAGTTGAGCCAAAAGGAAAACAGAGAGAACACACAGAGTGCGTGCGTACGTGAGGGAGAGCGACTGAGAGCGAGAGTGGGCGTAGGAGAGCGCGAGCGAGCGTGTGATAATGCGATGCGAAGCGACGCGTTCGTTGCTCGTCGCACACACATGTGATATCGGCGATAACAGTTGACAGTGGAGAATCGACCGTTGTGCTGCTATTGTGTTGCTCTCCGCATAAAGAAGCCAACACACACACACACACACACAGACTGAATGAACGCCCGCCTTGTAGCTCGCACTCAAAGATTTTACTTTTGCTTGGGGAGGGGTGCATTGACTTTTGTTTCTTTATACCCTACAGCCGTTAAAGGCATGAAAGGGGTATTATAAAGCTGTAAACATGCTTGATAACAATTGTTCAATATATTTTACATGTATTTTTGTAACAAAGCGAAGTATGTGATGGGAATGATTGCAATATAAGACGAAGTACTAAATGAAAGATTTAAAAAAATTAAATAAATTGTTTTTTTGTGTGTAATTTAAATCGAATATATATTATATTATTACATAATTATGCTATAATATTGAAATATATATTTGTTAATTTTGTACTGCCTACTTTTGGGCCACTTGCTATTCAACTGCCAATTACAGGGTATTTGAAATGCAAGTGCAAGTTGAAAAATAAATTATTATTATATATTTTTTGTGCATTGTTGATTTTTTTCACAATTTATTTGCAGAGTTTGTTAAACTTTCATCATATTTTGTAACATATATACCAGATAAAATAAACCCCATTAAACTCTGATAAGCTTTAGACGGTGCTTTTATGACGGAAATAAATTTCGACATGTGTGAATATAATATAATATTTATATTGAATTATTAAGACTTTTTAGTGGAAAATATAATGAAAAATAATTGCTTATAATGGCTTTGTTTATCGAATCTTCAGATCTTCAGATACTTTTTTTTGTAAAATTTAATTTGATTGATTTGGGCTTTCTTAGCATAGTAAAAACAATACAAACTGAAGAAAATTAAAATAAAATATACAAAATTAAATTAAAATAAATGTAAAAAAGTATTGATAAATAATAAAAAATAAAACAAAAATTAAATTAACTTAATAAAAATAAAAATACAAATTTAAATTAAATTTAATTAAATATTCAATTTTTTTACATATTGTAATAATTAAAAGATTAAAATAATATAAAAACCTTAAAAAATTAATAAATTAAAGAAAATCTTAAAAATATATTTCAACAAACTTTAATTTAAGAATAATAAAATATAAAAAATTAAATTAAATGAAATAAATAAAAATAAACTTCAACTAATTTGTCTTTTTACATATTTTCATTCTTTGCAGTGCGGCAGAGGCGCCTTCGTTGACATTTCCTTTTATAAATGCTGCAAAGCAGCAGCAGCAACAACTTCCTACTGCACAGCAACCACAACAACAGCAGCAGCAACAGCAACAATTGCAACAACAACAACCAACAATACAGTTAACATTTCAGAATTTAAATGTGCTGCACAACGAGCGCAAAATACTTTCCGATGTGAGTGGATTAGTCAGGTAACAACAACAACAACAAGAGTAAACAAACAAACATGTAAACAAACAACAATAAACAATAACAATAAGCCACTGAAACAGTGATCAACTAATATCTCCCTTTTCCTCTCTCTCTCTTTCTCTCTCTATAGTCCTGGCGAGGTGCTGGCTATTATGGGTCCTTCGGGCAGCGGCAAGACCACGCTGCTCGACTGCCTCAGCGGGCAGCGGCACTTTGATAGTGGCAGCGTCTACCTGAATCGAGAGCCGCTTTCCAAGCGTTGGCGTCGCAAAATCGGCTACGTGCTGCAGGAGGAGATCTTCTTCACGCAGCTAACGTTGCGCGAGACCGTCATGTACACGGCGATGCTGCGCCTGCCGGAGAAGATGCCGCGTGTGGAGAAGCTGCGACTGGTCGATCACATATTGGAGATGCTGGAGCTTACCTGCTGCCAGCAGACCAAGTTTGGCGATTACCTCAATCGCGGACTGTCGGGCGGCGAGAAGAAGCGTGCGAATATCGCATGCGAGCTGTTGACTAATCCGCTTCTAATGCTGCTTGATGTGAGTAAAAGTGAGGGTGGGAGATACGATATATGAAACGATATTAGGTGCAGAGTGTGATACGAACTACGATATACTGTGTAGGTAATGAGAAATGAGTTACGATATACGATATTAAGTATAATGAATGATTGAAATACCACAGTGGACAATACGATATTGCATGCGCTGTGAGAAATAGTTACGATATTACAAGGTGGAGGATGGTTTGTGATACAATATTGGATAATAAGTATGAAATGCATGATATGAATTACGATATACTTTACACTATATGACACGTATGCAGTGATGAGTTACGATATTCGATATGATATGTGTAGAGAAGCGAGAGAATGAGTGACGCTATATGCTTTGATGTTACTCAAAGTGACTGAAAGGATACGATATACGATGCGCTATAATGTGCAGCTTGAGAACTAGTTACGATATTACAAACTGGAGGATATATGTAAGTAACGATATTGGGTGTAGAATGTTGTATTTATACATTAGATGAAAGTTGTGTACATTACGTCATGAGTTACGATATTCGATACGATATTATGTGTAGAAAAGAGAAATAAGTGACGACACATGATCTAAAGTTACTCAAAATGACTGAAAGGAGACGATATACGATACGATATTCAACGCAGAGTGAGAAATACCTACCATATGCATATAAGTAGAGTTTTTTGATACGATATTGGATAATAAGTAAGTAACATTGTATTTAAAGTAAGGGATGAACGCAATACAATACACGAGAAAGTGAAACAATATACAATACAACAAATATACGTGCTGTAAAGCTTGCAGGCTTTAATAACACATTCAATTAATGTCTTTCCTCGTTTCGCCTTCGTTGCCCTTTCAAGGAGCCCACCTCGGGGCTGGACAGCCACTCGGCCATATCGCTGATGAAGGTGCTGAAGCGCTACGCGCAGCTGGAGCAGAAGACAATTGTGATAAGCGTGCATCAGCCATCGTCGCAGATGTTTCACATGTTCGACAAGCTGCTGCTGCTGCATCAGGGACGAACCGCATACTTTGGCGAGGTGAACAATATCTACAGGCACTTCGAGGACATTGGGGTGACCATCAAGGCGCACTACAATCCCGCTGACTTTGTGTGTAAGTAAACAATTGCCAGTCACAAAGATCTCTTCACATCACTAACTCAGTTTTGCCTTGCAGTGGAGCAGCTGAAGTCGCATCCGGATATACGCGAAAAGCTGTTCATAGCGGCCAGAGAATCGCATAGCAACTACTTGAATCGCAATTGCATTAGCAGTCCGGATAAGTCGAAGCAGCAGCAGGACACCATACTGATCAACGACATCATCAACAACTACTACAATCAACGGCATCATCAGTCCCACAATCATCATCATCATCATCATCATCACAATCATCATCCGTATCACACAGCGAACGGGGTCTGCGAGGCCGATGAGGAGGCTGCTCAGCATTTGGTTTGGTCCGGCGCCGATTCGCAATCAAATTTCAGTTCCTGTGCCTCCAGTGACTGCCAATCGTATCGCGTGGGCAAAAGCTCCGTTAACGATGACGACTGGCTCTCGTACCCAACACGTTTTCACACACAATTCAGCGTCCTATCGAGTCGCAACTTCAAAGAGGCCAAGCCACGCATGTTGTCCAAGTTGAATTGGTTCCAAACCATCGGCTTGGCTCTGATGGCGGGCGCCATTTGGTTCCAGCTGCCACGCACCGAGGAGTTCCTACACGATCTGCAGGGCTGGATGTTCTTCTCGCAAACCTATTGGATGCTCTTTGCGCTCTTCGGTGCGCTCAATTCATGTGAGTGATCGAGGGAAGAGGAGAGATCAAACCTAGATTTAAATGTGGAATTAATCTCCAAGAGAGTTGACATTGAGAAAATTATAGTATTTGATAGTTGCTCATCTAATCAAAAAGCTTTCAAAAAAAAATCCAAGAATAATCCAACACTTTGTCTTTATCTTTGTCACTTTTCGATTTTTATTTTTTTGTAAATTTATTTATGCCTCATATTCTTTCTATCATAAAGAGCTTTAATGAGCTTTTATATTTGTATATTTTTTTATTGCATATAGCTAGCTTTTAGTGCATTTCTTCAATAATTCTAATAAGCTTTTCTATATTAGTTTCTGAAGTTGTTAAAGGCAGATCATCTATTAGTTGATAATTGCCATAGCTTTAATGCATTTTTAGTGCACAAATAAGTTTATTTAATGTGCTTTGAAAGCTCTGCATTCTGTAGTTCCTATTAGATTAATCTTATAGTTCAATCAGATGTTCAGCATTCGATAATAATTTTAAATTTAATATAAAAAATAATAAATTTCTGAATTTAATTTTTGTTGCCCTTTTCAGTTCCATCGGAACGTGAGGTAATCAGCAAGGAGCGACGCTCGGGCGCCTATCGGCTCTCTGCCTACTATTTGGCCAAAATGTGCGCGGAGCTGCCTTTGGTGATAACGCTGCCGACTGTCTACCTCATGATAAGCTATCCCATGCTGGGCTGCAGCAGGTAAGCAGGTGTTTAACAGTCGCAATTTTCTAGTAAAGTTAACAAACTTGATTTTGGCTTTTTTAGTTTGAAGCTCTTCTTTCTGATGCTCATCTTCTTGCTGTTGAATACGATTGTGGCGCAGAGCGTTGGCTTCTTCATTGGTGCCTGCTGCATGGACATGAATGTGAGCATTACGCTGAGTGCGCTCTATACGCTTGCCACACAGCTCTTCGGCGGCTATTTGTCGTCGCGCATTCCGGAAGGTCTCAGCTGGATACGTTACACATCGATGATACACTATGCATACCAGAATATGCAGATTCTCGAGTTTCGCGAGGGACCGGCTATTAGGTAAGCGAAATCTCACTCAATTCCAATTGTAATCTTGATTAACATATTTGAATGTCAATTATATTATAGCTGCGGATCGCCGAGCAGCTATGAGATATGCAAACAGCAGACAACCGAATTCATTCCATATGAGGAAATACTCAAAGCACAAAATTCAACATCCCCGCTCTGGCTGAATACGCTAATATTGATGATGTTCTTTCTGGTATTTCGGGGATTGGGCTATGCGGTATTACGCTATCTCCGCTGTCCACAAAAGTCGTGATATATATAGCTGACAACGAACCAGTGATACGTAATGATTAGTGTGTAGCCTTCTATAAATCCTATAAATCTAAAAAACAAAACAAAACAAAAAAACAGAAAAAAAAAACTCCACAAAATGTTGAACAAATTACAAACGTGCGCCAATTGTTGTGATTCAATATTCAAGCCACATTTATTATTAATTATTATCTACATTTAGCTTATATACTTTTATGTATATATATACTATATATATTTATGTATTTGGCAAACGGCGGGCGCTATATCCAAAATTTGTTGTTTGTTGCATTTTTTGTAAACAGCAATTTTTGTTTTTGTTTTATGCATTTTTAATTGTTAGCCATTTATCTTAAATATTATTATTATCCAATTATTATTATTATTATTATTATATTGTAGCTATTGTAATTATTATGTTGCTGCTAAAAGGAAAATATTTGAGAGTTTTGTTTTAACTTACGTTTTAAATCCAAAATTAATGCAATTTCAACAGCCCATATAATATAATTCTATATATCTATATATATATACATAATTATTATCGTATATCGCACATACTGTACTATGTCTATATATATATACATTATCTATATTCTAGAAATTTTTGTAGATTTTTGCAAATTTTTTCACTTGGGAAAAAACACTGTGATTTAGTATGCTAGTTTTTTAATTAGTTTTAAGTTGGCTGCCGAGAAAACCATGTAACGCAAACAACCACACATACACAACAGCAAATTGTAATGTTGCCTTATGTTTACATTAACTAATTATATGTAATTAAATCTATTTAAAATAACATACATGAAAAATATGCCGAAAAGTAACGTACGCATTTGATTTATTTGAATTCTGTGAGTGATCGATGAAGTTGCAATCGAGCTGCCAGCCCTGGCAGTCGTGGCTGCTGCACGAAGCTGCCATTAGCAGACGCAAGCAAGTTCTATTGCACTTCAGGCAGCTTTTGCTGAACGTAGAACTGTTTATCTGCTCAGGCAATGCAAGCAAATTAACAAAGAATCATTTTTGTTATTTAAATTTTGCTATGCATTTTCTGCATGCATTTTTATATACGTATTTGAATTGTGTAAGTAATCGATTGACTTGCGATTGTTTCTGTGCACAATCGAATGCTTTCCAGCCCTGGCAATGCACGCAACTCAACGAAGTGGACATTGGCGCGCTTTTGAATTATTAAGTGGAGTGGCATAGCTGGCAGCTTTTGTTGTGCGTGTGTCTTGTATGCATTACATTTGTTTGTGTTATGTGATGAAAACTATTGAACGAAACTTAACGAAAAACCATTTGCGACTGTTGTTTATTTGAATATATAAGCAATCGATTGACATGCGACTGTAGAGATTGGCGCGCTTCTGCATTTTTAAGAGCATAAGAGTGCCTTAGCAGGCAGCATTTGTTGTGAACACTTTCTGTGAGCTTTTAGCGATAACGAAAGATAAATCGTTTCAAACACATTTAAAGGTCTTTATTTAATATCAATCTTCAACCATGGATTTTCCTTTGGTTTCTTTTAAGAATAACGAAAAACAAATAAAGCAAATAGCAGTGATGCATGCACACGACCACATGGTAGCTGGCAGACCCCACTCAGCCATGCACAGGGGAAAAATATTGAGCATCAGAAATACCAACGAGCTGCAGACAACAATGGCTATAGACGTTGCTCGGGCGCGTATCTGAAAGTAAACATTAACACATATGAGACTTATATGGTTTACATATACATATGAGAGTCTCGCCCACCTTCATTGGAAACATTTCGACCATCAGCACAAAAATGCAGCTAATCAAGCCAATGTTGCCCAAAAAGATGTCAAGGGACATCAGAGCTACTGGCACCCAGCTCCACCCACTCATATCGTAAATGTTTGCATAGTGTGTAAAGAGGCCAAAGGCTGTCAGACTCATCGCCACGCCGGCTGATGAAACCAACATCAGTATTTTGCGACCACAGACGTCGCACAAGAGTGTGCTCACGTAGGCGCCCAGAATTTGGACCAATCCAATAATTATCGAACTGGTATTGGGATCCATGTTGCTGCCCGACCTTGCAAATATATCCGACATATAGTTGACCATTGTGAAGAGGCCGCTGAACTGATTGGCAACAACTATTACCCCAGCCATGGCATAACCCTTGACAGCCACAGGTGTAACTGTTTGTATGATAAATGCATTAAGTTATCAAGGAAAATATTATTCATATTATAAATACTACTTACAAAAGTCATTCAGGCTGACCTTAACGGGCATATTATCCTCGTTGGTTAGCTTCAATTTTATATTCTCAAATTCCAGCATAGCTAAAGTTTGCTTATCCAAGCTGTCGCTGTCTTTTATGTTCTTATAGTATCTAAACGATTTTTCAGCTGCTGCAAACTTTTGCTTACGCACGAGCTGCATGGGGGACTCGCGAATGAAGAGCAAAACAAAGATGAAATAGCTCAGGGGGCAAATGAGTACTACGAATGGTATTATGTGATAGGCCAAGTGTGTGCCTAGTATATAACCCAGAAGTATGCCAATGTTCACAGAGAGCATGACCATTGAAGCCAAAGTTCCACGAATGCTGTGAATGCAAAGATAAAAGAAATTTCATTGGAAGTCGACTCACATGTTAGTTGTAATATGAACGACATCGTTATTCATAATTCCTAGAATTTTAAATAATCTTGAATGTGTTACATGCAATGGAGCACTCTTTTAAAAATTCAGAGGAGGTCTTCTTTAAAATGTTACATCCAACTGCGTTCATAGAAATAGTAGTGCAACTTAAATGCTGCACAGCAAAATCTTATGACAAACAGAATGTTTTGAAAACAAAATTAAAATTTGACGAGAGAGGAGAAAGTATCATATGTAAGTTCGAGCTCTTCAATAACACAGTAAATTTAAAATCTGCGGCTTTTATGGTAATTGTTTTGAAAATTATCGATTCTTATCGATAATTAAGAAATGGGATAAGTTGTCGAATACAAAAACTCGTACTGTGTATAGTTGCAGGAAAATATACTTCAGATTTCCAGTCTCTAGCTTTTGTGGTTTATGAGTTTGAACGAACAGACGAAGAGACGGACATGGACTAGATCGATTCAGCTTTATGGGGTCTGGCACGCCTCCTGTTGTATGTTACATACATTTGCTTAACACTCACATTCAACCTTGAATTTCCATTTTAGCAATTCTTCATTGTATTCAAATGCACTTCCATAAATCGTACTCACTTGGCATCTGAAATTTCACTGAGAAATATCGGATGTATTATATAAATGCCTCCACCCGTAATGCCAGCCAGAAAGCGACCCACAATTAAAAACTTGACGCTCTGGGCAAAGTAGACCAAAAACCAGAGGCACTGGAAAAGGGAATATTTGTAGCTTAAGAAATCTAATACAAAATGAAATAAAGTAAATTTGGTTTTGTCTCTATGACATACCGAGTGTGGCACAGCCATAAAGAGCAAACAGAGCCTGCCTCCAATGCGATTGATTAAGAGTCCGCATATTATGTTGCCCGTCATTGAGCCCAGCCCCAAGGCCGAGCCCACCCAAGAAACATCATTGACATCCAGGGAAAATTGCAGCGGAGACTCCGTCGACTGCAGTTTGCGTAATGTGGGTGAGAGCCAGCCGATGCCCATGCCATGTGATATGCATATCAGATTAACTGTAAAGCCATGCAGATAAAGATCTCTGTGCGATATACTACGGATCTTCTGATATCACTCACTGAGCACTGTGGCGAGCAATTGATGGCGATTGCGTTGATTGAGCAAGCAATTGGCACGCTGAAACAATTTCGCAAACATTTTTCCCACGCGCTCGATGGCTCGTTCAGTCTATGTCAGAAGAAAGTTAATTTGCTACTGAACTTGTCTCTCAATAAAGAAAATTCATTCAGGCATAAACTTTTATGGATCGTGGCATCATAAAGATAAACAGAATAAGAGTTGTATTCAAGTGAAGCGCGATAAAAGTATTTGTGCTCCAGTTCTTAGATGAATTTGAATCACTCTTGAATGGTGAATAATGAGGCTCCGTTTTCCATTGACTTTAGAGGGTTAAGGCTGAGATTCAATCATATTTTGTACCCATTTGATAACTGACCAAAAAGAGTTTTGAGTTCTCAAAACATAACTTAAATCAAGAAGTTTTCCTCAAACTCAAATAAATATATTCTTGTGGGTCTAACTGGACTCTTTCACCAAAAAGTAGAAGTAGAAGTAGAATCACTGCTCAATATCGTAAGGGCCGTTCATTTGCTCTGCTTAACTAGATTAATAAATCAACTTCACAAGGTCATGTGACTAAGACCAGATCATGTTAGTTTTTATTATAATTTATAAAGTTTTATTTGCAAAAATAGTAGCTTAGTATTTTAGTTATTATCTTTATTTATCTAAAGTACTATAAACAAAATAAAAAAAACTTTATTCTTCTTCCTTTCTCTTTCTCTTCCGATCGATTTTAATAAACTATATTTAGGTTTAGGCTTGGGGCTCAATCTTCGAGCATAGACTTGCCCTTGGTTTCCTTCAGAAACAAGACAAAGTAAACAAAACCAAATGCTGTGATGCCTGCACAAGACCACATTGTCAACGGTATACCCAAGCGATCCATGCAGATGGGTAAAATGTTCAGCGCCAAAAACACAAACATGCTGCAACAAACAATTGCAGTCGAAGCAGCCTTAGAGCGTATCTGCAAGGTAAAGAAATGATACAGATATATACAAATTCTGGATTATCTCAGAGCCTCTTACTTTCAGCGGAAACATCTCAACCAACACGACAAAGAAGCAGCTAATGAGTCCGACATTGCCCAGAAAGATGTACAAGGACATGAACAGCAGTGGCACCCAGCTCCACTGACTCAGATCGTACCACTGTGCATAGTAGCTGAAGAGGCCAAAGGAGGTCAGACTCACAACTACTCCGGCTGAGGAGACTATCAATAGGATTCGACGGCCCCATATGTCGCAGAGAACGGTCGTCGTATATGATCCTAATATCTGAACAACACCAATGACAATGGCACAGGTATCTGGATCCATAGTGCTGCCCGACAGAGCAAATATATCCGACATATAGTTGATCATCGCAAAAAGCCCACTAAATTGATTCACAATAACAAGCACAGCGGCTGAGCCATAAGCCCTGAAGGCAGCTCGAGTTACTATGGAAGATGTTTAATATGAGATCTATGATTAAGACTTGTTATTAGATATCTATAGGTTAAATACTTACAGAAGTCCTTGATGGTGACCTTATCCAAGTTCTTATCGCTCTGTGTCATTGTCTCCTTCATAGCCTCAAACTCGGGCATTTCGCTCATCTGATTGTCTTCTTTGATGTTCTTGTAGTATCTGAAAGATTGCTCAGCATCCGAGTACCTGCCCTTGCGAATGAGATGCATCGGAGATTCGCGTATGAAGAAGAGACTGGAAATGAAGTAGCTTATAGGTAGTAAGAGCACTACAAATGGAATTATATGATAGACCACATGGGTGCCCAGAATGAAGCCTAGGAGTACGCCAATGTTTACAGAGAGCATGACCATAGAACCGAAAGTCCCTCGAATTCTGAAAGAAAGCGATGTTGCATACACTTAATAAATTTCACTAGATAACAGTTAGATTAAGATAAGGTTCTATAGCAAGTAGTTGTAAATCTAGCAAGCCTAGTCTAATCAAATAAAGAAGTTCAATGTCGTTGCTGACACAGACTGAATGAGTTGAATTTACCCTTTAGTGAAACTTTGTGACTCACTTGGCATCTGAGATTTCGCTGAGGAATATGGGATGGACAATGTACATGCTGCCACTAGAGATGCCAGCCAGGAAGCGTCCGATGAATAGATACTCCGCGCTCTTAGCAAAGTAGACCAGAAACCACAGACACTGAATGAAGCAGATATCCATCTTTATATACAGATTCCATCCATAATATGACCTGTGCTGATTACTTACCGAGTGAGGAAAGGCTATGAAGAGCAGGCAGAGGCGACTGCCAACCCGAGAATGGATCACACCCATCAGGATGTTGCCCACCACAGCGCCTAGGCCTAAGGCGGAGCCCACCCAGGAGATTTCCGAGATGCTCAGCGAAAAGTCGAGTGGCGAATTGACAGATTGTATCTTACGTAAGGTGGGCGAGAGCCAACCCACGCCAATGCCATGTGCAATGCATATCAGGTTTACTAGGGACGGACTTTACAATAGTCAAATATTGACTTAGAAGGTTTCTCTTTGCACTCACTGAACAGCGTGGACAGAAATTGATAGCGATTTCTTCGATTCAGCACACAATTTGGGCCCTGGAATAGTTTTACAAACATTTTACAGATCAAACTTGGCCAAGGCACATTTGAATACTGAGCAACGGGGATCGTTTCCCATTGACTTTAATAGGTTCGGACTGTTACAGTTGTATGTGGACTCGCGTTGCTATAAAGATTAAAGCTGTTCATGTAAATGTATAAGCCAGCCAGCTGACATTCTATTACATATATGTATAGGTATATAGATATATGTATAGATAAATACATGGATAAATCATTTTGTGTGGTCAGATAACACTTGATATTTACATATTCTAGAAAGAAGTTATTTAACTAAACACTGACAAATGCCTTTTAAGATTTGTAGAGAAAGTTATTTAAATTTGCTCTCGATATAGTATAGATATAGTATTTCCCGATTTGCCACGTCCCTTGTGGATGCGTGTGTGATCCAAATCTCAAGGGTCTAGCAAGACGTATATTGCTTATATTTGCTTTTCACTTCCTGAATGAATATAAATACCATAAATTAGCACTAAAAAGCTTCAAATTCGGAACGTATTTTATTATACCTTGAACTTATTGACAATTGGAAATCAGGTTATAATGTTTTTTTGAAAACGTATGTAACAGGCAGACCCTATAAAGTATATATATTCTTGATCAGCTCTACGAGCTGAGTCGATATAGCCATGTCTGTCTTTCCGTCCGTCCGTCCGTCTGTCCTTCTGTCCGTCCGTCCTTCCGTCCGTCCGTCTTTCCATCCGTCCGTCCGTCCTTCCGTCCGTCCGTCCTTCCGTCCGTCCGTCCTTCCATCCGTCCGTTCGTCCGTCCGTGTGAATGCAGCGGTCTCGTAAGCTACAAAAGCTAGAGATCTGAAATTTGAAATGTATACTCGTGTATACCATACGCAGTACAAGTTTGTAATTTTTTGTCGATAACTCATCCTATTTCCTTATTATCGATGGAAATCGATCGTTTTGTTTCGATTTTGATACGTAACTTGCATAACGTTAAAATAAGACATTTCAGAATTACTGTGTATATCCGTGTAATAAATACTGACATTTTGTAGTTTTTGGATTTTGGATACCACGCCCTCTTCCTCCCAAGCCCATAGGCGCAGCCCAAGTACAGTCGCTGCTTTAGAGAGCAGAGCAACCTTATTTTTCTGCGATTGTGATTCGCATTTATTTTGCTGAGAAATCTCAGCTTTGATTCAACTAATGAATTTTGCTCACTGATCGGATAAGGCACTCCTGGGAGCATTTACTATTTTATAATGCGTAAATTCAATTATCCTAATCCACACCAAACATTTTTGCCGAAATATACATATGTATGTGAAGTTTAATTGTAACCACTTCGAGGTTATTTGTATACCCTGAACCTATTGGAAATGGGAAATCAGGGTATAATGGCTTTGTGAAAAATCAATTTTTTGTCATAATTACATAACTGCGCTTATGATCATTCGAGGTTCAGGGTATCTCCTAGTCGGGCATCCCGACTAGAGTATTTTTTTACTTGTTTGTCAGTGAAATGGTATTACCAGCCAGCTGAGTCATGCTTTTGCCTCAACCCACTCTGGAATTGATTGTCCACTTCAATCCTCGAGCATGGACTTTCCCTTGGTTTCCTTCAGAAACAAGACAAAGTAAATAAAGCCAAATGCTGTGATACTCGCACAAGACCACATCGTCAACGGTATACCCCATTGATCCATGCAGATGGGTAAAATTTTGAGCATGACAAACACAAAGATGCCACAGACAACAAGTGCAGTCGATGTTGCTTTGGAGCGTATCTGAAACATACAAAAATCGAATGAAGATATTCGTAAGCACAAGCTTATGTATATCGCGTACCTTGAGTGGAAATAGCTCGACCAGCAACACGAAACAGCAGCCAATGAGTCCGATGTTTCCCAGATATATGTATAACGACATGAACAGCAGTGGCACCCAGCTCCATTGACTTAAGTCGTGCCACTGTGCGTAGTAGCTGAATAGCCCAAAGGAGGTCAGACTCACAACTACTCCGGCTGAGGAGACTATCAATAGGATTCGACGACCCCATATGTCGCAGAGAACGGTCGTCGTATATGATCCTAATATCTGAACAGCACCAATGACAATGGCACAGGTATCTGGATCCATAGTGCTGCCCGACAGAGCAAATATATCCGACATATAGTTGATCATCGCAAAAAGCCCACTAAATTGATTCACAATAACAAGCACAGCGGCTGAGCCATAAGCCCTGAAGGCAGCTCGAGTTACTATGGAAGATGTTTAATATGAGATCTATGATTAAGACTTGTTATTAGATATCTATAGGTTAAATACTTACAGAAGTCCTTGATGGTGACCTTATCCAAGTTCTTATCGCTCTGTGTCATTGTCTCCTTCATAGCCTCGAACTCGGGCATTTCGCTCATCTGATTGTCTTCTTTGATGTTCTTGTAGTGTCTGAAAGATTGCTCAGCATCCGAGTACCTGCCCTTGCGAATGAGATGCATCGGAGATTCGCGTATGAAGAAGAGACTGGAAATGAAGTAGCTTATAGGTAGTAAGAGCACTACAAATGGAATTATATGATAGGCCACATGGGTGCCCAGAATGAAGCCTAGGAGTACGCCAATGTTTACAGAGAGCATGACCATAGAACCGAAAGTCCCTCGAATTCTGAAAGAAAGCGATGTTGCATACACTTAATAAATTTCACTAGATAACAGTTAGATTAAGATAAGGTTCTATAGCAAGTAGTTGTAAATCTAGCAAGCCTAGTCTAATCAAATGAAGAAGTTCAATGTCGTTGCTGACACAGACTGAATGAGTTGAATTTACCCTTTAGTGAAACTTTGTGACTCACTTGGCATCTGAGATTTCGCTGAGGAATATGGGATGGACAATGTACATGCTGCCACTAGAGATGCCAGCCAGGAAGCGTCCGATGAATAGATACTCCGCGCTCTTAGCAAAGTAGACCAGAAACCACAGACACTGAATGAAGCAGATATCCATCTTTATATACAGATTCCATCCATAATATGACCTGTGCTGATCACTTACCGAGTGAGGAAAGGCTATGAAGAGCAGGCAGAGGCGACTGCCAACCCGAGAATGGATCACACCCATCAGGATGTTGCCCACCACAGCGCCTAGGCCTAAGGCGGAGCCCACCCAGGAGATTTCCGAGATGCTCAGCGAAAAGTCGAGTGGCGAATTGACAGATTGTATCTTACGTAAGGTGGGCGAGAGCCAACCCACGCCAATGCCATGTGCAATGCATATCAGGTTTACTAGGGACGGACTTTACAATAGTCAAATATTGACTTAGAAGGTTTCTCTTTGCACTCACTGAACAGCGTGGACAGAAATTGATAGCGATTTCTTCGATTCAGCACACAATTTGGGCCCTGGAATAGTTTTACAAACATTTTACAGATCAAACTTGGCCAAGGCACATTTGAATACTGAGCAACGGGGATCGTTTCCCATTGACTTTAATAGGTTCGGACTGTTACAGTTGTATGTGGACTCGCGTTGCTATAAAGATTAAAGTTGTTCATGCAAGTGTATAAGTCAGACAGCTGACATTCTATTACATATATAGGTATATGGATATATGTATAGATAATTATATAGATAAATCATTTTGTGTGGTCAGATAACATTTTCTTTTTACATATTCTAGAGAGAAGTTATTCAACTAAACACTGACAAATGCCTTTTAAGATTTGTAGAGAAAGTTATTTGTATTTTACCTCATTTGCCACGCCCCCAGTAGGCGTGGATATAGAATTTTGGGTCAATCTGTCAAGAAGGTCAATAGTGAGCTAATTAATTGATGTTGAGGGCTCGGCTCTAAAGCTGTGGAAGATATATAAAAGCTCAACAACTGTAGTTCAGGGTTATTTACAGGAGTATAAACATATTCCAAATCTTATCTTCTTTTACCCAATATCAAAAACTTGTAGTTAATACATCAAATTTGTGGTCAATGAAATGTTCTTAGTTCCAGCAACATATAGCAAGCAATTTGGGTTTTCAAGTAGTTTTAGCAACATTTTGAGGTAAAAATTGATTTGCCAATTGAAGTGAATTTTAGTTGCTGCACTGCTCAAGCTTTATTAAAATACTGAATTGTGAAACTTGCTTTTCATTGAGCTCAACAGGTTGGGACTGCTGTATTTGGCCAAGAGTTGTTGCAAAGACTAGATCTGTTCTGGCTAGCCTATGAGCTAGCAGATCGATTGCATTTGGTTTTGAATAGCTTAACAAAAGTATTTGAACTCTACAAGGCTAAGAGTACAGTGTCGCACGCTGAGTCTAAATGCAAATTAATTGAACTTTAATAGAGAAACAGAGAGTGAGGGAGAGAGAGAGAGATCTTTTTTTCTATGAAGGTAAGGTAAGGTGACAAGCAACCTTTAAGTTTCCTCATTAGCAAGAGTCTAGAGCCTTATGATTATATTAAAACTTAAAGAAAGGGCATACATAATTTTAGTTTCTAAACTTGTATTCCAAGTAAGTATTTACATATTCACCTAATTATTAAAATAATATTTAAATATAACTAAAAAATATAATACTACATTTTATCACTGATCCAGCATTGATTTTCCTTTAGTCTCTTCGAGGAAGAATAGAAGAGAGCCAAAACCAACAAATGCCACAAGACTTGAGCTCCACAGGGTGTGTGTGATGCCCCAATATTTCATGCAGAGTGGAAAGATCTTCAGAGACAGAAAAACAGTGCTGCTCAGCACGACCACAAATGCAGAGACAGCTACCGAACGGATCTAAAAATATCAAGGAAAGTTTTCGTATCAGAGATCTCTCTTATAGGATTTTGAATGTGGGCTTACCTTGGCTGGCATTAGTTCCACCAACACCACAAAAAGCACACCCACTAGACCAATGTTACAGAGAAATACATCCATGGATAACAGTAGAAGGGGCATCCAGCCAACTGAGGAGAGATCGTAGCGCTCGGCGAAATAGGTGAAAGCGCCAAAGGCAGCCAGACAAATGCCACAGCCCAGACTGGAGATCAAAAGCAATATCTTCCGACCAAATCTATCGCATAATAAAGTAGTTGTATAGGTGCCCACGATCTGAACGACTCCGATGATTATCGTGCACATTCCTATGTCCAAAGTAGTGTGTGAGAGGGTAAACACGTCCGACATATATGAAGCAAAGCAGAAGGTGCCAGTAAATTGATTCGTGAATATCAGCACAAGAGCTAGGGAATATGCCTTCAAGGCAGGTCGAGTCACTGTGAAAATGAAAACATTAAGGAAAATTTGTAGAAGGATATGCTGTTGGTTACTTACGGAAGTCTTTATAGTTAAAGGCATTCACATTCAATGCCCTCTCCTTGGTCAGTTTCAGTTTCATATCCTCGAACTCCAGCATAGAGCTTTTGTCATCATCCCTAATATTTTTATAATATCTAAAGGACTTTTCAGCAGCCCCAAATTTGCCTTTGTTGATCAAATGAAACGGCGTCTCGGGCAGAAAAAGATTGCTAATGAAATAGCAAATGGGTAGAGGAAGCACAAAGAAAGGTGCCAGATAATAGTCCACTTTTGTGGACAAGATATAGCCCATTAGAATGCCCATATTAACCGAGAGCATGACCATGGAGGCAAGGCGACCTCGTATCCTAAAAGTCATTAAAGGAATAATTTAAATATTGAGAGAGTAGTTTTAAAGGAAGA
Source organism: Drosophila leonis (assembly GCA_035045365.1). Classification (NCBI taxonomy): domain Eukaryota; kingdom Metazoa; phylum Arthropoda; class Insecta; order Diptera; family Drosophilidae; genus Drosophila; species Drosophila leonis. The sequence continues at coordinate 7,221,359 of JAWNPC010000830.1, forward strand.
CTTACTTGGCATCAGATATTTCGCTAATGAATATGGGCAGAACTATATAACCTCCTCCGCCTGTGACACCTGCCAAAAGACGAGCCAGGTACAAATACTCCACACTCTGAGCAAAGTAGGACAACAGCCAGAAGCACTAAAGAAAATTGAGTTATTGGGTAAGTGAGTTAAGGATAAGATTATGGATGTAAGGATAAGTCAATTACTCACTACATACGGCACAGTTAGAGCAAGCATAACAGGCTTTCGTCCTATACGATCCTGTAGTAAGCCAGCTAGTAAATTGCCAACGACACTGCCAATGCCCAGCAGAGACCCTATCCAAGAAATCTCCTCCACAAATACCTCGAAGCTGAGTGGTGAATTGGGAGTCTGCAAATCTCTCATCACAGGCGACATCCAACCGATGCCAATGCCATGAGCAAAAGTCGAGATGTTCACTAGAGAAGGAAAGAGTCAATTGAAAATCCGTTTATTTATCAAGTAAGTCTTATGAACGGGGCTCACCTAGAAACGTGGCCAGGAACTGATGACGATTTCTGCGGTTCAGCAGACTGTCCGAATGCTCAAGTCCTGTGCCCGTTGTCAACTTCATTGCGTTCTAACCAGCTGAAGCTCATGTCTTTGACTGACTGCAATTTGGTTTAAGAATAAGCTAATAAAGAGTATAATCTAAATTAGAAAGCTGTGTTTCTGACGTTTACACAACAACAGATAAAGGTTAGATAAGAGATTGTTTTTACAGCTTCTACTAAAAGCTGTATGTGTAAGGGTTAAGTAAAAATTAATTTATTGTAGTACTAACACATAATATATATAATTCAAGACTACTTGCCTTTAGTCTCAGCCAGACATAACAAAAATTATTCAAAAGTTAAGAGACTCGAAGCAGCTGATTCAGTTGTAGCAGAAACAATTTCAATGTGCACTTCCGACATACATAGGTGTGACTGGGAAACGGTATATAGAGAGACGTTTCAATTCTGTATACGAAAGGAAAGAGGATTAGACAGTTAGAGACTCTAAACAGGGAAATCATTAAAGCGTTCAAGAAGTTCGACGAACTATGTAGAGAGTCATGCAATCTTTTTTTAGCTTGGTGTATTTTTAAAAGGTGTTGTGAACTATCGGGAGTTAGAGAAGGCTTGTGAGTCTACAACTCTACAAAGCCTACGCACCATGCAATTATTCAACAGAATCTTCAAAATATTTTAACGAGCTTCTAAATTAATTCAAATTTATATTAAATGAAAAAACAAATGGTGAAATACCTCACAAAATGAAAAAACATTTAATTTTGCATATCATTGAAATTGTTTACTATAATGTGGCCAATATAATTGTAGTTCCAAGTTTATAAAACTCGCGCCAGAGCTGCTATTTCATTTTATGATGCAAATATTTGTCAAGATCTTTGGGAATTTCATCAGGTAAACAACGTGTGACAGTTTCTCTATTTGCGTTGTTTTCGAAAAAGCGAATATTAAGGAAGGTCAGTTGGTAGGCCATGGTAGCGTAATCTGTATCTGACAATTATCTGGCCTCACTTGTAGTGAAAACTTACGAGCGCAATACCGTATTCTCCTAAAAGACGACTATAAGATTTTGATTTAAGCTAAAGTATGAAAAAGTCTTGGTGATCTATGACCAAATGGAAATGGACAGACAGAGGAACAGGCAAATCAAATCTATTTATTCCTAATTTCTCATTTACAATGGGGTCAGGGTATGAATACCTTTACTAGCTGACAGTTCCAAAGTGGCTAAAGCAGCAGAGATAAGTCGACTATAAGAATTCACTTTCATGCTGATTAAAATATCAATTTCCGACTACAGAACTTTTGGATGATCGATAGTCAAAATTACAAATTTCTGTATATACAACTTTTAAGTAGAAGTCCTATGTGTGATCTCGAGTCGATCTCTAATTGTGACTTACGATCTACAATACATAGCTTAACTTTCATATAAAATGTTTCCATAAATTTTATTATAGTTATCCACTATCTATCCTCTACACTAGTTTATTAGGCTAAAAGTCATAAATACAAAATATAATCTCAGAATCTAACTAGGGATCCAGCATTGATTTGCCTTTAGTCTCCTCCAGAAAGAACAGAAAATAGACAAATCCAACAAATGCCACAAGACTCGAGCTCCACATGGTGTTCGATATGCCCCAATATTTCATGCAGAGTGGAAAGATCTTCAGAGATACGAAGACTGTGATGCTAAGCACGATCACAAATGCAGATAAAGCCTTCGAACGGATCTAAAAATGTATGAATATAGAGAATGTTTTTATATAAGAGTGACTTGAGCAACTTACCTTAGCTGGCATTACTTCCACCAGCACCACAAACAAGACGCCCACTAAACCAATACAGCAAAGAAACACATCCAAGGACAACAGTAGAAGGGGCATCCAGCCAACTGAGGAGAGATCGTAGCGCTCGGCGAAATAGGTGAAGGCACCAAAGGCAGCCAGACAAATGCCACAGCCCAGACTGGAGATCAAAAGCAATATCTTACGGCCGAATCGATCGCATAATAAAGTAGTTGTATAGGTGCCCATGATCTGAATGACTCCGATGATTATCGTGCACATTCCTATGTCCAAAGTTGTGTGTGAGAGGGTAAACACGTCCGACATATATGAAGCAAAGCAGAAGGTGCCAGTAAATTGATTCGTGAATATCAGTGCCAGAGCTATAGAATAAGCCTTTAAAGCAGGTCGAGTCACTGAGAAAATGTAAGGAATAACGATTAAAGAAGAAAGGAATTGTAGGTTCATGGCTACTTACGGAAGTCTTTATAGTTAAAGGCATTCACATTCAATGCCCTCTCCTTGGTCAGTTTTAGTTTCATATCCTCGAACTCTAGCATAGAGCTTTTGTCATCATCCCTGATATTTTTATAATATCTAAAGGACTTTTCAGCAGCACCAAATTTACCTTTGTTGATCAAATGAAACGGCGTCTCGGGGAGAAAAAGATTGCTAATGAAATAGCAAATGGGTAGAGGAAGCACAAAGAAAGGTGCCAGATAATAGTCAACATTTGTGGACAAGATATAACCCATTAGAATGCCCATATTAACCGAGAGCATGACCATGGAGGCAAGGCGACCTCGTATCCTAAAAGTCATTAAAGGAATAATTTAAATATTGAGAGAGTAGTTTTAAAGGAAGACTTACTTGGCATCAGATATTTCGCTAATGAATATGGGCAGAACTATATAACCTCCTCCGCCTGTGACACCTGCCAAAAGACGAGCCAGGTACAAATACTCCACACTCTGAGCAAAGTAGGACAACAGCCAGAAGCACTAAAGAAAATTGAGTTATTGGGTAAGTGAGTTAAGGATAAGATTATGGATGTAAGGATAAGTCAATAACTCACTACATACGGCACAGTTAGAGCAAGCATAACAGGCTTTCGTCCTATACGATCCTGTAGTATGCCTGCTAGTAAATTCCCAACGACACTGCCAATGCCCAGCAGAGACCCTATCCAAGAAATCTCCTCCACAAATACCTCGAAGCTGAGTGGTGAATTGGGAGTCTGCAAATCTCTCATCACAGGCGACATCCAACCGATGCCAATGCCATGAGCAAAAGTCGAGATGTTCACTAGAGAAGGAAAGAGTCAATTGAAAATCCGTTCATTTATCAAGTAAGTCTTATGAACGGGGCTCACCTAGAAACGTGGCCAGGAACTGATGACGATTTCTGCGATTCAGCAGACTATCCGAATGCTCAAGTCCTGTGCCCGTTGTCAACTTCATTGCGTTTAAACCAGTTGAAGCTCATGTCTTTGACTGACTGCAATATGGCTTAAGTATCATCTGAAATACAGTCTATAGTCTAGATTGGAAAGCTTTCCCACACAACAAGGTAATGGCAAGATAAGAACATTTGTTTACTACTCCCAGTAAAAATTGTGTGTGTTAAGGTTAAGTTAAAATTAATTTATTATCTCATACACAAATATGCGAAGCTCAATCTTCAATCATCGACTTGCCTTTAGTCTCTGCCAGGAATAACAAAAAGTAAATAAAAGTTAGAAGACTGGAAGCAGCCGAGAACCACATGGTAATCGATATGCCACCATAATGGAGCAGTAGAGGAAAAAGTTTCAATGTACCAAACACCAAAACGCTAAGGAAAACCACCGACATGGATGTGGCTAGGGAACGTATCTGAAAAGATTAGAAAAAGGATAAAGAAAATGTCAGATCTATATGGGAAAAGAAAGAGGCACAGAGAGTCGAGGCACTCTACAATTTTTAATTCTTCTTCTCTTATATTCATGTTAAAATATGAAATTTGGCAGCCAGAGTTAATCCTACCTTGGCGGGAAAGAGCTCGACGAGCACTACGAAGAATATTCCAATGAGTCCAATGTTACCCAAGTAGACTATAATTATCATCAGCACTAAGGGCACCCAATTAAGATAGCTCAGATCGTAGAACTGAGCAAAGTATGTGAAGCAACCAAAGGCGATGCAACCCAGAGCAACGCCTAATGTCGAGATCAGCATAAGGATGCGACGTCCGACAATGTCTACAAATATGGTCGAGGTATAAACGCCGACAATTTGCACGACGCCAATGATAATGGTGCAGATATTGACATCCAGAATAGAGCCCGATGCCTCGAATATGGTGGACATATAGTTGATAAAGCTGAAAATTCCACTAAACTGATAACCCGTGGAGAGCACGATGGAGCCAGCGAAGCCTTTCAGTGCGGGCTTGGTGACTAATGCACGTAGAATAAATATGCATAATATTCATAAAGTATAAATAATCGAAGCGTTACTCTTACTCAAATCCCTGTATGTTAAGGCAGTTCGGTTCTGCTCCTGCTGCGCATCGATGGCTAAGCGCAATTCGTCGAAGTTCGCCTTGGAGACCTGCTCCATGCCTCTCTTCTGGTTTTGATAGTACTTGAAGGAAGATTCAGCTGCATTCAATTGACTTCGCCTCAGAAGATATGGCGCCGTCTCGGGCAGAAAGAGATTGGCTGTGAAGTAAGCTATGGGCAAGATGATGGCGAGGAAGGGCACGATGTGATAAGCCAGGTAGGTGCTAAGTATATAGCCAACAAGTACGCCCAAGTTGACGGACAGCATGACCATAGAAGTCAAGGAACCCCGAATGCTGCAAGGCACACAATAAGATAAAGACATAGATAGATATATAAATGGCACATAAAGTGATAAAGATAGATACAAATATAGATTAGACACTTACCTGCTGTCAGCCACTTCGCTGATGTAGATGGGCACCACCAAATAGCCAGCACCGCCAGTGAAGCCGCATAGAAAGCGAGCCACATACAAATAGTATACATTCGAGGCGCAATAGATGAGAATCCATAAACACTTGAAGGACAATTCGATCGAACTTAGCTTTTAGGTGCGATAGAGAGGACTTACCGCATAAGGTCCTGCCAGCAGGTAGATGCAAAACTTTCTGCCCATTCGTTCCAGCAGAAAGGCTATAGTTAGGTTGCCCAACAGACTGCCCAGGCCCAGCATGGAGCCCAGCCAGGAAATCTCTGCGATGCTCACTTGAAAGTCAAGTGGCGTGTCGGGTGTTTGAATCTTGGTCAAAGTCGGCGACAGCCAGCCGATTCCCACGCCATGACCAAAGGTTATAATGTTGACTAACAGGATCTTGAGTTAAAGCTCAGATTTCCGAGAGGACAACATATGCCACGACTTACCTATGACAGTGGCCAACAGTTGGTAGCGCGTCCTCTCATTCAAGAGCGAATATTGCTTTAGTTTCGTCATTGTAATAGAGATTTGGAGACGTCTAAGCAATTGCACAGCCCGTGGCCGAATGCGACTTCGAGCATGAGCATTTGATCTAGAAAAGCTTAATTGATATTTTGCTAACTATAAAGCTATTATCGTATGTACATAGTCAATTGCAAGCGTATTACAAACTGTCAGAGTCTGCATCACACAGATGGTAGATCATATTAGACGAGTCAGACAATACTTATAGGATTAGTTGGGGATGGCATAAAGATAAGATGGCTGAGCGAGCGTCAATTACACAAGGAAAGTCACGAAAGTCATGAAAGGCATGAATGATAAGAATTGCTTTACCTGGGTCTATCAGAAATGGTGTGCTTAAGAAGAAGGCTTGTCTCTCTACTGCAATAGGGTTGTCAAGCACTATCAACATCTGAGGTTAATTATGAGAATGAGCATACATACTGTGAAAGATCAAAGGGTCGGTTGATCAATATTAGAATAATAGAATGATTTTCACACAAAAACTGACATAATTATTTATATTTGATAAGTAGTTGATAAATATTAATTAAAAAATACTCTGCACCTATAAAATGATAATGAATATAAATTAAATATAATATATTAAATTTAATTTTTATAAATAAAATATTTTATTATCATCTACCCACGCGGCAGTTTCAAGTGTATAATTTTATGATCTAAATATTTGTTAAGATTTTTGTGAATTTCATCAGGTAAACAACGTAAGACAGTTGCTCTATTTGCTTTGTTCTGAAAAGAACAGATACAGTTAAGGAAGGTCAGTTCATATATATTATAAACCATATACCTCTTCAGTGCGTGACTATTAATTTGTCTTTCTTATCAATATTAAGTGAATATTCCTCAACACAATATCGTATTCGCCTAAAAGTCGAATTTAAAATTTAGACATGGTTTAAGGCATGAGAACTAACAACCAGATTACATTTGATATTTAACATCTTAGGAGGAGCTATATAGCTGAACAGCCATTGATTCAGCAATAACTTAAGATTCAAATACCAAGTCCTGATTTATCAAGTTGAGAAAGATATTCTCTCTTCTTATATAATATAACATTCAAATTATTGTTATATATTTTGAATGTCTCGAACCATTCAATTTCAGTAGAAATTTCCAGTTGACCCAAGCTAAATTTAATCTCAGATTAAATATTTCCATGTCATATTTGATTAAAATTATCTACTCTCTCTGATAAAAGATTTGTACATTATACAAATATACTTTATTTAATAACTAAAAATTATAAATTAAGCATTAATCTCATAATCTTTCTAAGGATCCAGCATTGATTTGCCTTTAGTCTCTTCCAGAAAGAACAGAAAATAGACAAAGCCGACAAACGCAACGAGACTCGAGCTCCACATGGTGTTCGATATGCCCCAATATTGCATGCAGAGTGGAAAGATCTTCAGAGATACGAAGACTGTAATGCTAAGCACAATCACAAATGCAGAGACAGCCACCGAACGGATCTAAAAATATTGTTTATTCAAAAGTTATTATATTATTTAAAAGGGAACTGTGTAGAGACTTACCTTGGCTGGCATAACTTCCACCAGCACTACAAACAAGACGCCCACCAGACCTATATTACAAACAAATACGTCCAAGGATAACAGAAGAAGAGGCATCCAGCCAACTGAGGAGAGATCGTAGCGCTCGGCGAAATAGGTGAAAGCGCCAAAGGCAGCCAGACAAATGGCACAGCCCAGACTGGAGATCAAAAGCAATATCTTGCGACCAAATCTGTCGCATAATAAAGTAGTTGTATAGGTGCCCACGATCTGAACAACTCCGATGATAATCGTGCACATTCCTATGTCCAAAGTTGTGTGTGAGACAGCGAAAACATCCGACATATACGTCGCAAAGCAGAAAATGCCACTAAATTCATTGGTGAATATCAGCATCATAGCAGTGGCATAAGCTTTTAAGGCGGGTCGAGTAACTGCAATAAGGGAAAAGAATAAAAAATGAAATCAGAATTGGTATTTAGCTCTTACCAAAGTCTTTGTAATTGAAGACGTTCACATTCAGTGCCCTCTCCTTGGTCAGTTTTAGTTTCATATCCTCGAACTCCAGCATAGAACTTTTGTCGTCATCTTTGATATTTTTATAATATCTAAAAGACTTTTCAGCAGCCCCAAATTTGCCTTTGTTGATCAAATGAAACGGCGTCTCGGGGAGAAAAAGATTGCTAATGAAATAGCAAATAGGTAGAGGAAGCACAAAGAAAGGTGCCAGATAATAGTCAACATTTGTGGACAAGATATAACCCATTAGAATGCCCATATTAATCGAGAGCATGATAAACGAGCCAAGGCGCCCACGTACTCTGTTAACAAATCATGAAGTATAATAATATCAATGGTAACTTATTAAGCACACTTACTTGGCATCAGATATTTCGCTGACGAACATGGGTAGTACGACATAGCCGCTTCCACCTATAACGCCAGTCAAGAAGCGCGCTGTATACAAATACTCCACGCTCTGAGCGAAGTAGGACAACAGCCAGAAGCACTAACATAATCGTAAATTAGTTGGCTTCCAAGATGGGTTTCCAGTTGCTTCCCCCTACTCACCACATTCGGTATGGCCAGAGCTAACAAAATAGGCTTCCGGCCAATTCGATCCAGCAGAAAGCCAGCCAGTAAATTTCCAAAAAGACTGCCAACACCAATCAGTGAGCCGATCCAGGAAATCTCCTCCACATATACCTCGAAGCTGAGTGGTGAGTCGGGAGTCTGCAAAGCTCTCATCACAGGCGACATCCACCCAATGCCAACGCCATAAACAAAGGGCGATATATTCACTAGAAAAGTGAGGGACATTGGAATGGAATACTCAAGAAACATCTGAGCCTTAAGTGCCTCGCTCACCCAGAAACGTGGCCAGAAATTGGAATCGATTTCTGCGACTCAGCAGGCTATCCGAATGCTCAGTCACTGGGCTCGTTGTCAACTCCATTGTGCTCTAACCAGTCTGATTGCTTATCGTTGACTGAAGCTCAAAACATGCTTTAGCCTTGCCCCGATCCAGCAACAGATGATGCCTAGATAAGACATTTTACTAGTTCTTCTAGTAAAAGTTTTGCATGCCAAGATAAAGTCAAAATTAATTTATTACAGCTTAGCCAGGCACCCAGACATACTTTCTGCTCATGCGCTCCAGCAAAAAAACTCAATTTGATATCCAGCAAAAAAACCTTATCGACGCCCACTGGAAAGTCGAGGCACGTGTCGTGGCCTACGCCAACGAGAAAATTTTATAATGTTGGCTAAAATATCATATTTAAAAGGTAAGTCCAAGCATTAGATAAAAATCTTCCATTGACTGTTGTCAAGAGTAGGTAGCGAAGACTTCATGTATGTTCACATTGTGTATATGTATATCCTACGGAGAGACAGACGGACAGCAAGGCAAAACTAATATACTCTATTCACTTTGTGAACGAATATAAAAATGCCTGCTTGAGGCAATTCAACAATAGTTAAGGCATACGTTTTTCGTGATATAAAGATTAAGTGACTAAACTGGCGTTAATTTCGCAAGGAATAATAATCACTATCCATACCATTTAGAATGATATATATACAAAAGAAGGCGTGTCTGTCTGTTGCGATAGGGCTCTTATGACACTGTAACGAGATATAAGCTTATAATCACCTGTTGGAAAAGGTGGGTTTCCAGTTGCTTCCCCCTACTCACCACATTCGGTATGGCCAGAGCTAACAAAATAGGCTTCCGGCCAATTCGATCCAGCAGAAAGCCAGCCAGTAAATTTCCAAAAAGACTGCCAACACCAATCAGTGAGCCGATCCAGGAAATCTCCTCCACATATACCTCGAAGCTGAGTGGTGAGTCGGGAGTCTGCAAAGCTCTCATCACAGGCGACATCCACCCAATGCCAACGCCATAAACAAAGGGCGATATATTCACTAGAAAAGTGAGGGACATTGGAATGGAATACTCAAGAAACATCTGAGCCTTAAGTGCCTCGCTCACCCAGAAACGTGGCCAGAAATTGGAATCGATTTCTGCGACTCAGCAGGCTATCCGAATGCTCAGTCACTGGGCTCGTTGTCAACTCCATTGTGCTCTAACCAGTCTGATTGCTTATCGTTGACTGAAGCTCAAAACATGCTTTAGCCTTGCCCCGATCCAGCAACAGATGATGCCTAGATAAGACATTTTACTAGTTCTTCTAGTAAAAGTTTTGCATGCCAAGATAAAGTCAAAATTAATTTATTACAGCTTAGCCAGGCACCCAGACATACTTTCTGCTCATGCGCTCCAGCAAAAAAACTCAATTTGATATCCAGCAAAAAAACCTTATCGACGCCCACTGGAAAGTCGAGGCACGTGTCGTGGCCTACGCCAACGAGAAAATTTTATAATGTTGGCTAAAATATCATATTTAAAAGGTAAGTCCAAGCATTAGATAAAAATCTTCCATTGACTGTTGTCAAGAGTAGGTAGCGAAGACTTCATGTATGTTCACATTGTGTATATGTATATCCTACGGAGAGACAGACGGACAGCAAGGCAAAACTAATATACTCTATTCACTTTGTGAACGAATATAAAAATGCCTGCTTGAGGCAATTCAACAATAGTTAAGGCATACGTTTTTCGTGATATAAAGATTAAGTGACTAAACTGGCGTTAATTTCGCAAGGAATAATAATCACTATCCATACCATTTAGAATGATATATATACAAAAGAAGGCGTGTCTGTCTGTTGCGATAGGGCTCTTATGACACTGTAACGAGATATAAGCTTATAATCACCTGTTGGAAAATTACGCAGCATTCTATAAAGTCGCATATAAAGTAGAAGAAAACAGGGTAATGGTTATAGTACGCATTGAATATAATTATAAAAATATAATTGTTAGACTTGGCACATTGCATTGAGATATTTCCTCCAATTGCTTTAAGAAGCGGCTTCGTATTGAGTACGGTTAGTTCGTATATGGGACATAATCATTCGATGATTATATCTACATATATATCTCTAGCTATTATCTGAATTGATATATATGAAATGCTTAGCAACCCAAATCCAGATTCTCCTATAAGTAGACTTTAAAATTTATATTTGTGCTTAGCTGCCTCTGTCTTCGTTTATAACTATAAAGTTCTTCCCTCTCTCTCTTAACTTTACTACTCTCACTCCACGTGTACCTACATCTGTCTATATCTTTCTTTCACTTTCAATGTCTATTTCCCTCCCTCTTCGTGTATCTTTCAATTATGTCTCTGTCTCTCTCTCTGTCCCTCCCTCTCTCTCTCTCTCTCTCTCACTCTCTCTCTCTCTCTCTCTTCGATTATCCCTAGATTTTTCTATCTCTCTCTCTCTCTCTCTCTCTGCCTACCCCACATAGATCTTTTCATCACTCTCTCTGTCTCTTTTTCTCAATATATTTAACTAGCTATCAAAATCGCTCATTTCTGAGGCACCTGCACTGCATAGAATACATAAAGCTGCGCTCAGGTCATAAAGATGGTTAGGAATCTAGTAGGAATTTTGTAATCTAATCAAAGAGGGCGTTTATAAGTCACAGACAGACACAAACACAGAAGGCAAGTTCAAGGGGAAGCTGTTGGCCAACGGGCAGACAGTTAGCCAGATTGTTACGCCTGACTAGATTTATGACAAAGACGCAACTTGTCTGGCATATATGTAAGTGTAGTGCATACTCGTATAAATGCACTTGATCTTGTAAGATGCCTATAATATTTAATATTGTAAGACACGTAGAGATAAAAAACAATTCACAATTCACTAATAACAAATAACTATAAGATGGCTAAAATGGTTTCGATTGTCTTGCCCCTCGTCTCGGGCAGAAAGATGGCAATGAACAAAGCTCCGGCGAGAGTGCAGCTGGCGAAGAACAGCACAGTCCCATGCATGCCCCACGCAGCGGTCAGCAGCGGAATGAGCTATAGGAATGATATATGCCTTAATATCGTTTAAGATCTAGTGGAGTACTGGGCACCTACCTTAATGGCCAGCATGGAGAGCAGCCACAGCACAGACATCAGCACCATGATGGCCGTGCTGCGTATCTTGGGTGGCAAAATCTCAGAGATGACTAGAAAAGGCAGCGTCAAGAGACCCCACGAGGCGATGAACAGCATGAAAGAGAACGCCGCAATGGGCACCCAATCGAAACCGGACGTATCATATTGAAGGACCTTCAGGTAGCTGTGACTAGCCATGATCAGCTGACTGAGGCAAATGCCAACTGCCGAAATGAGCAGCAGAAGCTTGCGACCTGCGCGCTCCACTAGCAGTGTGGACACATAAGAGCCCACCAGCTGAATGACGCCCACAATGATGGCGGAAATAGTGGGCGACAGGCTGGAACCGGACTCTTCGAATATCATTGCCGTATAGTTGAGCATGGCAAAGCAGCCGCAGCCCTGATTAGCCATCAGCACGCCCAGTCCAATGACCAAGGCCTTACGCGTCTTTCGATCAGCTGAAAATGAGATTTGGAATTAGTTAAGATTGGATTAGTTGAGCAATTGCAGCAGAGGCTACGGCTAGCTTGAAGATGTGACTATGGCTGTGGAAGGACTCAAGTTGAGACTAGCGAGTATCTCAATGGCTGCAGAAGAGGGCCTGAGGTTATGAATTGAAGAAGGTACCAAATATTGGTGATCAACAATTAAAGGAACTAAGAACTTGCTAAGCAATTGAAGGAGAGCCTTGCATGAGCTTAGAGCTAAGCAAATGCTAAGGCTAGCTTGAAGCTCAATGGAAGGCGAGGTAAAGCCACAGCTAGCTCAGGGCCTCTCATATGTATTGAAAAGAAGACTTAGACCTCAATAATTCAAGAGGGAGCAACAATTAGCTTCAACTACTGAATGAAAGCTATTCCAGTCCCACTGGAAAGCCTAAATAAAACTTGTTAAGTAAAGAATATGCTAAGACTAGCTTAAAGCTCAACAACTGATTGTGAAGTTAAAACTAGCTGAGAGCATTTCATTTCTGAGTTCCATTGGAGCTAAGAAATTGAAGAAAAGGCTAAGCCAGAAATTGCTTTAAGTAAAGCCTTACCAAAGTCCGCCCAGGTCACCGCACTGTCATCGACATCCGCATCGTCTGCCTTCTCGGGTGCGCGCAGCTTATGCAGCTCCAGCTGCAGCTGCTCGCTCAGCTCTTTGGAGGGACGAGCGCGTATATTGCGATAGTAGCGCAGGGCGTCCTCTGCCTCGGACAACTTGTGTCGCTGTGCCAAATGCTGCGGAGTCTCAGGCATAAACCAGAAGCAGCCCACATACACTAGGGACAACGTAGAGACAATCCAGGCGACTGTCGCATAGTTGAAGTAGTAGCCCAAAATGAAGGCAACCAGCACGCCAAAGTTGCAGGTGAGCACCAGCAGAGTGCCTAAAATGCCCCTCACACTAAATGCCAATCAATCCATTAATGAAGGCAACTATAGAGGGCTTCACTGTACTCACCTGTCCTCTGCCAGCTCAGCCGTGTAGACTGGTATCACACCAAAGCAGCCGCCACCTGCCACTCCACCTAAGAAGCGAGCTGCTATCAAGTGGGTGGGATTTCTTGCATACGGTATGCCAATCCAGCCCAGCTGCAATAAAAACGACATCATGTAACTAAATCCGGAATTCTGTTTTACACTTTGCTTACCAGCGAGGGCAATGCCACCCACAGCATTGAGCTCTTGCGACCGATTTTGTCGGCCAGCCAGAGGAACAATATGTTGCCAACTAGACCACCGAGGCAGAGAACCGAAGCCACATTGCCCTGATCCTGCTTGGTCAGCGGACCCGTCTCCAATGGACTCGCACTGCTGCTCAACTCTAGAAAACTGGACGAAGGCCAACCGCAATAAGCGCCAAAGGAAATGGACACAATATTGACTAAAATATGCAAAGCAACAAACAAATTGAGTAAGTTTGAAGATGTTGAATAGAAAATGTTCAATTATCATAAATGTAATGATAATATAAGCATGTAGTATGAGCTCTGGTTTTTTTACAAACATTTTTTTGTATCAATGAATTTTTATATTAAATGAATATTTTTATATATTTTTTTTATAATTAAAAAGTAATTTTAAAAAAATTTTTCATAATTAATTTTATTTAATTATTACTGAACTTTTAAAAATTTTGTTATATGTAAATGGTATTTTTTTAATGATATGATAATTTCTTGAAATAATTTTATTTGAATAAATATATTTTATTAATTATATTTTATTAAAAGTATGAAGATATTTCATTTATTTTTTGTTATTTTTTTATTATTGTTATTATTTGTTTATATTTTTAAAATATTTAAAGAGTAATTTTTGATATTATTGTTTATTCTAATTTATTTTCATTAATCAGGAATGATAATATTTTTTTTATTATTTATTATTTATATAACATTTTAATGTTTTTTTATGTGTTCAGCAACAAAAACATGAACAGTTTCCATAGATCAAAGTCTTGATTTGTCATGTATCTACATATGTACATCCATACGTACTTATATATTTATAAAAAATAAATAAATAAAAAATAACGTGAATTTTTAATTAAAAATGTTGTATTATTTTATATTTTATGAATTATTTATTTAAAACATATTTCAAAAGCACATTCAGATTACAAAGGTAGTCTCATGGCACTTGGTTGGATTTCATAATAATATATACATATATAATATATATATATATTTAATAACTTTTCTTTTATTGACGTATCATGTCAGTTTATGTAGGCTATTAAAAGCGCATTAAAAGATAAATCCGACTGCTGGTTCCATAAAATGTTCACAATTTACTTTTGAAATTGTCTTTTTCCGCTTTAACAATAATTTTAACATACATAATTTATATGATTCATTTATGATTCATTTGTGATTAATTGAAAAGCAAAAACCGATTATTTCTGTAATATCAGTTTTCGTTTAATTGCGTTAAGCTATTTTCTTTGTGTTTTTAAATGTGCAAAAGCCGTTTTAATCTCCTTTTTTCAGGTATTTTTATTTTTTTTTTCTAGACTTTGGGACAGAGGCTTTATTGCTCTCCCACACAGAAGCACTTCAACATTCATTTTAATTTCACTTTTTTTATCCTTTCACAAATTGATTTAATTGGGTTTTCAGAAACGATTTACAAACCAAATATTGCAGCTAGATATTGGTGTTTCACACTGCCTTTTGCGTCCATGTTGTAATTTGTTCCTTATCCAGTTATGGCAAGTGATGCGTTCATTATCCTTTTAGCAGGTGGGTTTTGCAGATGGGCTCTGCTGCCTGGGGTAATGCTCGTAGCGAACTAACCGGGCGCAGTCGCTGCATGATAACTTTTATATATGCCATTCAAATCGCACACATAACGAGTAGAGATTGTGAAGCTAACCGGAGATACAGAGCTGCAGAGCACGCTCACATATGGGAAAACAAACTGAACGGATTGTTGTTATCACTCAACTATTATGCTCTCAGCTCTCAGCTGTAACTACGAACATCAACAACAACAACATCAGATATTCTAATTGCATACAGTCCAGACTGTCGATGCGCTTTGTTTTGTCAACTACTTTCATTATAACTGAAATCATTTTGTACTCTACCCATCAGAGTCAAACAGATGTGATTGGCCAATAGGACCTAGCTCGGTCTAGGGTAAAGCTAAAGTATATTGAATATTTTGTAGAGATTCTGCTATTTGTATAATATAAAATATATATATATTTTAAAAATATATAAATATATGTGTGCATCGTATATAGAAAAGAAGAAGGAACCATCCAACTGGTCTACGAATGCGACAAGTGTCAGATCGAATAACTTAATTGCTCATAAATGTTAGTCAAAAGTGTTTAAATGTTTAATTTGGTTATATATCTCTATGTATATCATAAGTATAATGAAAGATTGTATATTAAACATTATAAATATATAAGATATTCATAATTTAGTCTTATATATAGTACGAAAAAGTTTAAAAAATAACACAAAAACTTTAAAAAATAAAATCTTTATTATATATTTCAACTGATCAATTATTCCATATTTCATATGCTTATTATAGTAAACTGAAAGAGTATTAAATTTAAACGATTAAAGTTGATATTGGATAGATTTAGTATAGATTCATATGTAGACACAATTGGAATAAAACAGCTAGAGAATTTAAATTTCGTTTTATTCAAACATAACTGCGCTTTATTTATATTTGTTTTTCTCTTCATATTATATACAATATTTACTATTTTTCCTGTTGTGATATGTGTTTGAAATAGTAAATGAGGAACACGCGTTGGCCGCACTGAATAGAGGAGCGTCATTGTCGTAGAACTCTATCGGCGGCTGTAGTTAGTAGTTGCCGAGCAGTTGCTGCTGTGCTTTAATCACGTTTTCATGGCGCTCTCATATCAGTAGCCCAAAGATTAAAAACTCTGTGTGTGTGCGGCGAATACTCTAAATTTTAATCAGATGGGAGTGTACGCTAGGCAAACAAGGCGACACAATAATGAAGAGCACATCTATCTATCTATCTATTGTGGAATCGTTAATGTTTAAGAAAAGAAAATGTATTGCTTTGGACTGATGTTCGAATCTTAAGAGATGCTAAATTATAATATTAGTTTTTATACCCTGAACCCATTGAAAATGGGAAATCAGGGTATAATGTTTTTGTGAAAATGTATGTAACAGGCAGAAGGAGACATGGCAGACCCCATAAAGTATATATATTCTTGATCAGCTCGACAAACTGAGTCGATATAGCCATGTCCGTCTGTCCGTCCGTCCGTCCGTCCGTCCGTCCGTCCGTCCGTCCGTGTGAACGCAGTGATCTCGCAAACCACAGAAGCTAGAGATCTGAAATTTGAAATGTATACTCGTGTATATCCTACGCAGTACGAGTTTATCATTTTTTTTCGATAACTCATCCCATTTCCTTATTATCGATAAAAATCGATAACTTTTCTTCGTTTTTGAATACCGTTATAGCTATAGATTTCAGATTTACTGTGTGTATTCGTGTAATGAATACAAACATTTTGCAATTTTTGGATTTTGGATACCACGCCCCCTTCCCCCCAAATTTGAAAAAAACGTATTTCAAATACTAGAGACTTGTGCTTTGGCAAATACATACATATGAATGTTATTATTACGCTGTAAAAGTTTGATCACGAAAGTCCATCTAGAAGCAAACCTATTCAACAAATAAGTTTCCAAAATATAGCCCATACTGCAGCCCAAGCGCTGCCCGCGCGCAGTCGCTGCGTTAACTGCGCAGTAGCAGAGAAAGTGCTTGTGCGTGCGTGTGCATGTGTGTGTGTGTGTATGTGTTGTTTGTGTGTATGTATAATATATATAAAAGAATCGTAAAATGATTTGAATATCGCATCTTCGCAGGGTTCAGGGTATCTCTTAGTCGAGCAGTCTCGACTAGAGCACTCTTACTTGTTTTTTTTTAATATTAGAAAATGATATTCTGTGTAAATATTAGAAGATCACAATAATAATAATAATGAAATACACAAATGATATTAATGCTTAGGATAACAATGAAAGTTATGTGATATGATATTTATAGTTATTCTGAAACTGATAATGAAAGTTGCAATGCCAATGATAAGGCTAATGATAATAATCATTTGATTGTTTCTTTGTGGATGAAAATGCCTTATGCACCGTCAGTCAGAAGACAACTCTGAGTATTTGTTGCTCATCGATTATTGCTGATTCACACCTTGGAACCAGGTGCCCCATTAGTTTAGAAGGCTCTTCTCTAGCTTAACACTATTCTCAGTGTTCCTGCCTCCGAGTCTCAATCTTCCTCCGCAATACCTTTTCGATAAAGTCAGACTCAAATGAAAAGACAATGACAATGATAATGTTAATGACTTGCTTATAATAATCATAATACAAATATTTACAATGATAATTATAAACCATATGATATATATTAATAATAATAATGATTATGATAGTTACCCTTTAGTCACCTGCTCATAAATTTCTCTGAGTTTAATCTATTTTCATGTTCCATTATAAATTTAAAACCATTTTTATCCCTCTTCCTGATTTGGAATACCTTAAATACTTACCAATTTCACTTCTAGGAAAACCAGAATATTCTATGCAATGAAAAAAATTTGACGCTAGATTAGATAAGTTAAGACAGTGGCAATATGAATTTCATCAGGGCTGGCGCCACTTCGGATCAGTTTTCATGTAGATAAGCCATGAAGTTCAAATACCTCAAATGCCAAAGCATAATGAGAAGAAAAAAAACGAGCGCCACTCTTAATTAACTTGTGCTTTACTTATATTAAGCCTAATTGTAATTTAATTGTTCAGATGTTCGAAGAAATGTGCCCATTGATAGCACTTGCCACCTTGGCCACGCCCTCTTGGCCCACATAGCCCAGTTCCCGTTGCACGGCCGATGGACGGCGATTGCGTGTCTCCGGCAGCAGAGGCAACGAAATGAGTCCCACGAATATGGAGGCGCCTGCAAACACCCACAGATAGAGCACCAGACCAGGTCCAATTGGCGACTTAACCGCATTGAAACCCTGATTTCCATGACAAAATGTATTTGCATTAGTGAGATTTCCACAAACTCCCAAATACTTCACTTCACTCACCTCAATCATGCCGAAGAGCAGCAGCCAGGCAATGCCCGACGCCACTGAATAGAGCAAGTCGTGCAGCTGTCAAAAACCATTTCGTAGAAAATATTAATAATATGTTATTAAAGACGGCAAACTGTAAGGCGTGAGACTAAGTTCTTAAGAGCCTACATAAGTTTCAGCTTGTGTACAGGCTTACTTTTGCGTATTTGTGGCAAAGGGCTTAAAGTTAGTTAAGCTCGTATGTGAGTAAGTAATTGGAAAGCTCTGCCTGCCACGGTAATGAAATACACTCAGCGAAATCTAATGACAGAATTGGTCCAACTTTACTTTCACTACTCTGCCTACAAAATGTCATTAGTGTGTGAGTTGTTAAGCATGGACGAACATTACTAATATATAACTATTAATTAAATTTAATTGACGTTAATTAATTTATTTTCTTAAAAAAAATGTCGAAGAGAATCTCATTGATTAAATTTAAATTATGGAATTAAAATTCAATTTGTATAAATTAAGAATTAACTTCAATATTATTAATATTATATTCATATTAAATATACAATCAAATTCAATTTGTTTAGATTCATTTTAAAAATTTTAAAACTGTTGAAATTATTCAAAATTATTGTTAAATATTCAATTAAATTCAATTTATTTAATTTGGGAAATAGTTGTAATTTTAATTTTAGTAAATCAATAATTATTTTCAATTAATTAAAATATAAATAGAAAATTATAATTTTAATAACACATTTAATTTAATATAATTATATTATTTATTATATTATTATATTAAATATGAATTGTAAATTTAGTAATATATTGAAAATAACGAAATTTAATCAATTCTTGAAATTTAAATTAAATTTAAATAAACTCAAATGAAAATTGGATTATGGATTTCAATCATTCAGTAAAATGTTATAAATCAATTGTTGTGTCGCCACAAAAAGTAGGCTACGTATTTTTTTCTCAATTAATATTTTCCAGTTTGTGCCATTTGACTGAATTTAACCTGGGCAAACAATACGAATGCATTCCAGAAGAATTAACGGCGGGTTAATTAAAAAATATGAACAGCAATGCGTCAATGCACAGCATTGGCATTTGCATGATACGAAAGGCGTGACTATTTGGAATTTTATAAAAATATTTCTATAGCCGTTGGCTATAACCGACTATATAATGCACTCTAGTGTTAATCTTTAAGTTAATCTTTAACTCAGTCAGTCAGTTAGTTAATCTGTGTTTTGGATCTAGTTCTATTTTTCAGCTGTGTTATAGACATAGTCTAGTAAAACAAAAATAAAACACCAATAATATATTCTCTCTTACCTTTGTGGGCAGCACCTCGCTGCTGACGACAGCGGCCAATGGATAGAGCCCGAAGCTAACGAAGAATAGCTGAATGGCAAGTAGGACAATGGGCAAATAGCGTTCGCACCAGATGCCCAGAGACCAGCTCTCATGGAGGTGCTTGAAAAAGGCCAGAGCGATGACTGCAACAGCAGCCAGCAGCGAGGAGAGACAGAGCAGTAACTGAAAGACATCCAGCAGATGCAATGAAACTGAAAATGAAGAGGGAACGAAATGGCTTTACCTTGCGTGGCATTTTGGGGCCAATGAGTCGTGCAAAGAGGGCGCCCACACACTGCGCTATGGAGAGCAGGACATAGTTCAACTCCATCGTATAGCCAGTGCGACCTAGAAAGTCGGCAGCATAGTTCAGCTCCACGAAGACGCCGCTCAACTTGGCGCAGATTGTCAGAAGAAAGCTAACGCCGATCAGACGGATGATATAGCTGTGCGAATAGTGCTCCGAACCTATGCCCTTGCCTTTACCTTGCATCTCGGCCTTGAATTCGGATAGCTCCTGCAGATACTCGGGCTTCTCGCGATCATCTATATCACGTATGCCTCGATACCAGCGAAGGGACTTTTCCAAGGCCGGCAGATTACCTTTGCGCATGTAGTAATGCGGACTCTCCTGCACGAAGGGAAAGCACAGAGAGAACACACAGGACAGCAGACAGCCGACAATATTTACATAAGCGTAGGGCAAGTAGAAACCTAGCACAAAGCCAAGGAGTATGCCCAAAGTGCGCCACAGTTCGATTGTAAAGGTCAGACGGGCGGCCTTCTCTCGAGTCTCTGCAATTTCATTGATGAAAATGGGCAGCACTACAAGTGCGGCGCCAGCTGCCAAGCCGCCAAACATGCGTGAGGCATAGATGTGAACGATATTGAAGCCGAAGTGTATGGTGAACCAGCTGAACTGAAAAAGGAGAGATGACAGTTATTTTTAATCTATAACATGAAACATCCGAAATTCTGGTTTGAATTCGATTAGTTATCGATAGTCAATCGTTCCTTTCATAGTCCTGATTAGTTCATTTATTATATGAGTTCCGCAGTTCATGAACGATTTCAACTATCCAGTGGCTCATAAACGATTCATATTCGTCAGCTTATGATAGACAGCTGGATATATCTTGGTTCATGAACGACTTAGTAGCTCAAAAGAAGCGCTTTAAGCTTTTTGTTTAAATTAAATTCTGCATTCTAGCAGAAAAGAAGTATTCTTTGCTATGAAATTCTCTCAGGTGTTTGGATATACTTATATTCAATCGAATTTTAAATAAAAATCATTACTTACAATTTGTAGCAATCCACTGCAGAGCAGCACGGACTTGGGACCGATGCGAATGGCCAGGCAGCCGGACAAGGCGGCTCCAACGGCAGCGCTCAGAAAGAGGTAGCCAGTTAATAGGGCAGTGCCCGTTGGGTCTGTGACTGTGTTGAGGGGCGTTCGCAGCTCCGATTCATAGAGATCCATGTGAGCGGGTGTAATGCCAAAGAGAACGCCAAAGTTGAAGCATAGCAAATTACCTGGGAAATTTAATATTAATAATAAATTTAAGTCGATATTGTCAGCTTAGTCATATATTTAAGATCTGAGATTTACCCACCAACGGCTGTGGCCACGCTTTGGATGGCGCCTCCGCTGACTCGCTTGGGCAGGCACATGATGAAGTCCTCTCGTATTCAAATTTCCACAGAGTTGTTGTAGATGGAGCTGCATGAAAACTGAGAAGGTTTTATTGCATGTGCTGCCCCTTTTATGGTAGATTTATCTGTCGCGTATTCGTTATCTTGAATAATAAGCGATAAGCGACTGCAAGGCAGTCTGCTGCTGTGCGCAACATTTTGCTGTGGACCGTAGCTGGAGGCTCAGTTGTCGGGGCCAGCTTTTTAGATGTGGCAGATTTGTATATACACTTATATATATTTGCACAACGTGAGTCCACAAATGATGCCGCGACAAAATGCCTGTGTCTGACTAAATGTTTTGGCTACGGTTGGAGAAATCTGTTTTTAACCTACAGCAGATAACCTTACCCAAGCCAAAATACGTCTACGTTAGGGTTATTCAGGCACTGAGGCGCAACTTAATTAATTGCTGTACGCAAACTTATTCTTGACAAATGGAAAAGCAATTAATTTCAATTAAAATCAATTGTGGACAAAGTACTGAAATATTTCTTTAATTGTCGATAACATATATCACATATTCCATATAATATTTATTTTTATTCTACAAGTGTAACTTCATAGTGAAGCATAGTAGAGCTTAAATAATTTTCAAATTGCAATTTAGAACATTTGAGTTCAATTAAATTAGCGCACTTTCAATGATCGTTTCTTATCGAATATGTAGGCTAAGTGGTCAAGCACGATAGAAGCTGTCTGATACGACAGTCAGCTGTTGTGCACAGCATAGTCTATCAAACAGTTATCGGACAGCCGCCACCTTAGTCTTTAGATCAGTCTAAATGCCGGGCAAATTTTAATTGTGTTTATTATGTTATTAAAATGACAGACCTTTGGTGCAACGCTTATGCAGCTAATGAAGCTATTCGGCAAGACAAGGACGTTAGTGCTGCTGACTATCAGAATGCTTGGCGTAAGCAAAAGTTGCTGTTGGCACATGTTACAAGGTAAGTAACGATGAGACAAGATGAGACACGTTCAGCTGCAAAACAGAATCTTCTCAATTTAAAGCAATTTAAGTGAAGCTATCCGTTATGAGGTGCTTAAGGAACATCAAGAAACATTAGCGAATTCCAGTAGTACAGAAATCTTTATAAATGATTGTCTCACTGGATGCCAAAAGTTGCTGACGGCGAGTCGACGTCGAAAACCCGCTGCTGGGCTGCAGTTGGAATGCCTGGAATGGGACGAGCCTGCTGACAGTTCGTTCGATCATGAGTGCCATGGAAAATATGAAAGCTGCATGCGTGATGAAATAACAATTGACTTGCAAAAGCCCCAGAAATTAATAGTGCCAGCCGCAGGAAAACCATTATTGACTACAGTTACGCCTCCTATGTCCGCAGCAGCCACGCCTTCCACAGCACCAGTGTCAGCTGGTGGCTTTCGAACAGCACGTGAACAGTTGTTGTTGCACGATATGCAGGTAAATACTCTGAAAAAAAAAAAAAAAACTGACGGGCCTTTCCATTGATGTTAGGCTTACAGCGGCTGCCTCTCTGGCCAGGACAGCTAACTGTCGTAGCAGACAGCTTTCGTCGTTTTTTCATTGGATTAGTAAAATCGGTGAAACGGGATCTTTCTAACAGAATTTTTTCATTTTGATTCAAATATTGTTTAGGGCTTAGCCTTGTAAAAGAAAAAAATCAAATAGTATGTGTACATATGGCAGATGCATGTTGTGCAGGTAAAAGTGTTGTTCCAGTTGCTGTAAAGTACAAATATTTTTGTTGATTTAGAGAATTGCATATAGTATTTCTCTATATTCTGTATATTTCTATTTTATATATAAATATGCATATGATTTTTTATTTATATTGCAGAAGAGCAAACAAAATGTGCAGCTTCCACCTGGTTCAGCCCACAAAAATATGATGGACTACAGAAAAAAATCACTCGGGGTACGTGGACGCAATGTAAATGCCAACTTTGTGCACCCCATTGGCCAAAGTGAGCCGTAAGTCTTAGCCTGCAGCTATTTAGAAGTCGTCTAATATGAACCAGATTTATTCTTGTAGAAATGCTTCAGCTGCGCCAGCCAAGCAATCCGTTTCGGCAACACCTGCTGCACATGTGCTACCTGCTCCGCCGTCCTTGGCACACTTGGATCCTCTTATGGTTGATCAAATATTGCGAGAGAGTATGCACAAATACAAGCCCATAACCTGGGAGGATATAGCTGGCTTGGACTATGCCAAGTCCACGTTTATGGAGACCATCATACACCCATTGCAACGTCCCGATTTGTTCAAGGGCGTCCGTCGGCCGCCACGAGGGGTTTTGCTGTTTGGTCCACCTGGGACGGGCAAAACTTTAATTGCCAAGTGTATTGCCTCGCAGTCGAGAGCAACTTTCTTTAGCATTAATCCGTCCACATTGACCTCCAAGTGGGTGGGCGAGGGCGAGAAGCTGGTGAGGACTCTGTTTGCGGTGGCTGCTGCACATCAACCAGCTGTAAGTGCATCTTAAGTGGTCACTTCAACAAAAACTTTCTACTGTACTTGTAGATCATATTTATGGATGAAGTCGATTCGTTGCTGTCGCAGCGCTCAGATAACGAGCACGAAAGCTCGAGACGTATGAAAAACGAGTTCTTTATACAATTGGATGGGGCGGCAACCAACGAAGATGACCACATTGTCATCATTGGTGCCACCAATCGTCCACAGGAGCTAGACGAAGCTGTGCGTCGTCGATTTGTGCGTCGCATTTACGTTTCGTTGCCTGCGGCGCAGGCACGTCAGCAAATAATTCATAAACTTATACAGCAAATACACCACAATCTCAGTGACGCACAAATGCAAGGACTGGCTGAATTAACCGAAGGATATTCGGGCGCTGATATGGACAGTCTTTGCCGTTATGCAGCTATGCAGCCACTGAGAACGTTAACCAGCTCTCAGATTGACGCAATCGATGCGCAGCAGGTAAACAACGCTAAGCCATTAAGTAGCTCTCCTTATAAACCCCGCAGCCATTGCAATCGAAAATGCAAGGTATAATAATCTGCATGGAATGTTTGCAACAGGCAACAAGGGAGGGAGGGAGTCTATATTATATTAGTATATATTGGAATGCCGATTGTCCCAAGTCCTTTTGTTTCTCTTCGTCGCTATCCGTCAGCTGCAACAAAAGCCGAAGACTTCAAACATAAAATATAAATTCATATATAGAATTTAGTCATTCTTTTTCGATATAGAGTATTTGCTAGTTGTGCACTCCCAACCACTGTAATCTCACTTGTTATCTATGTACAAAATGTTGTATTTTTTTCATATCTGCGCAGTTGTCTGCTGTTACGATGGCTGATTTTATGGAAGCGCTGCAGCATGTCTCGAAGAGCGTCTCGGTGGAGGATGTGGAGCGTTACGTGACTTGGAATCAAACCTATGGGATTAGGCATTAAATAATAACAACATGAACTTAAAGTTTTCATCAAGCTTTTATTTGCAGTTGGACATCCTTTACAGTTTACTTGTACTTTCAATTGCCTATCTTCACGCTTACTTAGAGACTTATCACATGTATTAATGTCGCGCTGTATATGTGCTAAAATTTGGAATGCTACACACATAATTAAAATCTACTTACAAACAGGGTATACAGAATCAGCTATGTCAATTAGCTCACAGCACATCAAAATTTGACTTCGTATACATCAGAGTTGAATAACATTTAGAGTTCGACTAGGTTCTAATGGGCTTCTTCTTGTTTTTGTTCTGATCAAGTTGCTCCAAACAAATGCTTTAGAACAGCATAGGAAATGGGGCATTTCCAATAAAAATAACATTTAGATATAGCTTAAATAACAATTGTACTAAATAGAATTGCATTTCTAGTATTGTATTGTTTACTCTCTAATCGGTGGAAAGACGTAATCGTCGCTCAGACTGTTTATATCCACGTAGGTGGTCTTCGGGCTTAATACCTTGTAGAGGGCATCGAAAGTGGGTCGCTCCTCTGGCTCTTCCAGCCAACACTGCAACATTATCGTGTACACCTGTGGCGTACAGATCTCGGGACGTTCCAGCCGATTACCCGCCAGCAGAAAGGGTATCAGCTCGCTGTTGCTGATCGTGGGATACGGCGAGGCGCCCAATGTGCCTATCTCCCAAAGGACGACGCCATACGCCCAAATGTCGCTCTTACTGGAGTATACATTGTCTCTGATGGCCTCAATGGAGAGCCAGCGCAAAGGTAACTGCCAGACAATAAAAACAATTCAATTTGTAATTAATTGACAGCTGAAAACATTGGCTTTTCCATGCCACTCACTTTTCGTGTTTTGGTATTCGTGTAGATGCCATGTCTGGAGAGACCGAAATCTGATATTTTCAATGTCTTGGTGTTGTCGATAAGCACATTCCGCGCTGCCAAATCGCTGTTGAGTAAAATGTATACAAACTCAATAGATTAATAATTTAAATTTAAATTTTAGCTATTGGAATAAATACAAGCCAAGCAAATGTAATAAATTCGCCTTAAAAAAAAAGTTCTTTGGGAGCGGATGGTGAGTGCTTCATGGAACTTCCCCTGCCGAGCTGCAGGTTTGTGTTTTGTTTTTGACGTGTTCATTTCTCTTGTGAGATTTCAAAAAGCTCGAAGTTATTGTTTATCTTCTGTGAAAATGCTTAATAAACGAATCTGATTTTCTCTTTAAGCTGCAAACACACAAAAATTGATTGGATAAATAAAAAGTTTTGTTTACTTTTCCCATAAAAGCAAAACAGAAAAAAGCTGTGCCAATGCAAGTGCAACATTAATTGAATTAAATCGTTTCAAATATTGCAATAAATGTGTCGAAGTATTTTTTACTCTTCTCTCTTTGCATTTTATTAGTCTTTATCAAAGTTGTGTTTCCTGGAAATTTAAATTCAAATATATATTTACATGCTGCCCTTACCGATGCGTTATCTCCTGCTGTTCCAGGAATCGCATACCATTTGCAATTTGCAGTGCAAAGTTGTGCAACTCCTTGTTGTCGAGTATGTACTCGAAAGAGTCCTCCTCCTCCACAATGGTATAGGTAGCTTAAAGTACATATACAAATAGCTTTATGATAAGAAAAACTATGAACAGAGCAACAAATTCGTTTTGAATACCCTAGCAGAGCATAATCTAGAGGGATATTATACCATAGAGTATAGTATAACCTTGTGGTTATGTACAAGGTGCAATTCAAAAGTTCCAGGACTTTTTAAATTTCGCGCTTTCTAGTGGCGCCATCTGTCTGAAAATTATCGTTTGATTGTCTATTTCTCTGTCATGTTGTGTCAAATTTTCATGACATTCGGACGTATAGAAGCCGAGATATCGCGCTATAAGTGACAGTACTTTTGTTGTGTCCGTCGAAACAAGAGCGAACATCAAGTTTTGTTTTAAACTTGGTAAAACATTTACCGAAACTCATCAAATGATGAAAAAAGTTTATGGCGACGATTGTCTATCCCGTAGCCGCATTCACGAGTGGTTTAAACGTTTTCAAGAGGGACGGGATGCTTTGGAAGACGACGAACGTTCATTTGGCAATGAAAGGAAAACGGTATGCTGACATTGATGCTATTCAAAAGGCTTCGACCGCCATACTCAACGCCATACCGAAGGATGACCTAAAAAAGTCATTTGATAATCTTCTTGATCGTGCAAATCGTTGTATTCAGTCCGAAGGGGACTATTTCGAAGGCGACCAATAAAATTTTTGCCAAAGAAAATCTATTTTTTATTTTTTTTATAAAGTCCTGGAACTTTTGAATTGCACCTTGTAGCTTTAAGTTGCTCAGTAATTCTTAAGATTTCTAGAGCAATTGAAACTCTTTGTAAATACAATATATAAAACGATCCAAAATTTCTTTCTAAGATAACTTTACAGATATTCTACAATATAATAATATGAAATCTCTTAAATCTTTGAGTTTACCTGATAAACAGAAATTTGTTTTGTAAACAAATTTAATTATCATATATAATTTATAGTAATTTATGTTCGAGGGTAGTGTGAACAATTTCATATAAAAATCAATTTTTATATAATTATCTAAATTTTCAGATTTCAGAAGATTCCTGATTTCATAAAATTCCTGATTTGAATTAGTTTTGTCAACATATGAGTTATTAAATTTTGTTTGTTTACCTTGAGAATATTGATTGAAACTCTTACTGCGCAGCACTTGAAATTAAATTTGTAACTTACTTTCGGCAAAAGAAGGCTTTTGTTGTCTGTGTTCGACTCCGTTTGACATTGCCTGCTGTGAATTGGTGTAGGGGGCGCTGGAGGAGCTGGAGGAGGATTCCAATTCGGTGCACTGATTGCTCGCTTTGAGTTCAATGTAATTAACACTCTGCAATTGCGGCACTGAGGAGCCGCCTGCTGAGTTGGCTTTTGTCTGTCTGCCAGTCGTGTGATTCGCATTGCGTATCCTTGGCTGGCCTAACTCCTGGCGCGCCATACGCAAGTAGCTCAGCTTAAGCGAACAAAAGAGTTCGATTGAAGGAATTTACGATTTTAATTATTTGCTTACCAGATTGCCGCGTCCCACAAACTCCATGATCATGAAGTACGGCGGTCGTATGGTGCAGCAGCCCAGAAAGCAAACAACATTGTGATGCGTGCCGACGCCCTTGAGCATATCAATTTCAGAGAGGAATTCGGCTGCTTCGTCTGCCGATGGATTGGCTAAATTCGCAGGTGCAATTTCAATTAAATTCAGTTCCATTCTTAATTCAATTTATTAGCATACCCTTCAACTGTTTGACTGCAACGAGCGTTGTGCCTCGCATGCGCCGCAAATTGCTGGCTGTCGCCTCGTGCACTCGCCCAAAGGCGCCTTCGCCCAGCACTCGGCCAATGTGAATTGCTGAGTGCGGCACCTCGAATATGTCGGCCAGGCCCAAAGCCTGCGATTGCTGTGCGTGGAGAAAACAAAGGAAATGTTAGCGAAATCTTAAAGCAAAAACTACAAATTGAATATTTATTGAACTTCATTTATGATTTATTGAAATTTCATTTCATTTAAATATCTATAAAATAGAGTTAAAGCTTTCCTATTGGTTTATAACTTGTAATCAACATTTTCAACAAGTCAAATAACTTCTGCACCTGTAAAGTGAATTTGTTCTCCTCGCTCATGTAGGGAAAGGAGTATATTAGTTTTGAGCAATGTTCGTCCGTTTGTTTATCTGCCCGTTAAGTATCTAAAGACTTGAAATGGTGGTAAATCATGAGATACTATATTGGGTATAACAGAATCGGCATTATTTAAGGTGCTAAAGACTTGAACTTGGGAATGTGAACGAGTATTATGCAGTCAGTGACAACCGAATGCAGCATTCTGTCGTCAAAATGTCTTTCTGCAGAAATATTTATATATTTTTATTTTTAATATTTAAATTGAAAGCTTCAGTAAGTTGGACTTAAAAACTTGATGCAGCTCATGTCAGTTGAAATAATAAATATAAATTGTCCTTCGCTTGTTTACCTCAATGTATTTGTCCACGTAGTTGATGTTGTCCTCCATGCTGGCATGTGAAATGGGAAGTAAATTGAAATCAGACCGCAGACAATGATAAGAAGAAGGGAAAATAATTGGGTATTAACTCACTCGACACGAGCTGCTGCAAAAGATTGCATGTAAATCTGATTCTTATGCAGTTGGTCCTTGGCCCGAGCTCGCCGACGGCGCAGGAGAAGTGTCAACAAGCCCGCGCATAAGACGGCAATTAGCAATGTGGTCATTATAATGAGCGAGTTACTCTGGAAACCAGAAAGCGTAATGGGTCATGAGTTAGCAATGATTAGTTTGGAGAAGTTGCTTCTCTCTCACCAGATTGACATCGCTGTTTAGCTTGAGTGTATTAGCTGGCACTGTTTGAAATTAGAATTAATTCCGAAGACTTATGAGAGGAAAGGTGACCTGAAGGAACTCACCTGGAACTTTGGTTACGCTACGTTGCCCCTCACAGCCAGCGGGATCTATCATCATGGCCTGCAAGTTAAGCGAAGTCTTCTCCTTCAGCTGCGTGCCCAAGTTAAGCTTCATGTTGCCATCGAAACCCTTTGCCGTGGGCCGAAAGTTCAATTCACTCAGATTGTAAATCCGGTTGAA
Source organism: Drosophila leonis (assembly GCA_035045365.1). Taxonomy (NCBI): domain Eukaryota; kingdom Metazoa; phylum Arthropoda; class Insecta; order Diptera; family Drosophilidae; genus Drosophila; species Drosophila leonis. The sequence continues at coordinate 7,250,966 of JAWNPC010000830.1, forward strand.
CAGATTCTTCAAAACGCCGCCCCAGGGCAGCGATGGATTACTCTCCTCATTGATTCTGGGGAAAATGTGAAAAGATTCTTAGAAAAGGCAAACAGCGTGAGAAAAACAAAATACATAAGTGAAGTGCTCTCTGGGCTGCAATTCACAATGAGTTGTGGCTCCCCTTAGCGCTACATGAATTTTTGCAGCATTTTATACTTTCAGAAAATGATTGACTCTAGATGGGTACAGAATTGACTCGAAGTATTCTAAGAGATGGAAAATTAATCTAATGCAGAATCAGTTCGGTTGTTGAATAACTCTTGTTCTCTTGATCATTATCACATGCAGATGAACCTACAGAGTAAATTTCAAGTCTCGATTATTAGGAAATCAGATGACTTAAGCTCTACAGCGAATGGTATACAGGAATACACATTTAAGATTTCAAGCCTCTAGCTCAGGTCATACAGATTGACAGACGGAAGGACTGACAGACGGAAGGACTGACAGCTATAACAACTTAGTTCTTCCTTCTGATCTACAATATAAATACATACTTTATGGACTCTGCTATGCCTGTTTCTGCCTGTTACATACATTCTCGCCAAGCCAATATACCCCGAATTCATATTTTCAATGGGGTAACGAGTTTTGAAACTATTCACTGAAGAGTTTAACTTTATTAAATGATTTTGGAGAACTTTCTAGAAAATCAATAAGAACTCACTTGAGCTGCATTTTGTAGGATTGCAGCGTCTCGTGCAGATTATTTTCGTGCTCCTTGCGCAGCTGCTCGCTGGCTTGAATGATGAAAGAGATGCCTATGGTATCGTTGGCCTGCATCTTGGCCGTGGCCTGCACTTTGGGTGGCGTCGGTGATAGCTGACAGGAGCATTTGCCAGCCACACAATCTGCGAATCATAGCCAAATGGATTAATAAAGCAATGACAGACAGAGTGACAGATAGAGAGAGAGAGAGAGAGAGAGAGAGAGGAGGGAGATTCAACACGCACGTGGTATGAAAACACGCATGGAGCGACGCACAAGTAGATTTGATGTCTCCACAGTCACATTGTACTGGCAGCCAAACATGTAGTTGCAATCAAGAGACTCGACATTCGGATTGGGACTCTGTGGCAGATAGATGTACTTGATCGGCTTCTGTTTGATGGTGTATTCGCTGCAGGGTGCATCCGGGCAGCGAGTGCCATTAACAGCACTCACCAGTACATTGTACGTCGTGCCTGCAATATGTAAAGTGTAAAGCGCTTAACACTTAAAGCCTATTATTATTCGATAACTACTCACCGTTGGGCAGGTTGTCCTGCCAGCGCACCTGCAGGCGTGGGATTTTCTGCATAAACAGCGTCACATTTACGGAGAGCTCTGTAATGTCGCCTTTGCCGGGACTCAACTGCGCCAAGCAAACAAAAAGTGAAATAGTAAACAAAAAGGCGGGAAGAAAAGTTGAAGTCAACTGCCTGAGACACGTTCAATTATCAATAACTCATCAATATACCACCTTTGACCCTTGTGAGCGAGTTTAATATCTTGTTTACGAATTGCGATTGCAAATTCTGGGATATTTCTTATTTATTATTATTATTCGTAATGTTAAAGCTTTCCTTGGAAACGTAGCCGTTGTTCTTGGTGTACGCAAACAATTTCCCTCTACTTGTAACTGCGTTCAATGGAAATTCGAGTTGCCTGCAGCCCGCAGGAGCTTTTCTTGACAAAACAGCATCGAAATTAAACTCGGGCCAATTTGAACGAAAAAAGCATTAAAAAAGGCAGAGCAAAACATTCTCGGATATGGTGGATATGCCAAGGACTTACATCGATATATATATACATATATGTATGTATATATAAATACTTATATATGAATGCATACATATGATTAAAGTCAACAAGGCAGGGTTCGTTTACATCGCTTTGTTATTCAACTTAATCTCCATTCTCTCAGAAAGGTCTGTTATTGCATATGATAAGCTTCTTATGTGTAACAGAACACCTCCACTGGTTGGTCGATAAGTATCGAATGGTGTTTAAGGAGCTGTCTTTATATTATTTACATTTTTACTTTATTTACTTTGTTATATATATAAATATATGAGTTCTGCTTAAGTTTTGTTATATATCTAAATATATATTAATATTAATATAATATTCTGGCGTGCTTCCACTCAATCAATAAATATCGATTTAGCTCTGAATTGCATATAGAATATAGAGTATAAACTTCAATATATTATATATATAAAGTTCTGCTTTAGTTTTTATTTTATTTATAGTTTTTCTGGCTTGTTCACAATCGATACATATCGATTTGTAGCATAAGAATAGCTCAGCATTTCATATAGAACCGAAACTTATATTTGTATATTCTAGACAGCTTAAGATAATTTTTTCTTCAAATATATGAATTCTGCTTTAGTTTTGTTATCCCAATATTTTTGCTCAATCGATAAATATCGATTTTTTGCTTAAGGATAGCTCTGAATTTCATATAGAATTAAATCTGAAGCTATCTGAAGCCTATTATTGTTTCTTTACCCAAATTTATAATTTCTACGTTAGTTTCATCATATGAATAGTCTATCTGGCTTGTTCTAAATCGATTCGAGTTACATTCAGGCTATAGACGCCCAGACTGATGCTGCTCATAGCTGAAGTGCGCCATCTCTTGCTTAATAAATGAAAAACCAAATCAAATTTATGTTTGGACTTATTGTAGAGTACATCCTAGCTCGACCCAGTCAGCATCACTTTCTTATAACCACTCAGTTTTTGGCCAAATCAATATCTTGTTTACTTTTCTGGTTACATTTTCTCCAATTCAATTACAATTGCCTGTCCCAATGAATTAGAATTTTAGTGCTCGTGCATGAAAAGTTCTTTTCAGATTTTGTGGTTTTTCTTCAACAATGTCAAAAAATTACTTACATTTAGTTTGCTTCGGCTTTTTGCCTTGCCAGATTCAAACTCGGTTCCATTGTAGTTTATTTTGTTGTTGTTGTTATTGTTGTTGTTACTGCTGCTGTTATTTGTTGCATTGAGTGCAATTGTTTGCATAGTTGGGTATTCCGGCTGAACTACGAACACTGCCTGACTTGGTTTGGCTGTAAGCAGAATCTGCATCGGAGGTGTTGGTAAGTTGTCGCTCTCGTTCCGCGGTGGCCACATTTCAGCCACATGGCTGGGTAGCAACAGCAGCGCAATGTGCGTTATGAGCACCTTATACAATATTAACCGCAGCATTCTTGAGATTTCCACTGCTCATAGCTGTAATGGCGATGGCTGGGATTGCTGCAACATAATAAGGCAAGGTGAAAGCCAAAGTTATTTAATGATGGTCTATTCAAATCATGACTGTTCAGAGTAGTATTTAAATGGGGAAATAAGTGTATATAATGAGCAATAAATAAAATTAATTGGATGGCCTGAATAATTACTGAATCTTCTAAATGCACTTTCTCAATACAATTTTCAAATCATAGTAATACAAAAGTCCTCTAATCCTCTAGTCCTCTTACCCCCTAGTGCTTTAGTCCGATGAGAATGGGGTCAATTATCCCACAACAATCCTTAAATATTCATATTCTGTGTATTCATTACGAAAACCTGTCTTAAGAATAACACATTTACATATTATTATACAAGAAAATATCGATAGGGAAATTAAAGATAAAGCTTATACTGCTTACATTTTTCAGGAACATTTATTTAAAATTGATTGTTGCAAATTTCCGTGGGGGGAAATTTGATATGAGCGCTGACAAAGTGAAAACGATAGGCAACGATAGGTATACATATGTATGTAAAATAAACAGCAGCGCAGACAAACACTGGAAAACTAATTAGCTGCATATCATAAAAGTCGCAAGCATAGAGAATGGCAAATTGAGTATACGCCCTGCCCTGTACCACAGCGCTGACCATTTTAGCATTTGCCAGACGGAATAGTTGGCTGGCGGTTATGACGGCCACAGAACTTGTGTACAGCTGAAAACCACAGAATGCTAAATAATTGATGCATATAAATATATCCTGTAATTGAATGGGGCAAATGGGCTATTGAAGACTTAAGACAAGTCTTGATTGAAGGCAACCAAATCGAGGAAATGAAAATTTTCATATTTTTGTGGATAGTTCTAGCGATCAATTATGTAATATTATATATAGAAATATAGCCTGATTGAATGGGCAAAATATGAAATAGGCTATAGTAATTAATTGAAGCCAAGCAAATCATCATATGAGTATTTTAAGTATCACGATTTATTTCAAATTTAAACAGAGAAACTCCCAATTGTAGACTCTGCCAGCTACAGGGTAGCTTCATGCGGTCATTGACTCTTCCGCATATTTGGCAATGGCAAGCGCAAACATCTGACAATTAGACAAAACCAATTAAGTCACCTAGCACTTAGATTTAATTGTTAGTGAGGAAAAGCAAGACACGCGTCAACAGAAAGCAACAAAAAGTAATGCACTTAACAGGTGCATCTATTGTGTTTGTGCATATGTCTATGTGTGTGTGTGTGTGTGTGTGTGTTTGTATGTGTGTGTGTTGTGGCCTGTTATCTATCAGACAAAAGGAACAATGCGTTTAGGCAATTTGCTCAAGCAAATCAGTAATGCGGCTTATTAAAGGGGCTTTAGGCTGCCTGAAGGGCCACGGGGCGTATGATTATTAAACAAGCTGATTATGTATTTGAGCGATGGCTACCAAGGCAGCTACACATGATGTCATTGCTCGATTTTGGCCAAATTCCAATTAAAATAGTTGGGAATGTGCGACTAGGAGATACCCTGCAACCCAAAAAACACGCATTTAAATAATAAAACAAAAATCAAATATATATAAAAGATATATGAAACTTAATGAAAAACTTGACAATTATGGCTTTAAGGACCTTAGAGATATGATTTAATAACAAGTTCTTTTAGGCGATTTCATTATCGATTCTTTGGATAAGAATATTCCATCCAGAACAAAAGGTATTCAACAGTGTCTTTACTTAAACACCCTCTATGGGCATTGCAATGCATTCAATGCACTCAGACTCCTTTTTTTGATTTATGAATTAATTTATGATGTGTCTGATTCTAAGCTGCGCAATGCATAAAAGCCACAAACCCCATAATATATTCTGTCTTTTGTGAATATCATGGGACATTGAAAGGCCTGAGTGCTGGAGCACTTAGCTTGGCACAAACGATTTATGGTGCTATCTGCCATGGTGTCACTTGCTAAGTACTACTTAGAAAAGTTGCGTTATATTAGAAAGACAGTAGAACGCACTACGGCTATCGGCAATCGTAATCGCGATGATTCAGCAAACGTACTTATGTTAGCTCTAAACAATAATATATGCTTTAGTTTCCTCATTTCAATTTGGCTTTGATAGTCATAATTCTTCAAGTCATCATTGCGATAACAATGTCGACTATTTCTATGTCTACCCATTGAATTTGTATTTTGCAATTTCATCAGATATACTTATGTACATTTAATGCATTTTCGCATTTTCACATTTGCACTTTTCGCTTTTCTGTTGACATTTGAGGTTTCCCGCGACGCCATTCGCCTAGCGAAGCACTAAGTGTTTTTTCTCAGTGTGTGTGAGTGTGTGTTTGTTAGGCGCCGCTGTCAACGCTTGGGCACCCGCTAAACTCGCTAGCCAGGTCGCTTTAGTCGTGCAGGATTAATGCGCGTATTTATATATAATAATGCTAACAAAGCTAATTGTTGACAAGACATTAACAGCCCTGGGTCTGGCTGGCTGGTTGAGTCGAGCCAGTAGCCAGTACCCAGTAGACAATAGCCAGCAGCCAGGTCATAAATTAAGCCATGTCACAACGTTTTTTATTTTATGGCCCGCTTGCTGTTTGTTTGTTTTGGTTTAACGCCCTATTCAAGCGACTGGGCCGCCATTCCTCGTAGGACGCGTCCAGTACCACCAACTGGGCCATAAATGAAAACAGTTTTATGCACTGCTAAAATTGCGATAATATTCCACGTTGTCAGCGGCAGCAGACTCTAATTATTATCAGGCCAAAGATATCATCGTTATTGAATTAATATCTTAATCATTTTCGTAACTAACGCGTGATTCATTCTATTTTTATAGAGCAGATAAATTTGTATTCACTTCTCTTCGCATTCCCCATTTGAATAATAATTGGAAGTGGAGTTTATTCTAATTGGAATGTGGGAGTAGTTACTGTCCCACTGACTTTTGTAACTAGATAAATTGTATATAAGCCGAAAATGTATTTTATTCTAAAAATCTTCATCATAACGTTTGATTTTTGATCCAATTTTACATTATTTGCTGTGCATAAAGTATCCGCTTGGCTTCCCCCCACTCCGCACTACTAACCGTAAATTGATTTACCCTTGGTCTCCTCCACAAATACAACCACATAGAAGAAACACAACGCACTGACCGCTGCACAGCTCCACATTGTAGCAGCCAATCCCCAATACTCCATCATCAGGGGAAAAGCCTTCACAGAGGTGAACGCAAAGGCACTGAGACAGCCCAAGCAAGCACTTGTGGCCACTGCACGTATTTTCTGTGGAAGTACTTCAACCAGAACTACCATTGTCACCGAAATAATTCCCACATTAGCAATGAATATGTTGAGGGCCATTATTGTGACGGGCAGCCAGGCGGAATAGGCGCTTAGATCCGCCTCAGTTTCGTCGCCATAGAAAGCATACAGACCAAAGGCGCCGGTGGCTAGTGCACTGCCCGCACACGAAATAATAAGAAGTATTTTGCGTCCATAACGATCCACCAAATAGATGGAAGCAAGAGTGCCCACTACCTGCACTGCTCCAATGATAATCGTGTTTGTGTCAGGCTCCAGCTGAGTGTGCACCTTCTCGAAGATGTTTGACATGTAGTTGATGAAGGCGAAGGTCCCAGTGAATATGTTGCCTACCATCAGCACTATACCTGTCATAATGGCTTTTAATGCTCGCTTGTTGCCTGCCCAAGAGAGAGAGAGAGAGAGAGAGAGAGAGAGAGAGAGAGCAAATGCCAAAAACTAGATTATAATCCCATCGATCGAAGCTTACAGAAGTCCGCCACGGTCAAGCCCTCGTTGCCGTCATCCTTGTCCTTGGCCTGTTGCTGTAAGGCATCACTCATTTCCTCGAGTTGCTTCTGATAAGCACGCTCCGACTCATTGCTAGGCGCCTGGCCATCGCAATTACAGTAATACTTTAGGGAACGTTTGGCATCCTCCTCTCGACCCCACTTCAGTAGCTGCTGCGGGGTTTCCGGGAACCGTGTGGTTAGCAGCAAATAGCAAATAGGTAAAGCCACCACAGCACATGGAATCACATGGTAGGGCACATGGGCGGCAATAATGAAGCCCACCATTGTGCCTATGTTGATGGCCAGGGTAAAGAAGGAGCAGAGTCTGCCGCGTATGCTACACATGCATTTATGCAAATGGAGTGTTAGCTGAACTCTTCATTGGCCAACAATTGAATCACTCACCTTTTGTCCGCAATTTCGCCAATGAAGATGGGCAGCACTACAAACATGCCGCCCCCTGATAAGCCGGCGCACACTCTGGCAACGTACAGCCACACAACGGAGTCCGCGAAGTAGAAAAGAATCCAAATGCACTGGAGTATTAACATTTCATGTAATTCTACCAGAGTTACAAATCAAATCATTTTCTGAACTAACCGTGTGGGGCACGGCAAGGCCATACAGCGCTGCTTTGCGTCCGAAACGATTCATGAGGAAGGAAAATAGGAAATTACCCGAAATTCCACCAATGCTGATCGTAGACCCTACCCAGGACGCTTCGTTCACATCAATCACAAAGTCCAGGGGGGTCTCTGAGGCTGATTGCAGCTTGGGCAGCATCGGAGACAGCCAGCCCAAGCCAATGCCATGACAAAATGTAATTACTATGACTATAGATAATCAAGTTTTTGATTTGTTAGTTAGTTAGTAAGTCCAACTCATTCTTATCCCATTCCCAATTTGTTTTCTTCCAATTCATTTAGGATGAAACCTAAAAGCTCTTTAAGCCACTTGAGCATTAGTCCTCCTTGCCATAATCACTCAGTAAGCCTCAATAAACCTACCACTCAATGTAACCAGCAGCTGACGACGAAAATCCTTCTTAAATATGCCCGACTTAAATATTTCGATAAACATTTTGTTGAGTTTCTTGTTTAATGTGCTTGTTGGCACTCTAATGCTAAGAATTCCTCTTTATCACAGTCTTTATTACAGGTCTCGACTCGACAGTTTCCTAGTGCTCTATGATTGCTGTGGTATGTATTTTCCATGCTATTCAATTGAAGTGTGCAATCTCTCTCTGAGATGTGTGCAATAACTAACGAAATCTAAAGCGTTCCCACATTTATATCTAGTTCATACATTGTGATATCTTGAGACGTATTCAAATCTAAATCTTTGTACAAACACGAAATTCAACAGGGAGAGTGTCGAGCAGCTGGGGTATGGCCCAAGACTGCGGGACAAACGCATGAGAATGACATGTACTTAGCTTATAGCCCCGGGTGGTCGGTTACCCAGAGCTCATGCTATTCCGCAATCTTTATAGAGAGGTAAATCATCAGAGAGTGTGGCTCGTACGTAATCAGTTTAGCTTAAGTTTGCAATACGCTCAGCGGAACTGACAATTATCCAATAAAAGTTCCACTTATCAAGGGCCATGACTTTGACATTCTACAACTTTCTTGACCTAGCTATAGTTATGAATGAAAAGTGAGCTGCATGGGCTGGAAATGACATTTATAGCATCTGTATGTAGCAAGTGAGACTGCTCCGAGCAAATATGGAGACTGATGGAGAAAGCTTGTCTGTAGAGGGTAAGGTCATAAGAGGAAGATGAAGAAATGTTAGGTTAGAGATTAAGCCTGATCTTTAGGATATCGAGGATCCCCGAGGCATACATCGAACGGCTTACCCTGCCCGAACTTCTTCAGCATATGGCAGACGCTGATGCTTACTTCACCGTGACTGACTGAGAAAGAATCTATGTTTTGAATGGAATAGCCTTTAGATAATTGCAGATAGCTGCACCGGAAGTTAACATAAAGATATTTCTTATCCAAAAGCAGAGTGAAACTACTTCAGGATGATGAATCTTCTGATTGTTATTCCATCATCATGGGATGAAGTATGATAGACTGTCTTTACAAACAGGTGTTAGCTTAGGTGAAGATCAGAGACATGATGGACCTAAAGCCATTTAAATACAATACTGCATTTATTTAGGTGATTTTAATTAAATTAATTTATTAGTTATTATTAGATTTTAAATTAAAAAAAAAAGTATTTTTTAATTTTATTCTATTAATATATAAAATCCTAAAAGTAATATAACATATCAAAGGGAGAGCTTTTCTTCCGTTTATTCGTAAATGGACTTGTTCTTTGTCTCGTCGAGGAAGACAACCACATAGAAGAGACAAAGGACGCTAACAACAGTGCAGGACCATATGGTGGCAGCTAGTCCAAAGTACTCCATCATCAGTGGAAAGGTCTTCACCGATGTGAAGGCCAAAAAGCTAAGACCGCCCAAGCAGAAGCTTGAAGCCACCGATCGTATCTTCTGAGGCAGCACTTCGACTAGAACTACCATTGAGACCGAGATAATTCCCACATTGGCAATGAATATGTTTAAGGCCATTATTGTGACGGGCAGCCAGGCGGAATAGGCGCTTAGATCTACGTCCGTTCCTTCGGCATAAAACGCATACAGGCCAAATGCACACGTGCCCATGGCACAGCCCACACACGAAATAATAAGGAGTATTTTGCGTCCGTAACGATCTACCAAATAGATGGAAGCAAGAGTGCCCACAACCTGCACTGCTCCAATGATAATTGTGTTTGTATTAGGCTCCAGCTGAGTGTGCACCCTCTCGAAGATGTTTGACATGTAATTGATGAAGGCAAAGCTGCCCGAGAAAATATTTCCCGTCATTAATATTAGTCCCGTCATAATGGCTTTTACAGCGCGCTTGTTGCCTGTCCAGAAACAAATCGGAAATGAGAAAGCAAATGCCAAAAACTAGATTATAATCCAATCGATCAAAGCTTACAGAAGTCCGCCACGGTCAAGCCCTCAGTGCCGTCATCCTTGGCATGTTGTTGCAAGGCATCACGCATTTCATCGAATTGCTTCTGATAAGCACGCTCCGAGTCCTTGTTAGCTGTCGGGCCATCGCACTTACAATAATATTTTAGGGAGCGCTTCGCATCCTCCTCTCGACCCCATTTCAGTAGCTGCTGCGGAGTTTCCGGGAACCGTGTGATCAGTAGGAGATAGCATAGAGGTAGGGATATGACCACGAATGGAATCACATGGTAGGGCACATGTGAGGCTATGATGAAGCCCAGCAATATGCCCAAATTGATGGCCAGGGTAAAGAAGGAGCACAGTCTGCCGCGTATGCTACAAACAGTTTGTCACAAGACGTCTCAATTGCCTAGCCATTGTTACACTCACCTCTGATCCGCAATTTCACCAATGAAAATGGGCAGCACCACATACATGCCGCCGCCCGTTATGCCGGCACAGTATCTGGCCACGTAAAGCATTTCAACGGAATTAGCAAAATAGAAGAGGAACCAAATGAGCTGAGGGATTAACACTTGACTTTAGCATGTTCAATTAGTCAGATTCAACTCAGGAATTTGTGGAACTAACCGTGTTGGGCACAGCCAGGCTGTACAGCGCCACTTTACGTCCGAAGTAACTCATGATGTAGGCGAAGAGGAAGTTCCCCGTCACTCCGCCCAAACAAATTATGGAGCCCACCCAGGAGCCCTCATTCACATCAAGCACAAAGTCCAGAGGTGTCTCTGACTCTGACTGCAGCTTGGGCAGCATGGGCGACAGCCAGCCCAATACAATGCCATGGGAGAGTGTTATGACTATAACTGTGAACAAGCAACTGGTTGATTATCTTTTCCAACTTGAACTGATCCCTATTCCTAGTCTTGCTCGGTCATCCATCAAGGCAACGAAAATATGCTCGAATGGCATTCTAATCATAAGTAGTTTCTGTTTTATATCTTTTATAATGCTTGTCATAGAAGCAATAACAATAAAATTTATGTACATTGTATCTAGTATTCTTATCTTCTTTCTTCATCATAGGTATTTTTTCAGACCAGAGCACGTGGAACACTGTTTTCCTACATGAAAATACTATAAGAAGTGAGGTCTAAAAATTAATAAGTCTATTAAAAATATATTTTTTTAATTTTAAAATATTTTTTTGCTATTATTGTTTCTATCAATATTTATCCCCGACCCTGGGGACTGCGAGATATAAACTAATTTCAAGTTTAATCTAGATAACTAATTTTTTTCTTTTTCGCCTATGATACATTTACTTGAACTAAAAGTGTCTCAAACTTGCCTTAACTTTTAATATTTCTTGTTCGTATCTAATATCAAATATCCGAAACATTTCAGGAAACGTACCACTAAATGTGACCTGAAGCTGGCGACGAAAATCCTCCCTAAATATGCCCGAGTTAAACATTTTTAAAAACATTTTGATGAGTTTCACGTTTAATTTGCTTATAGAATTAATTAAATTTTTATTAAATTTGCTATTATTTGTTTGTCACAGTTTAGGTTTCCAATATTTCCTCATTTGAGTCTTGCGTAAAAATTAGATTGCTCCGAAATAGTTTTTCCATGCTACCAGTTACTGAGTTTTTTTTTAAAGCGAGTTAAGATCGCGACTGCTTCTCTGTGCGAGAATGACTTGTGAAATACAAGTAGCAGCCTCTTTTTTATACCAGCGACGAAAATTGTGATATCTCTAGAAATATTCCAATCTTAATCTTTGTTTAAATACGAATTTGTAGCTGGGAGAGAGTGACATGTGTCCGGCTTATGGCCTCTGTCTGACGGTCAGGGAGTTATGACGCCTCAAGCTTTAGGTAATCTTGATGGATGGATAAATCATCGGCGTGTATCCAAATTATCTTTAGTCTGCAGCATACGCATGCCAGTTGCCACCGGTCTTACTAAACATCTCAAATATTTCTCATTTCTTAATCTCTGCTTGAACGAATTTCATTTATAAAAGCTGTCAAACTATATTGGATTAGCGTCAAATTAAATTAGCTTGCTGTGAACAACTTGAAAAGCAATTATTAAATTTTTATTGCATTGTACTGAGCAGAGTTAATAAAGTGGAATTAAACATCTAATGAAAACAAAAACCTTTATAAATGACAAATAAAAAGCTTATGGGAAAGGGGACTCTATCAAATACGGTCACCCTAACAGTAGAGAGATAATAAATATATTATTAATATTTACTTATTTAATGCGATAAAAACAAAATGTAAACAATCCTTTAAAAACATTTGTTCGTATGAAGTTGTAAAAGAAATTAACTTCTACTCGAGCAGTTCTGATTCTCACTAATTTCTGTTATTTATATAAGCAATGGCTGCCAGAATAACAGCCTTAATGTAAGCGCAAATTTTAACAGTGCCAGGGCTACCATAACAGCCGCAGAAACAGGGTCGTCGTTAACATGAGTGCCAATCAAAGCGAGCAATTCGCCAAAAACAAAATGTGTTGAAGCAATCTCTTAAAAGCATTTTATTTTACAGCGAAAGTATACAGAGTAACTTCTAGTCGGTCAATCCGGAGTCTCAAGTATTTCTGTTTCGCTCTCCCTTGCTTCGTAAGTTATGTGAAATATTAAATTATGCATCCCCTATATTAATAGTACATGGATCTGCCTTTTGTCTCCTCGACAAAGACTACCACGTAGAAGAGGCACAACGTGCTAACCGCTGAACAGCCCCACACAGTGGCCGCCAGTCCCAGGAACTCCATCATTAGAGGGAAACTTTTGAGCGCTATAAACGAAAAGCAGCTAAGGCAGGCCAGGCACGCGCTTGTGGCAATAGCTCGAATCCTCTGTGGCAAGACCTCCACCAGCACTACCATAGCAACAGAGATGATGCCCACATTGGCTAAGAATATGATAAAGGCCATTATTGTCACGGGCAGCCAGGCGGAGAATACGCTTAAATCCGCCTCCGTCTCCTCTCCATAGAAGGCATAAAGGCCGAATGCACCGCTGCCCAGTGCACTGCCCACACACGAGATGATTAGAAGTATCTTGCGTCCATAACGATCCACCAAATAGATGGACGCCAGCGTGCCCACAATCTGCACGGCCCCAATGATAATCGTATTAGTGTTGGGGTCCAGCTGAGTGTGCACGCGCTCAAAGATGTTGGACATGTAATTGATGAAGGAGAAGGTGCCGGTGAATATGTAGCATATCATTAGCATAACTCCAGTGATGATGGCCTTCAATGCGCGCTTATTGCCTGCTCAAAGGTAAGAGTCTTACAAAATATATTGTAAATCATGGCTGCAGCTCTAAATTGATGCTTACAGAAATCAGCCATGCTGAGGCCCACACTGCAGTTGCTCTTGGCTTGCTGCTGAAGGCTCTCGCGCATCTCTTCGAGCTGCTTTTGATAACCGTGGAGTGACTCCCTGCTGGGCGACGGCCCATCGCAATTGCAGTAGAATTTCAAAGAGCGCTTTGCCTCCTCCTCCCGGCCCCATCGGAGCAGCTGTTGCGGTGTTTCCGGGAATCGTGTGGTTAGCAACAGATAGCACAGAGGGAGAGCCACTACGGCACATGGAATCACATGGTAGGGCACGTGCGAGGATATAATGAAGCCCAGCAATATGCCCAAATTGATGGCCAAGTTAAAGAAGGAGCACAGTCTTCCACGAATGCTGCGAAATTAGATGTCACTCAAAGTTGTAATTGGCCAGCCATTCCGGTTGACAATGCACAATTCACTCACCTCCTATCCGCAATTTCGCCAATGAAAATGGGCAACACCAAGGACATGCCGCCGCCCGTTAACCCAGCACAAACTCTGGCCACATAAAGCATTTCAATGGATTCCGCGAAATAAAACAAAAACCAAATGCACTGCGCAATCAGCGTGTGATTTAACAATTAACAACTATTCGTGTGGCACACTCCATTTGCTAAACTAACCGTGTTCGGCAGGGCGAGGCCATAGAGCGCCACTTTCCGTCCAAAACGATTCATGATGAAGGAGAAGAGAAAATTGCCGGTTAATGCGCCCAAACTGAGCATGGCACCTAGCCAGGAGGACTCATGCACATCAATCACAAAGTCAACGGGCGTCTCCATTGATGACTGCAGCTGCGGCAGCATCGGAGACAGCCAGCCCAGTCCGATGCCATGACAGAGTGTAATTATTATTGCTATGTGGATAATTGATTATCAATGCTTTTTAGTAGACCTGAAGTTGATTCCCCTTCCCCTGCTAAACCACTCATCAAAGCGAGCATATCTGCTCGACGTGCATCCTAACACTTGAAGCCATTCAAGCAGCGACATCGATTGGAATTCTACGGTAAGTCGAGCTCATGTTGAGTGTTTTACCAGCCCTAAGCAAAAAAGGCTGAAATCCTTTACTCAAGCAAATTCGAAGTATTTTCTCTCTCTCTCTGTTTATGATGATTTAAAGCTCTTAAAAGCTTAAAGGAAATTCGAAATATTTCCCTTTTTCTCTCTTGTTGTTTATGCTCTTTAGAAAACCTTTAAAAATAAGTTAAATTCATGCACATTTACGGCATACTATAATGGGTACTATATCATAAATAGATAATACTCTCTCTAATGAGTATTTAAGTTTTCAAAAGTATTTGAAATTTATATATATGTATACACCACAACACAAGCACGTTCATGCTTACATAGATAGGGAAGTTACATCTCTATAAATGTCTCCATACCAACCTACCACTCAATGTAACCAGCAGCTGACGACGAAAATCTTTCTTAAATATGCCCGATCTAAACATTTCGTTCAACATTTTGCTGAGTTTCTTGTTTTAGTTGAAATGATATTCCCCTTTACTGAAATATATATTGTTCTGATATGGGCTTTTCATGCTATTCACTGGGAGTTCACTTGAAATCGCGCCTGTTTCTCTGTCTGAGTTTTACTCTCGAATAAATTGTAGAATTCGTATTGTGGTCGCATTTTTATCTACCGCGTAAAATGTGATATCTCAAGACGTATCTAGTTTTAAATCTTTGTGCAAACAAAATTTAAGAAATTTCAGCTGAGAGAATCTGTGCCAAAGCTCTGACAGCTTTGGCTCTCTCTTAAATTCTGCATAGATAAATAATATATATCATAACCAATTCACCAGAGCCCACGCGGCTCTAATAAAGTCTCTTAAATTGTGTTGCTCTTATTTAGCCATAAAATTAGTCAGCTCCAACAAACCTGACCTACAACAAAATGAGAATTGTTTTGAAGTGGGAAATAGTTTTAATGCAAAAAGTTGCTGAAACTCTACTTCAATTTTAAAAAAACTTTCATAGCGTGTTAAATTCATCCTATTGTTGCATTCCACAAAATTCGAATTAAATTGTGTTATGCACAAAATTCTAATGAAATTAAAAATGGTTTTAGCAAAGTCAATTCATTAAAACAATCAGGTTTCTAAGAAAATTATAATGGGAGGTGAGGAAAAATAGATATCTCTTGCACATTTACACCTAGTTTGAGTATTATGCAGTCGGGGCAATGTTTTAGCTCCTTTTATTATTGACATCGATAACCATGAGCTGATTTTACCTTTGCCATCCATATTTGGTTACAACTAAGGAATCGACAGGAGTCAAGCAATCAGATTTCCTCACTAACAGTGGAAGCCTTAAATTATGTTTTTCATAACTTCTGTTCGAAACTGTTCAATTACGTGGAGGGTATACAAAGGGAAATATGTAAGCGTAAACGTAGAACGTAAAACGTAAAACATAAAAAGCAAACGTTGATGACGTCTTTTGTCATATTTAGACTTTGATGTGGCAACAACTGCAGCTCGTTCGCATCGCCTACCACCCGATAAGGTACACAGCCTAAAGCTTTAACTTGCCAAATCAGTGAAATCGATTTAGTAATATGCTGTCAAGCGAGTCTGCTCTGGTAGGCAGTGCTCGACTAGAAGATACCCTCCCAATCACATCAATAGATAGTTGAGGACATAAATAATGTTTCTTTCAGCTTGTTGTATTTATATTATATATTTCGGCATACCCTGCCCAACCGCTTTCAATAGGTATTTTTGTTTATACCACCGAATTTCATTTGAAAAATCCCATTAGATTAACTTCAAATACTTTTGGCTTCTGTGATAAACATTATTTATTCCGTCCGCCGGGAGTGCCGGCTATTGAGGACTGTGAATCCTTACAAATATATATTTATATATATTCTTATATATATATATAATTGTGGGGATTCAATACCCAGCACTCCCGGCTTATTCAATTCTAATATTCATTTTGCAATTTTAATCATCTGATAATATTTGATACACTTTTGAAACGATTGTTTAAGTTTTTCAAGCACCCTGATTTGGCCTGTTGGCAGTAAAAATATTATCAATGTTATATTTATATATGTTTATACATATATGTATATATATGTACTTGATAGCTATATAATCTGATCAATTAAGCAATATAATACAATGATAGTACTGTCTGTCCGTGCGGAATGTTTCTGTTCAAGATTGTCTTCAGAGTCTATTTACTCTTCCTTTGCTTCTTTTTTCTTTTCTCTCTTATCTCTTATATTTCTTTTCTCTTCACGCTTATCTTCTATCTATGATCTCCCTATTTCTTATTTATCTTTTATCTCTTCTTTATTATTTATCTTTTATCTCTTTATTATCTCTTATCTCCTATCAATTATCTCTTATCTTCCATCTATTCCCTTCTCTCTTCTTTCCTTTCTCTTCGATCTACTCTCTACTCTCTACTCTCGACTCTCTACTCTCTTCTCTTCTCTTGTCTTCCCTTCTCTTCTTTTGCTTGATTGATTAACTTTTAACAAATAAATATCATTTAAATAATGACAATTTCAACTTTTTCCATTTATGTTCTGGCAGAGTTTTAGCATTTTGGATTGTTGGCATTTAACTCTTGTGTTTACGCAGCTTACGCAGTTTATGGTCTGCATAAAGAGACAGAAATATTGAACAAATGATTTTACTTTAAACTCTTATCGCCCTTCAGCAGCGAGTTCGACGTCGCAAATTTTATGATATGTATTGAATACTGTTTTAGTGATAAGTTTCATATATGTACATATATATAAAATATGTATGTATATATACATATATTTTTTACGTTTAATCGTTATCGTCGACGCATTCGATGCCTTGATAAGTTCAATTTGTATTCTATTTTATGCCAACTTGAACAGAAATTTGTTGTTGATTTTGTGCTTGTTGTTGGTTTTGTTGTTTTTTGGATTTTTTTAGGGTAAACTAGAAATAAACAACATAAAAAACTAACAACATGCGGAGGCTACAGATGTGCACAATCGTGTGGCGTGTTGCGCTGCCAATTGGAATTATTCTAGTTACGCACGTTGCCCATTTGCGTCTGTTTCCTTAGCCATTTTGGCCATTTCGATCAACTAGCGCCCAGTATTTAGTTGAGTGGGCTAGCTCTATGTGTGTGTGTGTGTGTGGGGGGGCTTTGTCACGCGACTGGGAATTAACCTGTTGAACACACAGACACGCTTCATGGCTGGCGATAAGGCTCTTCGCGTATGACAAGTATTAATAAGCCAATAATTTGGCATTGTTGTGTGCCCGCCGCTTGGACTATCGAACTTTAAACCTACGTGGCGGGCGGGAAGCACTTTTATAAACGCCAGCCACGCTCTATTACGACTGCCTACCAAAACGTTGTTCTGTGGCTAAGCCGCCTTCTAAGGCTAACGTTGTGTATACGCACTTCGATGATTGGACGCACACATTGCGTATACGCAACGTACATATTGGCAGCCATACAATACACATTCGCCATTCAAAATGGAGACTCAAGTTACAATGCTTTTGTGTGCGAATGTGTGCTGTTACCAGTAGAGATGAAATGGGTGAATACAAATCTATCCAACTGAAATATCTTGCGTATTCAATTTACTCAATGCTGATAATGGAGATAATACGTATCATAGGAGATTCATTATCATAATGCCGTTAACCACAATGAAATATTGTAGTAATGAGAGTTATTATAAGTGATGTAATAAAACGATGATTATGATTATGATGATTATGATCTAGTCGAGCATACTTTTATGCAAGCTACAATGAACCATAGTAGGAGCAAATCTCAGTCCACAAAGACTTCTCATTCAATTTACTAAATGCTGATAATGTCTATAATGATAATGATGATTATACGAATCATAAGATAATCATAATAATAATATAAAAATTAATGATAGTAATCATAAGTGATGCGATGATTATGATCTACTCTCAGCACACTTTTTACATTGTACGAAAACAAGATTCTAAATGCATTCTCCATGTTTCTCTTGAATTCAAATGTGGGCAACACTGCGTATGTGTGTTGTTTGTGAAAAATGTTTTATTTAGCGTGTTTTTGGAAAGTTTTGTGTGGGTTGGTAAAGCAAAGCGGTGCAGTTTAGAATTACAACAATTAATTTATCGTAAAAATAACTGCCATTTAACAACATGATTAAATTCAACTGAATAATTGCGAGCATAGGTTTTTTTTCTTTATCTGTGTGCTTGTGGCAGCTGCTGTTGAGTGTGCATGTTTGAGTGTGTGTGTGTGTGTGTGTGTACGTATGTGTGTATGTGCGTATGTGTGTGTGTGCGTGTGATATTATATCTTTGGCCTTACACATCGTTGTTGCCTTTTTAAAGCAGCGCATGCCAACGTCAACTTTAATCAAAGTGCGGCAATGCCAAAGCTTTGACCGTATATCAAGCAAATGTCAATGCAACTGCATTTTAACAAATTTGTATAAAATAAAGAAAATTCATTTGTGAAATATTATTCTCAATTACAAAGTGAAAAACTTTTGGTATTCAACAAATGTTTAATATCACTTTTCACTCATATATTTAATTTAATTAAATTTGAAACTTAAATATAAATAAAAATAAATTTGCTAAAAGGCTTTAAAATAATAAAGGGCCAACCTCTGAACTTCGTTAAATTTGTTAAATTAGAGCTCTACTCAGAATACAATACTCAGAAAGCAATTCAAACAATTTTGAGCGAAGTTATAAGTGCTGCAATTTATGCATAATAGTTTGATTGCATTATATTTAGCTGGGAAATCCCAGTGAGCTCAAACACCTCGAAGTGAATAAAGTTCTTGTTTATCGCAGCATAATACAGCCTCGAGGCGCTGAGCAAAGCCATTGTTCGTGAGTGGGCCAAGTTGCTGGTAAGCGAGCTTGCAAATCGTTTCTTGGCCATCTCAAGGTGCTCAGATTGAGCATATATATATTTTCGTATTTTCACACATTTTGTGCTTTAAGATATATAAAACTCATTTTTTCATTCATATTGTTTCTGCTATATTTTTTGATATTCCTTAATTTGACTTTTTCAGGCAAAATTTAGTTCATTCAGTTTTACATATTCTATATATGTTTACTCAATAATAGAGAGAACTCCCAAATATTTCTGTTCATTCATGGAAAAGTAAATATTCGCGTTTATTATTCAGTTCGATTTTGTTTTTTATTTATTTAGCTATTTGTTTACGTGGTTCGATATGCATGGGATGTGGGGACATGGGGCGTGGGGCCTGTTGCCATGTGGGCGTTTTGATTGAATAGGAAGGAAGAACAATTGTCTGACAATTGCCATAGTGGGGGGCTTTTTTCACCAAGTAAGATAATAAATACCCTGTAAATAGACAAATGTATGTAGGAAAAAAGCTAAAGAAAGAGTTTTTTCTTGTAGTTTTTCTTTTTTTAAAAAGCGAGCAATATTTATCAATTGTAGCGCGTGTTTATTTAGATTAAATGTGTCTGGGTGTGTGTGCGTGCATGAGTTGAACTGTATATAAATTGTTACGCGTACGCTTAATATTAATAAATAATATGCTTTTAAGCAGCTCTCCACACAGACAGAGACAGAGAGACAGAGACAGACAGACGTTAGCTCCAACACAATTGTTGTATTTAAGGTAGCTGCCACTTCGATAATTAATCGAACTCACACGCACACACACTAACACACACAAACACACACTAACACACACACACACATATGTAGAAAATGGCGTCGCAGTGCTTATCACTCGAAGTGCTCATTGCTTAATTTGTCCACACAAAAAGAACTAAATACAAATACAACAAAATCAAATCGAATAAAATATAAAGAAAATAACGAACGCGCACAGTAGTCGAAATGTGCCATAAAGACAATAATAATAGCTTCGGCAAAGGGGTGAGCCGGCCTAACTACAAGACAGCCCCCTGCACATGCAGACACAGTTCAAAGGTGCGTCCAAGCACACACTATCCATAAAAAAAAGCCAATCAGTTGTACCTGAACACAGATACGACAAGCAAATCAAAACCAACTTCAACAGCCCCCCCACAAACACACACACACATTGAGTCGTTTGACTTGAGTTCAGAGTCAAGTCAAAATTTATTGCGCAGTCGAAAGAAATTGAATCACAATTTCGAAGATTGATGAACGACCTACGCGACCTGCTGTTCACAATCAAAGACCAGCACAATTTATCCTATTTGTAAATTCAACAAAACAAATCCTAAGGGTTATAAAGATATATATATATATATACATATATATATATATATATAGTAGTAGCATATCTGTTGCATATAACGATCTGTTGATGTATAAATCACCATTTATTTATATTATTTTGTAGAAGTTGGACGACAGTTTCATTAAAAGATCGATTATTTATGAAAATGTGAAGCTATGCATTAATAATTATTCCCTCAATCAAACTATTTTACTACTCCTACAAAATAATATAACTATTTTTATATATTTATATACTACAAGTCGATCATAGCTGCTATGAAATATTCTTATAAAATAATATAACAAATTTTTATGGTATACAAATTTTTAAAATTTTTTCCAAACATAAACTCGTTGGTAAAGTATTAAGAATTCCCGATACGCCCACTCGGGATAGCAAAAACGATATTATTTCAGGTGCTAGAGACTTGAAATTTGGAATAAGAATATTTTCTCGTGTAGACCAGATATGCTCTTGCCCATTGGAGGTATGGATAATCCGAAACATTTATATCTTCTAAATTGTTGAGAGCTAGAAATGGAATATTGATAACTTCTTCTATTGAGGTGTACTATCTCTTAGCGGGTGTGGCAAATCGAAAACTGTCAAACTCTAAAACTGTATTAACTTCTCATCATCAAGCCAGACTTGAGATGTAGAAACTATATTTATATATATATTTATTTCTTGAAAGACTAGTCAAAATAGTATAAATTATAAAAATATAGTATAAATATTTTTGATATGGCAGTAGAGTCTGAAGAAGTTCGTTTAGCCGAAGCTAAATAGTATTTCTTGCTCGATAACTTTTTTCTTTCTTTTGGTATTGCTATCTAATCAAGGGCAAAACGTCTGCGGCCTGCCATGATTCCATTTAAAAACAATTCAAAGCCAAACGAGTTGGTGCACTCAAGTGGCAAGAACTATATGAATTATACATAGTATATATATTAGTATGAAATATAATATAGCAACGCCAAATTTTACTTCAGATTGCTTTAAAGATGCGACAAGTAAATGGAAATGGAAATCTTTGCACTTACCACATCAGATGTTACCAGTTAGTGTCCACTCTAGTGTTGCCAGTTAGTGTCCACTCTAGGGTTGTGTAAATTTGCCTTTAAATTAGTTTTTTTTTTCTATTTGTGATTTTGGTTTTGCTTTGTTTGAACTTAACTCTCTTTGGAGCTAGCAAAGCATTTGGCATTTGGGCATTCGATTTTGTTGGCACTAGGCTAACACACACACTTACAAACACACACAAACACACACTCTCTCACACGTATTGATGTATTTGTATTTTTATTTGTATTTGTATTTGTTTGCCGTTTTACAGCACTTATCCATTTAACTAGTTTGAACAGCAAATTGAATAGAATGCGAAGCTCTTTAAGATTTTTTTGAATTTGCAGACAAAACTTTAATTTTTTGCTTTTTTATTTTCACTTCAATTTAATTCACTTAAATATTATTTATATATTTTTGTAATATATATACTTTAATTAAATTTGTATTATTTATTTAATTCAGAGCAATTCAATTTAATATTTGAATTTCCACTCGAAATACTTTTTAATATTTCTATTAAAATTTATGATTTTTCCAAAAACTGTTTATGCTAATGTGTTTAAAATATGCCTCACACACACACACACACGCACTCACACACACATTTGCTATGCAAATAATATTTATTCATAGCTGACTTCACACAATTTTCCAAACTGTTTCCATTTCCATTTGCATTTTCATTTTAATTATTTTTTTAAATTTTGTAAATCATTTATTTTGCTTTCACTTTTCAAAATTTCTTTGTCTCGCGCGCCAATTTGTGTTGCATTAACTTTAATTTGATAACGGTATCTGTGTTGAATTTTTTGCCACTGGCTTTCCGAACCGACGCGACCCGAACAGAGCAGAGCAGAGACGTGGAAGCAACAAGCGTTTGTGCCGCAATGATAAAAGTTTGTTAACTGTGAAGTTTGCTGTCTCAGTTGCTTTGCGGTAACAGCGAAAGCTCTGCTGCGAAAGCTTTCAGTGGCGCGTCGATGCGTTGTGATAAGCCGGCTACTATGACAGTATGTGTGTTAAGTAAGTACAGTGAAGCTTAACTAAATGGAAAAAAAAATTGTTGCCTTCACAGTGTTTGGGCTTGAACTTTGACTTAACCAATGTGAGAAGTTTGGTTATGTGGAGTACAGTGAAGCCTTGCTAAATGTGAATAAGCGAGTGTATGTGAGCGTAAGACTTGTACAGTAAAGCCTAATATTCTCAATATTTAAAAGAGAAGAAAGAATAAATGCGGAGTTTGGCAAAGAGAAGAGAGTTCATTTTATATTTTAGTACAGTAAAGCCTAACTACATGAGAAATTATCTGTCATCTATTATGGTACAGTGATGACTAACTAAGTAAGAAAACATTCAATCAATCAACTACTCTAGATTGTTGTACAGTAAACCTCCAATAAACTAGACTAGTAGACAAACTCTCATCGGAAATAGTTTTTATAGATTTATATTGATACTATTTCGTCTATACCAGTTTCCATGAGACTTTCAGCTTTTAGCTCACCGATCGATGGATAAAGTGAAGCATGCCTGGCTAGAACCCTCAGATACGTTTCATTATTGTTTGCGTCAGACAAAAATATTTATTTTGAGTTCTCATTTCATTCTACATTTTGGTACAGAAAAAAAAAATCGTTCTATAAACAAAATATATATGAATCAGTTCGAACACAAATATATATAAATATTTATAAATATATATATATATATATATATAGAAAAATTTGGTAGACATAGACAAATCAGATAATTGCATCGAGCACAACGTGATGATGAGCTTCACATATAAGGACCTGATCGACGTGGCCATTGGCTCGCCGGAGTCGGGCCACGTCAACTTCTATGCGCTGCACGTGCTGCTCTCCAACTTTGCACAGAAGCTGGAGCTGCTGGACGAGACGGTGGAGCAGGATGACTATCTGCTGGCCAACATGCGATTTCAGAGCAGCCTGAGTGAGTGCATCCAGCTGCAGCAGCTAATCTCTGATTGTGTCTATAGCCGTAATTTGTCTTCCAGTTGGCAAGTCGTCGAGGTATCGTCTGCATGCTGGCGAAGATGAAGATCCTGCCACTGAGGCGCCATCGGAACCAGCTCCAGCAGAGCCAGCTGCGCCGCCAGCGGAGGCGCCCGCAGAGGCTGCACCTGCTCCGGCAGAGGCGCCAGCAGAGGAGGCGCCTGCTCCGGCAGAGGCGCCAGCCGCGCCACCTGCCGAGGCAACTGCAGAAGCTCCACAGCCGGCTGAGGAACCAGCGGTTGCACCGACTCCCGCACCCGAGCCTGCAGCTCCTGCGCCCGAAGAGGCGGCGCCGCCGCCGGATGTGGACCACGGTATAGCTCCTGCAGCATCGCCAGGTGTGGCATCGCGCGCCTCGTCGCGCACCTCAAGGGCGGAAAGGACTCAGCCACGTGCCGAGGGCTCGGTAATTGGTTCGCTGGCCAAGCTGGAGCGACGTCTCTCCAGGGTGGAGCTACAGAAGGAGCAAAACGATATTGAGTTCCAGAACTTCGCTGGCATCCTGACGGGTCAGCTGAAGCTAACCATGGAGCAACTGAACAATGTGACCCATCTAATGCTTGATCGCAAGCCCAATCCGAATCGGATGAAGCTGCTCCGGAACATAGCGCGACAGCTGCGCGTGCTGATGCGTGTGAATGACGATGAGGTGTCCATCAGCTGGAGCAGCGCCGAGGCTGCGGTCGAGGCCGAGGAGGAAATGGCCGACGAGGAGGAGGAGGCAGCCATGGAGGAGTCCAGCGCACCCACCGAACTGGCCAAGCTGGAGGAGGAACTGGAGCTGGACCAGCATCTATGCTATGCACCCGAACGCATGCTCAACGAGCTGCTCGAGCTCAAGTCCGAGTTCTGCTCCCTCACCAACAAGGTGAACGAACTGGCCGCCGAGCTTATGAAGCAGGATGCCAAGCGGCTAATGGAAATGATGCAGGAGATGCAGATGACTGTGCGCGACATCAAGCTGACAGCGAACGCCAACCAGGAGGCCAATCAGGGCATGTTAACGAAACTGAATGCGGCTACGAATCAGATACAGACCCTCAAGAATTCGGTAGCTCACCTGGACGAGATCAAGATCGACAAGGCCGACGTGGAGCTGCTGCTGGCCGAGAAGGTCGACTTTCCGCAGCTGGCCACAAAGGTCTCCCTGGAGCAGCTGGAGGAGTACAAGGAGCGGCTGGAGAAGCAGTTCTGCGAGGTGCGCTTCATCATCAATGTGAACGAGAAGAATGTGCTGCAGATCATCGATGGCCTGCGCATGACCCTGGGCGTCGACTCACTGGAGCTCAGCCTGAAGGACTTCCGTGAGCTGATCGAGAAACGCGTCGCCCTCATTGCCGAGGCGCTGCACAAGTACATGGAGATGACCAATGATGACTGCGCTGCTGCGGCTGGCCGGGTTAAGGTGATGCAGGAGCTCGCGTGCCTCTCCTGCGACACGCCCTGCGTGATGCGCACCGTAGAACGCTCCAAGCTGCCACGCCCCGCCTCGGCCAAGGCCACCAACAGCATTGGTCCCATTGTCACCTATGAGCTGGGCCAGATACGCAAGTCGGGCATCATGGGCTACTATCGCAAGGACGAGTTCCCGCATGCGGCAAATGCCTGGACGAATGCAGTGCCGGTCAATAAATGTGTGCCACGTCACGCCGGTGGCATGCACACCATTCACACCGCCGACGACCACATGCAGAAGGTGGTGCTATCCAAGAGGAACACCGGCTGGGCCTAGCCACCAAGTTAATTCGCCATGTTTCGTCATTCCACAATAATACAGCAAACCCAAAAACAACAAAAAATCAACAAAAAAATATTTAAAATTATGTTTAAAAAACACTTAGTATGATGATGATCAGGTTCGATGCAGACAACAGAGCGGATCGGTGTCAGCTATAGAGGTGCCGTAGCACCTGATCAACAAACAAAAAAATAAATTTAAAAAAAAAAACAATTCGATTGTTTGACGAATGTAAAAAATTGCACAATTAAAATTAATTGTTAGAATTTGAAATATTATGTGGATTTTTCTTGGGAAATGTGGAAACCTACAAATTAAAAAAAGACAATATTACTTGAAGTAATTTAATATTTGATTTTAAAAAAATAGTTTTTAAATATATTTGTATTTAAAAAAAAAGTTTTTAAATTTTTAAATATATTTATATTTTAATTTTAAAAAGATATAATATTTTAGTTAATCTAAGAATTAATTTTTTAAATAATATTTTTTAACGTTAATTCCAAAAAATATTTAATAATTTATTTTATTTTCGCCTAAAAGTCTGCATTTTGTATTAAAAATTTTAAATTATCATTGAAAAATGGTAATTTTTAAATAACCATTAAAATTTTTAACTGCAGATCCATCATATGGATATATATTATAAAATATATAGCCATAATATTTCATATAAGTCAAACAATTTTTGTGACTCAATGAAAATTACGTCTACTTAACAGTCGCGTCCCCATACCCATGCCCTAGCACGGACGCAAACCTTCGTTCAGATTTAAGGCATGTGAGCAAAAACAGCCCTGTATTGTATTGAAGAACTAAACCAAGTACACTGAAGAAAAACAGCTGTTTATATGTTTATTAACTGAATGAAGTACACTAAAAAAAGTATACTCTAATGCACTTAGTAAAATAAATAATAATACAAAAGTTTATATATTTACATATATATAATTATCAGTTTCTATGTATTTAAAATATTTAAATATTCAAAAATTCAATGCATGTAAACCAAGTCAACATTCGCGCTCTATATTTCCCGCTCGCTTGCATTGCATTTATTGATTGCACGCGTTCTCATTCGCGCTCTCTCTCTCTGTCTCTCTGTCGGGCTATTTCTCTCAGTGCAACCACTTGCAAGTAGCGGTAGTTGAGTGAGAGCGCTGCTGTGTGCTGTCTGCGCACCGCGCTGCGCTGCGTTAAGGCGCTTCACTCCGAACAGTTTCTCTTCGAACGTGCAGCCGAGTGGTTGGTTGGTTGTTCCCCCAGTGTATCTCGTGTCGTGTCGTGTCGTTTTGTGAACGAATAAATAAGAAACCAGCTGTGGCTGTGGCTT
The DNA here is from genome assembly GCA_035045365.1 of Drosophila leonis. Taxonomy (NCBI): domain Eukaryota; kingdom Metazoa; phylum Arthropoda; class Insecta; order Diptera; family Drosophilidae; genus Drosophila; species Drosophila leonis. The sequence continues at coordinate 7,277,798 of JAWNPC010000830.1, forward strand.
TGGCTAGGGGCAATATTATTTACTAGCTCTGGAACAAGTTCTTACGATCGCCAAATCGAATCAGTTATTAAATGTTAACCGAAGGCGACGGCGCGCATTTGCGGTTTATCTATTGTGTTTGGCTCTGTCGCGCGTGTCTTGTGTTTTTCCCTTCCGTAAATTCGGCGAAATTCCAATAAACATTTCGGCAACTCCTCCGCTTGGCACATCAAATTTATTTATTGATTTGATTAATGCAAATAAACAAAAACGTTATTTGTTGTATTCTTCTTAGTTTTTTTTTTTGGCAATGTCAGCTAAAAAGAATCGTAAAGCATAAAGCGCGCTACGAAATACACAAGCAAAAGCAAAAGCAAACACAGAATTTTTGGTAACGTGACGCAGCCACAAGCAAAACAAACGCAAAACGCAAACACAAAAACAAAAACAAACACACCAAAAAAAGGGCTTTGTGAATACCTATACGTGTGTGTGTGTATGTATATATGTGTGTGTGCGTGCGCCTGCTCAACGTGATCTTCAACCTCCGCTTTGGCCACTGCTTCGTTACCTGAGTTGCGCGAGTCGAATTCAGCCGGCAATTACTTGACAGCCTTACGTTATTTCCGCAACTCTCTCTCCCTCTCCCTCTCCCGCTCTCTTCGTTTGCTGAGCAAAACAAAAACACAAAAAAATGGCCATGCAGAGAGAGGCAGGCGTGCAGGACTTTGTCCTGTTGGACCACGTCAGCATGGAGAAGTTCATGGACAACTTGCGCAAACGGTAAGTGCGGATTGCTTTATTGTTTTGCTTCTGTGTGGCCTTCTGGACCCCCTTCAAGGTTACTCTGATTGGCAGTCCAATTAGACAGCGCTTCTGCTGCATCAGTTCTAGTTGAGAGCGTGCTCAATGGAGCTAACTTCGTGCTGTTGACCCACTGTCTGTCATTTAGATGCTGCTTCCCATTGTGTCCATTCCGTGAACCGTAACGAAATGCTCCCATTAAAGCGTGTTGCCAAAATGGCTTAATGAAGTGTTTGGTTAAGCTGTTGAAATACTTAATTAAGTTCTTTATAAAGACCTTTAACTTTCACTGACAAAAATGCGATTATTTTGAAATATTTGCAGACGACGAATGTCTTTCTATCTCTTAAATAATATATTATTATTTAATTATGCTAATGCAATTAAGCGCATTTTAGATTAAGTGTCTCTTCTTCTTCTAATTTCATATCGTACGATTGTCTAATTGTAGAAATGATGCAATTCAATTACGATTCGCAGTGACTTCAACAAATCCCATACCTTATCGTATATCAGGAAACATATGTTATACATGTATATATTTCTTGATTATTTCATTAAAGTTTACTGAGTAATTATTGACAGTGTTTGGGTGATTCAATGGTTAGATATAGATTCCCTTCTAAAGACAATTGAAATTAAGCAGTGATTCAGTTATAGCCAAAAAGAAGAAAGAACTTAGCTAAATGAATTAATTTACATTATGCTAAGTAAAGCGGCCATTATCATTATCATTTTCATTGTCATCGTTAATCATTAGTCGTCAATCGTGAAAAGCGAAAAGCGAAAAGCGAAGCTGCTTAAAGTGCCGCATAATGGGGCATCAAGCGAAGCCCATTTCGTGACGCACTGATAACAAACTAAATAAATAAATACATCAAGAACGATTGGTGTTTGTCTAGCAGTGACAATGCTTATGCTAATGATAATCCTGATGATGATGATTATAATGAACATTGTCAAAGCAACGAACCACAAACATTCAGCCTAGCGAGGCGTTTCAACGAATGCAGCGACCCGTGCTGCATGCTGCTTGCTGCTGCTGCCTGGTGCCTGCCACAAACGTTGACAATAGATGCCGGGCAGCTAGCTACAAGTTGTTGACACACGCTCTTGTTGCATGAAATGGAATACGTTACCAACTAAACGTGAGCTAGAATTGTGACCAGAAGCAACAGCAACAATACGAGGCAGTTCAATAGAGGCCAGACAGAAGGCAAATAGGGACAACAATTGTGAGTGCTCGACTATGGCATACCCTGACCCTGCGGACAGATGGACAGATGGACATGGCTAGCTCATATACTTTCTCTTAAAAAACTAATAAGCTCCTGTAAACTGTAGATTATGCAGATATACATATTACACCTCTAGGATTCAACATTTAACAAATATTTTGAGGATAATCTTTTTAATCTATCTCTAATTAGATTGAAATTAATAATTAATTGAAAGTCAAACAAAGAGACGAGTCAAATGTTTAGAATGCAGATTAGTAAACGTGGCTAAGTAGCCCAATCATCAAGTTACAAATAAGACTTAAAGCAACATCTTCAAGAAACGAAAACTTGAAGTGCTCTCGTTTCGATAGAATTCGAAGAATTATCAATATAGTCGCAGTTATATCTGGAATAGCGCTCCATAAACTTTCGATTGCACAACTTAATCAAAGAAAGCGATAATAACACGTATACGTACTCAGATGTGTAATTACGGTGGACTCGTAACATTACACGAATCAATTTGTAAATTACAAAATTACAACCCGGAAAAACAAACCGAATAAATAGATATAGATATATCGTAGACATGTATGTACACATATCACATACACATCAATTTTTGAGGAAAAACCCATTGAGCAAATCAGTTGAGGGTCAGAAGCGCGAGCCAAAAAGTCAAAAAATGTGCAGTGTAATGGAAAATGATGCAAGACAAAGCCAAAAGACACAGCCGAGAGAAATAAATAACTCACTTTCGTTTTTGTTTTGCTTTTTTATGACCAGATTAACAAAAACAAAAACAAACGAAACAAAACGAAATGAAATGAAATGAAAAAGTGAGAAATGGCAAAAACTGCATTTTGTATTACGAGCAGATATGAGTTTATTCAATTTGTTTTCATTCGCGCGCTTTTCAATCCTAAGTATGTGTGCTATGACATCATGTGGGCTGCGTACTTGGCTATGTAACGAAACGCAAAAAGAAGAAGAAAACATAATGGAAATAAAACAATAATAAAGAATTCGTAAAGTGGTTGAGCAAACCGAAGTTTATTTACACTTGCGTTGGGAACTTGGCAACTTGGTCAAGAGAAGAGAAGAGAAGAGCTTGAATATTTCACATTTCAATTCATTTCAATGTAACCTAACTTTGAGGTACTTTGCCAAAATTTAGGGGAGTGCCCGACTTAAAAATACTCTGAACTCTGCAGAGCTGCCTTTTCAATCGCTCAAAACTAATTCAGTACCTAGAGCTGTGCTCATAAAAATAGAAGTATTATTAAGATTAACATATATTGATATAATCTTATGTTCAACATATCAGTTGCACTCTAGAAATATACATATATATATATATATACACTTACACACACATTCATAGACACACTCTTACTCCAGACTTGTTTTTAGAACAGTTCTCACATTATGGAAAATTATATTTTAAATAACTTCGCTGTTATTCAAATAAGTTTGTTTTCAATATTGTGCTAAACCGAAGGAGATATTAAAAATCAGAAATTTTTATAGACTATATATTATTTTCATTACCTTCATAGTAGTTCTCAAGTCTTTAATATATAAATGTAGTTGAATATTATTTGTAAATAATATTAAAATCATAATAATAAAAGACAAATTGTAATTAGGATATGGTAAAATCTTTATTGATGTGTTTATTAAAGTGTATAATATTTCTATACTTTTTACTTAATCTGAAAACCGTTAAATAAAGTTTATTGATCTGCTTGAAATGCATTATAATACTTTGTGCTTAGACAATTTGTCAACAATCATAAATGGATTCTAACAATGCTTGGCAAGACTAACAATACGCAAAATGCGCAAATACCCCAGCAAGAGCTAAGCTATATCCACACACACATATATTATAAATATATATATATATATATATATATATATATTTATATATATTTATATATATGTATATATTCATATATATTTGTTTAGCAATTGCTTTTTTGGCACTGTCATAAGTAAATATATATGTATATAGTATATATGTGAGAGTGCTCTGCCCCTGCCCATGCAACCCACACAGACATATATAAAAGTGATCCAGAAATAGCTGCTCGACGCGCACAAAATGTATATATCTGCCATATAAATATATATATATATAGATAGCTTTATGGATATATGCATGCGCTTGCTTGAAATATGTTTTTGAAAAAATGTATCTCGAAAATGAAATGGAAAGCCTGCGCCTTCGCTGCTGCCGCCGCCACTGCTGTTGCTGCTGCTGCACTCTACGCACATGCGAGTTTGTGAGTCACGCTGTGTATCTTGAAGATACTTTTTGGCGCTCGCATAACAAAAACTACGTGTACAAATGTCGAAAAAAGGCAGCCACACACAAACCGGTTGATGGCGTCAGTTTGCAAAGCCCAAACTAATGAAAATAAAGGAAACAAAAGAGAGAGAGAGTGTCCGACTCGGGCATACTCTAATTCAAAAGAACCTACACTTTTTTTAACGGAAATGTGCGAATGTATACAAAAAGTGGCAATAAGAGAGGACTATAATAAATAAAAAGAATTGACCGATTTGAAGAAACTCTAACTCAATATATTCTACAACAATATATCCAAACAGTGCAAGGCTTTTAATTTGTTTGTACTTTAGGAGAAGATAAAAAATAAATAATATATCCTAAGTTATATATGTTACGTACTATAGATCATTGCTACTATGTTACATACACTTCCCCAAATCGTATATATCCAATTTCTTCATTTTCAATCAATTCGAACAGCACGCAAACAAAAACAAAACAAGTTTCTTCCTCCGCAAACCCGATCTGTTTACTATCGCCTCAAGTTCAGAGCATTGGCTGTTTTCTTTAAGGGTTTCTCCAAAAGAAAAGATGGAAATTAACGAGCCATTAAACCAAGTGTCCTGCGCTGAAGGCACACCACAATCTCCCCCCCATTGAGCGGCTGCACCTATAAATCTACTTGCACTGATTGATTGCACTATTTCCAATAACAACAACAACAGCATCAACTATCTATCTATCTTGCTGTCTGTCTATATGGAGTAGCGAGTGCATTTCGTATTGTGTATTTAACGTATCGCTGATAAGTTTACATTTAGTTTTCGATCTGAACTTTTGTTTATGTGCGCCCGAGTCTCTCTCTCTCCCCCCCCACTTCTAATTTGGCCTACATTTTGTGTGTTTTGTTTTGTTGTTGTTGTTATTGTTTGTTCGGTAGCCTGTACAACAGTTATAGAGCCCGCATCAGCATCTAGCTATCTATCTACATATGTATATAGCTAACTGCCTGCTTAGTTACTTGCCATGAACTGTCGTTGAACTCTTGAGACTTACAGGTGTCAGTTGCCACAGTGGGTGCATCCCACTATAATTCTATTCAGAATTCTATCTAATATTATCAGCAGACTTTTCAGTCTTATCAGTTGAACAAAAAAACCCACAATTGGCATATTTTTGGCGCTATATCATTCCATCTGTGAGTCATTTCAAAGCAAATTGTGAAGCTGCTCGACAAATACATTAAAATTCAGTTTTCATTTATTATTTTATTTATATATATTTTTTGCGTTATTTTTTTGGTCTGTTCAAGGCTTGCTTTTTGTATTTCAAATCAATTTTTTTTGGTTCGTATTCAATTAATTTTGATTGTAAATAAACTATGTCAATATTTTCATCAAATGGGTTTACGATTTAACCCTCGACATGAATTTACGATTGGAGCAACTTAACCCTTGGCACGTCTGAGTACTTTCATAATCTTATCTGCAGTTCGAGTCGAGTTTATAAGAAATCGCTTTTTATCGCAAAATTTTTGCTTTTGTTATAATTTGTTCTTGTTCGAACAAACATTTATAGGGTATATTAAGTGCGTTTGGTTTCTTTTTTATGTCTTTTCATTTTAAAATTGTGTAAATAGCCGCGACTCAACTTGTATAATAATGGCACAGTGTTGATAAGATTGCATGCCCCCGAAGAAGTGTTAAACTTAGCGAGGCACAAGTACAGTCACACATACACAGACACATACCCACACACATATACTTATATGACTATATATTTAACCTTGGGTGCGACTTATGCATATAATGGGTACGAGTATTGACTGCCACACGTATAGCTCTAGCTGTAGACCCGATAACCGACGCTCTTCAATTTGTTATGCAATGAATGCCACACATAACATTTACTGCGGGATTATCTTTATGAGTTCCTAAATTATTCGTATGGAGAAACTTCCTTGACTACGAGGTGAGGTAAACTCTGTTAGGGACTCTCTTTTAACTTTTCCTAGAAATTTTTCAAATATTAGTTTTGAAGTCATAGTTTACTGTATAAGTATAGCTGCAGTTCCGATAAGTAACCAAGACTCTCGTTAATTCGATTATAATCTTTCATTCATCTTCCACTATATATATCTATAGGTCCAATTGGAAACCACACTAGGGACACTCTTTGGATATTTTTCATATATTTACATCCGATAAGTAGTTTTCTGAGAACTTATCTTTCTATTTTCCATATTTCTCTCATTTTACAAATATAATTCGAACGCATTTATAGTTTTTGTAAGATTCAATGAGTAGATCTGTGGGATATTTGCTATTGTCTAAATTTTAATCATAATTTGTACATTCTCTATGCAACATCTCTTACAAGTTTCTCACATATTGGCACCCAGAAAGCCCCTAGAACTCGATTAGAATTCTAATTTTCTTCTTCTGGCTTTCCTGCTTGGGTCATGACTTTCCATTCGAACTGTTTATAAATGCAATTTTTATGGCATTCGCCAAGACCAAGACTTGATTACAAAGAAGGCGTCTCGGAAAATTATTAAAGGGCCAACAAGAAAATAGATGCATAAGGATGAAGAAGAAACAAAGAAAATGATGTTTATGTAGTTTGCCCGCCATTGGCCATTAAAAAACTTTACGAATTCTTTTTTCAATTTCCGATTGCAATCAAAGAACACGTCTGTTTATTTGTACAAAAGGCCAGTGTAACTTTACCTAATTAAAGATTGTGCATGATCGACCAGATGCAAGACATTATAACGAACGTATAGTTCAAAGCGCACCTCGACTCGCTTTCATCTACAGATATGTCTGTCTATATACGTACGGGTATATATATGTATCCATCTAGGTGTCTGGAAAACTCTGCTAGTCGACACATTCCATATGCCTGACTGCACGCATGCCATGCGAGTACTTGCTCTCTGATAAGCTGCTATCAATTGCCGCCCCTCTGGCACTCTGATAAGCCCCTTTTTGATAAAGTCCCCGAGCGGAAATCAAATCATTTACATAACGGCCAATACGAATGGCAATCGTTGGCCAAACGCTTGGCGCTCCGACTAATTGAGCCACGTTCTTTGCACTAATGTGCGCAACGCTTGCCGAGACGGCCTAATGCTCAATGAGCAATCCAATTCGAGTCTGACTTGACTAATGAATGCAAGTAAAAAAGAGAGTCTGCACGACTTCTGTGTACCCTGCAATACAATATATATGTGAGAAAGTTTTGTACCTTGGACAGGTATATATATCGACAGCCTGTCACATGTAGATGCCCAAATTGTATCCCCCCATCTAAATCAATTACTTTACTTACAGGGTATACAAATCATACAAACAGCTTGCCAACTTCCTGTACCTGACACAGATATCTATGCTTTGTCCCACATACTTGTTCCCATCTAGATCACCCCACTCAGTCAGTTACTTTACTTACAGGGCATACAAATCACACAAACAGCTAGCAAACAGCTTGCCGACTCCCAGTGGCAGACACAGGTATCCAGGTATCTGTGCCCTGTACCACATCTCCGTCCCATTTCCCGCTCTACTATACCCAGCTAGACAGCATCGCTGTCTACATTGTTGTGTTTATTTAGTTGAGCGTTGAAACGTTCATGTTTGTCATTTGCGTTGCAATAACTTTTACTTGGAGGCATCTGCAACTCGGCGTTGCCAGCTGCCTCGCGCACGCCATAAACTATAAGGCAACGTTTACATAAAAATTTATGCCCATGTCGAGTCCGAGAATTTAGCGCCTGTTTAGTCTTGCCAGCTAATTGATATGCGTCTGGGCCGCATCGCAAACAATTCTGGGTGTAAATTGAAGTTAATTTGAAAGCTGCAATTGCAATTGCATTGCGCAAAAGCAGAAATCATCGAATGAAAACTGAAAGTGTTTTGCTCTGGGAAAATTGAAAATGATCAATTCTGAATTTGCATTTGATTCGAAGCAGATGTGGGCATTATTGCAAATGGATTCTCGACTGTTATATGTGTCATATGTCTTTGGCAAGCATTCAAGTATTCTGAATATATATATATATATATATATATATATATATATATATATATATATATATATATATATATATATATATATATATATATATATATATATATATATATATATATATATATATATATATATATATATATATATATATATATATATATATCACAATCACATTTGCTTAACCAGGCCTCTCTCGGTGTTTCTCACAATCAAATGTACATACATTTACAACCCTTTTCCACGCTGCTCACACTCATATCAGTTTTGTTTAGCGATTCTGTCTAAGATTCTTCGAATAGCATGAGCAAGTTCTGCACTCTTCTTTGCGATTCTCACAATCGAGTTCGACTGCTCAGCCCAACCCCACCTTGCATTTATCATAGTCACATATATAGTAGTTCTAGCAACCCTCCCTCTCTGCGCTTCTCACGCAATGCTATTTGTCATCACCAGTGTATTCAATTCTATTAGCTCTCCGTTTGGCACATCGATAAATCGCTTGAAATTCAATTACATCCACAAAAAGCAAATGAAACATTGACCTACTTAAAGCCAAGTCTGTTGGCCATTTAATGACGTCAGCGCCAGCGTCAAGTTTGCCGCCTTAGCCAGTGAAAAGTGCAGCGGAAAATGCGTGAAGCTATTGATTTTCTCAATTTTCACTAGATCAACCCTCAAGGCTTAGCAGGCAAATCTTGAATGGGTGAATGAATGAATAAGTGAGTGAATGCTTAGTCGATGAATCATCGAGAAATAAAGTATTTATAAGCAAATGCAATTTGCATGCGAATAGACATTGAGTAATTAAACAACGGCTTAGTCAGCAAACGTGTTACAAGGCTTATTTATTTATGGCTTTAATACTTTGCTCAATATTTGAAGCTGAATGATTCACAATAGTTGTAGAAGTAATAATAATCAAAATACAAACAAATTGTTTAAACAACAAAACAACAATAATTTGCTGAGAATCTTTTTTTTTGCACTTTTATCTTTTTTTTTTGGCGCCTTTTCCCATGGAAGTTTTTGTATATTGATGACGCCATTTGGCATAATATTCGAAATACTAAGCGAAAATCAAAAAACATCAACAATCACAATGAATAACGACCTTTTGTAGTGTCAATGTGTGAATGCGTGAAGGCGACGACCGATGAGCATTTAAATGTAGATTCGTATATTCGTTTATTTCTTATATAGATATTCATGGCACAGACTAGTTCCGAATTCTGTAAAACATGTTGGGAGTGTTTCGACTAGTATATTCAGAAATTATGCTAAGCGATGCAGATCTATTGATGAATAACAAATTGTTATATTTAAAATTAAATCATTTCTCTAAATAAAATTCAGTAGAGACTCCAGCAAAGTTGATATTCTGTAAAATGTAGTCTCTGGCCTGCGCGAGTGAGTAGAAGAAATAAAAAATAAAAGAATATAAAGTTCAAGTATTTTGTGCTTGCTCCATAAATTTTGTTTCCACTTGACACCCCTTTAAGCCACCAGCGAGTCTGTAATGGACTTTTAAAACTTGATGCGTGAATAAGAAACGACATACAGCTGTGTTCATGAAAATAGTAGTGCGACTGAGCACTACATTTTGAATAACAAATTTAAAGCGAATATAATATGTGTGAATAATGTGGTTCATTGATCCCTAGAAGCTCAGTCAAGTTATGACAACGTTATCGGACTGTCAGCATTTCAAATGTCTCCTCAACCAAATCTCTATGTGAGATATGGAGAGACAATGTATATCACATATGTTGCTGTGTGTGTTCGCTCTCCGTAAGCACTTTGCCTTCAGCAATTTCTATAACCTCATTAGGCAGTCGGCATATTTTTATTTTGGCTGTCTGTCAATCATACGCTACGTGGGCGGCACCCACAACCAAATGCCACAGGTGGTGGGGCAGGGCAAGGCAAGGCAAGGAAAGGGGTAGAAGTGACTGAAATCGTAGAAATCACATAAACAGTTTGCTAAGCGGCTTGCTGACTGCCCTTTGTCGAGATTCCAATTCCAATTCCGATTCCGATTTGAAATGTGACCCGTTGTGCTAAAAAGTCAACAAGCGTGCTAAACGCTTCTCTCGCCCCTTTTCATTGGAGTTCAGTAGTTCAGCAATGGGGCAACATAATCATCTCTGAGCAGCTCTCAGCTCGTCCGTCTCTCTGTCTGTCTCTTTGTGTTCGGTCTCTGTCTGGGTTGTCACATTGTGACCCAAATCTAGACACCTCTATAAATAAACACAGAAGAAAACTTAAGTAAAAACATGTGTTGACTGCCGCTTGGCCCAAACAACCAGCTAAAACAAAAGCAACAACAATAAATACTAATATTAAGTCCTATTGTTTTTATAGTTATTTATATATATAAGCATGAGTTCAAGCTGCGGGCCAAAACAATAGTTTGTGCTGTTAATAATTTCTCTAATTTTGAGGTTTTCTATTTTTCGTTTCCATACCACGTACTAGAGTAATTAGATAGGGTATGATAGACTTGGATATGGCTAAAGATATTGATATATTTATCTATAGAAATTTCTAATAGAAATCAATGTCTATCTATAACTCTATATTTATCTATTTCTAGAGAGAAATATTGCTAGATAATTAAATATGGATAGAATGATATAACAATAGACTGGGCAGTTTCAAATCTAACAAGCAATATCTATTAATTATAATATATGTTATTTTTGTTGTATCTATTTGTGTCTTATTTTATCTTCATTTGAAGATTTGAATTTTGACAGACTTTCTTTTGTAACGAATATAAATAGATTGATAGATAGATATAGCGAGTATATATAAATAGATAGATTTAAATTTATAAATTTTATATATAGAACTTAATTTTAAACAACCACTAAAGGGTATCTTCTAGTCGAGCACTCTGAACACTTTTACTTGTTTGTTAATTTCTTGCGCCTTATTTCGGCAGTCAGCTGTTAAGTGGGCATGGCTAACGGCCAACACACAGTTTTGTAACTGAGCTAACCTGTTGCACAGCGCGTTTCTTGTCGCTCTTTCCCTTTTCTGGTTTCTGTTACCAAACTCTTTGTGTTTTGTATTTGTAACAGTGTAACATGCTTAAGATTTCACAACAGCTACAAGTGATGCACTTGTTGTTACAGTGTATTTTGGGAAATGACTTGGACACTGAGCGCGGTTTTGTACCCCAATTAAATAGAAGTTATAATTGAATTGGAAATGCTTACTTAGTTGAATGCATTTAGCTAAATATATGTAGGCAGCCAAAGAAAGAAAAAGAAGAAGAACTTGTAAACTGGAATAACTGTAATATGATTGGAAGTTACCATTTGGCAAACGAGATCGCAATTAAACTCTATAATAAATAAAAATGTATTTATATAAAATGATTTGATTTATAAATTTACTTGCTTACATTTATTTAGTAACCATCCCAGATATGACTTAAATCATCTTTCTAATATATATAGTTTTACATATTATACAGATTTATCCATAGCTTGCTTTTGCCTCCCACTTTGGCCTAGATTTGAACCTGTTGCATTTGAGAGCTGTCGGCCTAAATCTTTTGGCGCCTACTTAATTGCACATAAAATAAACAAACAATGCAGCCCCAGCAGTACTCAATCAAATGCAACAGAAATTTAATCAATATGAACAATAACAAAACAACAACAAAAAAAACCCGAAGCAAATTAATTCAATCCAACTGAGCAACACCTGTGGCTAATCCAGCTCCAAAAAATCAACAATAGAAAAACTTCAATTTGGTTTGTTGAAAAACAAATTGAGAATTGAATTAGACAGGTGCACAGCGGGCAGTCGAGTTTCGATTGGGGGAACATTTAAATCTATAATTTGATTTCGATTCACCAAATGCTAATCTAAGACTTTTTCTTTCAGCTACCAGGTTGGCTCCATCTACACATACATCGGTGAGGTGTGCGTCTCGATGAACCCCTACAGACAGATGAATATCTATGGGCCGGAGACCATTCGGAAGTACAAGGGTCGCGAGCTGTTCGAGAATGTGCCGCATGTGTTTGCGATCGCAGATGCTGCATACAGGGTGCTGAAGCAGCGCCACCAGGACACATGCATCCTCATCTCGGGTGAATCGGGTGCGGGCAAGACGGAAGCCTCCAAGATCATCATGAAGTATATTGCGGCAGTGACGAATTCACAAGGACAAAATGAAATCGAAAGGTAAGTGTAAGAAAATGGGAAATGAAAATTAAACTGGTCTGTAAATGAACTAGTTGTGAAAGGCAATGAACTATATCTTAACATACTTAAATGTGGACGCTGTGAAGAACTAGTTCTGAATTCAAATGAATAGAGTATGAATTCATTTGAATTCGGAACTAGTATGATAATAGAAACATGCATTTATGCAATTATCAAAAATTATAAAAATAAGATGGTTGATTGGTTGATTGATGACACAGGCATTATAATTAGAACTAGCTCAAAGTCATGGGCTAATGACAAGCGCAGCTCAGGTTCACTTAACTGTATTGTTGAGTGCACACAAAATCCCCATTAGTATGGAAATATTTGTAGTTCGAGATTCAGCCTGAGACTGGGAACCAGCATTTGAATGGGAAGCGATTCAAGACAAGGCCAAGGCATGACAAGTTTCCCATTGTGTGGCATGCAAATGCGAAATGAAGCTCTCACTGGAGCATTCCCCAGATTGTGGCACATACAGGGTATATATGAGTGCGCTCCTTGAACTGTGAACCATACATGACATCACTCAGCGAATACGACTCTTCAATAAACTGAACGAAATTAAGTGAGACGCTAATTGCTCACGCTTTCAGCTATACAAAAGCATTGGGTCGTAATCGTTCCATGGCAATTTAAGGGCGCCCATAAAAGACAGGAAACGAGAGGAGAGGAGAGGAGAGCAGAGGAGGAGACGTTGAGGGAGCGTTGTCTTTTGCCAAACCCTAGACAAAGCCCAAACTTAATTGCCACTTTGCCAATTTTTAGTGTCTCAAAGTTAAAACAATTTAAACTGACATTTATTTAGTGGCTGAGGTAGGGGATTAGTGCCATTTAGATAATTACTTTTTCTGCTTTGGGTCCAGTTTAATAAAAATGCAATTATAATAAATGATTTTTGTCTCTTGCAGAGTGAAGAATGTGCTGATACAGAGCAATGCGATATTGGAGACGTTCGGCAATGCGAAGACGAACCGCAATGATAACTCCAGTCGATTTGGCAAATACATGGATATAGAGTTCGACTACAAGGCCGATCCAGTGGGCGGCATTATAACCAACTATTTGCTGGAGAAGTCGCGTGTGGTGCAGCAACAGCCAGGGGAGCGAAACTTCCACAGTTTCTATCAGGTAAGAGGCCTATTGAATATCCACCACTCTGTGTGCGAGAGTGTGTGGGTGTGTTGTTGTTTGTCCAGGTGAGTCAGCGGGATGGCTTAGGCAGGTGGGCGGGTCACATTCGAAAGTCTAGTGTGAGGTGTGAGGTGTGAGCTACAAGGCGCGGCTCCATGTAAACAATATATACATATAGACAATAAATATTAGTAAAATAGTTCTTTCTATTTAGAAGGGTATCCAATTGCCTATATGCCCAGCCATAAATATTTATGAATCACTGATTACAAAGCCATCAAATTCCAATAAAATCGTATTAATAGTTTACACTACAATAGGCAGCTTGATAAGGCCAAGAAGCTGTGGACCCTCTATGGCCATTAAAATTGATGAATACACTTAGCGAAATCTTAAGCTACAATAATTGTACATGTCAAAGGTTATGGCTTTATAAATATTCAAAAAATTCAAATGGCGCTCAACTATCCAGAAATTAAGTTAATTATATTTGCCATTGCGGTGAGCTCACAGTCCATCAATTCAGTATTATTATGTATGTATATATATGTGTGTGTACATACATGATGATTTCATGTGAAATATATGAAAGTTCAGATAAGACTAAGTCATTCACAAGAATTTAAAATTCGTCAGCGCTCAACCACTTATTCATAATATTTTTGATAAAAAAAGGGACTTGCGCCTGACTTGAATATATAAAATAGAACGTTTTAAGATTCTAGTTTAGAGTATTTATATTTCTATTTTATATTAATATAAATATATTTAGTTTGAGTAGCAAATTCAACTGAATGCGTACAATATATCATATTTGCATGCAGTTGTCAGTCGATCTTTCTTCTCAGTCAGAATCTAAATTCAAAAATTTCACTGTGTAACATTTCAGTCGCACTGCTATTTTTATGAACACAGCTGTATATAAAACTTTTTTTTAAATTTAGTGATAATAATATATAATACAATATATTTAATTTTGGACTAGTGAAATACAGCTCTTGCTTATAGCATAAATACTCCCGCCGTTTATAAAATTTTATCTACTCACTTCCTATTCGAAATTTGAGCTCTGTTACTATTGAAGAAATGAAAATAAAATGAGAGATTGCGCTTTGTTGACTTCTAGCTGTTAAATTTAGCTTGCAGGCGTTAATTGCTTCGGACCATTTATGGATACAAAAGAATTTCCAGCTTTACTTCTCCATTTAACACCTAAACTAAATAGAATTTCTTAATTAAGCGAGTTTCTGCTTTGAGTTCTCTAGCATAACTCTTCATTAAATGAGATATGTGGGTTTTGCCGGCATATGCTATTGTTTACTTATATACATATATAGATAGCTAGAAATAGTGTATATAAATATACAGTTTATAGGTATCATGAGTATTTATTTATTTATTTGTTATTTATGCGATATGTCTGTGGCAACATTTTGCACCTGTTGTCTACAAAGTTTCGCCCGGTTATTGATTATTGTTTCTTAGGAATAGAAATTTGGTAGCATTTGCTTTACACGAGCTTCTGTCTGCGAATGTGACTTCATTCCAAACTAAACAGTAAAATTCCATAACGCATTTTCAGCAGCTCGCAAATGGTGACAATTAAAGCGGAAGTTCAATTATGGACAACATTTTGTTGCTAATTGTGTGTTGTACTAAATAGTTGTATATTCTCATTTTGGATATAGAGACAAGCCAAACATGAGCTCTGTCTATGCTAAAGGGTATATAGTCACAGCTATCACTTCTGTCTCTGTCTGTACTAAAGGGTATAGCCAGCAGCTCATAGATGGTGTGTCCAACTTATAGGGTATATACTCACAGCTATCACTTCTGTCTCTGTCTATACTAAAGAATACACTCACAGCTAGCAGTTCTGAGATTAGCTTTGTCTATTTTAAAGGGTTTACTCACAGCCATCAGTTCATAGATGAGCTCTGTCTACATTGAAGGGTATACACACCATCTGTTATTATAGGGTATATTCACATCTGCAATATCGTTCAGAGAACTAGTTCCGAAGCAGCCACTAACTACTCTCTTCCGTTCCAGCTGCTGCGTGGTGCCAATGACAATGAGTTGCGGCAATATGATCTGTACAAGGAGACGTCCAAGTATCACTACTTGAACCAAGGCAGCATGGATATACTCACCGAGAAGTCCGACTACAAGGGCACATGCAATGCATTCAAGACGCTCGGCTTCCAAGCGGATGAGGTGCAAACCATTTGGCGTACGATTGCCTCCGTTTTGCACCTGGGCAATGTGGAGTTCCAAAGTGAGTTAGCAGAAGGCATCCTAACAATGATGTTGAATACTAATCTCAGCTTCTCTCTCATCCCTGTAGCCATTGAGGACGAGTTGGTGATTAGCAACAAGTCGCATTTGCAATCGGCTGCGAAGATGTTGCAGGTGACCGAGGCGGAGCTGTCGACGGCATTGACCAAACGAACAATTGCGGCCGGCGGCAATGTGATGAAGAAGGATCACGATGCCACACAGGCGGAGTATGGCAAGGATGCGCTGGCCAAGGCCATCTATGATCGTCTCTTCACGTGGATCATATCGCGTATCAATCGTGCTATACTCTACCGTGGCAGCAAGAGCCAGGCGAGGTTCAACTCAGTGATCGGCGTGTTGGATATTTACGGCTTTGAGATCTTCGATTCGAATAGCTTTGAGCAGTTCTGCATTAACTACTGCAACGAGAAGCTGCAGCAGCTCTTCATAGGTGAGCAGAACAGGCGACTCTAACAAGAGTAATAGAGCCTAACAGAGTTCCTTTCATTGCAGAGCTGGTGTTGAAGCAGGAGCAGGAGGAGTATCAGCGCGAGGGCATCGAGTGGACCAACATTGACTACTTCAACAATAAAGTAAGCAGGCATACTTAATGCTCATATGATTATATCTGACTCCTCTGTCTCTCTCTGTATCTGCTTAGATCATTTGCGATTTGGTTGAACAGCCTCATAAGGGCATCATAGCCATCATGGACGAGGCCTGCTTGAGCGTTGGCAATGTCACCGATGACACCCTGCTAGGCGCCATGGATAAGAACTTGAGCAAGCATCCCCATTACACGAGTCGCCAGCTGAAGCCGACGGACAAGGAGCTGAAGCATCGCGAGGATTTCCGCATCACCCACTATGCTGGTGATGTCATCTACAATATTAATGGATTCATAGAGAAGAACAAGGATACGTTGTATCAGGACTTCAAGCGTCTGCTGCACAACTCCAAGGACGCCAACCTCAGCGAAATGTGGCCCGAAGGAGCGCAGGACATAAAGAAGACTACGAAGCGTCCGCTGACTGCCGGCACACTGTTCCAGCGTTCGATGGCTGATCTGGTGGCCACGCTGCTAAAGAAGGAGCCCTTCTATGTGCGCTGCATCAAGCCAAATGATATCAAGAGCTCCACGGTATTTGATGAGGAGCGCGTGCAGCATCAGGTGCGCTACTTGGGTCTGCTGGAGAACGTGCGAGTGCGTCGCGCCGGCTTCGTTCATCGTCAGCGCTACGATAAATTCCTGCTGCGCTACAAAATGATCTCGCAGTACACGTGGCCCAATTTCCATGCGGGCAGCGAACGCGACGGAGTTCGGGTGCTCATAGAGGAGAAGGGCTTCGCACAGGACGTCAAGTACGGGCATACAAAGATATTTATTCGCTCGCCACGCACGCTCTTCGCCCTGGAGCAACAGCGCAACGAGATGATTCCACACATTGTGACCTTGCTGCAGAAGCAGGTGCGTGGCTGGATAGCCCGCAAAAACTATAAGAAGATGAAGGCAGCCCGGACCATAATGCATGCCTATAAGACGTACAAGCTGCGCAGCTACGTCCAGGAGCTGGCCAATCGCTTCCGCAATGCGAAGCACCAGCGCGACTTTGGACGCAGCATTCAGTGGCCACAGCCGCCGCTGGCCGGTCGCCAGGCCGAGGCCAAGCTGCATCGGATCTTTGACTTCTGGCGTGCCTGCATGATACTACGTAAATATCCGCGCAGCGAGTGGCCGCAGCTGCGACTGCAAATCATTGCGGCGACAGCAATTGCGGGCCGCCGTCCCTATTGGGGACAGCAGCGCAAGTGGCTGGGCGATTATCTGGCCAACTCGCAGGATAATAGCGGCTATGATGCCTACACGGCTAATGTGCGCAATATGAAGAACAGCGGCGGCGAGAACTTCCGCCAGGTGCTCTTCTCCAGCTTTGCCAAGAAGTTCAACCGGCACAACAAGCAGGCGGATCGCGCATTTATTGTGACAGACACGAACATCTACAAGTTGGAGGGCATCAAGAAGAAGTTCAAGGATATGCAGCGTTCCATGGCCATCAGAGAGGTACGGAACAGCTAACCTCAACTACAGCCCACTTACATATGTTAAAAGTCTCTTACTTTTTCTTTTAGCTGACTTCCATTAGCATAACACCTGGTCGGGATCAGCTAATAGTTTTCCACTCACCGAAGAACAACGATTTGGTCTTCTCACTACAAAGCGAAATGTGCACGCCCCTGAAGGAGGATCGCATTGGTGAACTAGTGGGCATTGTGTGCAAGAAGTACCATGAGTAGGTTACCCTCTGTATGCCCATTGCAAGCACGCTAAATAAATCTATTTCAATTACAGCATCACCGGCACGGAGCTGCGCGTGAATGTGGGCAGCAACATTGCCTGCCGGCTGGGCGACAAGGCGCGCACAATTGTTGTCGAGGCGGCGTCCAATGTGGAGGTGCCCAATTTCCGACATTCCGCTGGCAACATCATCTTCGAGGTACCCGCCTCGTATTGCTACTAGTGAGCAGCTCTGACGACGCTCTGGCGACGTAGAGCATCCAATGTACATTTTTTAATAAGCGCGTTAGCTTAAGAGTCTGTTACCTTTGAATCACTCTACGCACCTGTGCATGCTGTGCCTTCTGCTAAGCAATACGTAGTTCTAGAACTCCCTTCTGTATGTGTTGCATGTTTTTGTGCTAAGTGAGAATCAGCGAGAAAGGCGTTGCTATTGGCAAGTTCAAATGTCAATGATTTGTACATTTTTCTATTCATATTTATATCAAATCCGAAAATATATTGTAGAAAGTGCAAACATGTTAAGCTGGTTGAGCCGGCCTCCAATGAAAAGTATTAAATGTACTTTGTGCATTTGTTAACTTTAGCTTTTAACCAATTCTTAAACGATCTAAATGTTTGTCTTTAATCAAAAAAAAAGAAGAACTTCTTTAATGAAATTTCTAAATATATTTAATCAAAGAGCACACACAATAAGAAACCACAAAGAACATTTTTTGTACTTAACAAAACAAATCTAATTTTGTATGTGTGCCATTTACACTTATTTCGTAAACCTAAACTTAACTCTATTATTATTGTAAACTATTTATATATAAACAAACAAATATATATATATTATATACTATAAATAAAAAATGTGTAAAAAATAAAAAGAGAGTTGACTATATTAATATTACTTTATGAATAATAATAATTAATTATCACGGTATATGAAGAAACGAAACAATATTTATTTTATATTTTATACAGATTGTAAATTTTAAACAGATCGTTCAGTTTTTCTTATTATTTGAATAAACTTTGTATAATAACCCTTAGATTTTGGACTTTGTTAAGAGATGTTCATATGATATATAGTAGGCTACGATTTTGACAGCTTCACCTACATTGACCTAAGAGCAAATCCAAAACAAAAAATAATAGTTGAAGCCGTAACACAGCAGCGAACACAACAAAAATCCTTTTCACTTCTAGAAATTTCAATCAACAAACTTTTCTATTTTTTTCATTACTTTGTTTTTTTTTTTTTTTTGATTTGCGTGGCGAGCCAGCAACATGACAGCCGAATCGGATCCGATGGAGGATTGGCAGCAGATGTTCGAGGCGCTGCCCCTAGTCACTAATGGTCCGGCCGACGCGCAGACGACACATCGAACTGCCTTGATGCGCTTTCAGCAGCGCACGCGTGGACTGGGACTTGGTCTTGGCAATGGACTTGGGCGTGGACGTAAGAAAAGACAGCTGCTGCAGAAAGCCGTAGCCCAGGTGGCTGCACTGCGTCATCGCAAGCGTCGTCACAGCTGCAAGCGCTGCCATTGTCAGGTAAAGGTGAGCAAGCGCTACAAGCGAAAAATGAAGCAGCTGCTTGGCGCACACAAGCGTCGCCTGCAGTTGCCTCCCAATGACCTACACTCGATGCCATAGAAGCCAAAGGACTTGCCTCTGTTGTCCATCACAGCAAGTCCATTAGAATATTCAATTCAAATTGTGAGCAATCCCAAGTCTGTTAATTATTAAAACTGAGATTCCCTCGCCAGTCTTTATATAGTATTTATCTATATATACATATATGTATATGTATATATGTGTGTGTGTGTGTGCATGATCCGACCAAAATAAAGTGCGCCCAAGTGCTCGACGTCGACGGCGACGTCCGCGCGTCGGTGCCGCCAATTGATAAAAGATAAAAATAAAGAGCGCGCATCGGCAAGAATTTTCTGTTTCTCGATCTCGATCGCATTTGCTTGTAAATTCTTGGCGAACACGCAGCCAAAACGTTCCCAACTCGATTACATAAGGCGGAAAATGCAGAAAACGTTAAAAAAGGAGCTCAGCTTTTCGCTGGACACGCTGGAACGCTATCGGGCCAAATATGGACGCAGTGCCTCATTGGACACAAATGGCAATAGCAATGGAGCACAGTTGGAATCACACCCGGCACAGATCTCTGACATAGGCATGGCTACAGTTATGCACACAGTTTCGCCTCCTCCCTCGCTCTTCAAGCCGCAATCGCCACCAAAGCTGACCAAGCTGCAGGAGCTGCAACAGAAGAAGGAGGCATATATGCGACAGCGCGAGCATGAGCGGGAAATGGAGCAGCTGCTGAAGGCAGCCGACAAAGCCAGCAGCCAGGACACATCCAGAGCCAGCAATAACAACAGCAGCAGCAGCAGCAGCACCTCCACCACCAATGCCATCACCACTTCCACCTCCACATCCACTACAGCTAAGAGCAGCGCCTCCTCCACGGTCGCCGCCTTAGCCCAGCAGTCGAGCAAAACGGCTGCTGGCTACAGCAACTGGAACAACAATCACACAACACTCAGCTCGCAGCCTTGGTGCGCGATCAGTGATCTTATGTACTTCTGTGACAAATACGAGTTCAAGACTCTCAGTACACGTGACCTGAAGACCCATCAGGAGATTGTGGCGGAGGTGCGTGCCCTGCTCTGCGGCAAGGCGCCGTTCGATCAGCGCACCCGCTTCCCCGGCAACATTCACGATCCGGAGAATCTGTGGGTTTGCATTGGTCGCTGTGCGAGTGTTGAATATCACTTGCAGCGCATCATCAGCGTCTTCCGGAAGCCCCTCAATCAGCTGACGCCGGACAAGCAGCGAGCGGTGCGTCAGAATTTTCACCTGGCCGTCAGCGAGCTGCGCCTGGACATATCGGCGCGCATTAGCGAGGTACGACTGTACGACAGGTTGGTATTTGAGCGGGAGTTTCGACTGGAATGGCAGGAGGAGGTCTAGGGACGGGTCCAGAGAAGATAGGGTGTGTCTTCGATTGGGTAACAATTTATTCAAAATTTTCAATTTCAAATTTTGCTCATTTTCGGGTGCAAAAATGTTACAAAAATACACGCAAGCATATAAGGAATATATAAATATGCATATATATAAATACGAGCCTTGATACAGGATCTGGCATTAACAAGTGCTTGCATATTGCTTGGTGTAACTAAGTCTACAAATCATTTAGATATATATCTTTATATACATAATTGGTATAAGATCGAAAAATAAAGCACTGTGGAAACTTTTACATTATGAAACTTTGCTCAAAAGATACGATATATATCTATGTATATACATAATTGGTATAAAATCGAAATTAAAGCACTTGGTGGGCTATAAGAAAATATCGCGAAACATTGCTCTGTGCTCTTTCTTATATGTCTAGCGGAAGATTTAAAGATTATCGTACATTTGTGCATATACATATATATAAGTTGGAGTTAAGTTTAGCTTTTGCGCCTGGGCATCTTGTGGGCTGACTTCAGTGGGTGGTTAACAACAACAATGCTTTCGCAGTCTAACAGAATTTCAGCTTCATTTTGCTTGTTTTTGGAACATTTCGTATAGTTAGGGAAATGCGTGGAGCTCGCCGCACCAGATGATCCCCGATCTTGTAGGTGTTTTCGCAGAGATTATAATTGCAAATGCGATCGCATAGCGTGTCCTCGTCAATCTCACTAATGGCATGCATATACTCGCTATAGAGCGTATCCTTCAAGATGAGCAGGCTGCGCGGCTCCAGCAACAGCTTGAAGACTACCACGCCGTTGGCCTCGCCCGTTGTCTCACGCTTGGTGAACTCCAGCACGGTGTGAGCCCCACATGAAATGGTCGATATGATTGGATAGAAGAGCGGTCCGTCGGTGTGTGGAAGAATGCCCTGACCAGGCAGATATTCATTGACTAGTACATGATTGGCCTTCTGGGATTCAAAGATTCCCAAATTGTTCACTTTATCCACATAGCCCTGCAGCCATTCAGGTATCTCCTCGGCTATCATGCCGTTTGGGTGAGGAATGCCGCCATAATTGACTAGCCGACGATTGAGCAATTGCGTCCAACGAGGCTTCGGTGTCCTTTCTATGTGACTTAGTATGGAGCTCTCCTGATCGGAGGTAATGAAATTTGGAATGTACATGACTGTTGGTGGGCACTGGAAGCAACATTTTACTAGTAGTTAACTGGTAGTCATGTTTTGAGACAAGTCTTGCCTACCTTGCGCACCTCAAAGTCTGTGAAATCCATATCTACGTGCTAAGTAACTAATCTAAGTTGCAATTATTGCAAATCAATATTTGTGTACCGTTGAACCGGTCATTTGGCCTTGGAGATGCGATTTCAGTTACAGCTGACTGCAAATTGTGGCGGTTCAGTGATAAGCCACCAATGCAACTCTGCGAGCGCGATAAATTAATGTTTAGCAGTACATTTATTTAAATGTACACATGTAAATTATACAAGCAAGACAACACAACTTAAAATGTTATTTGAAGAATTGTATTTGTGCTTCGAATTGGTTTAATTTTATTAAATTAAGTTCTAACGCACAAATGCGCAACTTAACGAATGTTTGCAGCCCTGGTTTCAGTGTTTTCGGCACTACTCAGCACTGTTAAAGCTATGGGTTGTTTGTCGTCCATTTTGAGGCATCATTCCCGCGTTTTTATTGTTTAAAGCTTACACAGCTGCGCGTCCACTCCATTCAGTTATAAAGTGATTTATAGATGTCCTCGGAAGACGCACAAGTAGATGTACAAGCAGCTAAAAAAATGAAAATCGAAAATAAATGCATTTTGCGCTTCGCCAAGCTCTCAGAGCACGCCTTGGCGCCCCAACGTGGATCCGCGCGAGCTGCCGGCTATGATTTACGGAGCGCTTACGATGTGGTGGTGCCAGCGCGTGGCAAAGCTGTGGTCAAAACGGATTTGCAGGTGCAGGTGCCGGAAGGCTCTTATGGTCGAGTGGCACCCCGCTCCGGCCTGGCCGTAAAGAACTTCATCGATGTGGGCGCCGGTGTTGTGGACGAGGATTATCGCGGCAATCTGGGCGTTGTCCTCTTCAATCACTCGGACACGGACTTCGAGGTGAAGCATGGCGATCGCATTGCCCAGTTCATATGCGAACGCATCTTCTATCCGGAATTGGAGGAATTGGACAAATTGGAAGACACCGAACGCGGAGAGGCAGGATTTGGTTCCACTGGCGTTAAGGAACTGCCTGCAGCTAAGCAAAAGAATGGCAGCGACAAGGCGACACTTGGCGAAAACGAAGCCAAGCCCATTGCCAACTAGAGGAGGCAATCACGTTGATTAAGCCAGCCAAAATAGATTTACCTTAAGATCCATAAACATTTAAGTATTAAAGTATTGCCAATTATTCATTGTTCACCAAAATCCATTAAAAGTATCTTTAAATAAAACTAAACAATTACTGTATGATAAAAAGATAATGTTACAAGCAGATCTACATCTGTTATGTATTATATAATGTATATTTAAATTCCATTTAATTCCATTTTTTTCATCGAATGTTAAGGCTAACTTTTTGTAGTGTCTATGCTGCTCATGCCTAGGAAATTGATCTGGAAATTTACTTAATATTATTTATAAATATGTAAACCTCTTTTATAGCTGGACTGCTAGGGGTAATAGGAAATTAGTGTCAGATATATTTCTAGATTCTTATGAAAATGTATTTTGTATAGAAATTGGAATATTGTATAGGAATGTAAAGGATTGAGGAATTATAATAGACTGACTTTATTTTTCATTTCTTTATATTCAAATTTCTCATTTTGAATTTTATTTAGTTTTCCTCATTTTTCCTTTTTACTTAATACTTATATTCAATTAAATTTATATTTATATCAAAGAGAAATGAGAAATCAAATAATATCAATAATTCATAAATCTGCATAGATATGCTCCGATTAGATTGACTTTGTGATAATATTTACTATTTTCTATTTACTATTTACAAGGCATTTAAAGAACTTGAGAATTTGTTGTAGAAACTTCCAATTGGTGCATTCAACATCCCCTCAATCTACATTTAAATGTAATCTCTGGAGATACGAACTGTAGCTATATCATACCCTAAGAGCTTCCTCCATACCTAGCTTTAGCTATGCAGCAGTCGAGCACTTAACTGTCTGAAAGGGGAAACTAGATAGCATACTAATTATACAGTTAGCTAAATCATGTTGTATCCAAGTGCGAATATGCCGGCGCGGCTGGGTCAAGCAGCAGGGGCGAGCAATGCCCTGTGCCAGTTTGGCCAGAGGCAGCGAGTTATGACCGACTGCAGACACAGTTGGCGTGCGTGCCACGAGTGCATTCGAGGTGCATATGCGGATTTCTTGCAGCGATTAAATTCAATGACTCCAATTTGTAATTAGACGTTGAAGTGAGGCTCGAATTGCAGTTAAAGCTGAAGCCACAGTCAGAGCTCTCCAGCTGCGTGCTTTTAATTGGTTGGGCAGTGCATCCTTGGTTGGCTTTTGGCGCAACGGTTACGCTTGACCCCCAAGCTGGAGGTCAGAGTGAGAGCGAGAGAAACAGACAGGCAGAGCGAGAGAGAGGGATATAGAAAATGCGCTTGTTTTGCTTTGTATTTTTTTGTTGTTTATAATTTATTTGCCGTGTGAAAAATAGCTAAGTATTTGTTTAAATATACAATATATACTCAAATATATATATATATATTTAGATATATAAATTTAATAAAAATAAATCAATTGTTTGCTTGTCTAACTTTAAACATAAACTTTAAGTAGACCGACGCTTAGTCAGTTGCCTATATATTTATTGATATATATCCATTTGTAAGATATAGCTAATATAGTATAATTAAATAAACAATATATACAATGCATTTGTTGTTGTTTTGTTTTGTTTTTTTTTTGTGTTGTTGTCTTCAAGTCTTGGAGCTCTTAAATTAATGCTGAATTTTGAATTCCAATGTGCAATGGCCGCAAAAAATCAATAAAAAAATGAAAATAATGGTAACAACAAATATTTTGGGGTGTTTTTTGTTTTGCTTTGTTTTGACAAATATTTAAAATATTATGTAATATATAAATATATATATAAAATAAATAGCCTTTTGTTTGCTAAAAAAATGTTTAAGGAAATTGGGAAATTTTTAAATTGAAATTTCATTTAGTTTAAGTTCTCTGCTGAATGTTATTAAATATTATTATAATAATTACTGACTAGCAGTTAATGAAAAAAATACAAATAAAAATAAAATTATGTATAAAAATAAAATTCAAATAAATTAGAAATATAAAAAATGTTGTGCAACATTAAGTACATTGAAAATTGTTTAATAGAAAAACTCATTTAAATTGACTAAATTGCTTCATTGAATATAATTTAAAGTTATTGTTTATCATAATATTACATATTATAATTAATTAATTAACTTGTTTAACTTCTTTCTCCTTCTCTCATATGCAAATGGAAGACTTTTGCGATTCTTGCTGTTTGCTGTTGTCTTAAAAAAGTTTTCAACTTTAGCTAGGCCTAATTCAAATTGTTATTAATATGCAATAATTTTAATATTAATTATGTGTGTGTGTGTGTTTTTTTTTCTGTTTTCATTTGAAAGCTCATTTGGTACAACATTTGCAGTTGAAATGCAATTTATGTTAGCATTTACATATATAGTATATATTCTTGTATTTATATAAACTTTATATTATATTTAATTTAATTCTTCTTTAATTTCGATTTGTGACAGAGAAAAACTAGCTCGCAGCATCGTTGTTGCTATCGGCGGCATCAAAGCTGCAGCGCAGCATTGTTGCCGCAACAATGTTGCTGGTGCTAGGTCCATTGCAGCTATCGAGCATGTTGTTGTTGTTGTTGTTGCTGCTGGTGCTGTTGCTGTTGCTGCTACTGTTGGACAAACTGCTGCAACTAGTTACAACATTTGTTGTTGTAGCTGTTGCAGTTGTTGTTGCTGTTGCTGCTGTTGCTCCCGTTGCTCCTGTTGCTGCTGTTGCTGCTGTTGCTGCTGCCCCGCCCGTTTGCAATGCCAGCATTTGTTGCGCCTGCGCAACGCACGCAACACACGGACAGGGCCCGCCCAATTTCTTCGCCAATATGGAGCGCAGCTTCAGCGCTGGACCCAGCTTCATGCCCAGCGAGCTAACCAAATGTTCCTCGGTTAGCAGGGGCAAGCCCGTGCCATCAATGCTCTGCTCACGAAAGTGCTGCAAGCAGAAAGACAGAGAGGAAGGAATTAGTTGGTAGCTTATAAAATTTATGCATGCAACATGCAGGGCGTGTGCCTCTGTATGTGTGTGTGTGTGATTAATGCGCTGCTTTTAAAATTGTTAATGAAAAACGATTTTTAGCTGCTGCTGTTGCTGCTGCCCCCGGTAGAGATCGAGCGCAGTAGCATTTTCATATTTGCAGCGCACGACGCCAACAGCGATTGAAAGTGGGCAGCAAAGTTGCAAGTTGCAAGCAAGCTGCTGCTGCTGCTGCTGCTGCTGCTACTGCTTGCCCCTCCACATGAGATTTCTATTATAGATTGGCCCTGATTGAATTCCATGGCCGTGGCCGCAGCCGCAACCTGTTTGCCACACAGCTGCCACAGAGCTGCCGGCTGCCAAGCGAACTGCCACTGTGCAACAAGCGAAACAACAACGCCTGCCCCCAGCCGCAGCACTCGCTGCTGCCCTCCACATGCTGAAACAAATATGTGCAACGTGCCCTAAACAAAGTTCAGCTTCAAATCTCACTTCAGTTTTCCGACTTTATCAATTATTGATTAGAGAAGAGAAGACTTCGATGAGACAAATGGAGTTTGGAATTTAAGTTTAGTTAGATATTTACTGCTCTACTTCTATTTTACCTTAGTTCTATTCTAAATTTGGGGTAAACAGGCAGAAGCATCAGGACGACGAGCTGATTCAGTCGGACACTCCCCACAAAAGAAAATTCAAAAGCTTTCCATTTAGAGGAAAACCATTTCATTGGGGTCGAGTGTCGACTGAAAAACGTCTCTTCTTAACCTTAACATTAATGAAGAGATTTTTCAAGTCAATAGAAAATCTTTTAGATAAAATATATACAAATTTCTGCTATAAATATAAATACAAAAGGTCATGATACAATCGAAAAGCACAAGTAAAGAGCATTCATTTTTGCACAGTGTATCGTTTTATGGGCACAGCGTTTCACGGTGGTTTCGAGTTGGCGCTGTGGAGGACCCAAATCTAAATAGATTGGCGGCCGAGCAATGCGATTCGATGCACTGAACGGCCGTCATCTATATATAAGAGAGAAAACAGGGCGGCTGCTGTTTAGAGTCTATTTAGGATCATGAGGACCCGGCTGAGCATACGCATACTGGCCCTAGGCCTGCTGCTCTGGCAACTGCAGGCCACCGCGGTGCGGGCCCAGAAGTACTACATGAACTTTGCGTTCAACAACAACAATCCGGACGGTGGGCTCGGCGATGATGACACACATACGAACGAGGATGCTGCGGATGGCGGGGACCACAGTGGTACTGATGGCGACTCTAATCAAGTCAGCAATGATGGCAGTGGTGGCAGCAATAATGATAATAGTGATGGGAGCACTGATGAAAGTAAAGTCAATTCTCACAGTGAGGCTGGTTCTAATGGTGGCAGTGGTACCGCTGCTGGTAGTGGTGGATCCGCTCAAGGAGGCACCAATGCTAGTGGTAATGGCAGTGGTGGTGATACTAATAATAGCAAAGCAGGCGAAGATGAAAAACAATTTTTGGATAATGATGACGACGATAGCGATAGCCACGACGCGGTAGAGCGTCGCAGCAAACTGAACGCGGCGCAAGCTCAGCAAAATAGACCGGATGGCGATCACAGCCATCACAGCAGCTATGAAATCAGTATCGATGATAGCTTCGGTGGACGATATGTTCGCTCCATATACGAGAGCTCCGAGAGTCATGGTCATTCAGGCAGCAACCCGGGCTCCGGATCTCGGGCAAATGAGCATAATGAAAGCTCCCAGAGCAAAGAAACCCCGGAGAAAGCCAAGGTGTATAATGACGAGGACTACGAGGAAGCCAATGGGGACTAGAGCTAATTTGTCTAAGTAATCACTCGCACTTCCCCTCTCCATTTCTCTCTGTTGCATTGCTTTTCTAACGTTGCTCTCTCATGCAGATCCTCTTGCGGGAATCCACAGCCCAATGACTTTTCAATTAATGAATTTTTGCCCAATAAAAATTGTATAATTAATAAAGGATATGTGTTAAAATTGTTGCGTTTCTCATTCAATGGAATCCAATGGAATTTTGGATAGTGTAGCTACACTATACAGCTGTATAGTATATTGAGAAACTAAGGAAATTAAAAGAGCGCATAGATATAGGTAATTGCAATCCCATTTGCAGACATTTCAGCTTCAAGTTGAGTAGGGCGGGCTTAAGCTAGAGATATTTCCTTGCACTCCAAGGAAAAATTCAGTTGAAGTTCACACTATAATTCCACATCAATTAAATGTTTATTATTTTATTATTATTATTATTATTATTATTATTATTATTATTATTATTATTATTATTATTATTATTTTTATTATTATTATATTACCAACAGTAAATTAAACAGAAAACAATCTCATCTCTTCTGAGTCTTCAGCAATTAGTAGATTTCCTTCCTCATCTATCAACTTGAACCCATTCGCCGATACTGGACACTGGGATCATGCGAAGTTGTGGAATTGAGATATCGTTGCCCAAGTTCCAGTTGCTCATGATCATCAAGGTTCGATTGCCAAGCAATGCAAATCGAATCAAGTTTTATGGGTTGTGGTGCAGCAGGTGATATCATAATCAGCGCAGGGTTAAACGCATTGGTTGCAGTCGGGAACCGAGTCTATAAAAGAACCCACGGCTGAGGCGTGTCCATCAGTGTCGACTTGATGGCCATCAGTAGTAGCAATGCTGCTCTGTTGCTGGTGGACAGCTATGCTGCCCCTGGCGGTGCTTGCTCAAACGTACTATATTAATTTTGTATTTAACAACTATCGGGCTCACCGATATAAACTAACCGATTCCTCCGATGGAAATAGGATGTATAAGCCCAGTAATCACGATTCAGCTGAAGTATCATCATCATCAGAGAACGAAAACACAACCCACAAGCCGACGCAGAGCACTCCGAGGCCAAGCGCAGAAGATGAGCGGCCTGACCCACCAGCCCCAAGTCATATTCCTGACAATACCGACGAAAATGTTGAAGGTAATATATGATTTAACCATGATTTCGATAGAAAACCAATGCACTTCTAATGAAAGCTTTCAACAAATTGTAAGGTCTCATTGAGATTCTGCCAACAAGTACACATTCAACAACCATCAAAAGAACTACAGCCAAAACGACAACTAGTAAGAAACCAACCACCACAACAGCAACTGATGGAACAAGCAATGGTGGAACAAACAGTGGTGGAACAGGAAGTGGTGGAACAGGCAATGGTGGAACAGGCAATGGTGGAACAGGCAATGGTGGAACAGGCAATGGTGGAACAGGCAGTGGTGCAATAGGAAGTGGTGGAACAGGCAATGGTGGAACAGGCAATGGAGTAATAGGAAATGGAGGAACAGGCAATGGTGGAACAGGCAATGGAGGAACAGGCAATGGTGGAACAGGCAATGGTGGAATAGGAAATGGTGGAGCAGGCAATGGAGTAATAGGAAAGGGAGGAACAGGCAATGGTGGAACAGGCAATGGAGGAACAGGCAATGGTGGAACAGGCAATGGTGGAATAGGAAATGGTGGAACAGGCAATGGAGTAATAGGAAATGGAGGAACAGGCAATGGTGGAACAGGCAATGGTGGAACAGCCAATGGTGGAACAGGCAGTGGTGCAATAGGAAGTGGTGGAACAGGAAATGGAGGAACAGGCAATGGTGGAACAGGCAATGGAGGAACAGGCAATGGTGGAACAGGCAATGGTGGAATAGGAAATGGAGGAACAGGCAATGGTGGAACAGGAAATGGTGGAACAGGCAATGGTGGAACAGGCAATGGAGGAACAGACAATAATGGAACAGGCAGTGGTGGAACAGATAATAATGGAACAGGCAATGGTGGAACAGGCAATGGAGGAACAGGCAGTGATGGAACAGGAAGTGGTGGGACAGATAATAATGGAACAGGCAGTGGGGGAACAGGCAATGAAGGAACAAATAAAAATGGAACAGGCAATGGTGGAACAGGCAATGGAGGAACAGATAAAAATGGAACAAGCAATGGTGGAACAGACAATAATGGAACAGGCAGTGGTGGAACAGATAATAATGGAACAGGCAATGGAGTAATAGGAAATGGAGGAACAGGCAATGGTGGAACAGGCAATGGAGGAACAGGCAATGGTGGAACAGGCAATGGTGGAACAGGCAATGGAGGAACAGGCAATGAAGTAATAGGAAATGGAGGAACAGGCAATGGTGGAACAGGCAATGAAGGAACAGACAATAATGGAACAGGCAGTGGTGGAACAGATAAAAATGGAACAAGCAATGGTGGAACAGGCAGTGGTGGAACAGATAATAATGGAACAGGCAATGGTGGAACAGACAATAATGTAACAGGCAGTGGTGGAACAGATAATAATGGAACAGGCAATGGTGGAACAGGCAGTGGTGGAACAGGCAGTGGTGGAACAGATAATAATGGAACAGGCAATGGTGGAACAGGCAGTGGTGGAACACATAATAATGGAACAGACAATAATGGAACAGGCAGTGGTGGAACAGATAATAATGGAACAGGCAATGGTGGAACAGGCAGTGGTGGAACAGATAATAAGGGAACAGGCAATGGTGGAACAGGCAATGATGGAACAGGCAGTGGTGGAACAGATAATAATGGAACAGGCAGTGGTGGAACAGGCAGTGGTGGAACAGGCAGTGGTGGAACATATAATAATGGAACAGGCAATGGTGGAACAGCCAGTAGTGGAACAGATAATAATGGAACAGGCAGTGGTGGAACAGATAATAATGGAACAGGCAATGACGGAACAGGCAGTGGTGGAACAGATAATAATGGAACAGGCAGTGGTGGAACAGGCAATGATGGAACAGGCAGTGGTGGAACAGATAATAATGGAACAGGCAGTGGTGGAACAGACAATGATGGAACAGGCAATGGAGCAACAGGCAATGGTGGAACAGGCAATGGAGGAACAGACAATAATGGAACAGGCAGTGGTGGAACAGACAATGATGGAACAGGCAATGCAGGAACAGTCAGTGGTGGAACAGATAAAAATGGAACAGGCAATGGTGGAATAGGCAGTGGTGGAACAGGCAGTGGTGGAACAGATAATAATGGAACAGGCAATGGTGGAACAGGCAATGGAGGAACAGGCAATGATGGAACAGGCAGTGGTGGAACAGACAATAATGGAACAGGCAGTGGTGGATCAGACAGTGGTGGAACTGGCAATGATGGAACAGGTTCTAATGGAAGATCAACCGACCCAACGCCTACAACCAATGGTTGGTTAAAGCCAACGCCGCATTCATCCAAATTTTTCAAATATCCGGAAGCCGAATGTAAAGAGGATATGAATTTACATGAGGTCTTTGGCATTACACTAGCTCGGGATCACGGGCTTCCCGTCAAAATTTTGTGTGAATTCAACAACAGCTGGGGCGGTCCTTGGCTGCTCATGAATCGAATGGAGCTGCCAGCTCGTGTGCACTTTAGGCATTGGATGTTTGGCTATCTCACCGAAGACTACAAAGACTTGAACATCAATTTGTTGTCCTTGGCTTATATAATGAATACGATGCGTGTGGCTATGCTAATCATTGGGCAGAATAACAAGAAACAGTTAGTCTATAATCTATACGATGATGTTGTTATATCAGGCTTGAATGATCTCTTCATGATGCGCAAGGCACACCTCGTCGAGGCGAACACAACGGATTTGCTCTACAATTCAGTGGGTGAAGTGCTTCAAGTGGATGCGGGCAGGAATCGCTCATGTCCCTTTCGTGTACTAGGCGCCTGGTGGGGTGACAAGTTGGAAATGTCAGTGGACGAATATTGGTAAAGCTAAAGTCCTTTAACAAATATTACTATTTTCCTACAACAACTTTTCATTTCGTTAGTGTTTTTCCCGTGGAACGTGATGTAAAGCAACCTGGCTATATGGCCATATTTATCAAGCCGAATCCTTTTAGGGTCAACAATACAGCTTTTTACCAAAAAGCAATTACCACACGCCGTCCTTGGGCCGCGACCATAGACTTGGAGTTGATGCAACAAGCAAACAACAATAAACTAGATTATGAGCGTTTGATATTGGAAAAGTTCGTGTTGAATAAGAAGATAGTTAAAGATGAGGTGATTCGACGTGCCAGCATCTACGAGAAAGAAGAACAGCGTCGAGCTCGAGCTGGCATACAAATGAGAACCTTGACGACCATAGATCCAGCAATGACTAAAAAATAGCACCGATCACACTCAACATCAATTTTTAGCTTTAGGTAGGCAAACTACTAAAAAACGTCTTCTCTTAGGCAAAAAAGAAAATATCAAGACTCAATAGTTTCATAACTTTTTAATCTAAGTGATCAAATCTAAGATTAACTTAAGTATAATAACTAAACAAAACTAAACAAAAAATCAACAAAAATTTATTACTTAGATCTAGTTATTTAAAGAGGGACTGCATAATACTCGTTCACAGTCCAAAAGCACCTAAGCTTATTACAAAAACAATATTTTCTGATGTGTCATGCTCCAATGTGGAGAAGGTCAAAAGGTTAACAGGCTCAAAACCAAACTTCGTAAACGAGTCAGGAAATATCTTTAAAAATATTGTAAATAAAATATAAAAAAAGTCTAACCTAAATGGGGAAAATATTTTAGAGAAAATATTAATAATATATATAAGATGATTATGTTATATATATTTTTAAAATATATATTCTACTTTTATTTAATTTTATTTGATTTCATATTCATGTCATCTGAACATCAAACGCAGCCAACATAATAGGAATAGCGTTGCCAGGCTGGCAGAGAAAAACTCAAATTTTTAATAAACACCTATGCAATCTTAAAGAACTCTTTAACTAATTCTCAGCTGCAATTATATCTACAGCTGCGAGTATACAAGACTTATCTAAGCTACTTTCCCAACGTAGCTAACTGAAGTAGAGTTAGATCAAAGAAACTTCAACATTCAATACATACCGGAAATTGGTGGCTTTTTGTATGACTTGGATTTAGATTTAACATTCGAGTTGGACTCTTGACTGTCATAACAACAACAACGAGAACAATAACAATAACATCGAGGCATTGATTTGGTGTCTTTGTGGTTACCAACTATATATATATTTTTTTTGCGTTCTAAATTCTGTTCTACTTATAATTGACAAGGCAGCGCCACAGCAACAACAATAGAACAACAACAAATGCTGACTCTAACTAGCCGGCAAGTTAACCATAACAATACCATCGAAAACAGATTTGAATGTGCGACTTGGTCTTGACTTTGAACTCCAATTCAAATTCCGACTTCGACAACAATTCCAACTCGAACTCGAACGTACTGCAATTCCAATTGGAGGCCATGTGTGCAGTTGCAGTTGCAGTTGGCTGTCCAGCTTAGCTGCACGCAATGTAATTGGACTCTCTTTCTCTGGCAACGGGGGCAATTTACAAACCAAAAAAAAATATGGAAATATGCAAATCATTTTGGAGCATCAAACAAAAGGCCAGCGAAATGCAACTGCGCAGCATATTGTTAGCGTTAGAAATGAAGCGCCTCAGCTAACAGATACCCTAGAAGCAGGTGATAATCGATATAAGTAAAGGTTTCGTTGAAAAGAAAAGCAAGCTGTACATGGGATTTCTTTCGGCTAATAAGCTATGCTTCTAGCTTATACAGTTTTCTCGTTTATTTACGCAGATGTGTCTAGAAATATCAATTACTTATCGAATCATAGAATTCGTAAAGTATAAAAAAAAACAATATTTTAAAAATAATTTAAGTATATAATGTAATGTAAGTAATAATAATAATATAAATAGTTAAAAATATTTGTAAATAATATTTATTTTATTTTAACAAATTTATTTATATTTCCAAGCTTTTGAGGCCGCAATAAATATCGTATATAAATTTGATATCAAATGGTGTGGCTGACAGATAAACCAGTAAATAAGTCTGAAATGTTAATTTTGTTGTGACTGGCAAAATAAAAACCAAATCTCGACGATTAGTGAGTTTAATAATAAATTAAAACGTTTAGAATATGAAAGTTTTCAATCTTAACATAAAATACTCATTCCTAAACTAAAAATAAATAAAAAAGCAAAAACAAAACTGAAATCGATATTGGGCGAAATAAAGAATTGATGGCTGAGGGTAAAAAAATACGAAACAAAAGACAAATGAGTTGGAATTCCTGAAGCTTCGATTAGGTTTATGACACAGGTTTTTGTGATCCAAGCAAATCCCTAAGCCTCGAGCCGCGAGTGCCTTCAACTTTGCATTAGATTAACACGCTGCCTACAACTTTTCAATCTAGTCAAGTTTATAGTTCAAGTTTTGACACTGAGACAGCAGCAACAAATGAAAAAGCTTGTGAACTCTTGATTGGATTCGGTTGTTAAAGAAGTCGTAAATATTTCTCGGTATACCTGAAAATTTATGAGATTTCAAGTTTTCATTTTCAGTTCTTTTTTTTTGTCTTTCGATATTTGATTTTAAAAAAAAACAGTTTTTGGCGCATTTATTAGATCGATAAAAAAATGTTTAACCAAATAAAGTCATTTTGTTGCGCAATATTTACATAGAACTGGCAGCTTTGGTAGCCCATAAAATCCGATTCTTGTTTTAATATTTAGCCTCTAAAAAAACCCATCAAAATACCCAGAAGAAAGATTATCTCAAATATACAATATATAATATATGTTATAAATAAATGAATAGCCTGTCCGTGAGCAAGTCAAAAGTTGAGTTCAGATCCTGTTCATGCGTCAAATGTGAAACGTGCCGCTTCACAATTGGGGGACCCTTTTCATACAACCAAGCCGCAAAGGAGGTAGCAAAAGTCAAGTCAAATCGAGTCTAACCGACTGCATAATGCTCGCTTGCAGTTTCAAAGAGATTGACTTACAAATATCTGCAGAGTTAAGCTTTGATTTGATCTTCTCCATTCGAGTTTCAGTGGAGCGCGCTCTTAATGGAGTGCCAATATACTTTACTTTCGTCACTTAGTGAGCGAGCATATTAAAATACTAAAATATACACAAGGGCGCACTAATAAGCGGCTACAAAAGTGCTTCTGGCTGCTTCTGGTCATCGATTGCTGTCTTACTCACACACACATACTCTCTCTCTCTCTATCTCTTGCTCTGTGGCAAGTGTTGTTGTTGCTGTTGAAATACATTTTAATTTGAGCGGAGCAACACACACACACACACACGCACACACAATCAAAAATGAATTTCAAGCTGCAGTCCGGGCTCAATTGTATTTCTGCGCTCAATTTAGTTGTACGGATTTTGACCTGCTTAACCTTAAAGCCAGAGCCACAGCAACAACTTTAAATGTACCACCAACAGCAGCAGCAGTCGCAGCAGCAGCAGCAGCAACATCAACAACAAGGGGCACAAGCGAAGACAACAATTTGAATTCTAAATTGAACAGCTTTTTGTGCTACCTATGCCCGGGAGCAGTCCAGCAGTCGAGGAACGTGGGCCGACCTGCTGCCAAGACAGAGGCCTGTTGCTGTTGCTGATGTTGTTGTTGTTGTTGCTGCTGTGGCAATTGCGCCCAACTACCTACTCATTGTAATTCTTCATGTCTGGCCAAAAGCGACTCGACTGCGGCTTCGAGTTCGACCTGATTGCCGTCAGCAGCGGCGGCAGCGGCAGCAACAGCCAGCCAAAGGTTGTTGATGGGCCACGGCAACTGTTGCTGTTGCTGTAGCTGTAGCTGTAGCTGCTGCTGCTGTCCAGTTGGTTGTTGGCTCGATCTGCCCACCTAAAAAGTTGACTTGTTTGGCTACACTCCACTTGTGACTTTGGCTTTGATTTTGGGTAGCTACCAAGTACGAGTATTTAATGATTTTGTATTTTTTTTTTTTTACTTTGCCTCTGCTGGTGCTGCTGCTGCTGATGTTGCTGTTACTGTTGGTCTTGCTGACTGGGTGAGTGGCTGACTGGCTGACCGGAGCAACCAACAATTACGCTTAATGCCAAACATCCTCTGCTGCGGTGGCTGTGGTTTGATCTTGTTACGCATTCAGGCAATACTAGGTGGGCTTCTACTCACCCCACCTACCTTTCCCGCCAACTCACACAGATACACGGACAACACTGCAACAATAGCAACAACAGCAATTGCTTGGGCACGTGCACTAGCCAAAAGGTGTTGGAAATTGCTTGAGCTGTGGAATTTAGACCAAGCTTAGTTTCGGCTCTTGATTGATTCTAACAATCAGGCAACGCTTCGCGCTGCCTTAAACAAAAAGCTCGCTTATTCTATTAGATAGTTTAGTAAATTACACAAAGCACCGCCTCAAAGGCCCATCAAATTTTACTACTCCTACCTGGCCGAGTGTCTGAGTCGGAGTCGGGATCTGTGTCTGGGTTTTTTGTTTTTTGTTTTTTGCAATAAATAAGAATTTTTTCTCTTGCTTTTCACAGCTACTGCCGCGAGCATAATGAAGTCGTGCTACAGTGGTTGGCAAATATTATCGATAACTGTGTAAATCCAATTAGAATGTTTGTAATATTGAAAGCAGATATCAAGTTGAATAAGAGTTTCAACATATACAAATTAGTGATAATCTATCAAAATCGAATGTTATCGATAATGTATCGATATGATATAAATTGCTAACATGCATTGCATTCCTAATACAGCGCTAATAAGCGTAAGCTTATATATATATAGTATATAATTTCAATTATATATATTATGTATAGGCTGCTTGCTAATATATTAAAATTGAAATGTGTCGATAACAAAGTAAATATCGATGACAGTAAAATTGACAGATTTAAATTAAATGATCGATGTAATATTTTATATTTATATATTTAATTAAATGTTAAAAAATAATCAAGTTAATTTTGAATTTCAAAATCTAAAACTTAAAATTAATATTTTAATATGAATTCATCACATTTGACCCACTGTGCAATCACGAGCGGCCTTATATCTTGAGGTCAAAATATTAGCAAATTTGATGTGACCCAAGCCGACAGCCGCAAACAAAAGGCTGCCAACTGCTGCAACAAGGGAGAGGGAGAGGGAGAGAGAGAGGGAAGTAATGTGGAGACCCTCGCAGAACCTCAAAGACCCTTGAAGACCCTCGACTATGGAGCGCTGTTAATTTTCTTTGGCAGCAACCCGTTGGTGCTGGAGTTCGAGTCGAGTGGGGCACATAATCAGTTTATTTTAGCTTTTGTTTTTTCTTCTTCTGTTTTCTGATCCTAAAGAAGAGGCTAAAAGAGAAGCTGCAGCAGGAGCAACAGCAGCAGCAGCAGCAGAAAGTGCCCCGGGTTACACGCCAAAGATACAATTTTAGATTATATGCCCCAACTGTGCGCATGCGCATAATAATAATGCATGCAACGAGCTGCGAGCTGCGAGCTGCGAGCTGCAGCAACGTGTTGCAGGGGCAGCAGCAACAGCAGCCAATTGGCAAAGGCTCAGCTCAGCTCAGGCCGGCTTCCTGTTTGCTTTTTCAAGGGGGGCGCTGTGGCGCACACAAAAAAAGGCGTGCAAGTGGGTATAATCATCATCAGCTTTGATAACACACCACGAGCGACGTCGCAGTCAACTTCGCCGTCGACGCTGACGCCGCTGCCGACCTGCCTGGTCTTGTGGCCCGGCACTGATTTTTTTCAGTTTTTTTGCTTCTCGAATCTGGCAACGCGGGTTCCCGAAGTCGAACTCGAACCATGATCTCTGCTGTTTGGCATTTGACTTACGGTCTCGGACTGAGCATTCAATACCCTGTAAATTCGAAAATTGTTGGCAGGGGTATGCTGCAGATTTAATATAGAGTGGATATACGCTTGAGTAGAATAGAGAGCAATAGATCTAAGCGCTATACAATTTGTTATCAATTTGATATGTTATCGTTATCGTCTATCATAAACAACCCAAAAATACTCTTTAATAAATGTCAATTAGTCTTAGAAACTTTGAATTTTATGTGTGTTAAGCTAAAATAAACTAAATAATATGTAGAGTTTGCAAATTGAGTGTATATGTCATCGATAACTTCTCAATATCGATAAATTTTGATTGCAGATTATTACACTGCGAAATTTGGATGTCTACTCTATTGAATTCATATTTAATGTACAACTATTCCTAAACCAA
The DNA here is from genome assembly GCA_035045365.1 of Drosophila leonis. Taxonomy (NCBI): domain Eukaryota; kingdom Metazoa; phylum Arthropoda; class Insecta; order Diptera; family Drosophilidae; genus Drosophila; species Drosophila leonis. The sequence goes on from JAWNPC010000830.1 coordinate 7,316,468, forward strand.
TTGTATTATATTATCGAAAGTTTTTACCATCGATAAATTATTTCTATCGACATCGATAAATATAATTTTTAAGTTTGTAAGCATCAGAAAATTGAGCTGGATATATTCTTTTCAATAGTATCTGTCCAGCTTACATTTAAGTAGAAGTTTATCACCAAGATAAAGGGTATCTAATAGTCGGTTCTCTTCGCCAAAGTATTTCGTTATTGTGATTGTTTTTTGCTTCCAGTCATGGACTGCTGCCGCTGCTGCTGTTGGCTGGTATCACTCTTTCCTTCACCCATTCTCCCTCTCTCTCACTCTTATTATATTGCTGCCAGAGACTTGGTTTTACTGCTGCTGCTGCTGTTGCTGGCCTGTCAGTTAGATGGCAGCTCGATGCGCCGTGTGGCCACCTCTTAACCTTCGCTGCATATAACCTCTGCACCAGCATGCGGCAACTGCAACTTGCATGGCCTGCAGCAGCAGCAGCAGCAGTAGCAGCAGCAGCAGCAACAGCAGCAACAGTTGCAGTTGCAGCAACATACTCGTCGTCGATTGCAATCATTTGCTTTCGTGCTGTGATTTTTGCCCCAAAGTTCTTAAGTTCTTCAATGTAGGTGATTGTTCTAACTGCGCTCCTTGGCCATGGCCAACATCATCAAACAGACGACATCATTATCGTGCAACAATATCAAAAGAACAACAACAACAGCGAAGAGGGGGCAAAAAGTAACAGCAAGAAATTGCTTGTCGTTGCAATTTTTAGTAGGCGGGCTGCCAACAACAACCAGGACGACGACGACGACGACGAGTTGCCAATATATTGAAATATGGCGGTAAGCGGGCAATTTAAATGTTGCTCCTCCCGCCCCTACACGGAATGTGGTTTTAAGTAATTCATGGATTAATGGCTAGCATATTGCTGCCGCTGCCGATGCCGCTGCTCGATCTCTCAGCCAGTGACTGACGGAGAGTGAATGGTGGTCGTGTCTGTGTGGCTGGCTGCTGACTGCTGTCTGCTGGCTGCTGCCTTGGCCGTGGCAAGAGTAGGAGTTGCATGTTTAGCACGTGCCTCACTTGCCTGTTGTTGTTGTTGCTCGCTGTAGCTGCTGCTGTCTCGTGTGCGGTAGTTTTGTTGCTGTTGACTGAGCCAAGCTGATAATGCGTTGACCGCCAACGCCGCAACAGCAACACAAGCAACAGTAACAACAACAACCCAGAGCAACTCGCATAGATCGTTACGTTTATAATCATTAGGCCACAAAGTTTTGCTGCTCGCCACGAATTTCCTTTGGGGCTATGAAAGTTCAGTGCATAGTCAGCCAAAGCCAGTCGGACAGACACACAGACAGACAGACGGACGGATACATTCGTACCGTTAGTCAGTCGCAGCATGTTAGAAACGGAACCTTGCGGCGCTATAGCCATAACACTTACACGAGTTTTGATCGCCTCAGATCGGTCAAGCGAAAGGAAAGTGCAAACAGTGCTCTGGGTACACCATGCAGGTACTCCTTGTTGCTATTTCTCTTGTTTTCTGTTTTATCTTGTAATCAATAAAATTGAAGCTCATGTACTACAGATATCTTCTAGCTAAGCAAACTCGATTGATATTGCAGACAATCGTTAGCGAAAGAAGAAAGCTAGAGAGCTTGATAAACCAAATAATCTTCTATGGTTGAGAAGCTGTCAAAGAAGAGCATTTGGAACTATCTAATTTTAGTACAAGCTAAGCCTTAAGATGCCGTCTCAGCAATTCAAATTAGAAATCCACATAAACCATCATTAAAACTGATTCGAGTTAGAAAACAAAAAATAAAAACTGTAAGATCTGAGACACCGTCAGCATTACCTTTTGATCTTTATTATGTTATTAACTATTGAACTGTGAGCAACAAAAGCGATGAGTCATACAATTCAAGTGCTGTAACAAATTCTCAAAAAAAAGAGAGAGAGAGAGGGCAACAATGAATGAAAAACCTTTTCAAAAAGGCAAAAAGAAAATGCTGCCCAGTCGAGTCATTTCCCTCAACAACTTCCTGCTAAAGCCGAACTCATATGCAACAATTTGCTTGGGCTCAAATTGCATTTTAATGCAACTTTCCAAATCAATTGAATGGGCCAAAATCGAGCTAGTCAAAGAGAGGAAGGGAGACGGACGGACAGACGGACAGACAGGCAGACAGGCAGACAGAGAGTGAAAATAAATAAAGCTTTAGCGACATTTATGCATGGTCAAGAAGGTCTAAGTAACGAGCAAACTGGGCTATAAAAAATCCAACTTTAATACAACTTGAGATAGACAAATAAAAGGCAAAAGCAGCTGCATCTACTAGCTGCTAGCAAATGGCTAAAGGAACGATATAGACGAGACCTCTGTGCCTAGGCTCAAGTGACAAGTGCGAAGCTCTACTGTAGAGAGAGAGGGAGAGGCTGAGTTAACTCAGCTTTGACATTTGTGCGCAAATGCTAATGATGATCTTGAAGATAATGATGTTTGCTTTTATAATGCTGAAATATGAAACTGCGCGCGTCTAATAATAGGGTCGACTTTGAAATGCATACGAGACGAGGGCCAACTGCAATGCTTTAAGCGGGGGCGTTAACTTTGCCGCAATATCTAGAGCTAAGGCGATCTGCACTCTATATAGACATACATATATATACTTATATATGTGTGTGTTCGAGTTATGTATTTGTTGTTGCCTGCTTGACATTTATGTGAACCCAAGCAACAATAACACGTTGTCTTGTGCCTGGCTTTAGACTCTTGTCGCTCTTGTCTGCGCCGCGCGGGCAGAACGTTCGACTCGCAGCGACCGCGACACGACACCGTGGGCTCAACCAAGATAGTATTTTTTCTTTTTTTTTGAATACTCTAACAACTGGTGCAAACCAAATGTGTCCATGTTTGTAACAGCTAAGAGTATATAGATAATAAATATTTTAGGAAATTTTCGACCTAAGGAAACATTTTAAGTTATTTCAGATTCGATTTATACTTTTTAAATTTTTAATAAATATTCTGGGTGGGGCTTGAACCCAATGAACCAAAGTAAAGCTCCGATTGGTCATAAATGAAATATTTGTAATAAATATTCTGGCTGGGGTTTGAACCCATGCTGACGTTTAGGTCTTACCCTACCCAACTGACAAATTTCTATAGCAGAAATCGTGTACTTATCCTTTACATCTCTATCAACCTTAATCCTAGAGCATACAAATTTCAACACTACTAAGTAAACAAAAAAGTTCCTATTTTCGTTTTTTGGTTTTCTGAGTTCGAGTTGGAGTTCGAGTCATGAATCTTATGACGCCTACGTGTACTTTTGGCATTTGGCATGTCAAATACAATAAGTACGAGCGCGACTATACGACTATGACGGCCTGAGTAGAAGTAAGTACTTGGCCCGACCGAACACCCTGAGCACCGAAGATGGAGATACTACAAGCCAAGACAAACAAGCCAGCAAATGGCTCTGAAGATTGTGACGAGTGAGCGAGAAAGAGAGAGATAGAGAGAGAGAGGCAGAGAGAGGGGGCGGCTAACAGTTCCGCGTTGCTTGCCGTTTTTTCTACCATTTTTTTTGACAGCTTTGTTCATAGGTTCAGCAGCGAGCTTGTTGTGGAGCTTGTGTCTTGGGAAACATTCCTGAATGTCATCACACGCACACAAAGCCACAACTGCAAAAAAAAACATTTAGGGCAGAGGCAAGTTCAAAGCTTAAGCCTTCAAGTGGCAGCAGCATTCAGTTTGGGAAATTACAGTATTACATTTTGATTAAGTACACTACAATTCACATGATAGATAAGTGAGACTAATGGCCAAACCAGAGAAGCGCACGATTTCAAATAACAAAAACGAGTTCAGTTCAACAGGTTGAAGTCAAGCGGTTTGTGAATTTGTGAATATTGAAGAATTTGGCTTGAATATTGAAGAGAAAAGTTCAGGGTTCGAATCCCACAGAGTTTGGCTTGAATATTGCAATTAATTTGCATGAAAAATGATTTCCTAAGTGCACAAGCTTGAGAAATTCAGAGTTGGAATCAAGCAAATATATAAGTGTGATTTGAATGTAAAAAATAATTGCGAACTATAAAATATGAATTTGTTTTCATATTTAATAATTAAATATGTTATATTTTAATGATTGAAATTTATTGGAATTGCAAACTGTTTTTGATTAGTAGAGGAAAGCGTTGCTCGGCAGAAAAGACCTTGTTAGACCTTCAAAATTAAAGTAAAATTTATTAAGAAATTGAAAATATTTTGCCTTTGAATCTCTAATATGAAAATATATTTGAAATATAAATATACTAATATTTGAGATACATATTTCTTTCCTTTTGCAACTCTAGCAGATGAGTTCTCAATTTCTCATTTGCTTTTCTATAAGGTAAAACTAGTCGAAAGTGAATTGTCGTTCAGCTATCGCCCAGCTATCTTCCATAATGCATAAGCATTGCAGCACATCTTCCGATAAATATCTTTTAATTTATCTTATGCATATTCAATAATTGATGTAAACATTCTGCAGACTTCACATTCCATATTGATGTACATATTTATCTGCGATCTATGCCACTTATCCAAAGCAGCGACCTGCTGTCTTAGTACACTTAATCCAAGCAAGGTACAAGAGAGAGAGAGTGAGTGAGGAGAGAGAGAGTGAGGAGAGAGCGAGAGAGAAAAGCTGGACTCAATGGCAGCTGCAGCTGCTGTGATCACGCATAGAAATTATTATTGTGCCTTAATATAGCCATAAATCAGCGCATTTAAAATGCAAAAATCAACCTACAAATATTTATGTATATATGTATGTAAGGAAAATATCGCATCCTGCTGCACAGAGGAGACACAGCTTGGGGTGCAGCAGCTGTTGGCCAAGTTTGCCTTTGGTTTATAACTTCATCTGCATTTGAAGCTGAAGCTGATGCTGAAGCTGGACCGGGGCGATAATAAACCGTCGCATTGAGCCACCCATGCGTGGTTGCTCAGCCACTCGGACTCGAGATCTTTTCAACTTGTGGCCATATCTAAGCGCGAACGCGCGCGTGTGTGTGTGTGTGAGCAAAGTCTGAGCAATATCAATAACACTTGCCAGTCGCTCTTTGCAACATGATGCGACAAGCAACGACGAGTCCAGCTACAGCTTCGACTGAACTGCAACCAATGTCACTGAACCAGTTCTCAATGTCTTCATATACACACGATATATATATATATATATATATAGATATATGTATATATATATATATATATATATATATATTGTATTGCCCAGCAACCTCTGCACTAAATATTTACAACCTCCGCAATATCTCAAATGCATAGAGAGACAGACCGAGCCGCAGCGACAAAGTTGCTTCTAACATAGAGGGACAAGTTGCATGCAACATGCATGCATGCATCGATGCATGGGATGCATGCATGCATGCCACAAAAGGTGTAAGTCTTTGAGGCAACTGGCCAAGTGTCGTTGTGGCCATAAATTCAATTGAATATTACGCCAATTGGCTTTTTGTCTATCGCAAAAATGGGGCGGAGCAAGCAAAAAAAAAAAGTAAAGTAAAGAGGGGATTTGTTGTGCGTGTGCGTGTGTGTGTGTGTGTGCGTGTGTGTGTGTGTGATAGTTAAACTGGTTCACAAACATATCAGCAAATGTCGTTTTTGAACTGTGTGTAAGCAGATTTCAATGGACCGGGTGGTAAGCGGCTTTTGGGCCTCGCTAATTAGGCGACTATCAACAGAGGCAGATGTTGAGGAGGAGAAGGAGAAGGAGGAGGAGCTGGTGGAAGGTGGCTGAAGATGTGGCCATGTTAGCGGCTAATATGCATCAAAATGTGTCAACACCTAAAGCTCCAGCTTCATGTTAATTGTTAACGCTATCTTTTTATTTTTTGCAAACAGAGAGACAGACGGACGGGCGGACGGACAGTGTTGTTGAGGTAGGCTGTTCGCTGACTGGTCGTAGCAGAGGCTGTGGCCGTGTTTTCACCTCCATTAACGCGTGTAGCAGGATCTGTAGACTGGCTTTGGCTTTGGCTCTCTGACTGTGGCTTTAATGACGCCTGACGTTGACCGATCGTCGACCGCAAGCGGCTGACCGATCAAAAGTCGTTCAACTTGCCGGAACTGGTCGTAAAAGATCACCTGGGCCACAACAACATCGAGCTATGTGGAGCAACCAGAGCAACTAGCTTGGACACACAGACAGACAGCTAGAGCGAGATAGAGTTCTTGGCTGAGATGCCACAGTCACTTGGCCGCATTCGCAGCTTTATTACAACAACAACAACAACAACAAGAGCCAAGCAGCAGCAGAAGCGACGCTCGCGTGGCACACACAATATTAATGGCCGCCAATGGAGTTCAAATCCCGCTGCACATGCTCCCCATACAAAACCCGAGTCCCAGTTCCAGTCTGCTTGAGTCCCAGTGCCAAGTTCAAACGCATAGTTAATCTTGCGGCATGCCAATGGGGCTGACAGGAAGCTGGGCAAAAGCCAAGCGAACGCAGACTGAAGACTTTTGTAAAAGTGCGAATTGCCATTGGGTAAATGAACTTTGACAGTAATGGGGCCATAGTATAGATGATCTAGGGTCTATTCTGTATGTGCTACAATTGAAATGGAGGCTACAGCTGTAGAAGACATCGATGTATAGAATCTGTTTAAAGAAAACTTGGTAGAGCAACAAATGCAGTCAAGGGGCGAGAAGCAAGTGGATGTTCTAGACAAAGATCTTTAGGAGGGTGGGAGAATGAGCTAAGAAGAAGAGTTAGTTAGCTTAGCTTGTGCTCTAGAAGAGAGAGCTATAATACCTCACTCGAAAAACTTACAAGAATTGAGTGATTTAAGACAAATTTCTTAGGGAACACATAAGATGGGCGGTAAGCTGAGCTAAGAAGAAGAGTTAGTTAGGTAAGCTAGGGATCTACTTCATTCGGAAAAGTAACAAGAATGGAATGAATTTAAGATTTCTTAACGAATTTCTCAAAAAGTCTAGCCACTTATCTTCTTTCATAGCTTATAGCAAAGATGATATAGGAACAGCTGCGATTGAGTTCGTTTCTAGCTAAAAACTGATTGGGCCTCTCAATACGTTTATTGATAATTCTTTTAATTTCTTTTCGGACAACATTATCTTATCTTTTCGAGCGTTCTGCAGTCCTTTTATATTAGTTTACTATCTGAGCTATTGCTACGCTTTACAGCGATAAGTATATTCTTCAAATGCTCTACAGTTCCATTGTTGCTGTTGTTGTCTCTTACTATCAATATAATTTCTGTTTAGGTGGCTTGTATTAAGAAGCGGATGGAAATTGAAACGTTGAAATACAAAATTAATTGAAAACATTTTAAAAGTTATTTGATCTGACTATAAGTCAATATAAAGTAGAATTTACTCCTAGCTAAGGTCTGCTTTAATTTTCATCCCAATTTGATTAGCTTCAAAGTTTTGAAGATTTGCTGATTGGTTATACACTTTGGCTACATGGTAATTGATCTCTCTATCTCTCTCCCAAGCTAATACCTCCGTCTCTTTCTTTCGCTCTCCCTCTGAGTCGCTATCTTAATCGAGCGTGGGCTTGTATCTAGATAACAAACAAACTGTGCTCCATAAACATTAATTAGGAGTCGGATCGAGAGGGCTGTGGGGTTGCTGGCAATTTAAAGCAATTTGCATGTGCCAGCCAAAGAACTGGGCTCAAGCTGGTTTATATATATATCTAGATATGTATATAGAGTGGTCGAAATGTTGCTGCTTACCTGTACGTATTCGGCGCATATATCAATTCCACCCACAAAGGTGCAGACATCGTCCACAGACCAGGAGTTCACCTCCTCGCTTTGCGCCTGACACTGACGCACTGTGCCCGTTGGTGATGTTGCTCCTGCTGCTGTAGCTGCAGCAGCAACCGTTGCTGTTGCTGTTGCGTTGGCGTTGGCGTTGCTTTGGCCCTCGGCTATATTCAGTGTTGGCTTCTGCTCCATAAGTGGCGGGGAAGGTGTGCTAGATGTTGTTGTTGCAGTTGCAACAGTTGCTGCTGCCGTTGCTGTTGCTGTTGCTGCCGTTGGTGCTGCTGCTGTGGATGATTCAGCCTTAAAACGTTTGGCAGCTGGCGGCTGAGAACTCAAGTCCAACGGCGCCGCCGCCGCCGCCGCTGCTGCTGCAGTTGCAACATTTGCAGCCTCCGCATTGCAACGTGGACTAGACTGACGCGAGGCGTGATGCGATTGTTGCTGCTGTTGCTGCTGTTGCTGCTGCTGCTGCTGCTGCTGTAGTTGCGCCGAGTAGATTAAAGCGGGTGTAACAAATTGCGCCGCTTGCTGCAGCGCGGCATTTAAACTGGGACGTGGCGTGCTCGATGCGCTGGCACTGGGCGACGAGGCATTCGAGCTGCTGCCTTTTGTCTGCAATTGTTGCTGCTGCTGCTGCTGTTGTTTGCCGCGCAATATCTGCTGTATCTCAACATCTTTGGCAGCACGCGCCTGTAAAGCAGACAGACAGAGAAAGAGAGAGAGAGAGAGAGTTGGTAAGGAAGGTGTGTGTGCGCTTGTTGTTGGCCAACTTACCAGCGTTAACAGCGCCTGGGTGCTGCTCATGTCCATCATTGGAAAAATGCCACCCGAGAAGGGCAAAAAGTTGCTCATGAATGGCGAAACGCTGGCGGCGGCTACCACGGCGGCCATTTGGCTCTTGGCCTGCTCTGTGGGTGACTGTGCCGCAGCTAGTGGCAGGCTATTGCTGCCGGCCACAGTGGAGCCCACGCCAACAGGCACGCCCACTATTGAGCCACTGCCACCACCGCCCGACAACGTTGCAGCGCAATCCTTGACCTCCCTCAAGCTGGATGCGATTGCCGGTGAGTGTTTTTTGTTGCTTGCATTGCTGGTGTTGCTGGTGCTGATGTTGCAGCTGCTGTTGTTGTTGTTGTTGTTGTTGTTGTTGATGTTGCTGCTAGTGCTGCTGCTGTTGACATTGCTCGTCTTGGCGCCGCTGCGTTCCGTGCCGCCAGTTGAAGCGGTGGCAGCAACAGCGACGCCAGCGCTGCTGCTGCCACTGCTGTCGTAGTAGGAATTTCGACGGGTTGCATGATGGCTGCTTGTATTAGAAAAGGCAGATAAAATGTTGATTAATAACAGATGATAAAATTATTTATAATATGGGAGCTAATTCAGTTTAAAGTTATGCCTATATACAGACTGAATGTTATTTTAATATACTCTATAATCATTCCATTTACAAGGCTGGAAAAGTCTAAAGATTTTAATAAAATAATTCAACACATTGCGAATGCCATGCCGTTTTAGAAGCGTCTTACGGTCCTTAGAACTTTTCAAAATATTCTCTCGAATCCGAAAAAATACCTCTCGAAATTCGCATGACTCTAGCTCGGATACTCTTTGCCCGATTTCAGAGTGATATGTCGTTTTCTGCTCGTATGAAGTACGACTATCGATCAGCATTTAAAAGTTACATTTTTTAAATTTTGCCGTTTTTGACAAAAATGTGATGAAGCCCCTTGTCATTTTTGTGAAAATCGGGTCGAGCGGAAAAAATGGACTGTTTCTCAACTTTGACTGCTTACAACTTCAGTTTTGTTCAGAACTTGAGTATTCCTTAGAACTTTTTAAAATATTCTCTCGAATCCGATAAAATGCCTGACGAAATTTGAGTATTTGAATATGAGAATATTGGGATATGATCTATAAACTATATCGACTCAGCGTTATCTGTGACTTCTCAAATATAAGTAAGTATATGATCGAGTATGCCAAGTGTTATATAATTTAAATACTATTATACAAAACTTTTTATATAACTAATATATATTATGTATACTCAGCAACGCAACCGCTTTAAGCAAAATCTTAGCTAGCTAAACATCAATTTAAATACTTTTAGAAAATATTTGGCTATGTTAAACGTATGCTAAACAGCTGTCAAGCTCTTAAGCATAATTCATAAGCAGAGAAACTTCCCATTGTAAATTGTATATTCAAACCAATTTGCATTTATTATTTTATATTTTTTAAATATCAAAAACTATGAGTCAACTCTCTCGAAATTTGATCTACGAAATGGAGCTAAAGAATTTACATTAAGTACCTATATAAATGCTGCCTTAAAAAGAGCTAGCTAGTGCGAAGACAACGAGGTATGCGACATCGAAAATATACAAAATCTGTGTATTAGTCACAAGGAACTAAACAATAAATTTGAAATTTCTAGATTTTGTTGTGTTTAAGCATAACTAGCTTAAAAAACTAAATCATGTTATCTGTGATATGGAACATAAGACATCGATGACACTATCGATAACATCGATGGACATTCATTTTTGCGATAGATCGATGGATTTTGTTCGATTTCGATACATCGCTTCACTTAGCGGAGGTCGTTAGTTTTAAGAAATTAAGTCATTTAGTTTTTAGTAACTAATTCAATATTCTGATAGTAATTACAAGTTGATTTATTTAGTTTTATCTTTTTCCAAAAGCATTAGCTGTCTAGTCGATCGATGGAAACATTGATAAAGTCTATGGTTTTGCAGCCCTAGCGATCTGCTATCGAAAAATTACAAAAGCTTTTACTGTTTTTGGTATAAAGGAATATACATTTCAAATTTCAAGTCTTTAGGTTTTGTGGTATACGGGAGGTCATACGGACGAATAGAACTAGATCGACTCAGCTCATGTCGTCCTCATCAAGAATATATACATTTACTGTATGGCGTCTGTGTCTGTCATGCCATCTATTATCTTTACTTATGTATGTATTTATATGTTATACATGTTATGTATATTATTATATTCCCTAAACTTATATCCCCTGAACTTACTCATTGGGATTGGCATTGTTGTATTTGGCTGCGAGGCAGCGCATGATATCCGAATAGTTGCGCGTGGAGAAATCCGTGGCATTTGTTGTTGGGGCACTTGTTGTTGCCCCCACTGGGCTGGTGACAGCGCTGCCGGCGCCGCTGCCGACGACGTTGTTGTTGATGCTGCTGTTGTTGTTGCGCTGACTGCTAATGTTGCTGCTGCTATTGTTGTTGTTATTGTTGCTGGCGGCGGCTGCTGCTGCAGCCTGTTGAAAACTGTTCAACAGATTTGTGGACAAATTGTGCAGGGGCATGTGGGTCTGTGAGCTGGGCGGGCTCAAACGTTGTTGCTGCTGCTGAAGTTGTTGCTGTTGATGTTGCTGCTGCTGTTGCTGAATGGGCGAAATGCTGCCACCACCGCCGCCGCCGCTGCTGCCGCCACTGCGATATGTTGCGGATGAGGGCGTGGCGCTGCGAGATCTGCAAAATACAGAAGAACAAAAAAACCATTGAGCACAAGTTGAAGTTGAATAAGTCAAGGCGCAGGCTGAGACATCATTTAAAAATAGAAGCATAGACTTAAATTGCCATAAATTGGGATTAAATATTTAATTAGGGTGTCACTTTTTGTTGTCACTCTAGAAGCTAGCTAAAGGCCCATCGTGCCATTTGACATGCTAATGAGCAGCTTCCGTGAGAAGATCGGGGATTGGCGATCGAGTGGTGCGCACTAAACCGATTTGATCCATGTTGACATCTGATATTTCTCGTTATTTTAGCAGGAGAGTCAAGACTTGTTTGCGAAAGATATTTAATAGGATTACGGCTTACGTTGAGTTATGGCCAAACAGCAAAGTTGATATGAGAAACAGCATCGTGAAGAAGCAAAATGCAGCTTTTCCGGCAAATCTACAGTGAGTGCTGCCTGCAAAGTTCACTTCAGATAGCGTGTGAATTGCTTAACTTGATTTTCCCTCGATTCAATTATATTATTCTTAAAATTGATAATTAAACAGTTTCAGTTGCAACTTTTCAGTTAGAGTTGCCAGGCTGGTTTTTTATCATTGCTGCCAGCTTCGATTGACACTTTTGGTTGAGTAACAATCGATAGGTCGAAGCGACATGGCTTGCAGCCAAATCATGTAATATGCAGAATTTAAAAAATATTAAGTTTGCATTTGCTTGAAGGTAAGAACTATTTTATTTCTATTCGATCAAATCTGACAAAAATAATAAAAATAATAAATAAATATTGTATTTAATTTCATTGACAGGTGTAGTCTATCAATAAGTTTGAGCACTTGGTCACACAGGTCTTTTCGTACTTCAAATTCCTAATTGATATTTATGGATATCGTTAAAATACATAAGTTTACGTTCTTCGATAGATTTTCTAAGAAAGTACTTAGAGTTTATTGGAACTATGAAACTAACGTTTTAATGGCAACATAAAAAAAATTAAATTAGTTTTTAAGTTGTATTTACTTTTTATTTTTTATTATTATACTAAAATATATGTATGTTAAATTTTCTTTCATTTTACATACATATGTATATCTCTCGTTATATATGTACATATTTATGTACATATGTATGTACTTATGTACATATGTATGCATTTATATTTCTGCTGTATGAATACATTATTGGTAAACTGTATACAGAAGCCAAACTATAAACCTTATTTATACTCCAGAGTATATTAGATAAAGTCTTATAAATAATTTATTTATGTCATAAGCTTTAAAAGACTTTTTCTTTATGAGTAACTATTCTGCATACAAGAATAGCAACTGCTTGAAATGAATCATATTTATCTGATATTATTATAAATATGATATATTATTATACATGTAAATATGATAATAATACCATATGTATACTGAATTATTGTTTTTAAAATTATTGATTTGATATTTTTCTGCAAATATTACTTTATTTTCTAATTCAGATTGTTTGTCTTGAACTTGGATTTCCCTTTTATATATTTACGTAAACTCATATATACATAGATATATATTAAAATGTATGTAAGTCATACACAAATCTATAGATATTTACAACAAGCTCTTAACGTGGCCATAACTCAAACATGCCACCAACATGGCTCCAGTTCCAGCCCCATTTCGCAGTTGCTGTTGCAGTTGGCAAGAGCGACCACGAGCCATGGCTAATAATCAGCATTGGGTCAGCTAGGCAGCAAACACACTCCCACCTCCCACCTGCCCCCACCTCATGTTTTGGGTGCAGCTGCAAGTGCTTCTTAGCCGGGACGCGCTCGCAAGTGAACAAGGTTCAGCTGAGTGTGCTCCACTGTGTGTGTGTATGCGACGGGTCGCGGGCTGGCGGCTTGGGGCATTGGCATTGGCTAGCTGCCTGCAACTCGTGCTGCACGTCGTCGCTCATTTCGTGTTGGCTGCAGCGGCTGCCGGCTCAAATATACATCTATGTACATACATATATTTATACATATTTATAAAGCTAAAGGCAGTTGCTGTTGTTGTTTTTGTTGTTGTGGCTGCTGGCTTTTTACAGCCATTGATTTATCGTGATCTGTTTGGCTGTCGATTTTATGTTGTTGCTGCTGCTGCTGCTGCGGCCATCGCCTGTTGCTCTACAACAAACAACTGCAACATTTTTTGATACTCTAACTTTTTTTGATATTTTAAATAAGACAAATATATTGCTTAACTCATATGATTAAACCTGCTACTCAATCGACCAATTGCTTGGATTGCAACTGAATCGAATTAGTATATCATATATACTTATTATATGGAGAACTTTTGGATATATCCATAAAAATTACAAGAAAAAATAACAGACATAATAACGGAGTTAGGTAAAGAGGATAAATGAATAAAAGACTTGTCCACTAAGTTATAAGAGACATAAGTCTTATATTATAAATAAAAATAAATATAAAACAAATCTTATATCATAAATAAAAATGAATACAAGACCTGTCCATTATTTGGCTCGATAGATAAGACTTTTATTGTACATATCTATAATATCAGATCTATCATCTGTTATTATATGTAAGCCTTTTCCCTAACAACAATGGGCTTAAGATTATAAAAAGCCTTTTTTATTAAAGTTATAGAACACAGAGAGTAAGAAATCTTTTCAAAAACAATATTTATTATAATATATATAATATATCTAGAAGATAGGTTTTAATAAGAAAATGAAGATAACTGAAAGTTTTTTTAATTTATTAATTATTTTATTTATGAGTTTTGTACTTAGTATTAAATAAAGAATTCTGAGTCTCTATAAACAATTTGTTAGTTAATTACTAACTGTCATGGCAATTGTCTGATCTGTTAATTAACTACTACATAATGTAACTATCGTGCCAACTACCGCATCAACAAAGCATAAACTTTTATCATATATTTATCATATATATATCAAGCAACAAATTTAGTTAGATCAAAATTGTTCAAGTTCTTTTTACATTTTTTAAAGGGTATTTTCACTTCGACAAATTCGCTGTTAACTCATTTGTCTTGTTTTTATTGTTAAGTGTGTTTTGTCTAGTTTTTTAAAATTTTTTTGTGTTTTGTTTTTTGTTTGTTAAAAATGTTGATTATTGCAAATTGCTTTGGCGATTGGTAGCAGCTACTAAGCTGTTATTGTTGTCTGATTTTGCTGTTGTTGCTGTTAAGCTTAGCAATTGTTCAAATTGTTTTCGATGTGATTATGTTTGGCCCCATCGACAAAGCCTCTCCCCCAAAAATAAAAAAAGAACACCATCATATACATATGTATTCAGCTACTGTTGCGATCTACGTGTGTGTGTGTGTTTGTGTATCTAACTGTGCTGATCTATGGCATGGCTAATTGGCTCTGGGGCTGGGCGCTGCTACTCCTATCGGTTAGACATATGCTAATGGTGTCTATTGTTACGCCTACGCCTCTCAAAATAAATAAAACTAAGAAACAGACACCAAAAAGGTAAAACAACACGAAGAAGAAATTTGCATAGATCTAAAATCAAAAGAAAAAAAAAACTAAAATGTTTATCAATGAATGTCGCGCAAATTTGAGACACAAAACATAAAAAAAACCCCAAATCGTAGCACGATACAAAAGCCATTAAGTGAACAGCGACAACAACAACAAAAATGTAGCCAAAGAAGAAAAATTATAATAACTGAATATATTAATAAGCCAAAAAAAAATGGTTTAAACCCGGCTGAGAACTGCGGTCAGAAGTGTTATAAATCGGTTAGAGCATTCAAAGTTAACATAAATATCTGAAGTCTAGTTGAAGAGTCAACTTGAACTTGAGTAAATGCATAGCCCAGCGCGAATGCATTATCAGAGTTAATGTTTCATGTGAAGCGTTTGTCTCTGGCCTGAAGTGTAGTCAGACACTTAAGGTTAAGAGTTGGCTTAAGTACGCAATGTTATTGAGCTGCTCTTGAAGATATTGTTCAAAGTAATATAGAAGCTTGAATATAGTAGATATAAGATCAGATATAAGAAATTAGATATAAGGTATAACATATCAGAAAGATGTTAAGTGATTTCTATACTAATAGATCTATATATATATATATCTATAATCTATATATATGTCTATATATACAGTCCCATCCCTAATTTCCCTAATTATTGGCAACACTCTAGAATCCCAGTGATGCCAACTCGTCAATCCTCATGATATTCCAATGTCATTGATTGCTCGAATACCCAAAACATAATTCGATGTGGTTTGTGCTGATTAAAAATATATAAATTTTCTTAAGTGTTATTTAATTAATTGACTTTTCCCACATAATTAATAACGCATGGTGCGAGAATGGGACAGCCTTTAGCGTTTTTTTTCTTTCTCTATTTTGGCTCATTAGCAACTCATTTAAATCTATCAAATTGTTAAAACAATCTTTTTGATTTGGGCTACAAGGCTTTCAAGTCTGCTCAAAGACCACCCTCCAAGCGCGACTCAAATTAAATTCAAAGATACAAAGATACAAATCGTATATGTTTAAGGCAATGACAACCAACGTGTCTTTGGTTACAAAGATTAAGACAAACACCTCACCTGTTCACAAAACAAAACAAAAGACAGAAAAGAGACGAAGAGCGTGTCTCATTACGAAGAGCGTGTCTCATTAATATTAATAAGCTAATAAGCCAATAAGCCAATAAGCCAATAAGCTAGGCCAGGCCTAAGCCGAATAGGTCAGAGTGTGTAAATGTATCGGTAGCTGGGTAAATGTATTTTTAGGTGTGTTAATGTATCTGTTGTAAGATCTGTATCTGTATCTGTATCTGTATCTGTATCTGTATCTGTATCTGTATCTGTATCTGTATCTGTATCTGTATCTGTATCTGTATCTGTATCTGTATCTGTATCTGTATCTGTATCTGTATCTGTATCTGTATCTGTATCTGTATCTGTATCTGTATCTGTATCTGTATCTGTATCTGTATCTGTATCTGTATCTGTATCTGTATCTGTATCTGTATCTGTATCTGTATCTGTATCTGTATCTGTATCTGTATCTGTATCTGTATCTGTATCTGTATCTGTATCTGTATTTGTATCTGTATTTGTATCTGTATCTGTATCTGTATCTGTATCTATAGCTGTACATGTCCCTGTATCTGTATCTGTATCTACATGTCAATTTGTCTAAATTTGTATCTGTATCTCTATCTATTGCAGTATTAGCTGCTCGCATTAGGCTCGTAGTTCATTGATTTGCATATTTTAATTTGAGATTTTGATTAATTGTTTATATCCAAGCTTATGCTAATCTATGCTTAAATTGTTAACGCCATTAATTAAGTTGTGCGTATCATACTTTTATTTTTGTTGAAATCTTTGTCGGCCTTTGTTTTTGTTGAATGAAGTTTTTTTTTTATTTTGGGTCTTTTTTAGGCTGCTGGCGTTGAGTTTATTAACTTGTTTAATATTTAAATTTGAAGCTTTCAGCGTTTTTCTTTGGCCTATTCGCGTTCGTATTAGATTTTTTCTCTTTTTGCTGACAGCAAAAGCGTGCGGTTTGTGTTTAAGCATTTTGATTAATTTGCCGTCTCTTGGGTCATTACAGACAGTAGCCAAGACAACAAAAACAAAAATAAAAGCAGAAACATACAAAACAGATATCAATATCAATATTTTTCGTGCCATTAATTTGTTAAAATGTTAATTAACTTGTCAGGCGAGAGACATCCCAACAATAACAACAACAACACGCCCAAGGGGTATATTTTGGGGCGGACTGTGGAATTCATCACATAAGCATTTACAAAATTGTCTGTTGACATTTTTTTTTGGTAATTCCATAAAATCTCGAAAAAAAATCGATATAAATTGATCAGAAGCCATTTAATAACCCATCATGGACGATAATAGAGAGCAAGAGGGTCAGATGCATTCGCGGCCCGCTTCTATACTGCGCGTCAGCGGCAGCTATCGGACCAATCAAATCAGCAATCATCCATCCATAACCATCAATTTGCCAACGGATGCCCCTGCCGGACTGGCCGCCAGCAGCGATGCCAGCGACGCTCAAGCACAGCAGCTACGTCGCCAGCGCCGCGAAGAGTTCGAGCAGCTGCGCCGCGAGCACTATCACAATATGTTCTCCACTGTGCATGGCGATCGAATACCGCGGCGGCAGTCATCGACAGTGCAGAAAGCTCCTGGCAGCCGAACATCCTCGACAGGGCCACATAAATCCACAGCCGAGAAGGAGTTAAATCATAATCGAGAAACTTCACAGAAGAAGGACCAAACCTAGCGCACGGAATAAAGCGCCAGAGACTTTCAACAAACACACACAGAAATAAAACGCGCCGTCAAACACATTAACTAGAAAACTCTTTAAATACCCTGCATACATTGTAGATGTGTCAAGTGGGTAGTGTCGTTCCAGGATATTTAAGTTTACAAACAGAATCAATGGCAAATGAAGAACATTATATACATAAGTCATATCCTTGCCTATACAAGCTACAAGCTCCTTCGTCTGCCTGTTCATCACTTTAGATATTTATGATACGCTATAATACGTTGATTGACTTATAGTTTTATAAGACTCTTTAGGAGACCCAGTATCGATTGTCATTCATGAGTGGCTCGACTCCGAAATCAGCAATTCTATGAATTCCGAATGACTGCATTTTGAATCAAATGATGCCAGATCTTCAAAAACTATATCTTTTCGAATTCATAAGGATCTCTTCTTTTAAAAAATATAAATTTGTTCAGAGGTTGCAATTCTAGTTTTGCAAATTGTAGATTGATTCATTTCGAGTCAGATATTATAAAATTATACCTCTTCAATTATTGCAGATTTTGTTACATATCACTCTAAATATATTTCAAATTTACATAATGTTAATCGCTTTTACAAGTGAAAGAACAGGACCTGCTGTAGCCCAAAGCCTCGCAATATTTAAGCTGCTTCCCTTTATTTTTAAACTAAATCCCAGCTAAAGCTTTACATAAGAAACCATTTATAATGTTGCCAGTTCACCTAACACTCACCTGGCAAATGCTGCGGAGACGGACAGCTCGCCATTGTTGTTGTTGTTGCTGATGTTGCTGCTGGGACTGAGACGCTCCCGTTTCACATTGCTGCTGCTGATGCTCAGCAACTGTTGTTGATGATTGCTGCTGCTGCTGTTGGTATTGATAATGTTATTGTTGCTGCTGCTGCTATTGTTGTTGTTGTTATTGCTGCTACTGCTGCTGTTGTTGTTGTTGTTGTGTATATTGACCATGACCGTGGAGTCCAAAAAGACATCTTTGAGTGAATCAATCTGCGCGCTCGTCATATGCAATGGCGACAGCTTTTCATGCTTCACTCTATCAAAGTACAACGCAGCGTAGGCAGCAGCAGCAGCATTAGTTGCTGCTGTTGTTGCTGCTGCTGCTGTTGCCACTGCTGCGGCTGCCGCTGCTGCTGTTGCTGTTGCTGTGGCGGAGTTGGCTGCGGAGGTATTGGCTGCTGTTGCCGGCGTTGCGGCAGCATTGCTGTTGCCAGTTGTTGCCGTTGCTGCTGCTGCTGCTGCAGCAGCTGTTGCTGCTGTTGTCGGGCTGCTGGCCTCTCGCAGCTGCTTTGAACTGTCGATGGCCCCATAGCCGCTGAGCAGCAACGAGCGTTCGCTAAGCATGTTTGCAGTATTGTGGCTGCTGCTGCCGCTGAGCAACTGTTGCTGCTGTCGCAGATCACTCGCGAGCCGTTCGAGATGCTTGCGCTTGGTGGCCGCCGCCGCGGGCAAAGAGTTAAATTGTTGCGCCTGCTCCTCGTTTTGGTGTTTTGCTGGCGTGGCCGTTGTTGCCTTCGCTGGCTTCTGTTGCAGTATATCTGTGGGCGTGTTACCTGCACGAGTGCGAGAGAGAGAGAGAGAGAGAGAGTGGAGCGTGTGTGAGCGAGAGATTGTTGCTAACGGATCTGGGGGCTGTGCCGTGCGCACAGCGCTTCAAAAGCTTACTGAAAACTTTCGCTTCATATAGAGCTGGCAAATAGATTGACAAACGTCGATTCGAAATATCGCTTCCGATTCTCAGTCCGAGTCGGAGTCGCTTCAGAGTCGGCTAGGGTTCAGTTCAGTTCAGTTCGGTTCGGTGCGGTTCGTTTGGGCTTGGCTCGCATGCAAATCGGCCAAAGGTTAAGATAACTTATAATATGTTAACAAAACCGTTGACCTGCAATGTTGAACCCCTAAGCTAATTATCGGGGTGAGCGTCGAGTGCAAAGCCGGACAGAATGCCAGCAAATGGCGACGCACTCTTACAACAGCAACAACAACAACAACGACTATGACAAGCACAACAATGACAAAGTACAACATACACAACATTTGTCATCGGCTCGAGAGAGTCGCGAATCGTGTATCAATTTACAATTAATTTACAATTAAATTTAGTTTCTTCTCTGGCAAAGCGCAGCTGAGCTCAGTCAAAATTTTAATCTATTCATTTTAAGTGACAATCAAAATGCTGTTTAATTAGCAAGAAATACTATCAAAAAATTATTTTCTAATTTTCTTGTTAATAAGTTTTTGTATGAACGAATAACTTCAATTTATGCTACATTCAGATTGATTGCTTAACGATTACGAATGAGATACAAAAAGGAATTGATTTATGATATACATGTAAGCTGCTTCCAGAGAAAGAGAGAACGAATTGGAAAATACAGACCTTGCAATAGATAAAAAGCGGGAGAGATAGACAGGGAAGGAAAGATAAAGAATTACGAAGATATAGTAGATATAGAGTAAGAAAATGTTTCTTGTTCTTTCTTTTTTTTGAGCGTTCGAGAGCGAGAGAGGCATAGATTGAGAGAGAGAAAGATCAAGAAAGTGAAAAATATATAGCGTCTGATAAAAAGAGACAGAGAAAGAGAGAGAGAGAGAGAGAGAGAGAGAGCGAGAGAGAGAAAGAGAGAGAGAAAAGGAGACAGAGAGAGAGACAAAAAAATATCAAGAAAGTGAAAAGTCTGATGGATAGAGACAGAGAGAGAGTCTCTCTAACTAATATGCCCTTTGCACGCATTATAGCGCATACAGTACTCACACACACACACATACACACACACCGGCACATTTATAATACTGACCGCAGTGGCATACATTGAACTTTATGGTGCGGTTGAAGCTTCCGTCGCGCCCATCGCACAAATTGTTTATTTACATAGCGCACACACATTTCTTCACATTCCCAACGCACTGCTCACTCTCTCTCGTTCTTTCTCACTCTCTGTGCCTCTCTTTCACTCCTTATCTGCTTTCCTATATCTATCATAAATAATATAATTGTAATTTAACTGGCAGAAATTAAAAAGCAAATAGGAACATCAAACGTTGACCTTTGAAAAGGACTGAGAGAGGTAAACTGCTGGAGTTGTACTGAAGACCAGGTGTAAATTAACACACACACGCACAGCAACAGCAACAGCAACAGCAGCATCAGCGCCGGCATAAATAATAAAAAGAAATATTTACAGGTAAAATTAACAACAATTTGTAGCTGAGGATCGTTAGGATCGGCCATAGAACCATTCGAAATTGGTAATCGCAGCTGTAACCAAAGCAAACATCTAAAACCAGTTGTGAATTTCTAGATCCCAGCTCTGGGCACCCCTGCGGATTGCGTGTGTATCAAATATCCACGCACACACAGACATTATAGCCTGCAGATATGGTATATGGTATAAAGTTTTGCGGGTCTTATCATAAAATTTAGTTTATCATTAGTTAGCACTAAAATTAAGTTGTGTTGATTTTCGCCTCAAAGAAATGCTTAGCCACAGTGGAGCAAATGTGGTAAAAAGTGGATTAAGGCAATGCCATAAATTAAATAAATTAATCATTGAAAAACTTAAATTTTTAAAATTTTGAATATTTTTAGAGAAGAAGTGAAGTTGAGTGTAAAAAAGTATTTTATGAAATTATAAATATTTTTTAATACATTGAAATAGTTTAAGCGTCTACAAATATTCTAAAAATTATTTATAGTATTTTCTACTATAAAAATATAAATTTTTGTTTAAATTCTTAGCTGGAAAGTTGCCTTTCATAAATTTTCTGATTTTAATATATATATTTATAAATAAAACAAAAAAACACAATTCACACGAACTTCTCAATAAATCATACAGATCTAAGGTTTAGCTTTCTTTATATGCTCTTCTTCATATCTTCATTATATGAAGATCTAACTTGAACAGACTTTTGGCTGTCATCATTTACACCCACTTCACAAACTACAGCTGCGCATAATTAGCTGATTGGCCCACTGTATATACGTATCGCCGCCCTCTTCTCTCTCCATCTGCCCCTCACCTGAACTGAGGCTGACTGATTGGCATCGCGCTTGGTGCAAATGGTGCTAAGTGCCGAATGCCGAATGCCGAATGCCGAATGTTGAGAATGTCGTCGAATGTCGAATGATGTTGGGTTACAGCAGCAAGCAGAGGAACCTTAAACCGTCGACCGCATAGAGTCTATATATTGTAGAAAACGTTTCGAGTCGAGTATAGCTGAGACTCCATCTATACATATATATAGAGAGACTCTGTGTAGAAGATTGTGAACGTAGAGCGAGACGTTGTAGAACGGAGGCGAGACATGCGCCATGCGATCCGCTGTTGACTTTTCCAGTTGAAACTTGTGTTGCCTTTTTTTAAAATCTTTTAAGGTATTATAGATCTAATGGGAATTAGGTAACATAGAAGGGGAAATGAGAAGCTAAATATATATATAAATATATCTTTGATAAGATCAACTGTTGTGTTGATTTTGTCTTCTTTCTCTTTACGTCTGCTGCAAGCTAGTCTTCAGACTCTCTACTACAGTCTTTATAAAGTATATATTATAGAGTAATGTTCCTTTCTCTACAAACAGTCTGCATAAAATATAACTGATCTAAGAATCTGTTGCATATCCAGCGAAAGCATCAAGAACCTTTCAAGCTCTGCTTCTGTAGTATACTATAGAAAATTTTCCAATATATATTTGCAATAAATCTGGAAAATTATATGAAATATATCTATAGATATTCTAGTTACAATCTTATCAAATTTTTACGTTGAAGATCATTTAAAGTTTTATAGAAATCTCTATATATATACTATATCTATCTACTCTATCTTCACAATGAAGAGTTTCTTTATGCTTGAAACAAATCTAAAAACTCTTATAAAACCTTCTACAGTTCTAGTCACACTCTCTCTCTCTCTCTCTTCTATAGCGCATTTAAGTTTCGACATGCCGAGCCAAGATTTTTTTCTGCTTTTATCAGACTAATCGCATGACTGTGTGTGTGTGTGTGTGTGTCGAGTGTGTGTGTGTCTAGTGTGTGTGTGTGTGTGATCTGCAGAGTGACAGGCCGCATGTTGGGTCGACAAGTGTCAATAGTACTAATAGACTAACGCGACTTTGGGGCTAGGCTTTTGGCTCTTTGGATAGGCCAGACCGTAGTCGAAGACAGAGCCGTGTCTGGGCACGTTCTACGTTGTTTTTTTCTGGAAAAAACGAAAACACAACGGTAAAGTTCATTGCCATTTGGCTGTTTGGCTTTTGGGGCACGTCACGCTGTCGCCCTCCCCCCTTTCGCCCCGCCTGCCTAGGCTCCCCTCTGTAAAGCGTCCCGCTCTCTGCAACGTGACGTTGGCAAACACAGCTGCCGACCCACAGTCGCAGCAAAAGTTGTCGCTGTCGTTGTTGTTATTGCTGTTGATGTTGCTGTTGCTGTAGTCGTTGTCGTTGTCATGTGACCATTTTTCATAGACCTACCTCGCATAATTGTGTACTAATACTTGGTTGGGGCCGTAATTTGATTTCGATTTGATAAATAGTAAGATCTTAACAGCTGCCGTCGATGCCTTGATGGGTCAGCTCAACAACAACAAAATATCAAGCCTAGACGCGCCTAACCTTGAAGGCAAAGAATGAAAAGAAAACAAAATTGTGTGCGACTCGGCCGCAATTTGACTTTCAAAGGCGGGCCACGAGTTCGAGTCGGGGCGTTAAAATTATACACACACACACACACACAGCAACAACAACAATATACATACACATGTACATATATACACTGAGCTTATCAGCTTTTGACCTCATTTAAAAACCAAATAAAACGCAACGCTCGAGAGCAAATAGCGCCCCAACGATTTATGCGAACTTTGAGACGCGTCACATTTACTGAATTCAACGCCTTATCACCTCACAAAGGGGGCGCACAGGCGAGAGAGAGAGGGAAGGGGCAGGGGCAGGGGAAAACGAGAAGTGGGAAAAATAGTTTCAACTTTGTGCTTTGTGCACGCAATCAGAAATTGAAGTTCTTTAGATTCATCATATACACGAGTATATGGACTTTTAGATCTAAATGAGTTAGATAATGGGAGCTAGGGACATTATATATTATATATATTTGACATGGTACAACTCTAGCTAATAGAAAATCTAATAATGTATAGATGAAAACATTTTAAAATTAATTTTGTTATAAGAAAAACCCAAGTTTTCTTTGGCTTTGCGTTAGTTTTAATATAAATATAAATATTATAAAATAAAAATATTTTTGGATGATCTAATTTATAATTTTAGCTAAAACCACATAAATCTATAAAGAACATTTGCAATATCAAATAACAAATAGATTGCTAAGACTTTCGCTGACTAAATATTTAAAACAAATTCATGAAATAAATCACAAGGAAATTTAGACAGAAATCCATATTAGAACACTTTTTATTTAGAAGAGATCTTAGCGAAATATAAAGAGATAAAGATATAAATTATAGAAAATAGTTTTTTTTCTGCAAAATCTATAGACCACTTATGGTTAAAGGCTGCAATGATCCCACACAAACAATAACTTGTTTAGTTTTACAGCCATCCATGCATAAGTTACTAAAACTGTAACACCAAGTTAGATGCGCATACTTATGCCAAAGAAACATAAAATATAACTTTATAAAAAACAAAAGAAATAAACTATAAATATCTAAAAATAAGAGAAAGCTCTACTTAACTATAATTTAAATATATAAGTACAATATAATATTCATCGACTGAAGAACAAAAAGCCTACAGACTTTTCAGCTGTTCCAACTGTTCTATCTATACGAGGATTGTAATTTCAGATTTTCATAAATTTTCTATATGCCCCTTTGGGTAAGTTGAAAAAATTATCTTAAGTCGTGCAAATATTCGTGCAATGGTTTATGACAATTCTCGACATAGATTATCGAGACAGGAATTCATTGAGATACCTCGTATATATCTTGACAATATAAATATATATTATTATATATACCTTGATAATATACTTTTATAATACATTATTAATCTTTTAATATTATTATACTATATCTATAAAAATTTCATAATAATAAACAAGATCCATAGATCACTCAGCTTCTTTTATATATTATTATAATTAATATTTTGTTTATTTTATTTTTTTAATTTCTACACGAAAATTCCCAATTTCAATTCGTTTGTCATCGTAAAGATAAAGAATTTTTTATGATTGTTTTCCTTATTTTTTGGAGTTGTTTTTCATGCAAACATCATCAACATCTGATAAATGATACAACATGGAAAATAAACATTTTTTCGGGGCGTATTTTGTGTTGATTTTGTGGGCGTGTCATGTATATTATATATAGAAAATCAAATGTACACTAATGAACTTTTAAATTACTTTCACCGCATTTCGTGTCGCACTTGTCCACAAGCCAAACAACTACAACAGCAACAAAGGTTGACAAAAGGCCACACCAAATATTATCAGTGAAACGCGTCACACACACACTTACGCACACACACACACACATATACACAAACACACACACTTACACACATTCACGCACTTGCTCCACAATCTTTAACACCTTGATGATCTAATAAATGCGACATGATTTACAAAAAAAATAAAAATGCGACCACAAATGAAAATTAAGAACAACAACAATCTCTAGTAAAAATATAACAACAACAACAATAATAATAATAATAATAATATGTAAGTAAGAAAACAGTCTATGACTTATATGAACTACTTACGCTCGTCTAGCTGGACAAACATCGTGCGATAAGACCCCAACGAAATAACCCGACGAACACTTGAGATACAAGAAATCACGTAAAGCATAAACCGAAAATCAACAACAACAACAACAACAACAACAACGACAACTTAATGAAAACTGAGAGCGAATACAGGCAACTGAAACTGAGAACCCATTTGATGATGCAGTCGCCGCTCGAACCCACACACAAAATGTTTATCTACAAAAGCTGGAAATGAAAAACTAATAAACAAAAGCGCACAAATCGGTGAATAATAAAGAATATCTTGAAAGCGCAGTTTTCTAGAGCTAAAATATCATAGGGGGAAACAGTTCTCGAAGAAATGTCAAATGACAGACTAGAAAATATACAAAATTATTTGGCTGTCAAACTGTCAGTCAGCAGACCTTCTAGACATTCCCTTCAGCTTGATTTTACTAAACATTTCTAATTTTTTCAAATTAATACCTGTTAATTTTAGTATAAGCCTACACATTAATTCAAATTTAACAGTTGTTAGCCAACACCAACTTCACTTATTGCACAACAAAATGAAATGCAAACAAACAAATATTTGCAAAACAGTATCAAGCTAATAGTTCTTACTTAGAAGAAATTTAAATTAACTTTAAAATAGTTTTAAAAATTCAAAGAATACATAATTTATGTATAAATTCAAAGATAAATTTAAAAATAATACAAAGAGTGTAATTTATAGACTCAATCTTCAATTTCAAGTCTCTAAATTCAATCGAACTGACTTTGCAGAAAACCAATATACTCTTCTCACTATATGAACGAGTATTAAAGTTTGGTGTGCAGCTAACAGTATAATAAATATTATGCCCAATAATAAATGGACTTCCGTTGCAATAACAATAATAATAATAATAGCAATGAACAATTATTTAAGCATATATTAGAAGAGGCCTATGGAGTAGCTTAATTTAGCCAAGTTTCTGACCAATTAACCCAAAAAAAGAAGAAGCAGATATAGCCGTTACTTGGCAGTTATGCTTACGATAATATATGTATGCTATATATGATAGATATATGTATGAATATTTGTATGTATGCGAGATATGTTCACAGCTCACGATAATATAATGTGCTATGCATAGCGTGCGTCACACATTTAGCTACAGTCATAAACAAACTAATTGCTAGCAGCTAGATACAAAGGCAGATATAGAAACGTGTATATATATGCGATATATAGCTATAGGTGTAGTTGGCTTGAGTGATAAAAACCCCCAAATGCTGTGCAATTAAAGAGCAGAAATGCTCCAAAACATAGGCGCGCGCCAATCAGGAGCAAAAAGGGGCAACTTCAGAGAGAGAGAGAGAGAGAGGAGAGCGGGGGTGCGCGG
Organism: Drosophila leonis; assembly: GCA_035045365.1. Taxonomy (NCBI): domain Eukaryota; kingdom Metazoa; phylum Arthropoda; class Insecta; order Diptera; family Drosophilidae; genus Drosophila; species Drosophila leonis. The sequence continues at coordinate 7,343,205 of JAWNPC010000830.1, forward strand.
TGGATCGGTGTGTATGTGTTGCCCATGTGGGCATAGCGCACACGCGAATCTGCAGCCAAGCAGCAACATTAGACATGCAACTTGCCAACGTTGCAACTAGTTGCAACAGCAGCAGTTTGCCGCGAATCTCTCGTTAATTTATGAACCTGAACCTGGGGGCCAAAGACAGCCCAAACAAACAGCCAAAGTAAAAATCAAATTAAAAACCAGAGCAGGCAAGCACGAAAAACAAAAGCAACAAAAACGTTGCAAATTTCTAAGGAAATTTCACCCCGTATACGTTGGCAGTGGCATGCAACAAATGCGGCGGGAGGGGCGCCTGCTGAATGGTGAATGACCAAGGCGCATTAAGGCAGCCAAGCGGCCAACCAGAGCAGCCAACAAACAAGTGAAGAAACTGAAAAAAAGAAGAAAAAAAAACCTGTGCTAATTATTATTTAGTGCAGTTCGAGCCAGCGAGTGGCACAGCTCAGTTGCCACAAGAGTCGTAGAGGCTCCTAGAGCCGCTTAGCCCCCTACCTCGCTCCCTACCCGCCTCACACACAGCAATCTGCACCAATTTAACCAAATAAGGCGCTTTTAGCGGCCAAATGCATTGCATGCAATGCGCCATGGCTAAAACGCAGAGAGAGAGAAATCTGCAAAAGTTGAAAGGCCCCAAAGAGCTGCAGGTGTATGTGTGCGAGTGTGTGTGTGTGTGTTGCACCTGTTTTACAGGAATTCAGAATGCAAGCGTCGTCGATAATAAACTTTAATGCTAATAGCAGTTGTACATCATCAGCAATGGACCAAAAAACCCAAGCAAACACACACACACAGCCCAGCAGGCTGCAGGAAGGCGCGGCTCAAAGGGGCGTTCACCATTGCTGTGTGTGTGTGTGTGTGTGCGTGCGTGTGTGTGTGTGTGTCTGCATACTTCTCTCTGATGCCAAGCTCAAAATCAAATTCCATTAAAGCAATTACAATCAAAACAGCCACAAGTCTTCTTGAGAATCGCCGAGAACGGCGTGAACTTTACTTCTGTAACGTTAATTAGAATTATTGATTAACCAAGCGTCCGTCAACTTAGACAGTTTCAGTTCCAGTTCCAGTTCTAGTTCCAGTACCAGTTCCAGTTCCAGTTCCAGTTTGTCCAGCTTTAGGTGTTAATCATTTATGAAATTTGCCACGATTTGGAAATTTTCAATTTGCCTGACAGTCGCCGTTAGCTTTGCGCTCAACTGTCATCGAGTGGAACAGTTTTCTCGTTTTCTTTTATCAAATATTAATTTAGAGTGGATCAGTGCAACGATCCATGTCGAGTCAGCCAGCTGAAAGGCAATTGGCTGCATTATGGCTCACAGTGGGCGAATGGCTATGGTTAGCTAGGGGGAGTTTTGAAAAAGCTATTGGCAAGGAAATTTCAAATTTGAAAGAATTCGTAGTAAATGCAGTCTAACTAAAGAAATTCTCTTGTGATGAACTGGGAATGAAATATAGGAAATAAATCAAGTGAGAGATTCCCTAAGCTTGATGAGGAAATTCTTAAAATTTTCTTGATTTTTTTCCTTCACTTAGACAAGGTAATACAAATTCTGATCTGAAAAACTGTCTTTCTTTTGGCATGTGCTGAAGGTAAGTATATCAGCATATCTCCAGTTAAAATGGTTCATCACTTAAAAAGTTATGCATGCTCTAATCCTAAGAGATAGTTCTCTTGACCACGCTGTTCACTAATATCTCAACTGCATGTATCAAAACTGAAACGCGCATGTTAACAAATATTTATCAGCAGATTTAATTTGTTCTTAGGCTTTAGCAAAACACATAAAATATATTTATTTAAAGTAAATGTTGATAATAAATGTTTTTGATCTTAATTTACTAAATGTTTCACGAAAGTGAAAAATATTATCCGTAAGCTAAATTTGTACATATTAAATTAAATAAAAGAAAAAACTAAAAGAAAATGTTATATTTTCACGAATGACTGTATATTTGACTTTAAGAAAGTTAAGTGCATGTTATTCAAAAAAAAAAAAGATATAAAAAGCAAATCTAAACTAAACTTTATCTGGCTTGTATTTATTTTCTTTATTATCATAGCCTCATTGCATATTCAAGGCAAGTGCATGTTAACAAAATTTAACTGCAGGTTAACTAAAAGAAATTAAGTAAAAGCAAAATTGAAAACAATTTATGTTCAAATGAACTCTTGGCTACACTTTTTACTGTCATGTGGATAAATAGACTCGACTTTTATCCTGAGGTTAAAAAAATAAATGCTTAATTTGCCTGATCGAAACGTGCCAAGCACTCGATAAAATGCACAAAATAAATACAATTTGGATAAGCGAAAAAGACAGAAACAGAGAGAGAGAGAGAGAGAGAGTGTGTGTGTGAGGGAGAGAGAGAGAGAAAACAATTTGCCAATTGTCGCAGCTGAAGCTGGAAAGCTTAGCTAATGCTAACTGCGAAAAAAAAGAAGAAAAAACCAGCTGCATTCGAACTAGAGGAGAGCCATGCGGCATGGGGCATGCGGCAGGAGGCAGGCAGGCAGCGAGGCAGTGGCAAGAGTTGGCTGCACAGCTTGGTGTCTTGCGCCTGCGGCTTGTGGCGTAAAAAATCAAGTGCAGATTAATTAAATTCGATAATTAAATGAACGCAGTGCGCAGATCGTGTTGCACAGTTGCACAGTTGCACGGGCAACTGTTGCGAGTTGGAAAGCATTTGGCAGCTTGGCTGCACAACAAGGCTGCCACGTCTTGCGGCAACGTCTCGGCGCCTAATGCATTTCTGTGATTTGGACGCAGCGAATTAATGCGCAGCGCTCTATAAATTTGTCAGCAATTAAATGAGGCAGGTGCCCCGCTACCTGCCGCTGCCTACAGCTACCTGCCGCTACCTTTCACATCGCCTGCTTTGCCGCGTGCCACATATATCAGCAGCCATAAAAGCCACAAACTCTGAACTTTATAGACTGTCTCTGTGGCATTGGCATTTGGTTGCCTGCCAAACACTTTGATTGATATTTGGGCGATAAAGCAGCAAATGCCGCTGCTTGCCACAAGTTGCAAGCCGAATCAAATTGAACTCCACTCAACGAGCTGCATTGTGTTGCACATAAATTTCGATACGAGTTCAAGTCTCTTGCGCCTCTTGCGGCCTGTTGCCAAAAATTTATGGCAGCAGCGAATGTGGCAGCAACATATATTTTATACCCTCTTCTTCTTCTCCTTCTTCGTTTCCCTCTCTCTCTCTCTCTCTCTCGTTTTTGGGGCGTGTGCTCTGTCCTGTTAACAACATTTGAGTGAATAATAGCAAAAGGCCTGCAGAGTATGTGTGCAACAAGTTGCAAGCATTCATATATTACTTCAAGTAGTTCAGGTCGCATCAATTCGACAGCGAATGCATATAAATATTTGTACTGTTAGCTGAAGCTTTCATGCAACAGCTTTTTGATCAACTTTGAAAGATGAGACATGAAAAGCTGATTAATGAGAAGAAAGCTTAGTATAACAGCATGTGTATATCATATTTAATTAAAGAAATTTAATTAAACAAACATTACAATCTTTTTGAGAATCTAAGAAAGTGAAGTTATAATGGAGTCTATATATGATCTGCATTAAGGCAGCTCTTAAGCGAGAAACAGCTTATAAAGCTGCTCAGAGCTTAAAAGCTTTCAATATGCACCAGCTTAATATAAACTATGTTTTTCTAGCATCTATCGTAGGAATATACACTGCGTATACGTGATACACAAAAGCCATAACTAAATGTTAAACTCTGGGAGATATATATTTGTATATAAATACCATATATAAATATATATATGTATATATGTATGTATATATAGTGCTTTACACCAGCCTGTTGAACTTTTTGCAATTATAAATAACCCAAAGGTTCTTTGATAATTTCCTATAGCACACACAGCAGACTTTTATATACAGACAAAGGTGGCCCATATATAGACAGAGAAGTCATATATAAGTCATATATAATATAAAGACAAGTTGTTGTTGCTGTTGCTGTTGCCTTGTATTCAACAAGTTCAAGCAGTTCAGAACCTTTGCACGCGAACTTATCGCCGATGTGGCGGCGACACAGGCACTCGACAGCATTGTCTGGTTAGAGTGGACCCAAAAAAAACAAAATACACACTAATACTGATTATACCACGATATATGTATATATATGTGTGTGTGTGTGTGAGTGTAGAGTGAAACAAATGTAGCATTGAGGGTATTACCAACACAAACACTTTATGAAAACTTACTAAAGCGTATTCCAAAAATACGAAGAATATTTATAAAATAATATGAAGAGATTGTTCGATATATTACTTAAAAAGTTATCGATTTGCATGTATCAATTGTGTTGGAGACCAATGATAAAACAAAATAATATTTTAATAAATAACATTTCAATAAATAATGGTTTAAACAATACTTATCGATAAATTATACAAGTTTTTATCTACTGATAATTATCGATATATAAAAAAACTTGAATATTTATTAAAGCGGCTATAAACAATTGGTATATCATCAATAAATTAATTAATCATTTTGAACATATGATTTGAATTTATCGATATATATGTATTGTACGAGTTATCGATTGGTATGTATCAATTGTATGGTTATTTATCGATAATACAAAAATATATGCAAATTATTGTATTATTATATACTTCTATATTTATTATATACTTATATATCAATAAATAATTGTTTGCGCAACAGTTATCGATAACTTACCATTATATTCAATAATTATCGATTCGTATACAAATATTAACATACATATGTATATATGTATATTTCTAGTTTTTTTATTTTTTGAGTTCTAGAATACAGAATACAGAATATATGAAAATATTTGAAGTATTTTGCGACTGTAATGTCCCAGTTGGGTGTGTGTATGTGTGTGTGTGACCCTGCATATATACATATACACACATACATATGTACAATTGTGCTTTAGTATTCAGTATTTTGATTGTTTCGTAAAGTATTTATAATCAAACAATAGCAACAACAACAGCAACGACAATCAACAAACGAGCCAGCGATGTCGCGCCTGATTATATAAAATAAATATCTTTGACTTGAACTTTTGCTGTGTTGACTGTTCCCATTTTGCCTGCGCACACACACACACCGTCACACATACATATATATACATACGTGTGTGTGTACATACATATTTCAAAAACCGAGCAAAAAGTCAAAGCAGCAAAGCGGTCGCCGCGTACAAAATTCAACAGCAGCAGCAGCGGCAGCAGCAAATAACAGCAACAGCAGCAGCAGCAACAACAACAACAATAAACGGGCTATACACATGTACAGTACACAGATCAGCCAGCAACAACAACAACAACAAATGTATACACAAACGTCAAAAAAGTCAACTGCGCCGCTGCCATTTGATAAGAGGCCACAAGTGTAAATATAGACGACGACACCAAAAACAACAACAGCAGCAGCAACAGCAGCAGCAGCAGCGACGCCAACGTCCACACGACCGTTGACTGCCCGAGTCAAACGAGGCGGTATTCGTTCGGCTCTGTGCCATGCAAGCGTGCCTATGTATATGTATGCACATGTGTGTGTGTGTTTGTGTGTGTCAAAGAGAGTGACGAGCATCAAAGAGAGCGCGCTATGCTAGGCTTCGTGTCGCAGCGCACTCTTGCGGCCTTTGACGGGCCACACGACGTATGCGCAATGCGCTTTCGTTCGCACTTCGCGTCGTTTGCATTCGCATTGATTGATACGAGCGAGAGAATTCGCCCATTTTCTGTTTTTTTTTTCTCTCATTTTTTTATTGCCTGTACTTTAGCTTTTGTGCAGTTCAGCAGAGTTCATTTGTACTCTTTTTTTTGGCATGTGTGCAAATGGGTGCGGGTGTAACTGTGTGTGTGTGTGTGTGTGTGTGTGCGAGTGGGTGGGATAGCTACGTGTCACAATGCGGGATAAATTGAGCGCAAATAAGCAAAAGTTCCTTTAGAGCAGACGAGCTTCAAGTGAAACTGGGTCAACTATGCTTTGACTCTCTATTCAATGTAGATTCTAGAATGTCTGACTTGACTTGAGTATGAAATATTGCTTAGAAATTGTATTGTTATTAATAAAATTAATATAATATTAATATTGTATTATCAAAGTAGGAACTTTTTCAAAAGATGTCTAAATTTAAATATTTATTTTATTTATTTATCTATATCATAAAAATATTAACTAATTTTAGCAACAATATTTATATCTCTCTAAATTATGAAATCTTGCCATTTGCATTCGCTTTCTGAGATTGATCTATGACCATTAAATATGAAGTTTGTACAGATTTATAGTGCTATATATATAGTGTTATAGATACATATATGTATACAGTAAAGCATGCCTAGTAGGGATTGGTATAGTTTGAGTCACTCTACGAACTATGCAAACTCTTATATATTTATGAATAGTACTTATTTAATTTTAATAAATTTAAAAAATTAAATACTTAAAGGTTTCAATTTTGCATAGTTTACAACCAGCTAAGCGGACTAGTTAATAATATCTAGCTTAGGTATATTTATAAATAACACTAATTTATTTTTCATAAATAAAAAAAATATTTAAAACAATTAAGTTTTTTTTATACTTCTTTAGCGTATTAGCCGCTGTAATGTCTATATTAGTGAGACTCTACTGCATACACATATAGTTACGTATACTTAATTAGTTAGCTTCCAATGCGTGTATTTAGTGTCTCGAGGACATGTTAAGGTTAAAGCTGATCACATTGAGAATTGAATCCAAGTCTAAAGAGACCCAAATGCAATTTCATGAGCTACATCAGGCTTGAAGCAAAAATTGATTATGAGAAGTATTGAAACTTAAAAGAAAAACAAGTTGCTTCAACAGTTTGAAGAGACTCTCTTTGCTCTGTATGCATAATTATTGTAATTATAATGTTATATATATCGCAAGTCGGCCCTTCAATCAGTCTTTCCATTATGCTTGACTAGCCCCGTCGTCCATATAGAGATGATTCAAGCATTTTGAAATTTTAGCTCTGGCCAAAATTGCGAATCGCATTACACATAATTTTCACGCAAGTGACAAAAGATAAACGCCGTAATTTATGCAACATAAATGGCCATAATGATGCATGCAGGCAACAATAACAATAAAGACGCCTTTAGGACGGCCTTCCTCCACGTCGACACGTCGCAGCAATGCGTTTAAATGACGCGCACAGCGAGCATTTTAGCGGCTCGCAATATTTGCATAATAACAGACGCACGACAGCAACAACAACAGCAACAACAACAATGCAAATAACTCCTTTGCCCAATCGAAGCAATTCAATTGCAATTGCAAAAACAAAAACAAAAAGACAAAAGAATCACAAATATTTGCGTGGGTGAATTATAAGCCGAAAAGTGGGCGTCGGAGGGGGCACTGAGGTGGGGAGGGGCGTGACCCAGGCAGCTGCAAAAACATAAATTGTTTCTGCCAATGGCTCAAACGGCGCTCCAATGACAGATTGACAAATTGACCAATTGACAAGGCGACAGAGAGAGAGAGAGGGAGAGGGAGAGGCAGAGGGAGAGGCAAAGGCAGCGGCAGCGGCAGGCGCTTTGCTGCTTGTGACAAATTTATGACAGACTTTTGTCCTCCTGCCAGCAGGCAAACAATAATGAGCTTAACAACAATGATAATAATGACATTGATAATGATCATTGAGTTGGGCACGCGAAGACGCGCCAATGTTTTATGTGCTTTTAAGCCAAGGCAATAATTTGCCAACAATTTTCCAAAAGAAACAAACGAGGAGGAGGTGGAGTAGGAGGAGGAGGAGGAGCTGCCTGCTAGGCCTGCTAACTGCTCATGATCATAATGATAATGATGATAATGATGATAATGGCAATGATGATGTTGAAGTTGATGTTGATGCTGATGATGATATGCAATCATAATGATGATAATTTGCATTTTAAATGCGCGACAATGCGGCACGTGAAGTCGACACAAAAAAGAAGAAAAGTGGAAAAATGTAAATTAAAGCAGAACGCATGACTGACTAGTACATACCCTGCAATTGACTAGAGTGCATAAGTCAAAATTGCGCTGTTAGATTTAGGTATTATTAAGAAAGAAATACACATACTTTAAGTTAGAAAGTTATAGATCTGATAGTTCTCGAGATAATAGCTCAAAGCTGACATACAAAATCGATATTTATCGATATTTTACATTATTAAATGACATAAATTAAGTATAAAGCACTTATCGAATAAAGAACAGATAATATATTTAATACTACTTGAATTCATTGATCATTGAACTTATTCTGAAATCGATATTTATCGAATCAATGCAAACTTTGCATATTCCTCAGCTCATATCTATTTATATTGATAGAACATTTAAGATTTCGCAGATAGAAACTTTTTCTAGATTTCATTTACTTTACTTTCTAGATCCAACTACTCTAGTCGATCATACCCCACTCTCAATAACAATGTACACAGGGTACACAAGTCGAAGACGATGGCATCTTTTGGCCATTTGAATACCGAAGCGAAGAGTCGACGAAACGTGGCACTCGATCGGCACTGACGACCAGCTCTTGTTGCTTGCTGCATGTTGCATGTTGCATGTGGCATAAAGTACTGCTGCCCCCAGCTCGAGTCGCAGCTTACGCTTCGACCGACTCGAAGGAGTCGCCTTATTTGGCTCTGGCCCAAAAGATTGTCTTGCTGCCAGCTCAAACGCTCAGCCATACAAATTTGTCACACGAAATTGGTGTTTGTGACAAATCGCATAGAGAAAGACAGAGAGAGAGAGAGAGAAAGAGAGAGAGAGCGAGAGGGGGAGTTTAGGTGGTGACAAGTGATTGAACTATTATACGTTGCATATAAGGAATGCCTGGGTATAATGAATGCCTTCGGCTCAGCTCATATGCATTTTTGTACAGTTAGTTTTGATAGTAACAAAAAATGCATTTGGCAATACATAATTTGAGGTTAGAATTGACTTTGAATTACCCATGAGTCGAGTGATTGACAGACAGCCACTGCAAGTGCGTGAGAAATGAAAGTAGAAACCGTAGAGGAACAGATGAAGGATGATTTTGACTTTCTATTTGGGGTATGATAGCTTTACTAAGTGCTGTCTTAGGGGGATCTGCAAGAGGAAGATAATGAAGGGAGTTAAATTGATCAGTGAGAGGGAAACTTGAAGAGAATTAGAATATAAATCTTGGCTGAAGAACTTTAGAAACTGAGATATATACAGAATGAAAGGAATGATCTAAGATTGTAAAATTCATATTGCTATCTCTCTCTCCTTCTCTCTTTCATACACACGAAACCATAGTGATATCTTTTGCTCTATCTCTCTTTCTTTCTCTCTCTCTCTTAGTCTTTATCTATAATGATAATTATATCTCCAACATTGCTCTCTGTCGTTCTCTCTCTCTCTCTATATATATCAAATTATCTGTATCTAATGATTTCTCTAATATTATTCTCTCTTTTTTTCTCCATCTCCTTACCTCTGATATCTGATGCTATACAAAATGAAGATCTTAAACAATCTTGCAAATCTATTGTGAATATATTGTATATTGTATATATATAATATTTTATAAGCAAAAACATTTACAAATGTGTTTCAACAGATAAAAGAGAGAGGGAAACCCATATCTACTCACTATAGCATATATAACTGCATTATTTTGATGTTAGTTCCAGACAAGATAATAGAATTCTAATGAACTTTAAAGATCAGATTTGTTGTTGTGCTGCTCTGAACAGATCCGAAACTTATCTCTAAGCAGATAAGCTAAAAGACAATTTGCAACTCGCTTGCGCCTAATTTCAATTTATTCGGAACAGGATTGCAGCATCCACAAGAGATCCAAACTAATTGAGACATCAACTGCTTAGGGAAGCTGAGCGGAGAAAACTGAGAAGCTGGGTGAGTCGAGCTAAGTAGACATAAAAATAGAAAGAAAAAAAATAATAATACTCGCCCAGCTAGTAAAAGGTAAAGTGTAAATAGCGCCAGAGGAAGTCGGAGATTGCCTCCAACTTCGACTCCGACTCCAGCTGCAGCCTGAGAAATCACTTTGGCTAGTTGAAATCTGCAAACATCTAAAAGATTCTACACTTGTCTTCAATCTCCTGCCTCCTGCCTACAGCCTCCAGACTCCAGACATAAAAATCAGCAACAATTTAATAGCAATTTTACAGCGTGTGCGCTCCAAAGCCTCTCAGCAACTCCAACTGAAGCTCCCCACTGCCAGCTGATAATGAAGATTAGATGTAGTTAGCTCTTGACTTCTACCTCTCTCTCTCTCTCTTCATCTCTCTCTATGTTTTTAGATATATATTGTATATATACACTAGTTAAAGGTATAATTAATTTGGTAAAGAATATGTAACAATTGAGAGATATTATTAAGAATCCATAGTGGATAAGTCTAACAATCTATTGAAACTCAGCTGCTAGGTAAGCTAGGCTGGTAGAAATTCGTGAACAAATATTAAAATGATTAATTTTAAGGAATTTCTAAATGAAATTAAAAATAATATTAAATAAAAGTTGATGACAATTTTACAAACATCTTAAATCTTCTTTAGATACATTTGAGAAAACTTATAAAATGTTATAATATTCATTCAATACATTTTTATATAGGTTTAATGTTTGGGAGGTTTATTATCTTCATTTAAGATCTGTTTCACACATTTTCTTCAATCTATTTTAATCTGTTCCTTCGATTCTCCTAAGAACATTGAAAGAACTCAGAACTTACTAAGTAAAAGCCAGATCAGCCAAATAATACTCAGACAACACACTTGCTATTTTTGCCTCCCATCTATATTTCTCTCTCTCTGATTTTCTCTATCTCTCTCTCTTCTATTAAGTTACTAGGGTATTTAGACGTCAGTAATCCCTGTGTTTTTAGCCCTCTTTGATTTTGGCTTAAACTTTTTGTTACTTTTTCTTCAATGTGCTTCAAACCTAGTTTAAAGATCTCCCTTTCTCTCTCTCTCTCTCTCTCTGTCTCTCTCGATTTCTCTGCCATTTATTTTGTAGGGTATCTATATTTCAATAATCCCTTGAATTGATTTCTTGTTGCCCTGTTTTTATTACTCTTTCCTCAATCTTTAGTTTCAATGATTTGTTTTCAAAGATTTGAAACTTTTTCTCATTCCGTTTCTAGGGTATCTAGTCTTCAGCAAACTCTGCGCACAGTTGGTAACTCATCTTTGTGGCCTTTTCGTTTGTCATTTGCAGGACTCGTACAGGAAGTGGGGAACTTCGGTTAATGGCAGCTGCAACTGGCTAATCTCTCTCTCTCGCACAGCGCTTAAAGAAGTTGTCAAAGCGGCTGAGCAGAGGGACGGACGCGGGTCAAGGCGGAGAGGGGTATGTCGGGTCGTTAAAGCCGTCGAGGCAAATGAAAAGTTCATTAGACGAGTCGTAAAGTAAGAGAGAAAAGAGAAGAGAAGGGGAAGAGTGCCAACTCGCCAAATGCTGTTCGACGTGTCAGAAATTCAATTTGTAATTGTGGCCAAGCGTTCGGGAGGAAAAAAAAGAAAGAAATTTTTATATATGTATAAAGTAAAATAAAAGCCCATCTGAAAGCAACTGTCATACGAACATTGACCTCTCTCTCGCTGCCGCCTCTCTTTCGACTCTTCAGGGGGCGCAGGGGGGCGTGGCTGGCAGCTTGGGCGTGCGTACGTGATCGAATAATGAATAACATTCAAATTGAATGATCAAACACGACCAAAACGCCAGAAAAAAAGACGAACGACTACGCGACTCGTTGTTTCTTCTTCTTCTTCTTCGTTTTTGGGTGTCATAAAAGCGAGGCCAACAGCAGCAGCAAACGCAGAAGAAGAAGAAGCAGCAGCAGCAGCACAAAATAATAAAAAAAGAGCTGGCCAAAAGCTATTAGAGCCGCAGTTCGTCTGGTGCTAAGCCTAGTCAAGAGCGGCGCAGCTCGGCCCCATCTCATGTGGGGTCATGTGCAAATACACTTGAAGAAAAAGAGTTACGTTGATCATAAATCCATTAATATCAGTTGCAACTCATGTATCTATATGCACTAATCAATAGATTGTATCTAAACTAGGTTTATCTCTTACTTTTAGCTTAACTTTTGGGAGCAGCAACCCAAATACACTTGAAGAAATTAAGTTAGCGAAGTTTATAGTGTTATATTGCATACAAGTCTATGTAATTTTCTGTATCTATATCTTTATAAATCGATATATATATATGTATATCTATAAATCTTATTTGTTGCTTTCCTTTGAGGCAAACTGTGGGAAAGCAAGCCAAATACACTTGAAGAAAAATGTTAATAAATATTTTAATATATTTTAAATTGTTCATAGTTTTAAATGTATCTTAATCTGTCTTCTGTATATCTCCATAATTAATGTATGGGAAATAATCTACAGATAATCGCCGAAGAAACAATTGAAGTAATAACAATATTTATATGTTAGGTAAAATAAATATATAATATTATAATAATAATAATATATATGTAATCCTTACAATAGATGAAGTCCTTATAAACGATCTTTGTTCTATATATATTTCATATATAAAGTATAGTATGAATGTAAAGTATCTAAAGTTTATTAGGGGAATTCCAATCTATATCTATCTATAGCATACATATATTAAATATTTATGAATTATATTCTAGATCATATGTCATATTTTATATATAGATATGTATATCCCCATAGCTCATCTTTGGGCAAAACCCATCTTAAAATTGTCGAACAAAAGCTCGCTTTCTCTCTTTCTCTTTCTCTCTGTCTCTTTCTCCTTCTCTCTCTCTTTCTTTAAAATCAGTTTATGAGCATTAAATTTCTTAAATTAAAAATTTTACAACTTATTTCATATATTTTAACTGTCTTTCCTTGTTTTTCTTGCATTGAAATCAAATGTTTTTGTTTTTTGTGATTTTTTTTTTGTCATTTATTTGCAGCAAATTTTTTATTGCTGTCATTTTTGGGGTCGTTAAATGAAGCCTCACCTTAGCAGGTTGTTTGAGTGGATCCGGGCACCCACAGCTACCTGCTCGCCTGCCGCTTCAGTACACTGCGCGAAATGTTAATAAGGTTTGGCAATATTTCAACAAGACTCACACACACACACACACACACACACACACACACACACACACACACTCACACTCATGCAGTTATATAGATGGAAGAAGAAGACTTCACATATTTTATGCATAACTCGCTACTTCTCTGTGTCTGTCTTTTTCTCGCTCTTTATCTGCTTCTCTCACTTCTCTCTCTTTCTCCCTCTTCCTCCGTACCATTGTCTCTTTGCGCTTTGCCAATTCTCATCAATAATTTTGATCACGTTTCGACATTTTGTCAATATCTGCGCCAATGATCGTCGCCTCTTCTCCCTCTGTCTCTCTGTCTCTCTCTCTTTCTCTCTTTGTCTCTTTCTCTCTGTCGCCCACCTTAAACATCAGTCAAAGCCCCCTTCTCCCACACATGTCTCTTGCTACCACTTTGTGCAATGATTCTTTTTTAATTGAATTCTAAAAACGTTGTCAATTCTTTGTTGTTGTTGTTGTTGTTGTTTGTCAATGTTGTTGTTGATTGTTGTTGTTGTTCTTGGGCTCCTATGCGTTGGTATCTGAATAAGGCATAAGGCATATAATGATTATATAGGGTATAAGGTATGCCCATCAAATTGAACTCAAACTGAGAGAGGGAGAGAGAGAGAGAGAGATAGAGGGCGGCAGAGTGAGATAGCGAGTGAAGTCAACCTTGTGGTATGTGGCGTTAACTTAAGTTAAGTTAAGTTGTTGTTGTTGTTGCATATAAGAGACCAAAGCATGATGGACAAGAAGCACTTAGGCATTGTTGTTGTTGTTGTTGTTGTTGTTGCTTTTATTGAGCGTCTTTTTAGCGCGCTCTTGGACTTGACAATTACACGGCCATAGAAATATACATACATACATATGTACATATATTTATATATAGTACATTAATATATACCTATTTTTTTCAATGACGTTCGTTGAATTTGTTACAGTCATGGCTAACACACACACACACGCACACACACACAAATTACTTTACACCCGCCTTGTTTTATGTTTATAATTATATTACTTTTTTTATTATGTTCAACAAACGGCAGCAGTTCAAGTTCAATTGTTAATGTAAAAAGCTTCACAAACTCAACCACAACAACAACACACACACACACACACACACATACATACATACACACACGCACACACATAAAAATTACGTTTTTTGTTAATTTTTTCAAATTTTACAGCTTTTGAGCTCTGGTAAATAGCTAAAACGTAGCTAAAACTAATTTTCCACTGATAAATAGCTAAATATAATATTGAGTGAAAAATCGCTAAGAAAACATACAGCTGTGTTCATAAAAATAGTAGTGCGACTGAGCAACTAAATAATTATTTGAAAATTCATAACAATTAATAATAATAATAATAATTAATAATAACAATTTTAATAATTATTAATAATAATTTATAATAAATTTTAAAATTAATTTATAATTATAATACTAATAATTAATAATAATAATAATAATATTAATATTTATTAATACTATTAATAAATAATAATAACAATTTTTCACACTATGTATGTAAAATAATAATAAATAAATCATAATAAATGGCTAAGTACAATGGCTTGAAATCGCTGAAATAGTTAGCTAATTATTATTTTAGCGGGTAAATAGCCGACTGCTTAAACCCCGCTAAAACACATGGCTAAGCAAAGCTGCATTCTAATAAGCTTTTTGCTTTAAATTATTTTCTAAAAATAGCTTGAAAACTGCTAAGCCACTAGAAAAAAAGCTAAGTCTCTTTTTTTCCTCTAGTAAAATCTTTAAGTATTAAATATTAATATTAAATTTGTTAAATACAAAACAACAAATATTTTAAAAGCCGCGACGACATAAAGCTCTATAAAGTTCTACAAATAGTTGAGATTCTCACAGAAACACCTAGTCAAGCTCTTGTCGAAGTCACCTTTTGCTATGCCCAAGCACTTAATTAATGTCAATTATTAGTTTAATTGAGCGCACGTCGAAAGGTCATTTAAATGCATGAACTTTTGACTCTTAGGCTAAAAAAAAAAAAAAAAACAAACGGCGACAAATGCTAAAAGTAGCTAAAATGAATTGAGCTCTGACTGGAAACCAAATGGAAAAGCAGATAAAGAAATACATGAAATTTACTCATCTCTAAGGAAACATATTCTAGAAAATCAAAGCTCAGCTTCTTTAAGGCCATTTGCGCATCTCTAACGAACAAACATGCTAGAAAACTTGGCTCTCTTAACTTTCAAAGCGTCAAGCCTGCTTGATGGCATCTAGGACATATTTGATTTTGAATAGAGAGCTTTCTAAAGTGTGTTAGGCGCGAGCTTTCGTTGCCGTTACGCGTGCGCAATTGAAAGGCGTGACCTTAATGATGGATAAGTCAACGACAGCTGCGCCACGAAGACAGATGCTGCTAAACCTTTGACAAAATAAGTGGAGAAAAGAGCGAACGCCCAGGAATGCCAAAACAAACAATAAACATAACTCAAGACGCGCTGCTAAAAAAGTCAACGTCGACGTCGACGTCGCTGCTGCCACCATTATTGATGTGACTGATCCCAAAAACCGAGCTGAGCTGAGCTGAGAGCAGCGCAAATGGCGCGGGCGTCGACGTTGTTGGGTGACAATAATGCTCAAGAGAGCTAAAAGCACAAACAAAAGCAAAGCAAGGCGAAGCAAAGCAAAGCAAAGCAGAAGGCGCACAGGCAACTGTAATGTAGGCGACGCGTCGCTGCCAGCGTCGCTGTTTGCGTTGGCTGTGACCGCGACGCGTATAATTTACACGTTTTGCTCATTTGCGATTCTGGGCGCGCAGCTGAAACAAAACACAAATGAATTAAAATCGCCAAAGGGTTACCGAGGGGTAAAGTCAAAGACAGACACAGAGACAGAGCGAGAGAGAGAGAGAGAGACAGAGAGAGAGAAAAAGAGTCGAGTGAAATTCCAACAAGTGGCGTAATTGCGCCCTGCGGCGGCTACCGTGCGGCCATCGATGGGCGAAGAGAGAGGGAGAGAGAAAGGAGTGTGGGAGTGGTGGAGGGGGCGCACTAGACGACAGGCAGTAAAATCGCAAATCATAAATACAACAAACAATAAATAAGTGCATGCGAGAAGCCAAAGAGCGTAAGAGCCAAAGAGCAACAAGTGTGCGTGTCTCAAGTCGTTTAGCTGCTGGCGTCGCTGCCGCTGCTGCTGTTGCTGCCGTTGCCGTTGCTGAGTGCAAAGTTGAGCAGACATAATAAACGCGAGGACGCATAAGGTGAAGGAGACGGCAATGGCAACAACAGTGGCGGCGACGGCGGCTGTGGCTGCGGCTGCGACTGCGCAGTCTTCGCTGCTCGTCATCGACAACTGCACGCCATCGGCATATAAAAACAAAAACAACAACAACAACAACAACTGAGCATTGCGCTTTCAATGCTCTTGCCAAAGAGAGAGAGCATATGCATATGTTTATGCAGTTTGTTTCATTAAAAGAGAGCGATATTTGAATTTAGAATTAGAGATGACAAAAGTAGTGTGAAGTGAAGTAATAATGAGACTTATTAGAAACTCCCTTTTGCCCAATCAGAAATTTAGGACATATTTTTAAGCTTGTTTTAGAGATGACAAAAGTAGTGAGAATTGAAATATTAACAAGACTTATTGGTATAAATCCAATTATTCTGTATTAGCCTAGTTTTAAAGATGACAAAAGCAGTCTAAAGTTAAGTGGGACTTGTTGAAAACTCATATATTCCCAATCAGAACCAGATATATATTATTTCGCTTGCTTTAGAGATGACAAAAGTAGTGTGAATTGAAGTATTGATCAGACTTATTAGAAACTGCCTTGTCCCCAATCAGAAATATTGTATATACTTTTAAGCCGGTATTAGAGATGACAAAAGTTAAGTGTAGTATTATGAGACCTATTGGAAACGTATTTGTGTCCAATCGGAAATACATTTTTTACCATTTAGCTTGTTTTAGACAGAAGTAATGTGAATTCGACTTAGTGTATCCAATCGGAAATATATATTATATTTAAAGCTTGTTTTAGAGATGACACAATTAGTCTGAAGTGAAGTATTACCGATACCTATTGGAAACTCATTTGATACCAATCAGAAATACTTCATATAAGATAATTTATATTATTTAGCCATGTTAACATGTGATTGGAGTTGGGTTAAGCTGTTTAAGTTTGAGTAAACAATAATATTTATATTGATTACATTTATCGTTCAAGTTAATGTCAATATTTGTTACAGTCACATAAACTGCTCAAGTTTCTCTCATTTGTTAGGGTATTGGGCATTCGTCATTTGTCTCTGATATTTCTCCCTTAGTTTTTTTGTCGACTGCAACTCGGTTCTCAAGTCTCGCTGCCAGACAAGTCAACATTCCATGGCCATTTGCAGGGCAAAAGTTCGCGTCAAAGGTTTCGAGCAAAAAGCTTTAAAAAAAGAGTAAAATAAAGGTAAATGAAATAAGCTAAAAGGAATACAGGGTGCCAAAGAGCGAGGCACAGTAGACAAAGGTTAAAAGAATGCAGCACATATTGATATCAGCAAAGGAAAAAAAAAGGTTTATGTTTCGCTTCTGTTTGTGGCTCTTTTCTTCTTCTTCTTTTTGCTTCTGCTTCTTCTTCTGCTGCTGCTGCTGCTGCTTTGCGCTGCGCACCTTCTGTTCCTGGCCGAAACGTCGACTCGTTTTGCATTTTAATTTTATTTCAGTTTTTTTATGATGATGATCATCATGATGAGCACAATCACGATGATCATGATGATCATTGCACGCTTGTTTATTCTTTTTATATACTTTATTTTTGATTATTTTAATTTGAGAGCCGCGCTGTGCGTCGCCTTATTTGAGTCGAGTCGCGGCGAGTCTCTGCCCTCTCCCTCTCCCTCTCCCTCTCTGCCTCACTCTCTCTCGCCTTGTTTCAATATAAATTTGCATGCAGAATGCTTCATTTCAGTCAAGGCGTGGCTGTAAAGGAAGCTGCATTAGTATTGGTGAGCTTTTCAAAGCTCTGCAGCTGCATAATGGCGAATTGCAAAAGCTTCAGCTATCTGTGTAAAAGCTTTACGCTGTCTGTGTGCAAGCTTCTTTATGTCACGTTTAGCAAAAAAAAAAATAAATAAAAAATTTGAAATTTGAATAAATTCATTTTATTTTGTATTTTTTTGCCTTTTACTTTTTCTGTTGAATGTGCATCGATGAGTTGAGTTAAATTCTCGTTTAGTTGTTGCTCAGATCAAAAAGTCAAAGGTGAGCTGCGATGACATCATCGACGTCATGATTTTTAATAATTATCATAATTAGCGAAAAGCTGCAGTTGGCAAAGGCGAAGCGACAGAGCTAGAGCTAATCTGTCAGGGGCAGCCAAAGGGTTTGTCAGAGTTCGGCTAAAAGCTTGACCAAAACGGTGGCAAGCAGGTGAGCAGGTGAGCAGGCGACACCGACAAAGCAACACACACAATCAAACAATCAAACAATCAGACAAACAACAAACAAACAAATGAGAAATAAATACAACAACAAAGAAAAGAAAACAAAACGAGAAAACAAAAGGAAAAACAAAAGCGTAAAACGATAGTTGAACTTTCAACACCTAGTTTTATGCTTGACACCCTGTAAAAATAACACATAAAGGGTGGCTTGGCTACAATCTCTGTGCATAAGTATAAAAGAGTTTAAGGTTCTTTGAGTGCAGTCAAACAAAAACAAAACAAACAAAACTTTGAATCAAACTAGATACCAAACCTCATCATATCATATTCCTAGACAAACCAAAAAGTCATTTTAAAAATTCTTTGTAGATCAGACGCTTGCAGATCTCGAACCTCGAACCTAGAGAAAACTAAATCTTAGTCCCAAGCTTAAACAGAAATTTTAAGAATTTCTTAATCTAAAGTCAACTACACTAAACTAAATCTAAATTCCAAACAAATGAGAGAAGTGTTTCAAAATTCTTTAAGGAAAAGAACATTAAGTCGAACCAGTTCAAACATAAATCAAACCCAAATTCACTTTAAATCAAAATGCAATATCTTTCTTAGATAATATTCAACTTCAATTCAATTAAACACATTACAGGGTATTCAGACGGCAACACTTCATGCCTAATACGCGTTACGTTTGCTTTTGTTTTCAATTGGGGTCTGGGGCGCTTGGGGGTCTAGTCTCAGTCTCGGTTTGACGCATTTGTTGTTGTTGTCCATGGAAGCAGTTAAGCAAATGCGATAAACGCTGCTTAGACAGCCCAGGTGCGAGGGGGAGGACAGGTGTAAAGGGGGGCGTGTCTTACACTTACCGGAATAACACCAGGCTGGCCATACTACAGTTGTCTCGCTATCAATTTCCTTCATTATGGTGGGCTCAACATATTGTCAAAAACCACACCGCGTCGATACGATTCGCGTCGATTCGATTTGATTTCCTCCTGTTCCGGAAATGAAATGAAATGAAAGAGAAAAGAGCATGAACAAAAAGAGCTATAGGAAAAACGTGCGAAAGAGCTGGCAATAGTCGGACTACAGTTATTGAGCTTAACTGCAACAAGTTTTATTTTCTTTTTTATTTATTTATTTATTTTTTATTTGTTGTTTTTTTTTTGCTTGGCCAATTTTTCAATTATGTTCGAGGCAACAGGTTGTTTGTCTTTGTTGCTGTTGTTGTTGTTGTTGTTTGTCTTTAATCTTAAGTTGTCTTGCGTTAATGTCTTTATGTTTTTTAGCTTGGCTTTTAAATATGACTCGAACTAAGCAGCAGCAGCCGCAGCAGCAGCCGCAGCTAGGTGTTTCTTTAATTAATTCACCTGTTGTCAAATGTACAACTGTTTTTTTTTTATTAGCCAAATGCCCTGTAGTATTTGAGAGGGAATGAATTGTGGCTATATGGCACTTAATGTGTCATACAGTTAATTATTTATATTCCCAACGAGTGAGTGTTAAATGAAATATTCCATATAAATTTATCACAAAACTTTGTCAGGCGCGCTACTATTTTCATGAACACAGCTGTATGCATGAAAATAGTAGTATTATATTTTGCAAATAATTTGAGGCGAATATTAATCACATCTTGAGGAACTTGGGACCTAGTAAAAATTCTATTATACAATTTTTATAATATTTCATAAGACTAAGTATAGTAAAGAATCATTTGAAATATTTAAGATTTTCAATAGATATTCCAAAATGTTTCTTAAAACATATATGGGTTCTATATAGAGTGATCTATATAATGAGTAGGTTTACGTCTTGCACTCTTCAATTCCTGAATTTTCTAAAATATATTCTATACTTTTTGAATATTTTCATAAAACTGTCTTCTTTTACAGGGAATGCTTAAAATCTAGTTGTCTCTTCTTTCGTCACAGTTCTCTTTTGTTTAATGTTTTATGTTCTTTGCTTGGAAATTCAAAGCTTCTAAATGCCATCAAATTTCATTTAACACACATATTTGCTATGCATGACAAAAAAATTAATAAATAAAACACAAAAAACAATTTAATAAATTTTTCTAGTGTAATAATTCTCAACCGGTTTATGCCAAAGCTGCAAATATTATATAAATAATTGCAGAGGGCTATAAATATATGATCATAAAATGAGAGAAAGAGAGAGGGACTAAGTTTATGAAGTATATAAAATAAATTTTATATAGATAAATATATTGTTGATCATCATGAAGAGTTGAGTTGATAAGAGCTAAGTTTGTCTGAACTACTCATAAGACTCTCTGCTCTACTATCTCTCTCTTCTTTTCTTTCAATTAAGCTTTCCAGTCAAATATCCTTTACAGAATCTATAATATATAGATTTATGTATAGATATATATTAGAGAAAATATCACTTAATACTTGACATTTTATTTCATTATAATAATGAGGAATCAGTCGTATATAAAAGATATTTAATCTAATCAACAAACAATATTTTAACCTATAAAAAATGTCAACATAAAATGCTCCCTGTTAATTTGAATTCAATATATACTTCCAGTCTTTAAATCTTTAAACAATAATCCAATAGGAATATATTTTTCTATGCCCTTTCAGAATAACATTCAATATATTCCATGAGATACTTCTGATGCTGTTTGTTTCAACTGCTTAAACAGCGCATAGATCAAAATCTCAAGAGACTTAAAATCAAAAAAAGAATCAAGAGGAAGAAGCAGAGAGCACAAATTTAAACCTCTTTTTTCATTGTTTAAGCAATAAAATTGATCTACAAAGTTTAAGGTCGCAAATATTTAAACAGCTTTTTCTTTACCTTTTTCAAGTTTTATTTTATTTAAATTTATTGAAATTTTTGTCGTTTGTTGTTGTTGTGGTTGTTGCTGTTTGGCCGCAACTGCTGTCAATTTGTCAAACGAATTGACAAAAAGCAAAAAAAGAAAATCAACAACAACAACAAAAGGGAGAGAAACACACGAAGCAAAACAAACGCCGCAGTTTGACTTAATTGTTTTTTCTTGACTTTTTTTGCAAATGCAAAAATTATATATATATATATACAGATATACAGATATATATATATTCAGATATATATAAAAAATATATTTTTTTATTAGAACATATATAATTATTTACTTTTAATGTGCGTTGAAAACTGAACCTGTTGTCGGAGGCTTATTAAAATTATTATAATAAAAAACAACTAAAGCACTTTTGCACCTTTTTACACCTTTTGTTGTTGTTGTTTATTTTTAGTTTGTGAACTTTTAACTGTTTTGCTTTTTAGTTGCATTCGAATTTCCGCGCCTCACCAAATGTATTTTTAAATATAAAAACATTTCTTGTTTAATGAACAACACACGCGTTGCATTCACTCTCATATATGTATTTTTATTTATTAATTTCTCTCTCTTCCTTTATTTGAATTCTTTTTTGGTTTTTTCCAATTTTTGTTTAACGCTTTGACCTTTAAAGATACGATATATGCTTTGATTCTTATGAGCATTCCAATTGGCATTCACTTTTCGACTCTGATTTGTATTTCACATTTGCACTTTGCGCAGCTAATTGCGTAGCTTAAGATATTGTATCACAAAGATACATTCGAAATATTTTATCTGCCAGATATTATAATATTATATACAATATTATAATATTGTATCTAATTTACTTGCAACTGTTTGAGTTATTGTAAGTTTATACAGTTTATAAATATTGTTCATTAAAGATACATTTTTATCTTAAAGATACATTTCAAATATTGTGTATCGCAGATACTTTTTTGACTTGAAATTGTAGAGATATTGTGAGTTAAATATACACTTTAGCTATTGTTTATTTTAGATACATTTGTATCTTGAAGATACATTTTAAACATTGTGGCTGATAGATACAATTTGAAATCCACTTACAATTATATTTAAGACATTGTACCTTACAGATGATACATAAGTGACTTATTAAAGATACATTTGTATCTTATAGACGAATTTTATAGATTGTATCTCACAGAGACTTTTATGACTTTTGGCTCTGTTTTACACTTGATTTATTTGACTTTAAGATACAATTTTCATATTAAAGATACATTTTAAGCATTGATTGCATCTGATAGATACTTTTTTAATTGCTGTTATATCTTGGATTGGAGTTATGTATTCAAGATACTTTTGTATCTTAAGCATGAATTTGATACATATATTGTATCTTTCAGATACTTGTTGCTTTGCTATTGTATGTTATCTCAAAGATACCTATTTCATTTTGTATCTCACAGATACTTTTGTTTGGTTTCGCACTGCAACACTGTCGGCTGGTCACGTGCCAGCTACGCATTTGAATCTTTTCCTGTTTTTCTTTTTCTTTTTCGCTTTTTTTTTGGTGTTGTTATGTCACGTGAGCTTGTTGCATGAACCGTTAGCCTTTGCTGCGCTCTGCTTGGGTTACAGCTTAATCCTTTGAGCTTTTAAACCGTTTGACGCACGTTGCACGCATTTGCGTTTATTATTTTTTTGGATTTTTTTATCAGCACTTGAGTTGTTGGTTTTGGTTTTGCTTCTGCTTTTCAGTTGCGCGCCGAAAAAAAGCTACGATCGTTTTTTTTTCTTTTTGCGCGAGCGCAATTCGCACGACTCGCAGCGCAAACGGAAACGTACTGAGCAGCACAGCCGCAGCGGCTCCCAATCGGAGTCGCCGCTCAGCACGTGCACACACACACACACACGCGAGCAGGCAGAGGTGAGAGCGCGCTGCCCGGCATAGCAAAACTTTATCAGTTGACGACGAATGTTGCGCTCTTTGACTTGAGCTCTCTCTTAAGGTCTCTCTCTCTCTCTCTCTTGCTTTGCTTGCTGAGCTTTATCAGTTCAGCTGAACACTCTTCGACTAGGCGCTGCACTCTTTCGACTGTAGTTTTATCAGTTATCTCTCTCTCTCTCTCACTCTCTCTCTCTCTTTGGCCAACTGCAGCGCTGTCGTGTAAAAAGGGTTCAATGAAGGTCAGCGGGTTCAGAGTTCATCATCAAGCTACACTCAATGCAAATGCAGTGCATTGTCTGTCTCTCTCTCTCTTTCTCTTTCTCGCTCTGTGTGCGTAACTGTGACTGTATCGCTTGTCCATTTGATACTTTGGCCTCGTCTGTCAATTGTTGTTGTTGTTCTTGTTGTTGTTGTTCCATTGCACTTTTCATATTTGCCCAGTTGTTGTTCGTTCGAACAGTGGGCAAAATGCGGCAAGAAACATATGCATATTAATTGCAATGGCAAGGCGTTTGTTCTAATGAAAAATAGAACTATATAAATAGGTAGGTATAAGTTATATATATATAAATATATCTATATACTATTCAATGTAAAGCAAAATCATTTGATATCGCAACGACCTAAACAACCTTTAGAAATCAAAATAAATACATAAAAAAATACAGATAGATATACAAGTATATATATATATATATATATATATATATATTTGTCTGTATGTATTGGCCCATAGGCCAGCAGTCGTCAAGATATAGCTACAGATACAGATACATCTGATACAGATACAGATACAGATACAGATGCGCCGCACACTTAACCCAAACGAGACCAAAAAGCGAACAGGCGGCCATTGCGACCGACCAAACGACCGAGCGACCTGAAATATTTTTAGAACTGCGACGACGACAGCGACGCAACGGCATGCATATATTGTAGACCCCTCAACCTCCACTCCTCCTTACCCGCCCTCTCTCTCTCTCTCTCTCTCTTTTCTCTCGCTCACTCTTTGCCAGCTTTTTTTTAAGTGTCAGGCCTCGTGCCGCACCCCGCGGCCCTAAGGTTGCGACGGGACGACATTTGCCAAAGCAAACAGACAGAAAGAGAAAGAGCGAGATGGCGAAAGAGAGTCTCTCTCACTCACTCTCTCCGTCTCTCTCTCTCTCTGTCTCTCTCTTGCTTGCTGGCGAGTGAGGTCAGAAGGTCTGTGATCTTTGCAGCGAACTGCAAGAACAAAGCGCAGCAAATGCGACCGAAAGAATAAATAAAAGCGACACATGCCACATGCAAAAACAAAAACAAAATAAACTTTTTTAAATATTCTTATAAGAAATCGTTTTTTTTCTGCAGCTTAGGTGTTGTTCCCAAACGCGCAAATGCCAATTGGAAAATTAAAAAATATTTAATATTAAGAAATAAAGCAAAAGTTTAATAAACTAAATTAAATTCAAAATTATTTTTATAATTTTCATAAATTATTGTTATTATAAATATTATTTTTATTATTATTTTAATTATTATTATTATTAATATTATTAGTTAATTAATTAATATTAATATTATATAAATTATTCATAAGTAAGCATCTCGCAGTCGAGTTCTGCCAACTGCGTAATACTCGTTCGTGATTTACAAAAATCAACCAATCATTGGCACTTTTCATTTTTCCATCGATTTATAAAGGATCTTTAGCAGTAGCTCTTGCTAAACATTCCAAGTTATGGAGCTCTAGCCCTCAGACTTTGCCATGACCCCAAGTTTCATAGATATATCTACAGTATATCCTTGATCTTGGCTTGTTTACATCACTACAACACACAAAAGATTCCATTTCATTTGGTTTAATTTTTGTGTATTGTAACACTACTATTTTCATGAACACATTCCAAATATATTCGAACCTTCAAGTCTGTAGCAAATATAGTATATGCCGATTTGCCACACCTCTAGAGGGCGTATTGGGAAAGTCTTAACATTTTATAAGACAAGCGTACCAATGCAAATAGCAGCGATATGGTTTACATTCACATGGACAGACGGACAGACAGCAAGATGAACTTTGCACAAAACCAATATACTCTTTTCACTACGTGAACAAGGGTTAAATTCTATCAGATATTTTTGATACAACATTCAATTTTGTTAATTTAAAAATAAATAATTTTTTTAAATCAAATTGAAAACCTTTCGAATATTTTTATAATTTTTTCCACATTCCTTAAGACCTTTAGGATTTGGGTTGAATATATTCTAAAAAGTATTCAAGCTATACGACGTATTAATATATGTATATATTAAGTTTATGTAAAATAAGTTGTAGAACTAATTGTAATTGAACTGGCATGTTAAATTCATCTAAAATTGTCAAACTTTCCTAAAATTGCAATTTTCGGAACTAAAAAAAAACAAGTAAGAACGTTGCAGTCGGGCGCAACCGACTGCGTGATACTCTGTTCCCATAGGGGCTTCTGGCATATTACATTTTAACGTTTATCTTAATTTGTTAAAGTCGCCGCTCGAATTAGCTTCTGACTCAAAATAACTATATATTTATTAAAATTCTAAAAATATATATATGTAAATGAGTAAAATTTTTGTATGGCTCGCTTCAATCGTTTGTATGAATATGATGATTTTATGAGCTAGACAAAAAAATATAACTGCACCATGCATTTTATAATTTTTATGCAAAGCAGTCTGTTAACTTAAGAGTTGTCTGTTAATTTGAAAGTGTGATTGATTTTCTTTACATAACCAATTGAGTCTTTTAACAGTGCCACTTGGGAATCGTCTGAAGCATTGCCAACATACGAAAATAACGAAATAACTGAAATTAGGTGGTCAATTATTTAAACATTAAATCGAAATACATATATTTATATGTCTCTTACAATTTTTTCTGCCTACTTAGCAAGAAATTAAGCTTATTTATGTAGGCGGTACATGCTTATGACTAATTCCGCTATGTAAGAATATTGCAGTTTAGCGCCACCTACCGGATTATTCTTGTGATGGTGATTTTGCTGCAATTTTAACTCAAGAGCTCTGCAAAATAAAATTCCAATTTGCCACGCCGTAGACATGTAATTTTTAGCAAATTCTTAGAAGGAGTCTAAATTGACGTAACAGCAAAATTTGGAAGCTTACCTTCCAAAAATGTGGATATTACAGGGTATTTTTCGGTGTGCCACGCCCTAAAGGGGCGTAACTTTTATTTTTGGGTCATCGATAAAGGAGGTCACCAGTAACTCAACTAGCCAATTGTGAAGCTTCTAGCTCAAAAACTTTAGGAGATATAAACTTTTAGGGTTTGCCACGCCCCCTATGGGCGTAGATATATCCGCCATATCTTTTTGATCGTGGGTTGTCAACGCGAGTATATATTCCAAATTTCAAGTCTCTAGCATCAATAGTGCTCGAGATATAGAAGAATATGTATAAATCACTATATAGTCAGATCCGATTTGCCACGCCCCCAAGGGGCGTGGATACATAATTTTTTCATCGATCTCTATAGGATGTTAACAGTAACTTACATGCCAAATTTGGGCATTCTAGCTCTAAAACTGCAGAAGATACAGTTTTACCCGATTTGCCACGCCCCCAATGGGCGTAGATATATCCGCCATACCTTTTTGATCTTGGGTTGTCAACGCGAGTATACGTTCCAAATTTCAACTCTCTAGCACTTCAACTAACAGGGTTTCTGACATACAGGAAAATGCATTTTCCGATTTGCCACGCCCCTAGTGGGCGTATCGGGAAAATCTTAACACTTTATAATTCGAGGGTATGCACGAGTATGTGTTCCAAATTTCAAGTCTCTAGCTTCAATAGCGTCGAAATGGTTTGCGTTCATACGGACAGACGGACAGACGGACAGACGGACAGACGGCCAGACGGACAGACGGACAGACGGACGGACAGCAAGACGGACATTGCACAAAACCAATATACTCTTTTTCCCTTTGGGAACAGAGTATAAACACGAAACACGCGAAATTTGTGTTTATTTTGATTCATTTGAGATTTTTAATATTTTGGCACAACTTTGCTTCGACATATGATGGGTGTGTGTGTGTGAGAGAGTGTGTGTGTGTGTGAGTGTGTGTGTGTGTGTGAGTGTGTGTGTGTGTGTGTGAGTGTATGAGTGTGTGTGATTTGGCCAGGCAAAGCCAAAAAGTCAAATGACAAGACGCAAAAAAATAACGAAAAGCAACAAAAAAAGAACAGCAGAGGGTAAATATATAGATATGG
Source organism: Drosophila leonis (assembly GCA_035045365.1). Lineage (NCBI taxonomy): Eukaryota > Metazoa > Arthropoda > Insecta > Diptera > Drosophilidae > Drosophila > Drosophila leonis. Next base: position 7,370,805 of record JAWNPC010000830.1, read on the forward strand.
GTGCATAAAAATACAATATATATATAAATATATATGTTTATATATATATTATAGACTCATGTATATATATACTTATACATGTATATATCTGTCTTATTGAGCGCGCGCTGTGCCGCTGAACGACATTCACGCAGCACATCAATGAATCAAAAATACAAGCAAAGCTAAAGAGGAAGAAACAGCAGGGGAAGGAGAAGAAGAAGAGGCAGCAGCAGCAGAAGAAGAGGTAGAGACAGCAAGGTGAGAGGGCGCAGCCTCTTGTTTGACGTTGACAACGCGACTGAGGAAGAAGAAGAAGCATTGCTGCTGTAGGGGCAACAAAAGGTGTGCGTGTGTGCGTGTGTGTGTGGGACGAACTTCAGCATTGCAAAAAAAGAAGAAGAAGAACAAACAAGCAAGCGTGCTTTAGTGGGGCGTGAACGACTAGAAGATACCCTGAAAACAACACAATTTGCTGGAGATTCCCGGATTTGTCTATGCCATTAGAAACTCAAATTATATAAGTTACTTATCGATAAGTTTTATTGACGTCATGCACAAGTTATCGATAACTTAAAGTACATTTAATATATGCTTACTATAGAGAGACTCTTAAAATTGAAATTATACAGATAGACGGAAGAACGGACTGATCAATGGTTAGCCACACGGACGGACAGTCAGATGAACAAGGAGACCAGATGGACAGAAGATAAAAACTATAGAGTTGTGTACTTAGATATGGTCAGATAGACTGAAGCATGGAAAAAGAGATGAATGATAGGAAAGATGAACAGAGAGACGTAAAAGTAGACGCTTTGGTTCCATAAATCGGTCCATTCGTCAGACAAACGGACATCGAACAAGCATAAGGCTAAGCGAATCGACAGACAAACCTGGCTAGAACGGCTCAACTCATCTAAATATATAAACTTTATGGCAATACAAAAACAAAACCATCTTCAGCCTGTCACATTTCTATGCACAAAGTCAATACACCCATTGCACTCAAAGCTTTCAGAGCACACACACACAAAAATACAAGAAAAATGAATTTCAGAGTGAAAAAACAGCAACAGAAAAACATTAAAAATAACAACAACAACAAGCAACAAGCAACAGGCAACACACGTTGCCGCTTTTTCATCTTTGGCAAGTTTTTTTCATTCTTGCTCGACTCGGGCCACACAATTGACTCGTTTGCCAACACGCGTCAAACTGTTGCAACAACCAAAAGCTGCAACACACACACACACACACACACACACACACACACACACACACACACACACACTCACACACACCTACATTTCTTTTGACTTTTGCCAGATGTGTTATCAATGGAAGATCTACAGATTGTCAAAATGCTAATGAGATGTCGAATGAAAGAGAGCAACACTCACACTAATGATAATTATCATTATCATTATCATTATCATTAGCACTATCAATATAACAAAGAAAAATGACAATCGCATTGATAATCAATAAAAGCTGTCAAATTAAAAGCTAAATAACTCATTTATCTTTCTTTACATGTCATATCTAATCGAAGAGCAGATTTCTTCAGGCAGTTTTAACAACCACAATTTGATGCATTAGCAAAATAGTTGCAGGTAAAATAGAAGAGAATTTAAGATTGGTAAGAAATAGAATATAATGGAATTGAATAGAAAAGAACTAAGGACTTATCGATATTTAAGTAAAGTTAAAAGTAAACTTTTTATAATTTCCCACCTATGAATCGGCTGAGCAGAACTTGGAATAGTAAAAGAAAAATAGTTTAGAGAATAGTTTTAAGCTCGATTCAGGCTTAAAGGTTTGCTAGATAAAAGGAAGAAACATTTTAGGTATCTGAAAGGAGATGGAAAATCTATCAAACTGGAACTAGAAGTAGTATTTGACAGGAGAGTATGGAGATGTTAAGATATAGAAATATAGAGATATCGAGAGTCTAGAGATATAGAGATAACTAACTAACAATATATCTATATATTTCTCTAAATATATTTATCAAAGCGCCGAATTCATACAATTCTCAAAGGGTTAAAGCGCTCAGTAAGTTTAGAAAAAAGCGAAGACAATAGTCAATATTGAAGACTGCAGATGATAGAACCAATAGGTTATTCAAATAGTTTTACAACTTATCTTCTATCTATAATGAATACAGATTTTTAGATCATTTATATACTTCTATATCTTACATATTCCAGCAACTTACAGATGTATTTATAATTTTTAAATAATTTTAAAGATATTCATCAAAGTTTTCATTAAACTATATAAATTTATAAACTATTCCTTTCTATTCATAGTTTTTTTTTTTTTGCTACAATTCAGATTCTTAAATTGACTGCCAAATATCTATCTATGATATATATTTATGAAGTATTCAACTCACTCCTTCTTCTTCTTATTCCTCTTCTTCGACTACTCTTTCATTTAAAATTCTTGAATTGATTTAACAACTTTCACAGCATCTCTAGCTTCTTTATAGCTTTCCAACTGGATCATCAACTGACATTCCATTGCCTTGGCACAGCTATTCCAATTTCCCCAAATTTGACCTGCCACAAAATGTGGCACAGACGCAATGCAGGTGTCAATCTGGGAGTACAGTTGCCACACGACCTGACCCCGAGCCAGAGCGCACAGAGCAGGAGACAGCATCCAAATGCAAGTCGAAGTCAGCCTCGAGCTGAGAGGCTGACTGCAAGCTAAAGTTGCAGCGTCGATCTTTGTCGCAGTCTGTGGCATGTTTTTGGACCATGTCACAGAGACAGGCCTCAAGGCATAACTGGTGCAAAGCCTCAACACGCGCTGCCCACACGCCCGACTTGCTATCTGGCCTCGGGTACCAGGTCCCAGCTTCTCCTTCTTCCTCTTCTTCTTCACCTTCTCCCTCTCTCTCTCTCACTCTCTCTCTCTCTCTCACTCTCTCTCTCTCTCACTCTCTCTCTCTCTCGTTCTCTGTTTGTGTGACAGAGTTGAGTTGTCGTTGGGGCTGGGCTCGCGGGCCAAAGAAAAATAAAGAGGCAAAACACAAAAAAATAAACTAAACTTTCGCAACGAATACTCATACAAAGATCCTAGACAGAGGTTGCTGGGGCCAGCGTGTGCCAACTGCACTGAACGAAATTAGGGGGTATTTTTGTAGATCGAAATTTGGTATACTTGAGAATATGCAGAGTATAAAGAATGGAGCTTGTATTGTAATTATTTCTATATGATTTAGGGAGCAGTTGATAATGGAACATGATTGAAGCTTTAAAGCTTTAGTATTTGTTTCTATAATATTAGAGGAGCAACTGATAATGGAACATAATTTGAACTTTAAAGCTTTAATACTTTTTTGCCTTAAATCATTAGAGGAACAGCTAGTAATTAAATACAATTTGGGCTTTAGAGCTTTATTAGTTTTTCTCTCTATACTATTAGAGGAACAACTGATGATGGAAACGAATTGGAGCTTTAAAACTTTAATACAAATTTTACCTAAATTTGTAGAGGTAATTAAACCTAATTGATTTTTAGTTAAGGTCGATAGATTTCATCTAGATAGATGAAACAATTGGAAATGAAACACTGACTGAAATCATTGTTTTACAGCTAAGAAATACCCTTTGCAAATAATACGGCAAACATTCAGCTGATAGTCTGTAGATCAGCTATCTGCCTGAATGCGTATTCGTTCCAATTACCAACGTTTAAAGACATTTTCAATACGTAAAAACTCTTTTATTTCAATTTGAAATATATGCCAAAGCTCTAAAGAACTTTAGCTAGCTCTAATGCTTTATTTCTGTCAGTGTATTTAACATACGTTAGGTGCTACATATGTATATGTATGTATATATATATATATATATATATATAGACATACATATATTCTGATCGGTTCAGTGTTCAGTTTTCAGTTTGAACTAAATGAAGTGAACTCGACTCGGCTGTTTGTCGCTGTCATTTTGGCTGCTGCATGTGTGTGCGAGTGTGTGCGAGTGTGTGTGAGTGTGTGAGTGTGTGTGTGAGGGCAAACGGGCGTTCGTTTGAGGTCTGGCATCGGTCGCCTCGATGTCGATCGGTCGGACGGACGGTCGGTCGGTCGCTCGGTCGCATGGCATTAGCATTTTTCAGTGTTGTTTTATTTTTAGATGCGCGCAAAAAACAAACACACACACATAGAATTGCAAGCAAGCGCGTGTGTGTGTGTGGAAGTCTGCGCTGCTTGGAGGTGACTGACTGACTGCCTGAATGAATAACTGACTGAATGACTGACTGTCAGACCTACTGTCAGGCGGCACTTCTTTTTGACAAACGCCTCTGACAGCGCCCAACGACAGTTTGCACCACATTCACATGCACATTCCTATTCACATTCACATTCACATTCACACTCACACTCACATTCATATTCACATATTCTTATTGGCATTTGTACTTCCAAGCAGCAAACAGCTGCTCAAAGCTTTATCCTTTAGTTGAGTCTTTACTCCAGTCTACTATCTATTCGAATATTTCTTCTTCTATTCTGCTTCTCTTTCTTCTTCTATTTATATTTTGAATTCTAATCAAAGTGTTTGCCATATCCGATTTCATTCTTTTATAGCAATCATATTATCTTGCACAAAGGTCTTTCAATTATACAATTACAATTCTGCGAGTTCAGCTTTGCGACGTCTCAAGATCATATTTCATATTCGCAGTAAATTCAAGTTCACAATTTCTGCAGCTTGCTTCCAGCTAAGATCAACTCTATATATATATATATATATATATATATATATATGTATGTATCTGATGCAGGAACGAAAAGAAATGAAATGTAAACAATAAAATATATATATTGTATATAAACTTTATACATATATATAGATCAAATCAAATGTTAATCAACTGATCATTCAGCTGATCTTCAGCAATTAAAAAGTGTTTAAAGCAAATGATCTGTCTACGATTTCTTATCTGATCTACCGATCCTCTAACAAGTCAAGTGTCCAACAAGCTAATGTCATATACTAGATCAACATTATCCAATCTGTGTTATATACATCAATATTCTAACTGATCTTCCAGCTGAACGTCAATCATCTAACTCATTCACAATTCTGAGTCTGCTGCTGATGCTCAACTCTCACTTTCTCTGATCTTTAAGCAAATTCTCAAATAAGCTCAAAACGCATTTTCAGTTTATATGATTCAGTTATATTGATCTACAATATAATAACTAACAGACCTAGATTAAAATTCCCATGCAATCAGCTGATCTTCAAGTTATATCAAAAATTGTATGTGGGTCAACTGATCTACGGACTCAGCTTCAAATGTGTGACTTGTCGCATAAAGCTCTCATTCTTAACTCTTAACTGATCTGGCACCTGATCTTCAAGGTAGATCGAACATTATATGTGGGTCACACTTTACGTTTATTAATTTGCAGTCAAACTGATCAACAAACTCATCTTTAAATGAGTATCAAATTAACTTGTCGCAAACTTAGTTTAGAGTTCCCATACCTTCAAGTGATCTTCAAGCAGATCTTTTGAGCTGATCCTCCCATACAGCTTCAATTGTTTGCACAGAATCGCGACTTGTTGCAACTATCTATATGTATTTATGCATAAATATATATTGTCTATCTATATATTTTGATCTCAACTGATCGCAGCTGTTGCTGCTGTGTATCAAAGTTCACGTTTTGAAAAATTTGCAACAAGAAAAAATGAAAATAAAAACACATTCTCGCACTCGCACTGGCGCGAGTTCGAGCGCGGTTTAATTAAAGTTCAGCAGCACTTCGGCCCACCTCAACCCACTCGACAATATCACGACATTTGCAATCATTAACAGACCGAGCTGAACCCAGGCAAGATCAGTTGAGTCAAGTTGAAGTGAACTCAGCTAAGTGCTTGGTGTGGGCGCCAGTTGAACTGCCAACAACTGCCAACTGCCAACTGGCAACTGGCAACTGGAACAGCAACTGAAATTGTGAACGATCATCAGCTGAATAGAACGACGACTATAGCGAAATAGTTTTCGTGTTTGAGAAATCACCGACAAAGTGGGATGCTTTATGGATTTATGATTTTAGTTGGCGGCACAATTCAAACGAAAACCAAAACAAATCAACAAAAATACACTGCAAAAAATATTGAAGAAGATCAACTTGAAATTTTGAACATACAATCAAGAATATAATTTCAAATAAACGATCTACAATGAACGATCTCTGACTTAACTTAAAGCATTGAAGATCTGTTTGGAAAACATGGTAAAAGAATCTATGATCTACGATCAATTGCTTTATATAGATTTATAGATCATATTCTATCGAATGATCAACGATCATTAAAAGTTCATTTTCCATTTATAAAATCCAATTTTATTGCATATTTTTAAAGTGTATTCGGCAAAATCTTAAAGCACTGCGGTCAGCGCCAATGTTTGACCCGCCAAACCGAACCTGAGTCAATAACAGAAAATAAAGCTACAAAATATGTAGCAACGGTTCACATAACCGAACGATCTTTGATCTGCAGTAAGTAAAAAGCGAGAAGCGTAGAGGAGAAGCAGATAAAATATACAAAGAAAAAACTGTCAACGGATCAAATTTATAAGAGCATGACAAATGCAAGATCAACGCAACAACATGAAATATAACGAGTGATCGAGTGAATCTCCCAATCGCAGCTCAATTATGCTTGCTGATCAAACAACAAACTGTGAACGCCGTGATTTCCTATATCTAAAAGAGATGGAGAGAGAGGGGGAGAAGGAGAAAGAGAGAGAGGAAAAGAAAACAAAACAAAAATAAATAAAAAATGCTGACAAAAAATACAAAAAAAGAGTGGACAGTGCCCGAGTGGCAAGTGCGAGTACATAAAGCATAAAGCATCATCGGGTTTCAGTTTCAGGGGCTGAGGATCGTGGCGATCGCTCGCAGTTCATGTGACAAAAATGTCGCAGTCAGCGGAAAGAAACTCAAACTCAAACTCAAAGTCAAAGTCAAAGTGAAAAAAACATACAGAGAGATACAGATACACATAAAGCAAAAAGATCGCGATATTCATCTTTCATCTGGCGATCACACCCTCACCCTCAGCTCAAGTTTGTGTTTTTCTTTTCTTTTTTTTTGGGCAAACGGGTTTATGGTTGGTGTTGGGCTGTTGTATCTCCGTTTGTCATCGTCGTCAAATATTTGCTTTAGAGTCGCGCTAATGACATCAAGCGGCAAAATATGAGACACTCGCCGCAACATCTTCTTCCTCTTCTCCTACCACTACTTTGAAGTCTCGAGTCACTAACTCAAAAACAAGGGCTCACTGTACAGGACGCACGTTGCATTTTGTTATTATTAGCCTTTAATCGCATTTGGCTTACTCTTTGCAGCGGAGTACTATAATTTTGTCATGGAATATGTAATCTGAGGTTATATAGATTGAGATTATACAGTCTTATATATAATATATATTTCAAAATAATATATTTTTCATTGGCAGGAATTTGTGTAAGTGAAGTTTAATTAAACTTCTCTATATCTATCAAAATTAGGGTCCACATAGATCACTATATTTTTTTTTTGAGATTGAGAAGAATTGTTATTATCAATAATATCTTCAAAATAATTTTAGAAACTGAAACTTTTAGATGTAAAAATTATTTATAAATTATAAGTAAATTAAGTTCTTTTAAAGGGTATTTGATTGACAGCTTCTCTTTGTGGAAAAAAATTTTATTTGTGTTTTATGATGCGATTTTAGAGAAAAAGAGATAGAGAAAGAGAGAGTGAGAGAAGGGAGAGAGCGAGAGAGAGAAGAGATTAAAAGACAGAGTGCGATGTCAAAAGATGAAGAGAACGAGAATGGGATATCAGTAAATAAAGAGAGAGATGTAGAGAATCGTGAGATAAAAAGAAGTATAAAGAGAAAGAGCGAGAGGCAGATATAGATAGAGAGAGATAATCAAAGAGACATACAGAAAGAGAGGGAGACAGAATGAGATACCATTAGATAAATTATAGAGAAAGAGAATGTGATATAAGAGAAAGATAGAGAGAGAGAGAGAGAGAATAAGAACGAGATATGGCTAAAGAGCGAGAGCGAGGCCTTCACTGGGTTCTTTTGGAGTGCGACTTATCAAGTAACAACTGCGACGAGGTAAGCAATAATAATTTATATACATATATATATATATACATATATATAATCCGTATACACATACATATCATATGATAAGCATGCCTGACATGATGTTATATGATATTCGTATAAGGCGACACTTTTTATGCTGAGCATTTCAAAACACAAATGCAAACTCTTCTGCTTCTTGTTGTTCATTCAAATCAGAAATTCCATTGAAAAATGTTAGCCAAACGGAAGTTGGTCGATGGGCACGAATTGGGATTTGTCCAAAGGTCAAATATTGATATGCAAAAAGCCAAAAAAAACCAAAAAGCTGCCGAAATTGTTTAGCATTCAATGTGTTTACGAGGCTGACCTACCAAAAAAAAAAAAACCAAGTGACGCCTGTTCCAAAAAAAAAAACAAATCAAATTTGATGCGCTAAATAAACAACAAAAAAACATAAAAACAAAAATAAACAAAAACAAATAAAAAATAAAATACTTGTCTAACCTGTCACAGCGAATGAGCAAATATTTAATATTTGGATTACGATCGGACAATAGACAAATCAACGAACAAAATGACAATCACAAATGACTTGAAAGATGCACTGAGAGAAATTACAACTCAAAACTTTACTCATAAAACATTTCAGATTATAAATTTAAATTGAATTGTTAAAATATAATTAAAAATATATTTTATTTATGAGTTCATAACTAAAATATATTATATTATTTCGCTCAGTGTACAGCTATTTATAAACTAAGCAAAACCTTTCATAAACTGAAAGAAGAACCACAAAATTTCTCAAAATTCATGGAAAGTTTTCTCTTACACTACACTAATTCGCTCAGTGTACAGGTGCATAAGCCGCACAGAGATAATCTGAGCCGAAAAAAATGTGGCTTGTGCATACGCGAAACTTTTAATTCGAATTCTGAAACCCGTTGACCCGAACTCGTTGATCCACTTAACATTCGTTAAAAAGCCGGAGAAGGTTAACATTAGATCCGATTGTCTTTATATTGTTTTTTCGTCCATTTTTGTTTTTTTTTTTTTATCAAGGCCAGGGCCTGGCCCCACACACACAAAGTTCAAAACCGTAGCCCGTCACCTATTAACGAGTATGCTAATCTCTCCTCACAATTGACGTCAAAAATCGATGGGCAGCAGGTTAAGAAGTTCAGACTTTTCAAAACTTATCACAAGCCCAGGTCAAAAGATCGTTCAGTAAAGAAACGAAAAAGAAAACCAAATTGAACAAATCAAATCAAATGCGAAAATGTTCCACAATCCAAAATATTTTGGTTTTTTCTGTCTTTTGTTTGTTTTCATTAAGATTTTGAATGTTGAAAAATTATGGAAATTTTGATGCATAAATTAGACCAGCTTTTAGTTAAATCAATCTAAATATGTCAAACAACGAAATGAATCTTTAATCTCTAACCAAAATATATTTGTTTTGAAGACATAAAATACCCTGTAAATGCTGTTTTATAAACAACTAATTAATGATAAATAAAATTATATATAAAATGGTTTAATCTGATAATGAAATATAGCAAAATCAGAAAAAAAAACCTTTAAAATAATTAAAAATTTTTTAAATAAAAAATATTTTAAAATATTTTTCAGATATAATTTGAAATAATAAATTCAAATTAAAAAATTAAATATTTGTAAATTTAAAAAATTTAAATAAAAATGAATATAATTTGTATGTTAATATAAAAAACATTAGATAAATTTTTATATTTTTTTATAAAACAAAACAAAATAATCAGGAGTATCCAAAGATCGTGCATATCCAGGAAAAAAGTAGTTTTGTATTATTATTACATTAACAAAATAGCTTATAATAATTTTATATATATATATATATATATATATATATATATATATATATATATATATATTATCATTACAGGAGTATCTTCCAAGTCTATCACTTGCTGTTTTACTATGCCTAAATAAATATGTTATAGGCACCGCGACTTAAACGGCTCACATATTTAGGAACAAAATATTTTGTTTGGGGTTTATAGGCGAAACGTGTTGATGCGTGCATAATTTTACTGTATATATATACTAAATATATATATATATATATATATTATATTTCCACCTTTGTCTAAGCTGAATGTTGTGAGCGGCGCTTTGTTTTTGACTGCCTCGTAAATTATTTAGAGACGCGGGCTTGGGTGTCGTTGGTAGAGATCTGGCCAAATGGAGTGAAAGTGTTAAAAGTTGAATAAACTGATTCTAGTTGCTGAATATTGAAATTAATTGAAGAACGATGGAAATCATTAAAAACTATGCAAAATAATAAATTTATTCATTTATTATATTGCAATTCTTTCTCAGAGTTTTATCTTCGAATTTGATTCGTTAGGTTTGAAATAAATGATATTCCAATAAGAATCGCATTTCAATTGCATTTGCGAAATCTTATCCAACTTACAGCGCTTTAACGGTTAACACAGAGCTTTCGTCCTGTGTACGATTCGCACTGCACTCAAACAAAACTGTGCAACAAGTGCAAAATGTTTTGCTGGAGAGTCTCCAATTGGAGACTTGCATACTCACTCGCTCACTTAAGCACGCACCCTGTGCGAACAATTAACAAAAATAAACAACAAAAAAACAGATGCGCATTAGGCGCCGCTAAAACTGATTCACTTTAACGAGAACAAAGCCAAAGCCTAAGCCCAAAAATAATTTGCAAAGAAAAGGCGAAGAAAATGCAAATAAAATGCAGACAGGTAGCGCGCACAACAACAACGACAGAAGAAGGGGGGAGAGAGAGAAGAGAAGAGAAGTGCGCTTATCAGGGCAGGCAAAGCAAGCGCCGGATATGAGCGCCACTTAAAAACTGTAAAAACAACGCGGCAGCAACAAGTGTGTGTAAAAGAGCAAACATATATATATATAGAGAGAGAGAGAGCACGAGTGAGAGAGGGTGAGTGGCAGTCGTGCTTTCTGATAGCAGTAACAAAAGCTGCCGTGTCAGGTAGCCCGACGCTAACGTCGCTGCCGCTGCCGTTGCCTTTGCCGTTTTTACATGGGCCAATTAATGAAAGCGACAAAATAGCAAATAATAATGTGAAGGGTATGTAAAAGGCGTAAAGCCAAACACGTAACAAAGAAACACTCACACACACACGCACGCAAAAGAGAGCACGCCTACGTAACAGCTGCGGGGGAGCAAGGCCTAAACAGTGAGAGCACGAGAGAGGCAGAGAGGGAGAGCGCAAGCATTATTAATTTTGTATGTCTATGCGCGTGCTACTTTGTAATAGCGCCTGCGTCGACGTCGACGTTGTCGTCGGCGGCGGCAGAAGACAATAATAACGCAGACTAATTGCAGACATGCGTTTGAGCTAAAAGCTTTGTCGCCGACGGCGACAGCGACGGCGACGGTGACGGTGACGCCGACGCTGACTACGTTCAATCAGAGCGGCGAGCGCAGCAAGTGTTTTACAATTTACAGTTGCTGACAATTGCTGAATCATTTGTTTATTGCCAAATCAAAAGTGTGTTTGTATTAATTACCGTTTTAAGCAGACGTCGTCTGCGCTGCTCCCGTTGTTGACTTTGCCGTTAGTTTTATGTAGTTGCTGCGCTGCTGCTGCTGCTGTCAAACACTTCAATGATATTTTATATGGAGCAATTGATAAAGCCGCACACACACGCACTCACACACACGCACACACACTCACAATTTGTACATAAAAATTAAGTACAATAATTCACTGGCACTTGTTGCTTGTTGCTTGTTGCCTTTGCATAAGTTTCATTGATCGCCGCGTTTTGATTAATTGTTTAAATTACGTTTATTATTACTGTTTTTGTTTGTTTGTTTATTTTTATATTTCTCTGCGTTTGCCTTTTGCTTTGGCATTCAGCTGCGCCCCTCAACCGACAACGACCCGCACTCGAGAGCGTCGCAAATATAACTGACTGGCGCTGCCCGACGGTCGCTGCTCGATCGCTGCTGCTGCTCTCTCGCTCTCTCTCTCTCTGTGTGTGGGGCCACCGCACCGGGCGTTCGGCTGCACTTCGTACAACATTCGTGCGTGTGTGTGTGCAGTGTAGTTTATATGAATGAATTTCGTAGACATGGGCTTAAGAGCGCATTTTAAGAGCGCACGCGTACGAGGCCAAAGAGTAATGGCACACGTATGTATGTATGTAAATATGTGTGGATGTGTGTATATATCTGAATGCAGCAGGTTGTTTGCTCTGCTGTGTAACGATCAACTGTTATTATAATTATTAATTATTATGATTATATGTTTTGGCTGCGTTCGTCATGGAAAAAGAGTTAGTTTTGATTTGCTTTCAATTAAGAGTGAAAATGCGTGCGCGTGTGCCTATTGAGACAAAGAAATTGATTAACTGTACAGAAGCTTTTAGCTTGCACTCGAAATTGGATTTCTGGCGTGTAGAGGAGTTAGTGGAGACTTTTCATCAATTTAATAATTATCAGTGTAGAAATAAATTTGATGATGATTAAGATAATATATATACTAGATGTATATTTAATATTTATATTTCAATTACTTTTCTTGCCCTTTCAATAATCCATTTGCTTATCTGCTAATTATTATCGCTTTTCCAACTGTCTCAAAAAACAATTAGGAAAACAAAACGATGGCGTCTGCCGCTGTCGCTGCCACTGCCGCTGCCTCTGCCTCTGCCCGTATGGACAGGGGCAGATAGAAACTGTCAAACAAAACAAACGACACGATATGCCGATGCTGAAAGTGTGCTGCGATTTCTTTTGCTCTTCATTGTTTGCTTTTGACACGCTTTGCTTTGCATGCGCTGCGAGTGAAGTGTGGAGAGTGGGGAGTGGAGAGTGCAGCAAGAAAAGGCGTCAATGACGGCGCTGCGCTGCTGCAGCTGTCAGTCAGCGACGACCTTAAGCTAAACATATCTAAAGGAAGCAGCAGCAGCAGAAAAAAAGCTCGCATTATGAGAGCGGGAGAGCGGGAGAGAGCTAGAGATGGCATCGAATATAAATTAACTGCCATGAACGAAGTAATGGAACAACAACAATAACAACAACAACAACGAAGGTTGCGCAAAAAGGCAGAAAGCAAAACGGCAAAACTGCAACCGCTTGCGACGTCGCAGTCAGCGCTGCCGTTGTGGGCGTCGTTGTTGTTGTTGCTGCTGCTGCTGCTGCTGCTTAATCTATGCCTGTGATCGAGCAAGTACAAATGGCTGCAGATGCAACGGCAGCAACAGCAACAGCAACAATTGCTGCCGAGGTCAAACAGCAATCAATAAAGGTCAGCGACTACCGCCGCGGCACGCCTGAGTGCCTGCTGCCAATGCCAGCAGAGGCAGGCAGCAAGCAGAATCGGCCCACGCCTCACCTGTGCCCCCACCGCTGCCTGCTGCTTGCTGCGCTGCCCATTCATGCGGCCCACGATGAAGATGCTTTATGTTGCAAATTGAAAGCTGGACGTCCAATAATCGAGCCGACTGCTGGCCAAGCCAGAGGAGAGGACAGCGACGCGGCATCTCTGCTGCTGCTGCTGGTGCTGCTGCTGCGTCGGCAGCTGTAGGCAGCCAGACAAATGTAGACAGTTGCGACTGCGCAGCAGCTGCGTCGGCCTAGGCGCAAGCAGCTTAACCCTACAATGGACAACGAAAAAAGAGAAACAAATGAAAGCTTTAGTAAAAACATAGAGCAAAGTGAAAATAAATAAAGTTCAGCACTCGAATGACTGAACTTTCTGATTGGAATTGAAAATTAAAATAATTGTAAATTACATCCTATATGTCATTTTTGTTGTATTATCTTAAAGAAAATCTATATAACAGTTTTTATTATTTAAATGAGCTAATACAAATCAATTCTGTTATCGATAACTATTAAGCACTATTAATTAATTGATTTTAAATATATTAATACTAAGCCAGCTTTATTATTCTTGCCCTACATCTACAGCTTTAAATTTATGAATATTTCTATCATATCAGCTTTAACTTTAAATGTTATCGATAACTTTTAAAAGCAGCATTACTCAATTTGATTGAAATATCTAATATCGATAACTATTAATCAATGTGAGTGAAGCGTATAAACTAATCATATATATATATATTTCGTTATATCAGCTTTCAGTTAAAATGTTATCGATAATTTTTGAAAGCATCATATTCGTATACAATTAAACAAAATAAATATTTATGTTATTCTTTAAGTTTTATATTACGATTATATATAGAAATAAATTTAATATATTACAAAATAAGTTTTATAAAAATGTTATCGATATATTCTTAAAACTCTATTAAAATAAATCATCCTTTAAAAAAAAAACAAATTTATTTTTAGATATTTCTCTTACATTTTGCACTCATTTCTGTTTTATTTATTTATTATTTAATTCCTTTTCTTTTGTTTTTGTTCATCAATTTCAAGCCCAGCGAGCCACTTGGGGGTTAAGATGTTAAATGGCGGATGTCGATGTCTGTGGCATTAGGCGTATGTTGCAAGCATTATCCAAGCTGCGCCTGCCTGCCCAGCTACTCCCCAGCTTCGTCACGCCCCCCTTGCACCGCCGCCCCCGCAGCTGCTGCTGCTGCTGTGCATTGTGTAGCGAAGTAGTCAAGTAGCTCGAGTCTTGAGTTGTCGTCTGCCCCGCCCCCTCCCCGCGCTGGCTGCCTGCCTCTTTGGCCTAGGCTAGGCTTGCACCTTGTCGTCGTTGAATGTATCTTTAGCTCTTTGGCATCCACAAGATATTTTTAATGGGACTCGCTTCCTTTTAGCTCCACTGCTGCTGCTGCTTCTTCTTCTTCTCCTGCTTGATTTTTCTCTTTCTTTTTTCCTCTTTTCGTCAGATTTTTGTGAATGAAGTTGTTTTTAGACGAAGTGCACCATTATCGCACTGACATGTCTGGGGATATGGCATTGGGATTGGCTTTCGGTTTTTCCTTTTTTCCTTTTTCTTGTATACTCGCTTGTTGATCGAAATGGGTATATTGGTTGTGTCCAGCAAGAGACTAGAAACTAGAATATAATATAAAGATAGATCGATTCAAAGAGAGATATAGATATAGATACAGATATAGATATAGATATAGATATAGATATAGATATAGATATAGATATAGATATAGATATAGATATAGATATAGATATAGATATAGATATAGATATAGATATAGATATAGATATAGATATAGATATAGATATAGATATAGATATAGATATAGATATAGATATAGATATAGATATAGATATAGATATAGATATAGATATAGATATAGATATAGATATAGATATAGATATAGATATAGATATAGATATAGATATAGATATAGATATAGATATAGATATAGATATAGATATAGATATAGATATAGATATAGATATAGATATAGATATAGATATAGATATAGATATAGATATAGATATAGATATAGATATAGATATAGATATAGATATAGATATAGATATAGATATAGATATAGATATAGATATAGATATAGATATAGATATAGATATAGATATAGATATAGATATAGATATAGATATAGATATAGATATAGATATAGATATAGATATAGATATAGATATAGATATAGATATAGATATAGAAACTTTCTAAAAATTGTGAATAAATCGATTTCTTGCAAACTTTTTAGGCGGGCATTGCGCAGTCGCCTACGCCCAGCTTTAATTTTTTTCTCCACTTTTTTGTGGCTCGTTGTCTTGTCCTCCACCTGCTGCTTGTTGGCCGTGTCAACCGTTGATGGATTTCGTTGTTTGATTAACATGGTTAAATGGCAAACGCATTGATATATCGACTCGACTGCGACTTCGACTTCGACTTGGACTTGGACTACGACTTGGAGTTGGAGTTCGATTCGAGTTCGGCTTGGGATTTGCATTTAAGTGACTTTATCGACCGGGTGGCTGCGGATCTGCTTAACTATCTGCGAGCAGGTAGAGCTGCCAGGCCTAGCTGCCAGCTGTCAACTTCGCCCGCTCATTAGAAAACGCTTAACGCCCGCGCCTTACCTGTTCACCTGCTCACATTGATCTGCCCAGATGCATATATAAGTCATACCTGTTGACCATTTGGACAGACATTCCCTGTTCAACTGTCAAGCCGTTAAGATGTCCATCAAATCGCTTTCTTTGCCGCTGCTGCTCCTGGTCAGCTGTGCTCTGTGCGGCTGCTGGGCGAGACCGCGGGATCTGCTGAACGAAGTCACCTCCCAGGAAGCCACGCCCGACGACTACATCGACAATGACTTGGTGCAACGCATCTCGAACCGGCCCGTGGTTGGAGCTCCGTTCCTCAAGCAGCGACACGATTTCTACATGCCTGCAGCTCAGCTCTATCCGCAGCTGGTCATACCCTATGGCGGCGGCAACTACTACAGCAACTATGTCCTGCCGATGTCCACCTACGAGATCGTTGAGCCGGAGCCAATCTTTTAGAGTGAAAGGAATTCAAGAATTTCCATTTCAAATTTAGTTTATGATGGATACAAAAACAACAATGTGACATAAAAATTATGAATAATTTTTCAAATATTTTAAGTAAATATTAAATATTTTAATTAAGCTTATGTGAAAGCAAAAATAAAATACTCTAAGGAACTAAAATCCAAATTTTATAAAAATGTGACGTAAATTTAATAACAAATAATTTAACAAAATTATAAATGATATTTAAATAAATTTTTAATATTTAATATGAATAGTAAATAAATAAATTTATATACAAAAATAAAATGTAAAAGTATTTTGATTTAATATTTAAATAAATCTATAAATAAAAAATAAACTGTTTTTAACAAACTAAAATTGAATATTTTTAAAATGACGCAGCTTCAAAAAATGGTTTTTTAGCAAATAAATATTTTTAAAATTTTATATAAAACAGATATTTTTTGTATAAAATATAAATTAAAAAATTATATTAAATATGAAAAATAAAATATGTATATAAAAAAAATAAATAAAATAATAAATAAACAAATATAAGTTTCATATTTCTAATGATTCTGAATAGTGGAATCATTAATCATTCAATCATTCAAATTAGGTTTCCAAGCCAGTTCAAGAAATTCATTTCGAATAATTTAAACCAATTTTACCAAAAACAAAAACTTCAAAGAATTGTATATATAATATAAACAACTGAATATCTGAAGAATTGATTTCGAGGGAATTCTGAATGCGAAACTAGAAAAGCTATTTTATATAATGGCATTGAGATATGTAAACCCAAAATATGCAAACCATAAGACATTTTCAAATTTCTAAAAACCCAATATAAATCCAGTTGAACTCCGCTCATAAAAATATTTTATTCTATATGAATCTCAAACTTGAACTGAGAATTTGATGTGTAGAGAAACCTTTGTGTAAAGAGTAATGTGGTCTGACGGATAAACAAACAAATGAACAGACGAACGAGCTCTGCTTACAGAGTATTTTTGTGTTTTTTGCAATAATTATTTTTTCATGAATATCTTCAAAGTAGCCCCCATCAGAAACTTTACATTTATGCCAATGCTTTTTCCAATCTGTATACCTAAAACTTAATTTTTAATGTCGGCCCATATGTCAGGGCTATAAAATGATATAATAATGAACCAAAAAATATATAATTTATTTAATATTCTTATATAAATCAACAATCTTTTACGATTTATATTATTTTCTACCAAATTTTTAAAATTAAGACAATCAAATTTAATTACAAATTTGGAAATTAATAATTTTCTAAAATATTTGAGCTTAGCGAAAGTTTTGGTTAGGTCAGGTGAGAGTTGTAATAAAGCTGTTTAATTTCTTGGCAGTTCGATTCGTGCAGCTTTTAAGCGTTAATCCAGTCAGCATCTTGCGAAAAACACAAGCAAATCTTATAATACCTGCTGTCCGAAGCCATTTCGCAGTTCACACTCAACGCACATACACACAGCCGAGTCGCGAGTCGCGTAGTTCAGTCTCTCGGTTTAATCAAAGGCGAAGGCCTTTGCCCACCTACCGCATTATGTTGCAACAACAATCAACACTCTAATCAACAACAATCTGTACAAACAACAACAACATAATCAAACAAGCAGCAACAGAAGCCAAAGACCAACAGCAACAGAAATCTGTGCGTGTGTGTGTGTGTGTGTGTGTGTACATATCCCCAAGGAATTTTACAGGACAAATCCTAAAGCCAGGCAGCAGCAAGAGGCAGCAACAACTTGCAACAGCTAGCTGCAACAAGTGTTCCAAATCAAAAACGGAAGCCAAGAGGCAGGAGCTACGGCCTTATTCCACATATGTACATGGGGTTTTTGGTACGACATGGCAAAAGCATTTGGAAAATGTAATTTACAACGCGCAACAGCAACAGCAACAGTCGCAGTAGCAACAGCAACAGCAGCAGCAGCAGCGGCAGCAGCCACTGGACTCACCTGCCACCGATCTCTCACATCAACTTTGCAGTTGTTGTTGTTGCTGTTGCTGCTGCTGTTGCGTTGATTTTTAATTTTAACCTTTTTGCTGCTGCTGCTACTGCGACGGCGGCAATTGCTGCTGCTGCTGCTACTGAGATTGTTGCTGCTGTGCAAAAGTTTTTCCTTTTTTAATTTGCTGCTCTGCTTCATAGAGCATTTTTCATTAAATTCCTGAATTAAGGCATTCTTGCGACCCATACAAACGATGCTGCTGCTGCTGCTGTTGTTGTTGTTGTTGCTGTTGTTGCTGCTGCTGGCTGCTGCTGCTGTTGTTCATGTTCTGAAATAAGAGCAACATTGCTGGCAATGTCCAGAGCGACGACATGGTGACGACGACCAGCGAAGAGGACGCCGCCAAAGTCTAGAGCCACCAACTACTAACAGCAACAGCAGCAACTAAGCAGCAGCAGCAGCAGCAGCAACAACACCAACAACAACAACAAGCAACTGCAACAGCAACAACTACCGGTTAGCTGGCAATCGCTGTTGGCCCCGCCTTGGCCACCTCAAATGTCCCGCAGCTGCTGGAATTTCATATTTCTTTCTGCTGCTGCTGTTGCTGTTGCCCTTTTGTGGCAACTCGCGAGCAATCGAATCCAACAGCAACAACAACAACAACAACAACAGCAGCAACATCTTTGAACCTGCGCCCAAAAAAAAAGGTAAATAATCGCAGTGTCAAGTTTTCGATTGCCAACAATATTTGATTTGACCAGGGGAAAAAGCTAATAGAAAGCAGCGACTGAGCTTGAAGCAAAAGGTAAGCGATAAATGAAATAAAGATCGATAGCACTTAGGCAAATAGGCATTTATCGATGTGAAGCGCAAAGCAGTGTTGAGCTTCATCAATTTGGCTTAGATACATAAGAGCAAAACATGCATGGCTAATAATAATAAAACTCACTTTGCATAATCGATAAATGTATCGATAAATCGATAACATATAAAACTTTAAAATGTAGAATTTGTTGTAGTATTTCAAGAAGGTCAACAATGATCAAGTTGATTATTCATTTGAGTTGATTGACAGATTGATTGATTTACTGATTAAGGTATTGAGTAAATGATTGAATAATGACTTGTATGCATATAAGTGAATAATGAATTGATTGACTGATTGATTGATTGATTTACTGATTGATGGCAAGCACACTTACTGGCAGGGTAATTGATTGACTTGATGATTGAGTGACTGATTGAGTTAGTGATTGACTGACTGACTGGCTGATTGAGCAACTGCCTGAATTATTGATTGTCTGATTAATGGATTTGTGGGCTGATTGATACTGATTGACGGACTGACTTGATTAATTGACCTGTTGAGTGACTAATTGACTGTCAGACGAATTGCTCGATTTGTGGAATGATTGACGATCCGAATGGTGTGCTGACTGATTGACTGTCAGACGAATTGCTCGATTTGTGGAATGATTGACGTACCGAATGGCGTGCTGACTGATTGATTGACTGAATAATTGACTGGCTGTTAGACTGGCTGGCTGTGATTGACTGATTGACTGACAAACAAATTGATTGATTGACTGACTTTTACAATGACTGATTGACTGATTGAGTGATTGGATGACTGAATTCTTGACTGACTGATTGATTAGCTGACTGGCAGACTGGCTGGCAGTGATTGATTGACAGTCATACTGATTGAATGACTGATTTGGCAAGTTACTGATTGACTTACTAACTGTTTCACTGACTGACTGATTGATTAGCTGAGCGAGCTACAAAAAGTATTATTATTGTTACAGAATAGAATAGATTTCAATACTAAGTCCTTTTTAATCATATTCCACTGTTGAGTACATCAATATTCCTATTCCATATCTTTTCTCTGCTTCACAAGACGAAAGCATAAAGTCTTCAACTGGATATAGCTCAGTTCAGTTTAGTGAAACTAACTAACTTCTACAGTTAGTTGCTCAACTTGAAACCAACTTTCCTCGTCAGTGATCTGCAATCAGCTGCGGATGAGGCTGTGGCTGTGGCTGTGGCTGTGGCTGAAGCCAAATGCCAGCGCCAGTGCCCACATGAATTCAGAGCATTTTCTAACTTCCTTTTGCCGATAGAACGCGCAAAACCAGCGCGACCACAGCAAGTGGTCAAGAGGGGGCATAGAGAAAGGCAGCAGCGGAGAGAAGGGAGAAGGAGATGCAGAAGGAGATGGAGAAGGCGCGGCGAGGAGAGCTGGCATCGAACGTTGGCGACCCAAAGCAAAGCGCGCAGAAAAATGGGCGCAAGATCAAGCCGAGTCAGCAGGCAAACGGGGCGATGGCTGCGGTTGCATAGTTGACCAGGCCAGGCCAGGCCAGGCCAGTGGCCAAGGCAGTGGCCAAGGCAGTGGCAGTGGCAGAGGCAGCGAGACAGAAACTCGTAGATACAGATACAGCGCGTCGTGTGTTTGGCCAAGTGGACGACGACGCGACGGCGCAGTCGCAGTCGCAGTCGCAGATACACTTTAGGGGCCATGACATGACTCGCATACGAATTATTATAAACGATCTGGCGCAAAAACTAACAAGCGATGCTGCCTGGGATGTGGTAGAGATGCCCCTCCCCCTGCCCGCCGCTGATGCGCTGAGGTGACCAGGCAAACGAGCCCCAGCTAAAAGTTATGGTGGCCAATTGCAAAGTTAATGGAGTTTGGCTACTCCAGCAGCGAGGAGGTGCAACGGATGCGGCTACCGGACCTGGTCTTCGACTCCAGACTTCAGACTTGTGCGACTTGCACTTGGCCAAGATTGAACTTAATTTTGCACAAATGCAATTTATAGAAAATTGTTGCCACTTGTTTTTACGTTGATGGCACTTGAGCTGGACTGAGAGCGAGAGAGAGAGACAGAGACAGTGAGAGAGAGAGAGAGATGAGAGGAGTTAGGCTAGGCAGTTAATAAATGCAGGTAGCTTCAGCTGCTACGCGGCCTGCAGCGCATCCATTATTTAAATTTTTGCAAAATTAACAATTAAAATGTCTAATGGTAAAACGCGTCCTCGTCCGCCTCGCCCTCCTCCTCCTCCTCGTCGTCGTCATCATAAAATATATATACAGACAGCGGCTTCTTGGAAGCAGCAACTGTTGCTGATGAGGATGCTATGCAGCAGCAGCAGCAGCAGCAACTGTTGCTGCTGTAACTGATGATGCTCGCAATTATTAGACAGGCTAATCATGTTCGGGATTTGCATGTGCCGGCGCAGGAAGTGGAAATTGCCAAGGGATTAGCGCAGTTTTATTAGCGGACGCACACACAGCTACACTGCGCGAAAATCTACACTCATAAAATATATGTAAATATGTGGAAATTTCTCGAGCAAAACAAAGCGTTTCTAATCCTGCTCTGGAAACATTGAGATAACTACCTACTGAGCTAACTACGTCCTTAGCAAAGGTTGGGCTATAAAAGCGAGCGACCCTTGAGGACCTGGCAACAGTCCGATCTGTGTGATCAGGCACAACAATCGCTCAGCGTCGACAATGTTGGTTGTCCGTTACTTAATTGCTCTGGTGTTCTCCGTCTTTGTGATGGCCACGTCGCTGCGCGTCGCGGAGCGCTATGGACGGGATGCGGACTACAAGATCTCAACACCTGATCGTTTGGTCTTGCAAATGAGGCGCAAAGCAGACAACATTGAGCGCCAGCAGCTGGAGCCCAGGCGTTTGGCCATATAAGCGGAGGCAGCGGAAGACGTTTGTGATTGAACATCAAAATATTTGCAAGAAAAAAGAAACTGTGAATTGTGCCAAGAAATCAAATTTAACTTCAAGTCATGCGATCACTGAAACTTAAGAACTCTTGGAGCACGGATAAACTGTGAACAATAATGAGAATCATTATGCAAATACAGTATTAGTTTTAGATGTATATAGATTAAGTATTCCTGAAGCATATTCTTAAGTATTTCAAGTACTATAAGCATTAAGACGACCGATCAGTGCTGATCGGATCATGATATTCATCAGTTCATTTAATGTGCTTAGAGCAGAAGACGAAACTGTGAATCATAAACAGATATTAACTTAATTATAAGAGAAAATTACTCTTATTATAATATTTTTTATATAAAAGTGAACTCTTGGAGCATACTCTTAAGAACTTGCAACAAATTTGGACTTGGAATTGAAGATGAGAATAAAAAAAATTATTAAAAAAATAAAATACCCTAAAAAGGTTGAAATCAAACACAAATTTCTGAGAATGTAAACAAAAAATGTCAATATATACTAAGAACTTAACTTGAATTGTCAAATAAATAACAAAATCTTTAAAAATAATAATAAAAATAAATAAAACAGTTTGAACTGTCTAAAGTATTTTTCTACCCAAAACAAAAAACGTATTCAATGTAAAGTTTTACTCAGCTTACATTGAAAAAATATTAACAGAAATTATAACAATGTCCTGGTGAGTTCTAAAATGAAAATATGGAAAGTCATTTTATACAGAAAATATGTATGTGAAAAACCATTTCTAAAGAAAATCGAATTAAAAACGATTTTTAATCAAATTTTTATCTGCTGCCCGAGCACGCATCAACTGTGAGTCACATTCTACAACATTTTGAAGACGACTGTGATCATCGTTAAATATAAGCAAAATGCAAACCTGATCATAGAAAATTAAAAACAAATTTTAAACTAGGATCTGAGTAAAAATGAGTTCAGTAATTCAGAAAAGTAAAAGGTTTATATTAACTTCTTATGTGCAAGTTCAATATTTAGATTGAGCAACAGTGAAATTTTTGTTTAATTTTAATTTTGTTGCCTTTACAGTGATCACCCCTGATATTGATCAAAGTTTAGCTATATTTTTTTATTAATTTTTGAAACTTTGTCAATAGACACTCAATTCTACATAAAAAATCCATTTAAATTCTGCATTTATGTTAAATATATATTTTAAATACTTTATTCAGAGCTTTCATATTTTACATAGATAGTTAAATAAGTGAGGGACTCTATTCATGTGTACATTAAAATATATATATATAGGTATATATATATATATATATGTATGTATTATACAATAGTTTTGAAACGTCTAATTTACAAGAGGAAATTGAATTTCGTTTCAATATGTTTATGCATAGATATTTAAATATTTTCGTTAAACATTTGTTTTAAATATATTTATTTAAATATTATTTTACCACACCATATGCAAGCATAATAGAAATTGTTAATTGATAAGTTCATAACAAAAAAGTCAAGTGCAAAAACATAAATTTGATTTATGTGCAAAGTTTGTTATTTATAAATTGTTATTTATTTGTTTAATAGACATTTATAGAGCTTTGAGTCTTAACTTTAGTTAATTGCACTAAATATTGGCATTGGAATTATGCTAAATTGTTTTTTAATAATTTTCAATTGTTTGAAGTGTTAATGTTTCAATGGGCTGTGTTTTTTTTTATTTTTTATTTTTATTGATTTGTTGTGTTGTTGTTGTCGTCGTCATCGGCTGTTGGCATTTACTTTCTAAAGCAGGAGATGGGATTGAAGTAGCACTGCCTGTACCTCACTTGACGTTTGCTCTCGGGCATGCGGAACAGCTCATTCATGTTGCCATAGGAAGGAGTGCGTAGATAAGCGCTGTAGCTAAAAAGGATTCAGCGAAGAAATAAAACCAAATGAAAAGGAAAGATCTACATTATAGATCGGCGTATAGTGGTAACCTACGTGGGTCTGTACTGTGCGAAAAGCATCTGCAAGCGATCCATGGGCAAGTTGGGATAGATCGCCTGAGCGGGCATCTCATAGCCGCCATAGGCGGCGCGCACATCCTCAGCATCCTGCTGATCCAGTCCATCAGTTTCCTACAATTATAGCTGGTCAAACTTAGTCAAAGAATGACTCTAGGCTCTACTTACAGCTGCCGCCTCCGCTGTGGAAGGTCGCGCCTCATTCACCGCAAAGAACATGCTCAGCAACAGGCCGTAGCACAACAGAATTTGCACGAATTTCATCATTTTTATTGGTTTGTTTTTTTGTTGTTGTTGCTGAGCTGAAAATATAAAGAAAAAATGAAATTTAAGTTATATTCATTATGGTAAAATCAATTTAAATTAATTGTATACAAATTATTAAGATATATACAATACTTTGTCCCACAAGCTCATGTTGAGGTCTCTGGTTCAAACACGAAATATAATACACTAATTTCAAAATGTCAAGTTTCTAGTGCAAAGTGCAAAGTTTACATCCAACTCATATCAAAATACTGCATAATTTCATGGCAAGGACAAAGGACAATCAGAGCAAATCTGCTTTGGCTAAGCTGCCAGGATAATGGCTCATAAGCAGGCAGTTGGACAGGACACAGGAAACAGAACACTTGTTGCCACAAACGTGACCCGCATTGCATTGTATAAGTATGCCACAAACTGGGGCGAGGAGGGCGTAAACAGGCTGTAGCATAAATGCATTTCCGCAATTAAAATCGGATATGAACTTGAAAAGCACAGCACAATAGACAGACAGAGAGAGAGAGAGGGAGACAGAGAGAGTTAAAGAGAGAGAGAGAGAGAGAGAGAGAGTCGCAAAAGTGCAACATGCCCGTTGCCATAGCTGCCACGTGCGGCTCTAACAACTAGACAAGAAAATGTTTTCCAACTTTAATTGAATTTGTGCCGTGAACGTGATTCAAGAGACGTTTTGTGAAAAGGCCTTGAAAGGGCTTCCACTTTATTTGCATTCGGGGTGTTCCCATTGTTACCGATTACGCATTGAGCAGTTTTATTTATGAGCAACAGCTGTGCAGCAATCAAACCTCCACCAACAATTAATGCATTAAACAAAAAAGGTTTTAATTCTATTCAAATGAATCAGTTTAAAAATAAATTGTCCAAAATACTTTGCTATTTTTAGTCTTTATGTTTTTTCAACCAGCAAATGTTAAATAGACGCCACTGTAGCTAAAAAATATTTAAAGGCGTTTATTACTATCAAAAATAGTTGCTGATTATCAAGTGTTTTCTGCTCCAGTTGAATAGAAGCCAATCAATATAATACATAAAATATAATATAATATAATAAGTATAATATATTATATAATATAATATAATACAAATATTTATTTATTTTTTTGTTGCAGCTCCGAGACGATGCGATATTGTAGTAGAACAACAATCCAGCTGATGATGCAAGCAAGATTACTTAGCCAGGTCGCAGTGCTACAAGTGAACAGGCCAAAGGGTTTGATTTGCATGGGGAAACAAATAACTTGCAGAGCATAGAGATCACACTAAAAGAAATAATATGTGTATTTAGAGTATATAAAGAGTAGATTGGAGTGGAGAGTAGCTACCCCTCTAGAGAGCTGAGTATCTGGCTGAGCAAGCTCATAGTGTTCTCGCAGCAGGAACAAGGTCTTTTGGTGCTCATTCACCGTCCAATCCAGGATCAGATCAAGAACATAGCCATCGACAGCAAACACAGCATACAGCCCATAGCCCACAATCAGATAGATAGTGGAATAGTTTCGAAATACGCTTATGTAATAGCCCAAAGCTGAAGCGGAGACAATCAGAGAAAGCCGATTGCTTATCATGATCACATCGTAGGCAGCAGTCAAGCGTTCCATAAGTGAGGTCAATTGCAAGTGCTGCCAGCGTAGGTGCTGTAATTCCAGGGTATCATCAGGCGAGTTGGCCCTGAGCAACCGCCTTATGTGACTGTTGAGACGCATATAGAGTCGACAAATGCGCCAGCTGAGCAGAAAATGCAAGTGCATTGTCACATCCTGGCTGTCCATAGCCAAGACATTGAGTATAATTAGCAGAGACTCCACATATAGATTGTCCCCCGACAAGCCAAAGAATTGCAAAGAGATAAACGAAAAGGTGAACAGAAATCCGATGAGCAGCCACAAAATACAATTCTTGACCAAATAGATGCGCCGCAATCGCCGCATGTCCTTTTTGTCCTGCTTATCCTTCCTCGCCCAGCGATATTGATAGAGTTCGCTCATGCATCGTAACTCCCTTCCAATGTTCCTGGTCGCTCGCTCTCGCGTCACTCGCTGCAAGATGCGCACCAAGCACACAACATCGTTGACCGTGGAATCCAATTGGATGGTCTGACCCGTGACTCCTTTCAAGCTCACTATATCGAACCAGACCCAAACCAAATCCATTATTGTAATACCGAAGTGCATCACATTGGACACACTGGCGATGAGTTGTGTCCATTTGGTATTTCTATATAGACGCTGCTTAAAATCGTAGCGATAGCTCGTGACACCGATGAATATCGCATAGCAAGCAAAGAGCTCATAGAGCCAACGTTGAAACCGTCGCGCCGCCATCATTCGAACACTGATTGACAGCAACTAACAGGACACAACTATATGTAAGAGCCGTCTAGGCGTAGAATCAATAGTATTGAATATATAATGTGATATGCAGTGTTGCGTGCAGCTGGACAGCGATTAATCAATTAATCAAAATAATTTCTATTGTATTATGGGAATTCACAATCTATCAACTATTTGATGTATTAAGAAATTAAAGGTTCGAAAAGATTTTGTAGCCGAAAATAAATGAATAAGTTTATCTCATTATCAATAATAACAGTGATAATTGTAATGACAATAATAATACAAAATATGATGATTATGAAAGTGGTAATGATAATGCGTATAATAATACTTTTGATAATGACAATGACAAATTATGATTATAATGACAATGATAATGGGAATGCGTATAAAAATATGATGACAATGATAAATTATGATAATGACAATGACAATGACAGTGACAATGACAATGACAATGGCAATGACAATGATAATGACAATGACAATGACAATGACAATGACAATGACTATGACTATGACTATGACAATGACAATGACAGTGCCAATGACAATGACAATGACAATGGCAATGACAATGACAATGACAATGACAATGAAAGTGACAATGACAATGACAATGACAATGAAAGTGACTATGATAGTGATTCGAACATATTATGACTATAATAATATAAATAACAATAAATGGAATTAGGATATATTGATAATGACAATGACAATGTTCGACTAGATCAAGTTTTATTCAAGTTATTGATAGACTCTCAAGAAGTAGATGAAAATATGTTTCAAAATATGGAAAGCATTCCACTTGCTTCTTGCTTAAATAGAGTTCTAAGTTTTCATACGATTTGGTATTAGCCATTTACATTTTTATATTATTTTGTTCCTTATCCGCCACGATGCGATATTCTAATAGAACAATCATCCATCTGATGATGCAAGCAAGATTACTCAACCAGGTCGCCGTGTTGCAAATAAACAGGCCAAAGGGTTTGATTTGCATGGGGAAACAAATAACTTGCAGAGCATAGAGATCACACTAAAAGAAATAATATGTGTATTTAGAGTATATAAAGAGTAGATTGGAGTGGAGAGTAGCTACCCCTCTAGAGAGCTGAGTATCTGGCTGATCAAGCTCGTAATGTTGTCGCAGCAAAAACACAGTCTTTTTATGTTCGTTCAAAGTGTAGTCCAGGATTAGGTCAAGAAAATAGCCATCCAAAGCAAGTAGAGCATATAAAGCGCAGCCGACAATCAAATAGATGCTCGGAAAGCATTTAGCTATGCTTATGTAGTAGCCCATTGCAGCAGTTGTGACAATCAAAGATAGTCGAATGCTAATCAGGATCACATCGTAAGAAGCAGTCAAGCGCTTCATTAAAGAAGTCAGTTGCATGTGCAGCCAGCGTAGATGATTAAGTTCATGCGCATCCGCAGGTGAGTTCCGTTTGACCAACTCCCTTATGCGACTGTTGAGACGCATATAAAACCTACAAATTTTCCAGCTGAGCAAGAAGTACAAATGCATTAAAACATCCTGACTGTCCAAGGCAAAGATTTTGAGGATCAAAAACGAATACTCCACATAAAATTCTCCTTGCATCAAGCCCATTAATTGATGAGATATTATCAAAAACAAGGCAAGAAATCCTACGAAAAGCCAGAGCATGCAGTTCTTTGCCAAATAGATGCACCGCAATCGACGCATGTCCTGTTTGTCCTGCTTATCCTTCCTCGCCCACGGGTTTTGATAGAGCCTGGTCAAGGATCCCAGCTCCTGCTCAATACTCCTGGTTGCTCGCTCTCGAGGCACTCGCTGTAAAAGGTGCACTATGCAAACGACATCGTTGACAGTGAAATCCATTTGGATAATTTCACCCGTGACTCGATCTACATTTATGTAGTCAAACCAGAGCCAAGCAAAATCCGTGACAATAACACTGACTAGTATTATATTGGACACACTGGCGATGAGTTGTGTCCATTTGGTATTCTTATATAGACGCTGCTTAAAATCGTAGCGATAGCTCGTGACACCGATGAATATCGCATAGTAAGCAAAGAGCTCATAGAGCCAACGTTGTGACCGACGCGCCACCATCATTCGAACACTGAAGGCCAGCAACTAGGCGAGTACGCCTATTTATATGGAAGGAAGCCTATCTAGGAAGCCAATCGACTTACTGAATATATTATTAGCTACGCACAAGGGCAATGGCAATGATATTAATAACGGCAAAAGTACTAACAATAATTGAAAAGTTATGACAAATGATTTTCATAGTTTTTTCTAACTCGAACTTGTATTCAGTGAGAGCGAAGGAGAGAGAGAAAGAGGTTCACGTAAGAGACAGAAAATTAATTCAAATACATAATGCAAGCAATGCTATTCGGTCAATAGTTCAAAGGATCCCACGGGGCAGGACAACTGGCCGCGGTCACTAATTAGACCCCCGAAGTGAATCAAACATAAATTAAATGACGATGAAGCAGAGCTTCAGCTGCTGTGACCAGGGGTCGAGTCGAGACTTCAGATAACGATTCAACATGAGGTAAATACATTTACGCTTCTGTGGAGACCAATTTGCAGCTCCTGATTTAAGTGCCTCACACACGCACACACACGTGCGTATCCCGTCATCTCAGACTAATTACGGACATGCTAATGACATCATGGGCGAATGGGCGTGGCATCAAAAATGTCGCATGAATATGTGAGCGCGGAGGTCATAAATTGCCACAGGTAGAGCTCGGCAACAGGTATATGTATGGCAGGGGTGTCAAAAAACCAAATATGAAACCGAAACTCAATGAGGCCAGCCGTAAATGTTAATGGCCCCACAAGCAAGAAGCGACTGTTGCAACAGCAGCAGCAGCAGCAGCTCATAAACTGTGGCAGCTGCAAAAGTTTAAACAGCTAAATTATCTTCTCTCTCCTTTTTTTTTTTATGGTTATTCAACATTCTTTATGCTGCTCGGATTTTATGCAAGCAAGAGAAAATTAGAATCTAACCAACTAGAAAATGTCAATTGCTCTTAAAACTTAATTAAATTGTATAAAGCAAGATCTCCAGATAGTTTATTAAAGTCCAGTTAAAGGTAATATAAGAATTTGCTTATTAAACTTAACTGCGGGTTAAAATATATTTTTATTATATATATTTGACTTTTACTTGAAGTTAAGAATAAGTTAGGAAATTACTTGAATTATATAAATTAATTTATATATTTATAAGGTCAGCAACAGTTTATACTGCTCCACCTAATCAGATCTTATACTAATAATACATATTTATCTATATCTTGATTTTATTATATATTTAGATGCTATCATTCAAATATCGTTGCTAAAGATGCACAGCAATAGGGTAAATATATAATTTAAATATATATTTCTTCAAATTAAGTAAACAATAAACAAATAAAAATAAAATAAAAAATTTTATAGCATACTTTTCAGGGTAACAAATTAGGTTGCAACAGCAATTTCTAATTCTAATTTAACTATCAAATTTGAAACAAATTTAATTAATTTAATTTTATTGAATTTTATTTTATTTTATTTTATTTTATTTTGGTTTCCGTTCATGCCCTATCTACAACTGGCTTTACCAACTAACATATAAAGCTGTTAAGCCCTGTCATAAAAATGCAAAAGCCAAAATCCAGGTACAAATGTTTGACATGAAAACCGGCGCAATTCTCACGCATGCAACAGCTAATACCAGAGCCATAGATAATTATAATGCCGTATATATGTAGATATGTATTTAGTAAATGGGACAACAAGTCATAAAACGCTTAATAGATAGAAAAATGCCAGCGACATTGTCAGTTTGGCTGAGTTCGAGCGCGCAATAAATAAAACTAATAACAAGCAGTCGGGCAGCTACGGCGGAGGAGTACTTGGGTGTGTTGTAGACGCTCCAAGCGCTGGCAAACAGCATACGGTAGTCTGGCTAAAACTGAGAGATCAAATGGAATAATAAGGCAAGGTGGCGGCAGGGGCAGGCGGGGCTGTGGCTGGATGGTAGGGGTCTAGGGTAGCGAGCATAATCAGGACACTTTTATTGCGGCTGATAAATAATGCGTCAATGTTAATTGGAAATTTAATATAGGGTAGACCACGGACAAGCAGACTGCAAGGGAGAGAGTGACTGAGAAAGAGCAAGAGAGAGTGGGAGAGAGTGAAAGAGACAGTTGTAATGCAATTTTATACACGTATCTCTCTCTCTCTCTCTCTCTCGTTCTACGTAACTCCATGGCTTATGCAAAGCTTTGCTGCAAGCGGCTTAATTTTGCAATTTTCGCACAGTTTTTCTTCAGGTTTTCCCTAGTTTTTTCCAGCCGCTTTTTAAATTAGCGTTGGCAGTTTTTCCTTCTTCTTGTAGGCTGTTGCTTTTCATGATTTATTTGACGGTCATGCGATACGCTGTTTGATGAAAATGAATGAAAAATTATAAGACGGAGCCGCGCCTCGTGTCTGACGCACTTGTGACACGTTTTCCTTTTCTTGCCACCCCAGCCCCAATTCACTAAAATTCTCTTAAATTGCTGAGGCGCTGCCTACGTTCCATTTGAAACCTGAAACTTACCTCAAGTGCTATCAAATTACTTTGCTAGTTGCGGCTTTTGCGGTTTTCTGCTAACAATTGCAACATCAAAGGCTTACGGCAAGGGACTCTCTATTAAAATTTGCAGTTACAAAATATTTGTCAAATTAAATAGGAATTTGAAATGGAGAAGCTTTTGTATTTGCGAAGCTAACAAGGATTTCCCACTTGAGAACAGAATCTTTTGACTTGGAATCAAATATCTGTCAATACATTTTTAGATTTTAACAAGGTGTAAATTAGGGCAATTGCCATTGTAAGCCAGATGAAAGAGCTGTGATAATAATATTCCAAAATAATACAAAAATAGATTGACATGAAAATAAAATATATTAAATAAAATTATTCTCTTGGGAATGGTCATTTGGAGAAGATACAAATTTGTTTAAATATAGATTTGAAGAAAACTATTTTAATATAATTTTAAAACTGTATATAATTAAAAAAGTATTTATATTTTCTTGCTGAACTATTTTCTATTTGTTAAAATAATTTTATTTAAGTCGAAGTATAAAATATAGATAAAAATAAAATAAAAACTTTTCTGGAGTAACATTTTTTTTCTTTATATATTTCCAATTTTCTACTATTCTTGAAGCGAGTAAAGTATTCAATAAGTTTAATTTTATATATATAATATTTTAAAAGGATCTATTTCATAACAATTTATTACCCAAAAGTTTATGCTTTTATTGCTTTTAATACTTTGATACCAAATTTATTTAGATATTTTAATAAAAAGTTTTCATTGTTTGTCTGTCAACAGTTAGCCCCACTTGAAAGTACTTTGATTGATTTCGCTCCAGTTGGGCAACTTAAGTTTAACTCTTCTTAACATTTCGCCATCAACTTGGACTTTCATCAGCTTTTGGCCATCTAATTTTAGCTACCCTAAAGGCTTCCCTCACCCATGTCTAACGGAAATATTTGTATTGGAGTTGGTAATAAATATTAAATGCAATTTGATTGCGGTTTTCTGTTTTCAAATCAAATCAAATACGCCTAAAGGATAAACTTAGGAAACTATATCTGGCTGAAATAAAAAAGTTGAAGTTTTCATTTGCCATTTATATTTACAGCAAGCGAGAGCAAATGATGCGAACTTTTCTCATTCTTTTACACATCATAAATAATTCACATAATTTTCCATATCATGGCCCACGCAACAGGCACCTTTAGAAACGCTTTTTCTTGGCCCTGATTTTGTTGGCTGGGGAGCTTAACAGTAACCCCAAAAGTACATCTATTTTTGCCCATATACCCTTTGATAAGCAGTTAAATGGGGTATATGGATTTGAAGTAAATGAAATTTCAATTTGGATCAAGTTTTATTTGAGCATAGCCCAAACACTTGAAGAGCTAAAGAAATACAATTTGGAGTGGAGATATGACTTAAGTAGACGAATATAAATCAAAATTTAAAAAATAAATAAATATTTTCTTTCTATCCTATTCTGAAGTATACACAAATAATAAATATCATTTTGGCTATTCTTTGTCTTATTCTCATACAACTCTTCGCTTTTCACCTATGAAATGTATGAAAATATATTTTCTAGCGCATTTCCCAGTCAGGCACATTGAATCTATACGCCTTTACTTGCACTTTTCTGTATTTTATTTTGGTGTCGTATTTTTGCGCATGAATTTCAATTTAGCCAAAGGTAAAGCGCTGCCAACGCAAATGATTAATTGGCTACATTTGTCAACCTGCGTAAAAGCAGTTAAGAAAAGCGAATTTTCCACGTGCAAGGAAATTTCTAAATGTCAATCTTTTTGACAATCCGTTTCTTAGACCAAACATGAGCCTACTTCGATTATTAAATAATTAATAAGCGGCTAAAGGCTAAGCACTGGGATTACTCTCAGCCAGTTAACTGAGATATGCAGCATTAGCTGTTTATATGTTGGATTTTTGGAGAGAAAAAGAAAATTTCATTTTCAATAGAATTTCAAAATTCGTAAGCTTAAAGTGGGAAAGACCCAGTCATAAATCATGAAGTTCTTGTGCCATAGAAAGAAATCATAAGAACAGCTTCCATGGATTTTTTGGCTTTGCAAATACTTAAAGTAAAATCATTCTTTGAACCAAAATCTCTTAGGCTCGATGGAATACTGGGCAGCTCTTTCTAGCTGCAAATCTGCACACAAATCACACTTTTGCTTGTCGTTAGCATATCTGATAAACTAAATTTTACTGAGATATTTTTCTACTCCAAAAGAAAGTTATTTTACTTTCACAAAAATGTTTTTAAATACAGTTTAAAAAAAATATAGTTTAATACTTTTCAAGCGATCGAATTTAAGTTTTAAATTTAGTTTCGAATTCCAAGAAAATATTTTCTTAAAGATTATATTTTAAAAATATTTTTTAATTCTTTATACATTGTCACTGTAAGTAAATTATGAAATCTATTTGTTGTAATTTTTTTATTACGTTAAAATGTGTTTTTTAAATTAAAAAAAAAATGCATTCACATTAAAAAAAGAATAAAAAATGTATAAAAATGTATTTAAATCTCTATAAAAACTCAAGCTTATTAAAATACATAAAACCGTTTTTTTTCTCCAATAAATTTAATAATAAAATAAATTCCACAAATTTTATTCTTCGCTTATACTTTGTATATTCATTAATTTTGCTTTTACTAAACGAAATTCGTAAAAATTTCTAATAAAAAATCCCCTGTTACATTTAACACTTGTATCACGGTTGATTAATATATCAATTAGAGGCTGCTTGATTTCAAGCGCTTGCCATAAGATTAAGATAAACTCAAACAATAACTCGAAATTAGGCAAATACAATAAGTACAACAAACTCACCGCAAGAATACAAGGATATTGGGCTGGCTAAGCAAATAGCGGCGGCAAAATTGATGCGCGAAAACGATTTCCCTTTTACAAATATATATTTATTTGGAAATATATATTTATTTATTTATGTGTGTGTGTAACGCGAAGTTGCTTAATTTATGGTACTGCAAACACAAGTGAAATGCGATATTGCTGAAGAGGATCCGTTTGACTGTTTCGACTCGATGTGAACGCCAAGAAGTGAAATTGTGAACTCGATGTTAGCCATGGACGACGCTCGGCTTTATATACAAAATAGCAGGCGCAGTCGAAGGCGACGACAGCAGCAGCAACAGCAGCGGCAGCAGCAACAGTAGCAGCAGCAGCAACAACAGCGTCGACAGCAGGAAGCAGAAAGGTGTTGGCATTGAGGGGGGAGTGGGCATTGTAGGTTTAGAGGAATTGTAGGGGAGCTGTTAGGGGTAGCTTAGGCGTACGGACTGCCTGTTGTTGCCGCCCCGCTGCAACAATTGCTGTTGTTGTTGTCGTATCGTTGCCAATGCTGCGTATGAGCAACGTGCGGCTTAAGAGCCTGATTATTCACCACGCGCGCACAGCTTGATAACCATGTATGTACGTGTGTGTGTGTATGCATGTGTATCTGTATCTGTGTGCCCATCTGCATGTGTGTGTGTGGTGAATAGTGTGTTGCTACCTGTTGATTGGCAAAACTTGTTGCATATTTGTTGGCGCTGTAAATCAATTGTAGCCAGGGAACTCTAGTTCGAATCGAAAATGATTCTTGACGGAATCAGTTCAGTTAGTAGTTCATGAACTATTCATATTATTCAATTGGCTTTGAACCGTTGCGAATTCTAGTTCAATTGATATCAAAGCTTTCTTTATTTGCTTCATACATTTAGTAGTTCACTTACTTAGAAGTTCGTGAACTAGCTCATTCAATCAGTGGCCGCTCTTTGCTCATTATCGATGCAAGTGTGTTCCTTTAGTGTCTAGTTCCTTTGAACATATTCTGAACAAAACTTTACTGCGCTGATCAAACAGTGACGTCATGCATATGAGCAACACGTTGATTTATGAGCAGACTCTTAACCTAACCTGACTTCTGATAAGGCAGAAAAAAACTTTATGATACTCGTATGCGCACTAAAGCGGGTATATCAGTTTTATGTCGACAGTCAAATGACGAACATATTTCAGAACCAGCTCTAACTAATAAGGATTGTAAACTAATTAGAAATTTGCTTTATATATAGACTTATAAATTATAGCTATAATTTTTTTTGGCAGTGTATATTGTATCCCCACTATCCCCACTAGAACATTTCCACTAGTTATTATTTTGACAACGTTGCGCGCAGCTCCTGACTGAACTGCAACATCAATTTGTATTGCAACATCGTTAATTTCGCACATATTGGCCAATAAAACTTGGCCAACAGGCAATTAAAGTTGGCCATAACGAGCTCTACGTGCGCTGCACTAGCAAATGCTGATCGAAGCAATAGAGGTGAAGCACCTTGCATTTACGTAATGCTATGCATTGATTCCTGTTGGCAAAGCCAAGAGGAAAGGGTTGGAAATATGAAAAAGTTTTTGAAAGACTTAAAAAAAATATTGAGGGAAATATTCAAAGTATAACTTACAGCAAGTAACCTTATATATTATATAGTTGTAAACAACTTAAATATATATTTATATAGTATATATGATATATTTAAGGAAACTTTTATGCAGTCACAAAAATGTTATATTTTTAAATATTTAAAATTTAAGCGAAATAAAAAGTTTTTTCTGTTTTGTTTTTATTTGCAATTCCGAATTTTGTTGTATAATAACTGGAGGTGATGGCAGGTAGCAACTGGTGAATTTGAGGTAATGTTTGGGCTTATACTAATTATAATAAGAAATAAATTATTTGTGTGAGAAAATTTATGTTAGATGGAGCTGAAGAGAAGGTTTATCGACTCGCTGGGACGATAGGTATAGGTCTAGCTCTAGGAACATGCCATTGTGCGTTCTTCTTAACAGTTTCCAGTCAAACACCTGACTGGATATGCTGTGCTTTGATATAGATCCAAATTGTTTTTAGAAGTGGAAAACTAAAAGTAAAATCACTAACTTCATATATTTAGTTATCGTATAGCCACTCAGCTCAGACTCTATCGAGACAAAGGTTTCTATAAACTCTCTCATAAGTCTAAAAATAATATTGCAAATGCACATTGACATAATATCGACTACATTTACTATATAACTAAGTGCTACTTCCGTTTGTGGCAATCTCAACTAAGTACAACAAAGAGTATTATGGGTTTGCACCCAGCGTTGGCAGCGATGATAAGGCCAAAAAGCGAAATACAAAATACAATGAATGAATTATGGTGTGTTAGTGTGAGTAAGTGTGTGTATGTGTGTGTGTGTGTGTGTGTGTGTGCAGGTGTGTATTCGAGTTTATATGACAGTGTCAATCAATATTAGAGAGAATTAGCGTAAAGCTATTGCAGCGCACAACGCACAACAGCCTTTATGGATTATGCAAATGATATATATCATGAAGGATATATATATGTATATTATTTACACAGTAATTGTACTTTGTGAGAGTGTGTGTAATAGACAGAAGGTAACAGCTGCAACTCCATCAATTAGCTGGAATAGAAATAGCTCTCATTTATTTGCCTTTCATTAAAAATCAATTTTCAGACATAACTCGAACATTTTAAACGCCAGAGACAACAATTTTGGTGTGTAGGTAGTCTTTGATCATATATGGTATCTATATGTATATTCTATATACCTTGATATACTGCACTCCAGCTGAAACGTACAAAACATAAGTTTTGTCA
The DNA here is from genome assembly GCA_035045365.1 of Drosophila leonis. Lineage (NCBI taxonomy): Eukaryota > Metazoa > Arthropoda > Insecta > Diptera > Drosophilidae > Drosophila > Drosophila leonis. Next base: position 7,408,001 of record JAWNPC010000830.1, read on the forward strand.
AGGTATTCAAGCGTGAAACACTTGACTTAAATAAGAATAGTTTTTTTTTTTTTTTTTTTTTTTTTTAACAGATCTTGACATAAAATTCATCAAACATCGCCTTGAGCTATACCTGATAGATACAACCTTTAACAACCTTCTTCCCCTAACCTATGTATTCTGTGTAGCCCTCAAAATGTATTTAATTTATTTATATTTAGTTAAAGCTAGCAGGTTACACAACTGTATAAATTTTATCAAATAAATTTCATTGCTTTTATGGGGTCTGCCACGCCTCTTTCTGTCTGTTATATACATTTTAACAAACCCATCAGGGTATACCCTGATTTCCCATTTTCAATTGGTTCAGGGTATAAACAGAGAAACAAGTTTACAGATGCGTGCACGATAAATATGACTGTTCCCCAAAAATGGAATTAGTTGTAAGCTTCCCATATTAGGTATATAAGACTAAGATTGTAAGTGAATAAATTAGTTTAAGTCTTGAGTTCATCAAACACAGAGCTGTTTCCTCATTCAGGAACTGTTGCTAAAGACAAAAATCACTTTTAATATACAGCAAATGAAGTGGAAGTAAGGAAGCTTGATATCTACATTTTCGAGATTTCAAATATAATATTTACCAAAATACTTCTTTTAGAGTCTCTTTTCAGCTCACTTTTTATTATCATTTAGACATCAGAGAGGATTAAAAACAAAATGAATGATCCAGACTATCTCCCAAGCAGGTGTTCCATGCAGAAATATGTAGTAAGAATCTCAGTTTGATTTGTATTTTTATATTTATTACACAGAGCAGAACTGCAGCGATAAGTACAATATGGATATACACGTTTCTACATATATATAAATATATATCAATATATATATATATATTTATAATGTTAATAATTACAAAAAGGTTTTCAGTTTACAATTCATATTGGACAGATGATTTCAGTTAATCATGCGAACAACTTTCATAGCAGCCAAGGAAACGCAATACTCGAAATGAAGATGTCAAAAAGCTGGAGCCGAACCTGGAGCCAATTTTAGTTTTCTGAATGGTTTCAATTGGTTAGGTTTGATTTTGGTTGGTTAGTTGGTTGGTTGGTTGGTTGGTTGGTTGGATTAAAAACAGCTAACGGCATTAAAATAGCAGCGCCAATACATGCGGCCACCTCCATTGGCAATGTGATGGATGCGCCTGAGACCGGGACTAGCACCAGGACCAGGACCAGGACCAGCTCCAGGTCCAGCTGCAGCCGCTGACGCCGCATCGATGCCAACTGCAGTTGTGCCGGCTCTTCTCTGAAAGCTCTTTGCCATTAACTGAAATTTTCTTACACCATTTGCCACATGCTAATTGATATCTTTTATTGCATATTTTGGTTTCAATATCCAACTTACAGTTTCGCCCGTTGCGCGATTTATTTGATTTAGATCTTTGAAATCGTAATCCATCATCACGCCAGGATCATCATCGCTATACATGTGAAAGCTGTGTCCACCCAATGGCTGATTGCCAACTATTCAAATATATAAATATAACTATATGTTTCAAACATTCTTTTCTCTTTTGCTTACCCTCGTCTGTTACTTGTAGCTGCTGGTGCAGCTGCTGCTGCTGCTGCAAACCATTTCTGTAGTCCGTAGGCTTTACTTGTACCATATTCTTATTCGCGTAGAATTCGCCTATGCGATGGCCCTCTCGTTCGTTCTCCAGTGCATGATGCAGTGCAACCATCAGACGATCCAACAATAAGGCGGCTCGCTTCGGCACGACCATCTGAGAAATGGATGGAGTCGAGAATTGGGTTTACACTGACCTTATTGCTTAGCAACTTAGGAAAGTTAAAATTTGGGAGGCCAGCTCAAAAATAGGTCTACAAAACACCAAATATTTGATGGCTATATACTCTACTCTCATTATAAACTATAATTTATATTGAGAATGTAGCGGCTGGAACGGAGTCTTTAAAAAATTATAATTTAATTTCAATAAATTTTTTTTTTTTAATACAATTTTTTAATTTTAATGGAATTTTTTTTTATTTCAAAGAAAATTTTTAAATATTGATAAAAATGTTAAGTTTTCATGAAATTATTTTTTTAAATTATATGGTATGAAAATATATATTTTTTAATAGAAAATTGAAAAATAGTTAATAATATTTTCATTTATTTTAATGAAGAATTTTGATTTTTATTACAATAAAAACTTGGAAATACAAAGCATAAGCAACACAAAATTAATTTAAGAAACAATAAAAATAAAAATAAATTTAGTTAAATAAAAGTAAAAAATATAAAAAAAGCAATAAAAGATAATTTAAATATAAAAATAATATAATAAATAAATAATTAATATTTTATTTTTACCTTAAAACAAATCAATTCAATTTTTAGAATAAGAACTTCGAAATGATTGATTAAGTTAATACATAAATTAGGAAATTGAATAGAGTATAATTCTTAAAATATTACATGCATCCCAATGATATTAATTATGTATATATATAGTCAGCTAGTCCTATACCAATAAATCTCAGAAAAGAAAATATAAATTTACCAAACTACAATCACGTTTATTTTATAATAGTTCCAGCAGTTTGCAGCATGGCAAGTTTCATGCAGGTTTCAGTTACATGGCGTATACGTAATGTACTAAACGCCCACAAAACAAATTTAGTTTCGTTTGTTTTTTTATTTTTATTTTATTTTCATTTTGTTGAACTTGACAAAGTTTTGAAATAACGTGACGTCAGCAACCACAAAGGCAGATGGCGTAGATGAAGGTATATATAGACATACCTACATATAAATATATATATATAGATACTTTTTTGTGTAACTAAGAGCAAGTCCCGTTGCGATATCAAAGCAAGGTAACATTATCACCTGCAGGGCAAGCAATCAAATGCAAAAATATACATTTACAAACAAATTGTGTGCGTAAAACGAGACACACTTTTCGGCTTGACCAAAAGCCCACGCAGGTTCTCAAATTTTGGGGGGGCGGGGCAAGGTGACTGGCGTAGTTAGGGCGGCGTGGCAACTAGGGTGACTGTCAACACTTACCGGATACTCATCATAGCTCATGTCAGCCGCATCGTTGGGCGCACTAAAAATCTCCTCCGGCTGGCTAACGGTAGTCGGTGCGATGGCTCGTTTCTCGAGTGACAGCAACTGCGCCTCCTTATCCACATCGTGCCGCCTGTGCGCAGTTACGCCCATCATTTGCCGGCACATATGCAGCTCGAAGCTCTGCAGCAGGACGAGCAGCACAATTAGCAGGCCGGGCAGATAGTTGCGACTCCGCCAGCTGTAGCTGCCGCTGCTCCGGCAGCTCCTGTTGCATCTGTTGTCCAGCTGCAGGCGGCATTGACGTCGCAGCATATCGATGGATGTCCTTGTAGCTGTAGCCAGGTAGCCTTAATGAGCAGCAGTTTTTTCCTTCGTTTTCGGGTTTTTGGGCTTGCACTTGAGCGCACTTTGAAATTTCAACTGAAACGTTCGCTTGATGCGCTGCCCGCTTTTATAGACGATTTTTTGCTCCCGCTTCAGCTATTATTTTATTTTTTGTTCCTTTTTTTCTTCTTTTGATTTACAATAATGAAACATTACAAACGCTTGTTAATCGTCTCTCAAGTGGGTGGGCGAGCGGCAGTCGAGCGGGAGCGGGGCAACAGTGAAATGCTTTTTTCCAATCTGTGATTTACGTCCGAGTGCGAGTCCTTGTTGTTGTTGTTGTAATTATTGAACATAAAAATGCCATGTTGAGGCCAACAAGAGAGCCTGCAGCAGTGTGTGTTATTAACACACACGCTCACACACCCACACCCACACACACACACACATACAAACACACCCACACACACACGCACAGCCACTTGTTGCAGCCAATTGATCCTGCGTGCCTTTTTCATCTTTTGGCTGGCAACTAATGAGCAAAAGTGCGCTGCATGATGTCCTGTTCTTTGGCAAGTATACAAAGGAGCTAAAGGATTTGCATGTGCGCCTCGCACAAAGTCTTTCATTAATACTCTTGACCTGTAAGCTGTAGCGCACGCATGACATAAAAAAGAATTTACTTTTCTTTACTTATTTCAAAGCATATATTTTGAGTGAGCCTTAAGCAAACTTTACGTGATATTTTAGCACAACTGTACTCTGATTTACAATACTATATTATAGTTTATTATGTTAGTATATTATATAGAAGCAACTCCAACACACACACCTGCACAGCGGGCGCTTGTCCGTCGAGTTCATTGGCCATAAAAACCGATTTGAATGCGTTTCTTGACCCCACCCAGAAATCCATACGTTTTTATGCACTTAAATATGTTTATTAATTAAATCACAGTGACTTAACATGCAAATCATAATTATAAGAGTTAATATTTCATATGCCTTCGCCCCAACCGACAAAAAAGTAGTAAATGCAACAAGTGTGTAAAAGAAAGAATTAAATATATATTGAAATAAACACAGTCGGCAGCTATTACTGTTATACTCTGTTATACTCATGTATAACAGAACTATAAAAAATATAAGTATTTGAGACCCTGAATTGCGGATCAACCAGTTGGAACCTGGATCTCAGCTAAGAACTATTTAACTTACAATTACATATAAGCTACATTATCAGCCCTCATCTAAAGCAAAAACATGTTATATTGCCATATCAAAAGTAAATCCTCATCATAGAGCAAATTTCCACAAGTTTCCACCTTTGCTAAACCTGTACTGGGTACAGGTTGTTTTGCATTATTATAAAACAGTTTTAAGAAACTGTCTAAAGAAATTGAAGATAAACTGATAATTGATATTTTTATTAGTAAAATGAATTCATTCAATTTGTAACTTATAATTATTTTTAAATTAACAATTTTATTAATTTATATATATATATATATATAATTAACAATAATTAGTATCATTTAAATTTAATTAATAATTTACATATTATTTAAATAAATAATTATGCTAGACCTTATTTTTTTAAATTTTAATTCAAATTTATATTATTATTTGCTTAGTTATTTATAATATATTTAATATATTATATAATTTAATTCTTATTAATGGCTTTGATATATAAATTTTATTATTTCAACAAAATCATAAAACGAAATAAATGGTTTTTATAAATAGCAAATTAAAAAAAAATATATTTTATTACAATCAATTTTTTTTATATTTGCATATAATTTGTTTAGACTTATTAAATAATCAGATAATCATAGTATTATTATATTTTTTTTTATAATATAATAAAATATATAAATTGTAATACAATTAAAAAATTGTTTATTTTATTCATTAATTATTATTTTATATAATATTTGTCTTGCAGTCAAGTCGAATAAATACAAATTTAAATATTTTGCCGGGCCATCAGATTTACAGCATCCCTGGCAACTGTCAAGATGGCCGCTCTGCGCATTTTCCAACACTGCGCTGCCAAAAAGGGAAAACAACAGAGAGCAAAGGCGCGAAAGCAAGAGAACGAGAGAGAGAGAGAGAGACTCAGAGAGCGACTCAGCGAGCGAGAGTATTTGCTATGGCGTCTAGCGGGCGGCCTAGTCCTGCACAGCATCCAGTGTTTGGTGGGCTGGCAATAGAAGCAGCAGCTGCTCCAGGTAAACTGATACACAAATAAGAAGCCTCGTTAAAAGAGGGACGAGGTGTTGGCCAAACAGGAGACAGTTGTGCGGAAAATGTGTTGTATTGAATGTGAAATGAGAAAGTGCTTGCTACAAAATGTGGCACACAAACAATTAATGCAAAATAAAAACAGCAACAACAACAACAGCAAACGGAACAACAACAACAATAACTAAAATGTCAAGGACTTGAACAAATTGTGAGAGACGAGATTTTAACGACAGGATTTGCTTCAATCAAAAGGTGCTAAAATGCGTGCCTACTATACTACAAAGGATAACCGAAAATACGGCGATATGAGCTATGAGTAAGTGAGAGTATGTGTGTGTGTGTGTGTGTGTGTGTGTGTGTGTGTGTGTGTGTATGTGTGAAAGAAGCAATTCGTAAGCCATTTGCACGTTGAGTTTATCCCTGTGTGTTTACCCAAGCGAAAATGTCATTTGAAGCATCAATTGAATAGAATTGTAATGCAAACAGAAATCCATTTGAAATATGCTTTTTCTTAAGCTGCAAGCAGCGTAGTCTACTTTAGAGAAGCTACAAATGCTGGATATGGCTGTAAACTCCTACATCCAACTGCTGCAAAAAGCATTGCCTACTTTTAGGCTGATTGATAAAAATTCCAATTTTTGTTTAATTTTAAATTTTATTCAATTTACCTAAACTGTTGTGCATAAGATAAAGATAAAAATCATTAATTTGATTTGAATCCGAACCTAATGTCAACCTGAAAGTTAATGCAGTTAATAGAAAAGCGTAAATCAATTTACTTAAGCGTTTATAGATTTTGACTTAGATTGGAAACTTATGAGCCTTATGAGCCTGAACTTACAACTTGGATGCGATATATATATATATAATTAAAATATATATATTTTTTTGAAGCTTTTGAGACTATATGGCTACACAGCTAGAGCTATAATAAAAATAATTTATTCAATGCTACAAACAAGTTGTAAAGTTCAAACGTATTGAAGAGAGAAGCGTTGAGAGCAAATGCTAAAGCAAAATTCAGTACACTTTATCATATTTGCTTCCTTAGTTGAAATGTCTTTTAGAGTAGCTATAGCTTTTAGAGTAGGATAGCTTCTGAAATTGCTTATTCAAAACTGAAGTAAATATAAAAGTTCAAAAAAAGTTTTAAAAAATAAAGGCATAACCGTTGAGAGAGACAGTTAAAGCCAAATTCTGCACATTTATCTTATGGCTTTCAGAATTGTAATTAATTTAAGTGTATCTAGTGTATAATCTTATATAATTGTCTAGCAGTTTGTCTAGTTGATAAATCTTCTGAAAGTTGAAGTAAAGAGAGAAGCAGTTATAGTCTAATAGTTTGTCTAGTTCGTAAAGCTTCTGAAATTGGAGCACTTTAAAGTGTTCGAAACTCGTTTTTCTTCAAGAGCATGGCGCATTCTTTATTTTTATGCACTTTGGTCTTTTGTATTTTTTTATGCACACAAGTTAGCACATCCGTCTCGCCTAGCAGCGAATCCTTGCAGCATAGCACTGGACTACCCAGCAGTACAACTATTTTGAAGGATAACTTTAATTTAAACTTTAGCGATAAGAACAGCAGATAACAATAGCAAGCCGTGGACATAATATGGAAAATCAAGAATCTTTTGCAAACGTAGCAGGCTGTGTAAATTATTGGCAGCTCACTCGTCAGCTCGACGTCTGACTGAATAAAGTTACACTTCAGGCTATAAACACTTATAAAATTACAAATAACAAGAGAGTTCTCTCAGCAAATATATTTAGGTTTTTAAATTTTGATTTTGATTTTGATTTTTGTTTCGTTGCTACTCCAAAATTTAGCCATCAATTTGCATTGCTTGAAGTCTGCTTGCATATGCACAATTCAGCTCGACTCTAGTACATATAATATGTATATATATATATTTATATACACATAACTGTGTACGTATATCAAAGAAAACATTGACAACATCACGTCCTTGTGCTCATAAAAAAGGCGCCTTCGACTTGTTCGTGCCTGGCTCATCAAAGGATGCTCAGAGGTATGAGTACAGCTCGCCTCGGTGTATGTGTGTGTGTGCGGGTGTGTGCTGTACATTATATTGTTTGTTGCCTTAATTAATGATAAGTCAGCATCAAATATTGCAAGCTATAGACAAGCTTGTTGAGACACAGCAAGAAGACAATGAACCTTTGCCTCTTCGACATTTTGAGCTAAAATCAAAATTAATTTTATTTTTCATTTTTCATATTTTAAAAATGAACAAATTTATTTGAAATTATCATTAATCATTTTGCAGAAGCAAATATCTGTTGGATCCGAAGTATATGACAAAACGAGATCTACAGCATTATTATAAATACTATAATATGACGCGGAATCGTGGGCAGCTCAAGAAGATTGTGATTGTCATATTCTGCGTGTGCGTCTTCTCCTACTTGTTTGTGGACTACAATTTTAGGACGCAGTTGCTGCGATTGCGCGATCGCTTCGATTTCATAGCGCGCATCGATGATAAGTACAATGCGACCCGGGCATACTTTCTAGACACGCCTGGCTGTCGGATGCCCCATTTCGAGGTGCTGGACGATAATATAGCACAGTTTCTGTTCAGTCCGGAGGAGGTGAAGTGCCCCAAGCCTCTGACGAGGACAAGCGACACGATTGCCGGCCAGCTGCTGCTCAACCTGAATGCCCAGGAGCTGCTGAAATACTACAAGATCAAGGATCTGTCGGAGATCAGCTGTCACTATAAAGTGATACGTCGCCTCACTGACAAGCAGAATCAGCTGCTGCCCCCAGTGCCTATCCCCCTGGCCGAGATCATGCAGCTGCCCAAGGACCTGGAGTTCATGTGCATGAAATGCATGGATGCAGCCGGGTCACAGATCTACACCGATTGCCACTTCTTTGTGGTGGACAAACCCGACAATGGAACCATGCACAAAAATAAGCTATTCAAGCGTGTGAGCTTTAATAATAATAACAATAATATTATTAATAATAATAATAATAGTGAGAGTACCTCAACGCAGAACCGTCTCTCGGTCATGGTGCTGGGCATCGATAGCGTCTCGCACCTGAATTTCCTGCGTCAAATGCCACGCACTGTGAACTTCATAAAGCATCATCTACCGCATGTGGAATTCTGGGGCTACAATAAGGTCGGCGACAATACGTTTCCCAATTTGATGCCGCTGCTGAGCGGACTGGATGACCAGGAGCTGAATATATCCTGTGTGGCGCCCATGGCACAGCCGAGCTATGACGGCTGTACGTTCCTGTGGAAGCGCTATAAGCAGGCGGGCTACAGGACGATCTTTGCGGAGGATGTGGCCACCCTTGGCCTGTTCCAGTATTCAGGCCGTGGCTTTCGGCGACAGCCAACGGATTATTACTTCCACCCCATGATGGTAGAGATGGAGGCGCAGATAGCCACCAACGTGAACCTCAACTTCAAGCTGTGCATGGGTGGGCGCAGGACAGCGGATGTGCTCTTCGAGTATATGCACAAATTTGTGCCAAAGATGCAGCACGAGCTGTTCTTCTCGTTCTTCTGGTCGGTGGCGCTGACGCATGATCATTTAAACTGGCCTCGGCTGCTAGATCTGCAGCTGGCCATGAGCTTGCAGCGGCTGCAGGAGTCGGGCGTGCTGAACAGAACCTTGGTGCTATTGATGTCCGATCACGGGCTGCGTTGGGGCTCGTTTCGACACACGTACCAGGGCATGATGGAGGAGCGACAGCCATTGCTGATGACCCTGTATCCGGCCTGGCTGAAGCAACGCTACCCGCTGGCCGTTGCCAATCTGGAGTTGAATTCCAAGCGCCTAATTACGCCCTTCGATCTGCATGCCACCTTGCTGCAGCTGCTCGACATGCGCAATTTGGAGACGGAGCGACTGCAGCGGGGCGCGGCAGAGTTGCAAGACGCTGATAGCATGCTGCAGCGTGGCATTAGCCTATTCCTGCCGGTGCCAGTGGAAAGGAATTGCGAACAGGCTGGCATTGCGGCCCACTGGTGCACCTGCTATCAGCGCGAGGAGCTGCCAACGAATGACGCACGCGTTCAGCGTGCCGCACGCTTTTTGGTCCGCCTGATCAACAAGCGACTCTCGGCGCACTCACAATGCCGAACGCTGTACTTGAATTCCATCTTGCAGGCCTTGATTGCGGCGCCGCACAAGAAGATTGTCAAGGACATAACCAGCGATTATGGTGTGGATATTACGCTCAAGTTCCAGACCAAGCCGGGCCTGGCTGTCTTCGAGTCGACGGTGCGGATGATTGGCTATACGAGCGCCCTAACCGGAACTATCAGTCGCATTAATTTGTATGGCAGCCAGAGCTACTGCATCAAGGATTCGACTCTCAAAATGTTTTGCTACTGTCACAGATAAACACGTAAGGTTCGTTCTACTCTCAAGACTTTTATGCCCAATATGTAGCCTTAGATATATTAAGTTTAAACAATTAATAAATAAATAAAGAACGTATTTCTATGAAATATTTAGCGCCGACTTTGTATAAAGTTATTCAACTGAAAAATCTTTAAACAAATCTAATTAACTTAACTACTCAAGAGGTATTGAGGCAATTCGAACATTTATATTAATTTAGTGACAATAAAAAGTAAACTTCAACACACACAATGTAGATGGCAATTTCCTTTTGAATGTAGCAAAAAGTAAGCAAACTCTAGTCGGGAGTGTCCGACTAGCAGACACCCCGCCGTTGGGCAGCACACTGCATACCTATATATATATAGAGATGCACTTAGATATAAAAAAAACTTCAAATAATGTTTAAAAACTAATTTCAATTTGTAAAAATAGATTTAACTTCGCCAGGAGTCGAGCTTACGTCTCGATGACCAGATGCTTCGCCTAATCCGAAACTAAAGTAGCAGCTCACGATTCAATCGCAATTGTCATGCAATCAACAGAATTCGAATTCACGCATTTGTGTACAAAAAATGTTGATCATTTGAAACAAGCTTGATTTACGCCTGCTATAGAGAAACCTACAAAAGTCATGTCAGCGGGCCAGATCAACCATCTATTGATGCTGATCAAGCACATAAATACTTTACTTTATATATAGTGAATAAATTTATGCAATTAGGTTAATGTCTATCATATGTGATTATACAATATTTCCACTGAACTTTCGTCTTTTTCAAATTTAATTTTTGAAAAAGTTGATATTGATCGATTAAAACTGTTTATGCAAATTAAAAAAATATCCATTTTGTAAGATGAACTCTCTATAAACTAAATTAAATTTGAAAATTTAAAAATATATATATATATATATATATATATATATATATATATAGTGACAAATGCACGCGTTAACTCCGTGTTTGCTAAGGACGGCTATTATAACTATTTAAAATGGGTTCATTGGAAAATTGTAAAATTTATTACAGATATTAAATAATTCATATACATATTATATTTACTCATATACAGGACTAGTTTCCTTCGATTCGCTGACCTTCAGCTATGGAATTGTCCATGTGAGGAAACTCTACTTTAAAATAACCAAAATCAACAAGGCTAGTATCATTTAAAGGCTTCCATTTTGGGAGCAAGTTGGGATGCTTAAAATGATCAGGAATCTGTAATGTAAAAAAGTATTTGTAATTCAAAAAGGTAAAAGTTTCGTTCGATTCGCTGACCTTTAGTTATGGAATTGTCCATGGGAGCAAACTCTACTTTAAAATAACCAAGATCAACAAGGCTAGTATCATTCAAGGGCTTCCATTTTGGGAGCAAGTTGGGATGATTAAAATATTCAGGAATCTGTAATGTAAAAAAGTATTTGTAATTCAACAAGGTAAAAGAAAGCGAAATCGTTGCCTTTTATCATTTACCTTTTCATTGCCATCGCCATTGTTATGGCAGTGTAATATCAAAGGACTGGAGCGCCTGTTCAATGCAGCCTCCATGGCATACCTGCTGTAGGCAAAGAAAGTGTCATATAGCTTCATTCCAGAAATATTTAAGATTTGAAGCGAGGCGCTTTTGCCGACCGTTCGCCAGAGCTCTATTTCCGCACGCCAAATTTGCATATCAATCAAATCCAATTGCTTCAATAGGGGCAAATTCGTTAACCAAGCTTCCAATTGAGTTAGTTGAAACTCATCCTCCGCAATTAGAGTCAGCTGAGTCAGATTCTTCATCCTTTTCAGAGTTTCTAGTTTGCAATACCAGATGCTGTCGCTGCAGCAAATCCGCTTTATCCGCTCAGCCCGTGTATCTATAATCTTATTGAGGACTTCATCAGTTCTCTCTTCCGCATAGAAGCAAATCATTTGTAGATTGGGTAGAGCTAAGGTGCTATCAATAAACTGATCAGCTAGGAAACCACTGTGAAGTGTTATCTCTTCTAATTTCTGGAATTTACACATGGATGCATTCTCAACAGCGAGACAACAACAAACAGACAAGTCCAAGCGCTGCAATTGCGTCCATTTCTCAGCTATGCTGCTGTGAAAGCTGCCACATGGCTTGACTGATTTTAGATTGGGAAACAACTCCACTAATAGCTCCAGTGCTAGCTCTCCCACAAGTTCGCAGCTCTCATCCATGGTGAAGCTCAGCTCCCGCATGCAGGGAAAACTATATCCGATCCACCGTTGCAATTCATAAGTAGAAATATATTGTAGATCCAGCTGTTGAACCCTTCCACTGATGGAGCCCAAGAAAGCCTCTAATTGCTTTGGATGAAACTCAAGCTCATCCAGTGTATCTTTATCTAACACATAGCTGAATTTGTGTTCCCAGCTGTACATTACATTCCTATTTAATTGACTCGATTCAGTGTACGCAGTTGCCTCCCACACTGCCAGCTGGTCTTTCAGTTCCAGATATCCAAGAATAATAAGTTGACAATCGTCGCTCACGTTCTCTAGCATCTTGAAGCCGAACAGACATTTAACATTTATTCGTAGATTTTTAGCTATTGTCAAAAAACTGTTTGCAATCAAAAGCAAAAGCTAATATCGTCCGATATCGATAACGATTGCTCTTAATTTTGTTTGATTGTGAAATTCACATGTCATCATTGACATTACTGACCTAACTATCGAAATATTTTAAATTAAATTTTTCTATATATTTACTCAGTAATTGTTCGCACTTATTTCTCATAGAATATAGTAAAAACATTGCTTGCCTGTAATTAAGTGTATTGTAGCCCTGGTGCAATCGCGATGACTATCGACGACGATACTATCTATCGTTTGCTTTTTTTCTAGGGCTGCACAGCCAAATCTGCAGTTTTCTGAGCGCAACGGATATTTCTCATTTGAATCTTTTGTTCCTTTTCGTCTCATTGGCTTGATTCCTTTAGCAAAAAACCCATTACTATTTTTGTTGGTCTTCCAAGTTGAAGATAATCAATGGAAAGTTTTCATATTACAAATATATATTAGATAAATAATATGCTTCGAGTATTTACATATATAATAATGACTTTAAACTGCAATTATTTGATTGTCGCCAAGGGAGCAAACTCTACTTTAATACAACCAACATCAACATTGCTATTATCATTTAATGGTTCCCATTTTAGCAGCAATTTGGAATGCTGAAAGCATTGTGCAATCTGTAATATAAACAACTATTTGTAATTAAAAAAGGTAAAAGAAAGCGAAATCGTTGCCATTTACCTTTTCCTTGAATTTGCCAGTGTTGTGGCAGTGTATTATCAAGGGATTGGAGCGCCTGCGCAATACAGTCTCCATGGGAAGTCTGCTTTTCGCGAAGAAATCGTCATTAAGCTGCATTCCAGAAATATTTAAGATTTGAAGCGAATCGCTTTTGCCGACTGTTTGCCAGAGCTCACTTTCCGAACGCCAAATTTGAAAGTGGATCAAATCCAATTGGCTCAATAAGGGCCAATTTGTTAACAATTGGTCGCATCTACTTGCAACGTCATAATCATAATCATCGCCCATATAATTATTTACGGTCAACCGGCGCAGATTCCTCGCTCTTTCCAGAGTCTCCTGTTCACAATGCCAGAAGCTATTGTTGAAGCTAAGCCGCTCTATGTGCTCAGCCCGTTCATCCATAATCCTATTTAGAGCTGCATCATTGCTTTCATCCTCATTGAAGGTAAACGATCGTAGATTGGGTAAAGCTAAAATGCTGTCAAAACTGATCTCATGATCACAACAGTAGGTTTTTAGCTCTTCCAACTGCTGGAATTTAGACATGGAATATGGCTCCAATGCATCCGGAAAGTCACTATAAGTCAAGTCCAATCGCTGCAATTGCGTCCATTTCTCAAATACTTTGGTGTGAACGGCGTCACATGGCTTAACTGAGGTGAGTGCAGGAAAGAGGGCCGCCAACAGCTCCCATCCCAACTCTTGTACGTCCTCGTTGTCTTCGTCGAAGCGAAAGAACAGTTTTCGCATGCGGGGAAAGCTGTGGCCGCTCCACCTTTGCAATTGTTGGGTCTTGATATTTCTCAGCTTCAAGTGTTCAACATTTCCACTGATGCTGCCCAGGAAAGCCTCTAATAGATTTGGATGATCCTCAAACTGATCCAGAATCTCTGTATCTAACATAAATCTCAATTTGCGTTGCCAGCAATTGATTATATTTCTATTTAAGCGACTCGATGCAGGGTGCGCGGCTACCTTCCACAATGCCAGTTGGTCTTTCAGTTCCAGATAGTCAAGAATAAGAAGTTGACAATCGTCGTTAAGGTCCTCTATTATCATGATGGCGTTATATATATGTACATATATGTATATTTTTGCTTAGTCGGCGTTCCTCACACTATCTAATATCGTTCGATAACGATAATGATTTGTTTGATATATTGTATATTTATTTACCGATTGCTACTCACGAGGGGTATGTTAGGTTAGCAGTGTGACGTCACTTGTTCGGAAAGTGGTGCGCGCGCTTTTCAAATTAACCAATCGCAAGTTAACAGATCGCTTTGCATAATATATATACTGCATAATATATATATATATACTTTATGTCGGTCTGCCACGCCTCCTTCTGCCTGTCACATATATTTTGCAAAAACTACCATTTTCAATGAATATTATATTTCCATTGAATTTTATTTTTTTTTGTTTATTTGTTTGTTTTAATTTTAAAAAAATTAACTTTTTAAAAAGTGGATATGAATCAGTTTTAACTGTTTATGCAAACCAAATAAATTAAAACTTTTAAAGTTCAGTGAATTTTAAAATTTCCTTATTTGCTAGGGACGGGCAGGATCGATTACATTAATTGGATGTAGTTCATTGGAAAGTTTCCATATTACAAATATATATTACATATATACATGACTATAGTCGTTCCATGCTTTAGGTTTCAATTATTTGATTGTCGCCAAGGGCGGAAACTCTACTTTTATAAAATATTCTGCAATATCATTATCATCATTTAATTGCTCCCATTTAAGCAGCAATTTGGAATGCTTGAAGCATTGTGTAATCTGTAATATAATAATTGATATATAAAGTATTTGTAATTAAATGAGGTAGAAGAAAGCGAAATCGTTGCCATTTACCTTTTCTTTGCATTTGCCAGTGTTGTGGCAGTGTAGTATCAAAGGATTGGAGCGCCTGTCCAATACAGTCTCCATGGGAAGCCTGCTTTTCGCGAAGAAATTGTCATTTAGCTGGAGTCCGGAAATATTTAAGATTTGAAGCGAGTCGCTTTGGCCGACTGTTTGCCAGAGCTCAATTTCCGAGGGCCATTCTTTCGAATCAATCAAATCCAATTGGACCAACAAGGGAAAATTTGTTAACAATTTTTCAAATTTACTTCCAAAGCAATCGTCATAATCAATGTCCTCATAATTGATTACGGTCAGCCGTCGCAGATTCCTCGCTCTTTCCAGAGTCTCCTGTTCACAATGCCAGAAGCTATTGTTGAAGCTAAGCCGCTCTATGTGCTCAGCCCGTTCATCCATAATCCTATTTAGAGCTGCATCATTGTGTTCATCCTCATTGAAGGTAAACGATCGTAGATTGGGTAAAGTTAAAATGCTGTCAATACTGATCTCATAAGCAAAAGAGTAGATTTTTAGCTCTTCCAACTGTTGGAACTTAGACATGGAATATGGCTCCAAAGGGAACGTCGGAGAGTTATAATGATCTAAGTCCAACCGCTGCAGCTGCGTCCATTTCTCAAGTATTGGGATGTGACGGGCGTCACATGGATTAAGTGAGGTGAGATCTGGAAAGAGCTGCACTAACAGGTTCAATCCCAACTCTTTTACGTCCTCGTTGTCTTCATTGAGGCGAAAGCACAGTTCTCGCATGCGGGGAAAACTGTGCCCGCTCCACTTTTGCATTTGATGGGTCTTAATATTTTCCAGATTCAAGTGTTCAACACTTCCACTGATGCTGCCCAGGAAAGCCTCTAGTTGCTGTGGATGCTTCTGGAAGTGGTCGAATGTCCCTTCGTCTAACACGTGGCTCAATTTGTGTTCCCAGCTGTATATGACATTCCTATTTAATTGACTCGATGCAGTGTACGCAGTTGCCTCCCACAGTGCCAGCTGGTCTTTCAGTTCCAGATAGTCAATAATAAGAAGTTGACAATCGTTGTTAAGGCTCTCAATCATCTTGAAGGCGACCAGGCATTTAGCATTTATTCTTATATTTTGAGTTATTGTCAAAATGCTGTTTGCAATCACATACAACAATCTAATATCGTCCGATAACGATAACAATTGCTCTTAATTTGGTTTGATTGAGAAATTCACATTTCGTTTCATTTCAATTTTATTCATTGACATTGTCACTAACAATGTGTTGTATGGTTAGTGGTGTGTTGCAGCTATAGTTCACGAGCGATAGCTATCGACAGCTGCACTACGATATTATTTATCGGTTGTTTTATTTTTCCAGGGCTACACAGTCCTATCTGGAGTTTATTTTGGCGCAATGGTTATTTTACATTTGATTTTTTTCGCATGATTGGTTTGACGACTTTACTACCACTACTTTAATTTTCTAATTGACATTGAAACATATATTGAGTTCCCGATGTTGCCGAACATATTGATTTAGCTAACTAATAAATATTTATTTATTTTATTTCGAACTTAACTGTATTGGTTTAATTTGATATGTTAACTAATCTTATCATCATTAACATATCTAAGAAATTACCCAAATATTTATTAAAGTTCCCTTGCTGAATTACCAATTCAACTCATATGACTGTGGTACCAACCATATCAGCTGTAACATTTATATCGATAAGTTGACACATCGATATGCTCAGTGCAGTGCCGTTTTGCCATCACCAGTGCAACAACAAAATTCCAACGCAGCCAAAAAAAAAAATAAAATTAAAAGCCAACGCTGAAAATTGAGCAAAATATTTACACGTAAATTAGTTTAATAAAAAGTGTGCTAATGTAAACGCGCTACAGGTCAAATCATTCTCGTCATCATCGGTGCATTGTGCAACGTTATCTTATCAACGTCCGTCGCTGGCACCGTTCGTCGTTCGTTTTTTATATCTGTGTCAATCGGAACAGGGACAACAACAACAAACCGTTTTATGCTCTAATGCCCCGCGCACGTCCGTGTGTGATCATTCAATAAATATTATATTCAATAAGTGGTCCGTGTGTATGTGTGTGTAAGTGTAGATACGTGTATTTATCTGTGCCTCTGTGTGTGTGAGTGTGATGAGCATCTCTGTGAGAACTATGTATAATTAATTAATGTCAGAGCTCGCCGCACAATTTCCGCATTTTTTCAAATCATAACGAGAAAAGGTGGTCACACTAAAACCAGCAACAACAACAACAACGAAAAGCCACGATTATTTTTGTTTGTTTTTCAAGTTGAAAATAAAACGAAACAAAATCTGCCTCAATCAGCTGTTGGCTGTGTGAGCGCGAGTCGTCGAAAGTGCAAGCGAGATAGCTTGCGTGCGCGCCAAAACGTCACTTGGCCGCATAGTGGTTGAAGAAGCGCAAAACGTTTATGAAAAATTAATATAGAATTTATTTAAAGGTAAGTGATCAGCATTCAAGTCTTTTATTTCATCCATGCAACAAAATATTGGCTGTTTTTCATAGCCAGCTTTTATATCGAAAAATCTTTTAATACGCGTGTGTTTTATAAACATAATAAAGTAAAAAAAAGAAATAATAAAAAAAAAATAGTGAAAAATGAGTGAAGCAACAGCAAATGAGACAAATGTGGATGTTGCTGCAGCAGCAGCTATATCAACGGAAACGGAGACGGAAACAGGCACGAGGATGGGTACAGGTATGGAATCGCCGGTCGCAGTGTCGAAGATCAAGCCACCCAGCCGATCTAATATACCCACGCCCGCCTCCTCCGTGACCGGCATACCCACAAAAATCAAGCCGCCGTCCCACTACGGCTCAACTAGTTCCGTATCGAAAATTGGAAGACTCTGCTGCACACATACCACTCCAAAGACCGGACCTCCTCCCAGAGGTGAGTTCTAACGCTTTTCCTTTAACCCTTCAACTAAGGCTAGCCATAACTTGATATTTGTACGTCTTCTCATATCTATTCAAAACTTGTTTCCACTCGTTTAGTGTTGCGTAATTCTGGTTCTGCCAATTACAGCTCTTGAACGCCCACTCCGTGGCAATAAATACAGTTGATCTAATCCAAATTTATGGGCCGCACCCACACGGTCAGCAAACGGCTCTCCCCCTTACCATAAAAGTACGAAATGCACAAAATTGGCAATTGCAATTTTTTGTACGTTGCTGTAAATAGCGCTTAATTCTCGCTAAAACTAGCTTTTTAAAGGCGAGATTGTGGCAGCATCATCTCTATTCTCTTTATTCTGGCTAAACAAATATGAGCAAAATCCCACTTAATATAGCTTTTAACCAACTTAAAGATACGAAAATACTTTTTTTTAACAGAAACTTTTTAGCTTAAATAAAATATGAGAAAAATAATTTTTTTGAAACAAGTTAAAAAAGCGTGAAAGTTAAAAAGGTCTCTTTTTTTTTTTTGAGTGATAGAAAACAAGTAAAATAATAATTATATTATTTTTGTGAAATTTTTTAACAAACATTCTGACAATTCATTGAATTCAAAAAATAAAATACAAGTAAGAGTACTCAAGTCGGGAATGTCTGACTAAGATATACCGTTACCGTTACCCCTACCCTGCGTAGATCAGCTAAATACATAGCAAACATACGGACGGACAGATGCCTAAACAACGAAGGAGCTGTCCTTGTCTTCATCAATCATATATTTACTTTATGGAATTCCCTTCTGCTTGTTAGAATTATTTTCAGAGAACCGCTATTCCCAGAATTCTAATTGTCATCTAGAATTCTGTATTCTCGAAGACAACCAAAGAAATAACAATCAGAAATTTGAAATGTTTGTCAACATAATTTGCAATTGCTTTGATTTGTAAACAAATGATTTGTTAATTAGCCAATTAGGGAACGCGCTAAATAGCTAAGCACAGAGCGCACAAACACATTAAACAGATAAACAAACAAAAGACCCGATCGAATTGCTTGCTACTCTGTCGGACAGAAAGACAGAGGGCCGCCCACTCGCAATGAAACCAATTATACTTGACTCTGTTTCGAAAGAGAGTCTTATGGCCAATTAACTGAAACGCGGCTACTATTTAATTGAGCCGTGGACAGCTGCGTTGGAGGCGTCGTCTGCGACACACACTTCATTCACGTAATTGTGCCAAACCACAGCCATTCACATACCGACCCAGTAGCCCATATAGTTAATACCCATTGTTTATGTTTATTTGTTATTTGCTTAATAATATTTTAATGGATATTCGCGCGATCCTCGTCAGGTTTTTATTACACGCGCATCAAATTCTGAATCGATGCAACCGCAGCTACAATACATGCCAGTTTATTGTTTCGCATTCAAAAGCTCTCTAATTGCAAATAGAGTTTTTGTGAGTACTCGACTTGAAGATACCCTGGGCCAGGCATCTAGCTTCGCTTCTTTGAAATGCTGTCATAGACTATAGATTATATACAAGTAAGTAGCGTGCACGCTAGTCGTAGTTAGTTTTTTGAGACTGCTCGACTAACAGATGCCCTCGACTAATCCGTAAAATGCCGTGTCATACAATTATAGAAAGGAGAATAGTAGACCAATAAATAAACTGATCTAAATATGTAAACTTATAGCTGCTCGACTAGTAGAAACCCTAGCTTTTGTTACTGCTTACATTCTGAAGCTTTAAAGTTCAGTCATATACAACCGAGAGAGCTATGAACTGTAGTCGCAGCTGGCTTTTCATTCTGCTCGACTAGCAGATACCCTGGACTCATCCGTAAAATGCTGTATCTTAAATTGTTGGGAAAGTGGATAAATAATCATCTTCATTTTCTCTAATCTGCTCTGTTATATCTGCCCGACGAGGTGATACCCTGCTAATAAATTATTTTTTAATTAAGATTTAAATACTACCCAAACTAGTTGAATGTCTTAATTGATTTTCATTATCTTTTATCTGTTATATTCTAGATAATACAATTTGAAGTTGGTATTATCTAAACAAAATACTCTCTGCTTTTAAGTTTTTCAAGTGATTATTCGACTTGAAGATGAGTCAGTCTCGTATACCTACAACAGATTATTTCGAAGTAAGAAGATCTATAGAGCTGACAGACAATCTAGTTATATAGTATATATCAGAATATGAACTTAATCTACTTGAGTATGTGAGGTAAGCTCTCCCTTGAGTATGCTTCGTGACCTGCTCTTATCTGCATAGTTTTATCTGCTTTCCAACATGACTGCTCGACTGCATATACCCCTTAGTCAAGGGCATTTGCTAAGTGCTTAAAAGTGAATCACTTGCATGTACCTGTCACTTATCTCTCAGCACTCAATGGCAAACCCACAGCCGGGCATCTAACCACCACCCACCAACGAACTGCCCCACCCCCTGCCAACCCCACACTCTCTCATTGTACGCTGTGTGTGGGGCTGTGGATCTTTATAAAATGTTTCACTCATAATTGAATTTTGTGTTCTGCGTGCCGTCTGTCAGGCGTTGAACAGCGGCAGCAGCAGCAGCAGCATCAGATGACACATGAATTGTTGTTGCTCTTTCTATATATATTATATATTTTTGTCAATTTTGTGAACTGCGCATTTCACACAGACACGAGGTGTATGTGCTCTCACTCTCATCTTCCCATTTCGGTTTTTTTTGCACTTTCTCGTTAGCGTTTTGCTGTTGTCTAGTTGAGCACTCGTGGCTGAGCTTATGTCATTTTATTGATCTCGATCGGAAACAACAAGCGCGCTCTCCATCATGAACAACTCAGAAATTTGCAATGATTTGGCGGGCTTAAGCGGCTGCGCAATACTCGTTCACATCACACCAAAGCATCTCTGTCTGTAGATGGCTTGAGAGGATTATTTCTTAAGCTGAGGCAGACATATGCTTCCAATTACTTATCTTGAGGCTGAATGTATATTGTCCAAAACCAATATACCCCTTGTCACTACGTAAACGAGTATACCAAAGCTGAAAGCTCGATTTGTCTTCGACTTAAGATCGTATCGGATCGGATCGTCAATGCTGGCGGCTGTAAGCTTCTAATGGATGGGCACATCCGCAATCTGATCCACTTTGTATGTCAGCGAATGACACAGCGTTGACCTTTACTTATTCATTATTTTGCTTTTTATTTGCAGTACTTCCAATTGCCGAACAGATTGCAGATTTATCCTCTGTCGAATCTCCCCAATCCGAGACGACATTCGCTTATTCTTTTCTTTTCTTGTTGTTGCGCTTCTGTTGCCTGCGATAAGTGCTAAAAAGCCAAACGTAATTTAGCTTCAGACTGAAAAGCCATTATATAGGCGCCACGATCATCAATCAGTGCACGCACCCATATTCAATTGGATACTGAAAGTGTGAAATTGATCGAATAGAAGCTACCCTAATAATTATTTTTAGCTCTGCGTTTCTATGTCGGATTCAAATTCCGTTTAATTTGGATCAATTTTGCTGTATATTGAAATTGCTGTAAGATCATCAATCATGCACTCAACCATTTTCAATTAGAAACAGACAGCTTGAGTCGAACGAATAGGAGATACTCTTTGTGTTTTAAGTTTCTAAAATTTAAAAAAATATGAATTTTGTAAATTTTTAGATTCGAATATCATCATAATTGAAAGCAATCGAAGCAGAGACAACTTATTAATTATTTTTGTTGTTTCGAATTCTATTTGGAGTTCAAATTGTCTAATCGAATACAAGATACACATGAAATATTTAAGCTATTGAAATTTAAAAAGCTTTGAAGTAGATCACAAAACAATATCGAAACGTGAAAATTGTACTAAATTGTTTAAAAAATGTCCATACAATTTTATAATAAAATGCCTGGACAGTGTGTTAGCTCTTGTAAAGATTAATAGTTATTTCTATTTCCATTGATTAATTAGCCTGAATATAAAGTAGTTTAGCTTCAGTTCACGTTCCAATATGTAAGCAAATGCTCTACTTTTTTTTTCTTTCTTTAATATATGCAAATCTTTTCAAATTGGGCGCCTGCACAGTGTGGCAACCTTAGCAGAGCTTTGCCCCCTTAATAAAGTAGTTAAGAGACGATCAGTGCTCCGCTTTTGTTTGCAAAAATTATTAAAGTACGCGTCCGTGTTACGAGCTACATTAAAAAAAGATACAAAATAACTTTACGGGTTTTCGCGTTGTCGTTTATTCAATAAAAACACTGTTGCTCCATACGCAGACAGAAAGACAGAGAGAGAGAGAGAGAGGAACACTGTGCTACAAAGCTTGGTTCGTATGTTCACAATGCCTCTCTCTCTCTCTCTCGCTACCTATCTCGTTCTCTGCTCGCTCTCTTATTGTAAAAGCTCGCCTATTCGCCGACTTCTCGCATGTTCGCCAAAACTTTGGCTTTTCAGTAACTTCAACGACTTTTTGCGAGACGGACGCGTTTTATTGTATAGCTGCTCTCGAATAATTGCGGGCAGCACTGGCTTCAACTGAAAGATACGGGCTATATACTGGAATATATACTTATATACAGTGAATACGTCATACAAAATTCAAACCAATTTCCATTGTTGGTCTACCAAATCTCAAACAAATTTTAAAAAGGTGAACAAAAAATATATTTTGCAAAAAATTAAAATAAAATTGAAAAATCGAAAAACAAAAAGTAAAAGTTGCGACCCTTTTGCTAGATATTTTGTTGTTGTCCTCTGTGCTGCCCTATAAGGCATGTTCCAAGTGCTGTGAAATGGTCTTCTCTTTTGTTATTTATATTTTAATACCGGCTGTTTATATATATATATATATTTATATATATGTAGATCGGCTGATAAGTAACGGTTTTTGTTGTTTTTCTCAAGTATTTCACATACATTTTGCAACCTTTAGTTGGTTCTGGCTTTACATAGACATTAACTCTTTGTGATGTACTAGAGGGTAGTACCAGGCGTTGCCCGACGTAATTTACTTTTGATAATGCAAAGTATTCTGTTGTGTTTTTGCTCTGATTGAAGTTGAGTTTTTATTTTTACATAGTTTTTTCTTAATAAATTATAATATTAAAGTTTTTTTTTCTGTCATGATAAGATAAATGTAATTGGCCGCACTTAGTTATTGTTTTTAATTTATTTTTTTTTGCTATCTTCATTTAAGTTCTTATCTTTTTTATGCCGCTCAGAATTGGGTTTCTTAAGGTTTGGCCTGCTTTTTTTATGCCAAACTTCTAATTTTATAGTTCATCGATTACAAATTTTTGAAGGTGTGGCCCATCACATAAATTTTGTAGCCAAAAAATGAAACTGTCAAAGAAAACTTGATTATTAAAATATTTTATATGCATACCTGCAAAATTCGGCATACTTTTATTATTATAATAATTATTATTAGTTCTATGATAATTATTAGAAATATTATTATTTTCATTAAAAGTAGAATTGGCATTATCAATGTGATCTACATTCAGCCATCACATTAGCTGCATTCTCTTCATATTCCAACTTCTCGCATTCTTCTATTCTACTTTCCTTCGTCTTTAACTGCGCTGCTTAGCTCTATTTAATTGGGTCAAATGCGCTTAGTCAGCTTCTGTCTCCAGTCTGTCTCCAGTCTGTCTCCAGCATTGAGAATCACATGTATTTTGTTGCTGTTATTTTTGTTTGGCCCGCAATATTAACCTTAGTCGTTCTATAGACTTTAAACTCAAAACTACAACAAAGTAAAAGCGCAACAACGACAACAATTGCGACAACAATAATAAATAAATACATAAATAAAAAAAATCACTAACCGGATTTTGCTATATTGAAATCTACGGTTAACCGCTAATTAAGTATGAAAATGTATTATTGTTTATTTAAGTTTTGACTGCAGTCAAAAGACATCAAATATATGTAAAGCATCTGAAAGCTGCATTGATAGCCAATGAAAATACCCTGTAAAACGCTTGAGGATTATGCAAGTTAAGGGAAAAGTTAATTAGAGATCGTCTTAGATAGTAAAAAGTTGAATAATGAACCAATAAAGCCTTTGACTTTCATATCTAAATTTGCAAAAATTTGTATTTTTTTCCGTACTCTTTTTGAATCGTTGTTAAATATTCTTAAGGAGAAACAACTTGTTTTTTTATTGTCCGAAACTTATAGTAAAAATGCTTGATGAAAATTATCAGAATATCCCAGAATCTTTATATAGAGCCTATTGAATCTATATAATCTATAGAACCTATAGAACCTTTACAGCAAAATCTTTATCAATGAACTTTTGGTAGCAATGAAAATCTTGAAAAGATTTTTCTGTAATTTCTTTTCTATTGTATTTTATAAGCTTAAGAGGATAATTTATTTTATTCTATCAGGAATTAGCAATAAAAATCCATGAATGCTGTTATTTATTTCAAAGTAATTTGTTATATTTTTAACTAAACTATTAGTCAGTAAAAAATTTAGTTCGTTAGTTGCGCTTAAACTGACCTATGAAAGTACAATACATAAATAATTTTTTCAGTTTCTACTTTTTTTATTACTTTTTTCTTTTATCTCCTTTAGTCAGCGCTACTTTGTATGAGCTCTCTTTCTATAAACAATTAAATAACTTTTGTAGTTTTTAAATTTTTCTTTTTACTATAAACAGAAAATCAAAATTTACATATTGCGCAAAAGGTTTATTTTCGCATTTTTTAGCTGTTAATAGTAAATTTGTAAATTTTGTGTCCAACTCTTTTTGGCTTGGGCTTTGACGTCTGCTTGGCCAATACGCTTTACTTGCTAATACCCTATGCAAATTAGCCGGCTGCAAACTTTCTATTGTGCGCAGGGCTTTCTTTTCGGCCGGACGCGAACTTGGACAACTTTTTGTCGCTCTTGTTGCTGTTGTGTTGTGTTGTGGTTGGAAGTCAGTAAGAGACCTGCTTTGCAGCTCTTCATATAGACCTTTTGACAATGGCAAAGAAGTCAAGCATGAGCATTAGACGAGACAATTAGCTTTTTGGCATTTCGTTGTTGTTATTGTCAATGGCATTTTATCAGCTAAGAATTTGTGTGTTTTTTTCGTACGTTCGTTTTTGTTACTATCTGCCTCGGCGCTGCTCTTGACAACTGATAACGTGTCGGGCGGTACACAAAAAATACAAAATAGAGAAAAAGACATAATTTTGTATTTTTATGCTGGGCGCGGCATTGCCAGCTGAAAAAATTGTGAGCTTGGGAGGTAAACACAGCTAAATTTGGGTGTAGCTGTATTTTGCTTTAATGACAGAATTAATGAAGAAAGAAACGATTACAAAATGTATTTGATGCACTATATGTCAAATTTGTACCTGACTTTAAGTTCTAAGCTAAACATTTTCTCATGAGCTTTTCCTTCAGCTATTTGTGATTTGAATAGAATTTGATCCAAAGTTATACGGGCTTTAAACTTATAAACGAATTTGTTTGCTGTTAGCATTGTTTACAAAGCTCACATTTGAAATTCAAATGAAATTTATGTTTACATTATGATTATTAGTGTTTAGCATATATGTAACTCTGAAGCTATAAGGCTATAAGGCTTCAGATTAAAGAGAATAGATAAGAAAATATAATTATTTTCAATACAATATATTATAAATTTTCTCATTTTGGCAGCAGTTTTAAGCGAAGTTCCAAATAGTTTTCTATAGTCTAAGTAATTTGTAAACTTGGTTAGTTTACACACAGTATCTTTCAGAGAAAAGATGGTTTTGCCAATAAGCAATTTCGGTTTGAAATAGATTTAACTGCTTTAACCTATCCCAACAAGTTGTATACTTAATTCAGTTGGTTTTATTTTTGAGCCAATATAAATTTATACTATAAAAATAATTTAAATATACAAGCGTAGTTTGAATGGTTTCCTAACGTTTTCTAGTTCAAGAACTGTTTAAACTACGCTCGCATATAAATATTTCTTTTTAAATTAACACCCTGACGCTGACGTGACCACGCCCACCTGCGCGCCGCCTCCCTCGCTTACACAACTGTATCGCATCAATTAGATATTTATTTGTTACACACAGTTCGAAAAGGCAAAGGCAAAAGCAGCTGGCAGTTGTGGGCGCTGATGTTACGAGAATTTTCGCCATATTTGTGAGCATCGATAAACTGAAAGATAGATCTGAGCTGGACTATGCAGTATGTATCAGCATTTCATATTGGTAGCATCCATTTATTTGGTCCGTTCTTTATGAGTTGTCGTTAAGTTTCGTTTCGTTTTTTGTGCCGTATAACAATAGATTGTGGCGTCATTTGGTCGAACGTGTCGCTGTTTGAACAGTTTGTTTACATATTTGTTTATTATTTTTATTTTAAATTTACTTTTGTAGCCATTTTGGCGCAATGAGCTCAGCTCAGCTCAGCTAGGTCTCACTTCGGTTTATTTGTTCTAGAACATTGTGTGCGCATCCGCGTAGGTGTACGCGGCGTATGAGTAATGTTTTGAAATGTTGCGCATACGCACCGTAAGACTGCAACAGTGCACGTTACATGACATTCAATTGCTTAATGGAACATAACTCACAGCTAAAGTGATGCGCGTCGGTGTCTGTGGCGTATGATTAATATTTGTTCATATTGCGCATGCGCACCTTAAGCCCGCTTTACTTAGCATGGCATTACGGTAGTCGAGTCAGTTGCTAATTGCATTTTATACGCCCCAAAATTTGTTTTTGTCTTTTGCTTCTTCCGCCGGCAGCTTTTACTTTTTTTCTGTAATTGAATAAGCTGTTTTTGTTTGTTTTTTTTTTTTTTTGTCTGGCTGCAGGTGTTGCCGCATTTGGTTAATTAATTTTGATGAACTACCACGTCTGTTCCAACTGTTTTTCAAGAAATGTTTCGCATTAGTTAGACTCTACCGCCAATGTTGTCATAGCTCTTGCAGCAGATGAAATATCACATAAAATATTTTTGGTCTTTTTATTTATGTTTGCTTTACGCTCCGTTGGTTTCCTTAAGTTCTAAGCGGCTTTCGGCGTAAACAAACCCATTAAGGTCCCCAACTTTGTACTCAACGCTGATTCGACAAAAAACAAAAAAAAAGTTTACCTGTGTTACCTGCGCTACTAATGAATTATTAACCTCTGAGCCTGTGTGTAATATGCGCCTAATGGCAGAGTTCGTTATGCCATGGACTGCCCACAGACCAAAGAGCAGCAATCAACTTCTTGCGAGGGTTACTCGACGCACTTGGAAGTGCAGACACTTCCTCATACACACATTCACTTCCCTTACTCGTTGTCATGCTCCAGCTCCTGTCCATAGTGTAAATCGTATTTGCTTTGAACAATTAAACAGCAATTTTAATCACACTCAAATGGGTTTTTTTTGCAGTCGTTTGTATTGTTGCTGCGCACACTTGAGTGCTTTTAATTATTTCGAATGCGATATTGTTCTAAGCCACAGGCAAATAAATTAACGTGTCACTTACTGAAACAGACACTCAAAAGCCCGAGTCGCAGCTTTTGCTTTTCGCAATTATCAAACGTGGCACTCCAAAGTTCCATTTAACATGGTGCTAAGTGCTGCCCAGGCAACTCCCAAGTAAATATTATTCAGCCAGTTGTTACAGCGAGTGAGAGCAGTAGCTTTAGCTGAAGAGTTTATTTTATATATATAATATATACATCTCATGTTGTGTACAGAAAACACAATAAAAGAGACAACAAAAACTAAAAATCAGACAGCGAAATTGCACCGTTTCTATTAACCCTATTAATTTTTATTTTTGTTTTAAATATGCTTCTATTAAGCTCGACAGAAATTCGATTAGTTTTATTGCCTCGTCTATTTTGATTTTATGCATTAAAGTC
Source organism: Drosophila leonis (assembly GCA_035045365.1). Taxonomy (NCBI): domain Eukaryota; kingdom Metazoa; phylum Arthropoda; class Insecta; order Diptera; family Drosophilidae; genus Drosophila; species Drosophila leonis. The sequence goes on from JAWNPC010000830.1 coordinate 7,435,983, forward strand.
AATCATGTTATATTGCTTAGCCTCTGTTGCAATACAAATCCAACATCAACCGATCAGGGTCAATTTCAATAAACATCCATAAAGCGTTTGCTATATGCCCTGTTTCTTCATCTTAGATATGACTGCATCAAGGAAACATGGCTGCTTCTGAATCTCTAGCTTAGTTTGCATTACTTCATCGTAGAAACAATAGTCTTTATCTAGCTCTGCCTAAAAGATTATAGTTTTTAAGCCCTAGAGCCTGAATGGTTGGAATACCTATCTCTGCGCAGGCCTCACGGTATCTCCTAGTCGGACAGTCCCGACTAGTGCACTCTTACTTGTCTCTTCAACCAACTTTATCAATTATTTTGCAATATTTTCGAGTTTATAGTTCATGGTTCGTAGTTCAATTTGAGCTCTAATATTCACCTAATATAATCCGATCGATTTGTCTGCACGCCATAAACTGTTAAATAGCCCGCAGATTCAATTAGCTCGAATGCCACGCCCCATAAAAACGACTTTCGATGCGTGTGGGTTGCATAATTTGTATCACAATTTCAAGTAAAAAAAAAAAACAAAAACCAAAAAAATCAAAAGTCATTAAATTGATAATTGTATACATTTTGCCATTATTTATGGCTACTGGCCAAAAGAAGCAAATTACTTCAGCTCTTAATTGTATTTGGCCATATTTGAAGGCTCTTTTCATAACTTTTATTTGGCATAAAGCACAAGGCGTAATTAAGTTGTTTTTTCAATCTCAATCTGGAGAGAGACACGCGGCAACAGTTGCCCATCTATTGAGCTGTACACAATCGTATAAATATATATATAAATATTATTAATTTTCGATCAGTTAAGCAGACAGCAACAGCAACAGCAACAACAAATAATAACCAAAATCCAGACATCTTCAATTCTATATTCAGCGACTGTTTTGCCCGTTTGTTTACTCTGCGAGCCGTCGTCGTGCCGCATTTTGTTGTTAATTATTCAGCAGGCAAATTATGAAGAATGCTGCATTTGGGCATTGCACAACTATCAGATACCCAGTAAATAGAATTTTTGAAAATATATTTCATAATTTTCAATTCATATATCACAAATCTAAATTTTCTGTTGCAAGAATTCGATCTGACTCTAGTTAACAATATATTTTACATATTTGGCTTTTTTATTAATTATAGAAAACAACTTGTTTTTCCATATTGTAAAAAAGCTGCTGCAAATCACATTTTAAAGCATTTTTAATCAATTTTCCGTAATCGCTTTTCGCTTGAAACAAAGTTGTCTTTATTTGCTTACAGTTACATAAAATTTTTACAGACAAGCGAAAGTTTTTTGTTGCTTCAACATACCCTATATAAGTGCTCAGGTTGTGGCATAGCCTAATTGTGTGTACAGTCTACAAATATTTGCAATTTACCGGCACTTTTCGAGTGCGCACATTTTCAATAGCCGTAACGAAAACACGCCGTAATGCATGCCGGTAAATGTCAGAAGCTGGAGAACGTTTTGGCTGATTTGCAAATTTGTCGATTTAGTTGATTTCGCATTGACGTTTTTAATAGGTCATTAAAATGGTTGCTAGAGCCGTTTGTCGGAACGAGTTTTAGCTAAAGTCTTTCAAAAGCTGATGGATCACCCCACAGAATGATGCTCAAAGATGCTACGCGTGTGCTGCGCACACGGGTGACATGTATCTGACAGATAGTTAAGTATCTTCGCTTGACTGCCGACAAACATAAAGTATCTTTTAGGTATTTTATGTACGACTATTTTTGCATATCTTTAACATATTTAAATGTATCGACTGACACTTAAATTTAAGTATCTTTGACTAACTAACATATGATGACAGCTAAGTGCTAGTAGCTGAAAGATACTAAAGTATCTTTAACTGATTGTAGCAAGCTTATAAAAAGCAAAAAGTATATCCTAAAGATATTCAAACTTAATCAACAGACGTTACATTTAAATATCTGTATGACAAAACTGTAAATATCTTTTACTTAGTATTGCAGATGTGTAGCTAAGCTTGAGTATCTTTAAGACATTTAAGTATCTATCGTTAGTGGATGGATGATGGGTCTTAAGTATCTTTAAAAGAAATGTCTAGATATATATTAGCAATCCTTAAATATATTGAAGATATTTCCAAAGTAAAAGATAGTTTAATTGATTGCCTGTCATATAAGCTATAATATCTTTAACTTATCTTTTATCGCCTGTCATTTGAGTGTCCTTCAGCTATTCAAGTGTCTCTCAATGACGGAAAAACTTTTATAAGTCGACATAAATATAATTAAATACAACTGGACCTAGTTTGAGTATCTTCGATTGACTATCGCTGGACAGTCGACTTAGTTTGGGTATCTCTCACTAACAGTCGAGTCGCTTTTACGTAGCTTTAAAGTATGTATTTATATCTGGACACCCCTTAACTGCTTACGACTCGATTGTGTCGTATGCATATTTATATTTTTAGCTCGGCTACGTTCACTTGTTCGACGTTGCTTATCGAACATTTATATAACTCGCTTAACTGTGCAATTTGTTAACTGCGCTTGCCCCAGCCCACACACACAAAATACACAAAATAAACATATGTATATACATATATATATATATATATATATATATATATATATATATATATATATCGAGTTCGAGTTCGAGTCGGTAATTTTACCGGCTACTAATTGCTATTTGCACATTTGCGCTTTTTGTTGTTGTGCCGCCGTTTGCTTTCTTGGCCAATTAGCTGGCCCGTTGCTTTGGCCTGAATATCAAATGAATATGTGAATATATAGGTAATTTTCTGAATTATGGGATCTCTTCTATCCATCGCCCTTTGGCACTGCCCCCAATTGTGGTTCGTAAGTAGCTTAAATTTAAATTAAATTTACCTTTTCTTATTCTTGATGGTTCAGCATGTGCTCTCCATACATACATATAATTATATATTTTATTTATTATTATTGTTATTGTTATTGTTATTTTGTTATGCACATTTGCCTGATGTTTTTTCTTCTTTTCTTTGCTTCCGTTATATGTTATTCGGTTTTATTTTTAGACACAAACAGCATGAGTCGTGAAAGCGATGACAATTTGAGTTCGATCAATTCAGCGTACACAGGTAAATATATTTTGAATTACAAACAAATTTGATTACCATTTTACGTTTATATTTATTTTACACTTGGCGGCTGTGCGTTTCATCAACATATTAATGCGGTTTAATTAACACATATCGTGGCAGACATACATAAATAAATCCATAAACTGGAAATCAAAAACAAAAATGGCGGCTCTAATCTATAACTTAATTGACACAATAATAAAATAATTCTTAAAAATACAAAATTAATTTATAACATAAGATGTTGAAGTTAAGAATTTCCTGTTTCACAAAAATATTTATATTTCATCTTATTCCCACACTTTCTCCCATGCAACTTGACCTCAATTTGTTGACTGATCTATCGCAATGATCAATTGCTTACTTAAGTATTCAGCAACAGTTTCCGATCTACAATTGTCAATTGACAGCAAAGCCCGTCGCTTGGCAACACTCGAAACGACTTTCAGCAATTGAATTAACTATAAATTTAACTATAATTTTAATCGCTTATGTCCCCATAGAATGGCCTGTTAGACACAGCAACATCATTTTCATTAAGCAAATGTGTTCAACTGCAGCGTATATGCCCGTACAATTGTTTATATATGGTTAGTTTGGCTGGGAGTTTTTGCTGTTGTTCGATTGCCCTTCTCAGCTGAGGTCTTTCCCGCATTTGAAATGCTAAACACGTTCTAAGTATATGCGTATAAAATTATACAATTTAAATTGTAATGTGAAATACGCGACAGACGAAAAAACACGTTAAAATGTTGCAGTTGAACTGCAACTGACTGCATAATACTCGTTCAGGGCATACAAATAAATGAAATTAATTATATAATTAAGTAATATTCAACCAACAAATTGTCTAGCTTCACATGTTGGTAACTGTGGGTAGTACCTATAGAGTAGATCCCATAGTAGTCCAACTTTCCCACGTCTCAAATGGAATCTCAAAAACTTTATCAGGCGCCGGTACATATGAGTTTAAGTATGCTTTATTCCAAGTCTCTAAACAGCTTTTGCACAACAACCTATGTACTCGTTTTCTCTGTATGAGCGAGTATAGAAACACGCTAGAAATATCCAAGCGGCGCTTGTTGAGGTGCCTCTACAGTTTCTTACTGGTATATCAATTAATTTGTGTATTTCAGCCAGCTGCCTCGTCCACATTTTTGGCACCTTTTGTTGTTGTCTTATGATAATAATAATAATATTTATAGTATTGACATTTTACGAAAAACGCCTTCCAAAGTGGCTTGGTCGCTGGCGAAAACCTGAAAACTCTGACAGAGCAACAACAGCAGCAGCAACTGCGCCGCATCTAAATACCAAAAATCAAAAAAACTCGACACGAAACCAGTTTTCCATTTGGTGAAATTCTCAGGCGATCGCGCCTGGGCGTTCATTTAAATATTCTATTGAAAATACAAACAAAATACTAAAAAAAAGCTGGCGTAGAAAACATCAGCGAATATTATCATAGAAAATTAAATGCAATTTTTTTTTTCTGCTCAAAGCAAAGGCATGCGAATTAAATTAATTGCGATAAAAAACGTTGCATTTTATATGCAATACAGTGAAGACTAACTAAACAAATTTACAAAATAATAAATTAAATACTTTTCAAATGAAAATGAAATAAAAATAGCAGAAAGTAATTTTTTTATCTTAATAGGATGTTAATAAAATAATAAAAATATAAACATATATAGAAATATAGAAATATAATATATATATGAATTATTTTTAGGAAAACTTTATTAAATTATATAATATATAAAAATAAAATTTTATATTTTTGTTATAATTAAATTAAATTGTATATTATCACTAAAAATAATATTTTTATTATTTATTATTATTATACAATTTGATTCCTACAATTGTTGCAAATAATTTATATTATATATTTAATATATAAATTTATTTAGATAAAATATGTTTTGAGCTTAGAAGAAAAATGTTTTTTAGGCTTTGTAGCCAACAAATTGAAATACTTTCAAGCTTTAGAGCAAAATATAAATAAGATGCCAATCAAAGGTAAACTCAAAGTTTAATTTTTATGAACTTGCAGTTTAGCAATGTTTGAAAGCTTCACTGTAACTATTGCCTAAGCCATGCAGCGGCGTTTAGCTGCTGTTTTGGAATGTGTTGGCTGTAGCAACAGTTGTCGGCAACAGCAACAGCAACAGCAGCAGCAACACTAGTCGGCATTTGCTGCTGAAAAGAGATTTGCATGCAAGCGCTGCCAAAAAGTCATGTAAGTCGTGACCAGTGTGACCAGCCTAAGAGTGATTGTACATACGTATTGGCTAATCAATGTGGGACGTAAATCGTTCAACGACCGTAGTCCGACTAACAGCACCCACTTGAACTGGACACAAAACTATTTGTATCTATATCTGTAGCTTTGATCGATTCGAGTTAGTTGCGACCTACACGCAGTTGCAATGTATTTGCCTTAGCTTGCAGCGACATGCACTTGCGCTCAGTTTAGCTTAATTAAATGTTGTTTAATCATTTCAATAGATAATGAGCCAGCGACATGTTCTGCTGTGATTTATCGATCGAACATGCGAGCGCACACGCCCGATCCGTAGCGATGCGCAGCCATAAATGGACGCGTCCATCCATTTGGGCCGAGTCGTGCGCTAAGTGGGTCGGCGATTTTTGCTTATACTCGTTCACAGTAGTGAAAACGAGAGTATATTGATTGTTGTGAAAATATAAGTTAAGTAAAAGAAGCTGATGTTTAGCAAGTTTTGCAAATAAAACTCAATCTAACAGGTCTACATCTATCGGGAACACTACAGTACATAGTACAGCTATATTTATATACAGACTTAAATCTGCTATCAATTGCATTGTGAACGAGTATTATGCAACCAGTGAGACACATCTGGTTTTTTCTATTTTGACCAAAACAACATTGGGCTAGCAATTCGTTGTAGACGCGGCCGCAGACTCGGGGCGCCACACTCACTCGCTTGTTGCAGCAGCAGCAGCAGCGGCTGCTTTGATGATGATTCATTCAGCGTAACTGTCAGATACATGAGTTCATTAGTGTAGACACTGAATGTCAACTGCAAGGAAATTGTCAACACACACACACACACACACACAAAGATGTATTTTTAGCGCTCGCTCACGTTTAATAGTTAACAGTTAAATGCTAAAAATCAACAACAATTCAGATTCATATGCAGTGGAACTGCAGTTGGCGAAGGTTTCAGCGAATAGCATATTACTAAGCGACAAACCAGCCTTGAGGCTATATATGTATATATTCTTTTTTTCAATTTCCATTTTGATGTAGAACAGCAAAGCAAATTGGCTTTAAGCCAATTGTAAAACTTAGTTTCGCCCGTTTGAGCACAGTGAAAGTTGCCTTGGCAAAGAAAAAAGAAGAAAATAAAAGGGAGCCATATTGTAGATACATATACAGATACAGATACAGCAAACCAGATACAGATACAGATACATTTAGCTGCCACAAAGGCTTGTTGTTATAATTAAAAAATAAAAATTGCAAGCGTCACGAAATATAATAGCAAATAATAACAAATTGTCTTGAGTGCCCAGTAGCTGTAGCTAGAAAGGAGGGGCAGATGGAGGAGAGTTGCTATTTGTTGTATCTTTTGAGCAACAATTGAACCTTGAAGCTGTTTGCCTGTTGTGCGTTTTATGGCCATGTCATGCTTGGCTACCGTTCGGGCAGCTCCATTTGCTGTGCCAGCTGCACAGTAGCTCTTTTCATAGGCCTGCCTTTCGCGCATCTTTAAGATACATATATGTTTTGTGCACAGCAAAAGATGAAGATGATGGAAAAAAAGCCAATTTACGCTGACAAAAACACAATTAACTACACGGCGTATACGTCATGCTGTAAATTAAGCGGAAACCAAAATCGTGCAAATCACAAAAAGCAACAACAGCAAAAAAATGTTTAAATTTGCTTTCTGTCTGCAGCTGATTTTCATCTTCTTCTTCTTTTCACTCTGTTGCAATTTGTTACAAGCAAACGTTACCAAACTGTCGACAATTTAATTGATTTATGCTTTTTCATTTTGACTCATGGAAATTTATGACAATTGATTTCGAAAGTCTCACGCAACTTAAGTGAACTGCTAACGGACTTCACTTTATGATTAGCCATAAAACTCCATATCTGTAGCTACTGTTTGAACTGAGAAATGACAACTTTTGAAGAGAATTTAATGGCGGTTGCTTAAGAGTTATAAAGTTGCTCTTATAAAGTCTCTAAAGTCAGTTTCTTCCATTAGCAGTTACACCTTTCTAAAATCCAAAAAAAAACACATTTACACATGTTTGGTTCTCTCACAGAATTGATTGTTAATACCTGCCTGCTTGGCTCACCTGGAAAGTTCTTTCGCTTTGCTTGGGGCTAATAACTGATTAAACAACAACAGCCACAGACAACTTTCACATAATAACAATTTACAATTTGCTAAAGCCCAACACTTTGGGTGCCGTTGTATATGATTAACACGAATTCGCTAATTATTGACTAACAGAGCTTCACTGTACTCGACTCGAGTGCTACACCCAACAAGAATACGAAACTTTGCCCAAATCCAAATTCAAATTCAAATTTAACATTTAACATTTATGTAAATCGCATGCAACTGCTGCTGAAATGGCAAACTTTTATATATATATGTGTGTAACATGTTCGTAGATCTCTATCAAGAGACTGTAAAGCGCTTTACGCGCTCCTCTCTCTCACCCACATCCGATTGGGAACGCGGCTCGTTCAAGTCTCGAACTCCAACGCTCTCCGACAATGGACGTCGCACATCTTGTAAGTCTGTTGCTCTGTCAAGCACCTGCATGCCGTGTGCTGTATGCTGTATCTTTATCTGTAACTGTGCTTTGTTTACGTTTTCGTTTCATTTCTGTTTTTGTTTTTGTTTCGGCTTAACCATAGACGATTATTATCTAGAGGCCACAGGTCGACGACGTAGCTCAGGTAAGCTAAAGAGCAGCTCACGAACTAATGTCTATCTTTTGTGTACACATATATCTGAATAGATATAGTATATTTTATGAAAATTATAGAACGTGTTCGCACACACACACACACACACACATACACACACATACACACATACACACACACGCACACACACACACACACTCCATATGTCACTTAGTTATTTGCGCAGGTGGTTTACATATATGAATCTATGCCAGTTGCTCGCACCTTAAACGTACTTTACCACAATCTCTGATGCTGTCTATCTGCATCTATCTGTCTTAGGTGTAGATTGAGGCAGTACCCAAAAAATTGTCAAATTTACAGGAGCTAATGGGCTGTTCACAGTACTCTGACTGCTGCTGGCAATGTCAGTGGGTGTTTACTGTACTGATGCGCAAGGCTAAGCTGCTGACAGCTGTTGCCTCATTAGCTCATTAGCTGTGACATAATTTAAATATAATATTATCTAGATTTATGTAACATGCTAAGCTTCAAGGTGTTCCACATCTAACATAAATATTTAGCTACATATCTTATTTATCCAGCGAAATATCTTATTATCAAGATTAGTGATATATCAATGGATGATGAAATATTTAATTTCCTATGCATGGCTTCGGCTAATTATAAAGCTTAGCTGTCACTTTTAGCCTGCAGCTTGGCTTTATATAAGATTATTAACATTATAAGACTTGTTAACTAGCTTAGCCAACTTCAAATGTATGGCAAATGACTTTTTTCCTTGGAAGTCAATACACTTCTACATTCGCTTGCACCAATTTCTAAAACACTTCTGCTACTCAAAAGTTAATATCTACAAAGCGAGCTGTTTAAAGTTTTATGATTTTTGATGTTCGGGAACAAAAAGAAATCTCCTTAGGTGTCAAATCAGGGTTGAAAGGCTGTAAGACCCATTCATTGGATCTTTTCAGTGCTCAAAAACTCTCTTTTGTGAGCCGATACATCAGAGCTCACATTGTTTTACTGTAGGATGATTCATCGGATTCAGAAGTCTAACTCTGATACTTTATATTCTCTATACTATATAATGACAGAGCGTTTTGGCTTTTCATTTTGATTAGAAATATATATATTTTATGGTCACGCGAACCTTTCACCCGCCTGTTAGCGAAACCATTTGAAATGAGACTAAATTAAATATTTTATATAAATTTTCATTTTCTAGCATAGTTGCGTCACCATCTAACTCACCTAAGTACACATTCTCACTCTCTATAAATTTATTAACGCATCTCGATAGGTATAGTTATGGGAAGATGCATTGCATAAGAGTGATCAATAAATGCCTTTTTTTCCAATTCAACAGGAGAATGGAATAATTCTCAAAAATGTTTGCCTTATTTTTATGCCTCTATCACCATTTATTTTCATACAATTTCAAAAAGATGTTGTATTCTGTCACTCTGTTGAATACTCTATCGGATTCAGCCATTTGACCAATGGCTTTGCCATGCCTTGCAGCCAGAGGCCCCACTGTGCTATGCAAAAAGCAAAACTAACAATTATTTTCTTTTGTTTGCTTATAAATGTAGCGCAGCGACTATTCGCTTAGCCCGAACCCCACCATTAGCTAATGCATATTCATATGCATAGACCCGCATATATATTTATATCTTATTTTGAAGCAACTCAAACTTGACACCTTTATGCAGGCAACCAGACAAACACATCTTGCGTAGCACAGCGGCAAAAATTTGAAGACCTAATGATGAAAAATTTACAAAATTACCATTAAAAAGCCAAAAATAATAATAATAAAAAAAAGATGTGGGCGATGTGCTTGCAGCTTTATAATAAATGAATGGAGGAGCCAAACAATACAGAAATTATGACATAGCTTGCATGCATTTATTTATATTTTGTAGTTTTGTTGCTATTGTGGCTTTTGTTGTTTGGGTAATTTTCCAGCAAATAAAAGCCATTTATCAAATATCAACAAGTAATTTATTAAATTAAAGCCACAATTTTGAAGGCGTTGTCTTTTGCGGGTCTATGAAGTCATTTCGGTTCTAGTCTAGAGAAGATCTATTAAGTGCATTTAGATTAAAACTTTATATATCTATAAATACAACTATAATAGCCAATATCCGTTCTAAGCGAGCTTTGCTTATGCGGGGGATCGTGTTGAAGTCATTTTCTGTTGTGTTTTATATGACAGCTTCAAATGGTTTTCATTGACTGCAAGCGACATATGCAAATTGCAGCTGAACAATTTGCATATGACATCATATTCCAGTCTACGTAGTATATATAAGAAAAGCCACTTATAAAGAGGTTTTTATGGAGTGTAAATTGTGACTGAAACGCGGCCCAAAACATTCAGCGTGCACAATCGAGATTGATGATCTAAATGAAATATATGTACATAATATAATTTGGTGAAAAAACAACAGCCAGAACATTAAGATTCATATGATATATGATATAATATAAAATGATTGACGAGGTGTGCTCAAAAAGTAAGATTTTATTTATTTATATATCAATATTCATGTTGTTCACTTCAAGGCGATTGCCTCTCAGATATGAAACAGTTAAGCCAATGCACATGGAGCTTTAAGAAATGTGAAAGTTTATTTCTTAAATCACGATATAAATAAACAATAAACAGCCAATGCATTAGAGGTTGATGATCTAAATGAAATTTAATATATATGAAATTATATAATATAATATGAAAAATAAAAAACAACAGCCAATACATTTAAGATGATCAATAGATATATATAGTATAATATACAATCATATAACGAGTTGTGCTCAAAGAGTAAAGTTATCAATTTTATATAAATATACAATTTTTATCCTTCAAGGGAATTCCCTCTCAGTTATGATATATATGTGCAACAATGAAATTTTAAGAAACCCTACTCTTTGAAAACATCTCGCATAGTTTAATATATCAAGAGAGAGTAATAATCTATATAGTATATTTTATTGTCTACTCATTTATCTAAATTAATTCACAATGCACAAAATCTCAATAAGAATATAAACAGCCAAAACATTGGAGATTGATGATCTATATGGCATATATATATATATATATATATATATGTATATATATATATTTATTGTATAACACATACAATACTCATCTATTCACAGATCACAACAGCACCGTGCTGACAGCCAACACAGAGCAGTTTATAATTGGTCAACGTGTGTGGGTGGGCGGTTTGCGCTCTGGCCAGATAGCCTACATAGGCGAGACACACTTTGCACCCGGCGACTGGGCAGGCATTGTGCTCGATGAACCAAATGGTTAGTTGATTAACAGTTTGCACTCGCTATAAAGGCTCGTTTATATTTAATGATTATTTGTTTTTGCAGGCAAAAATGATGGCTGTGTCTCGGGCAAACGTTACTTCCAGTGCGAGCCAAAGCGCGGCATCTTCTCGCGCCTCACACGACTCACAACATATCCGCTGTCGGGTGCAGCGACGCCCACTTCACCGCTGTCGAAGCAATCGCCGGACCGTTCGCGCACAGTTTCACCAACCGCCAGTCTGCGTAGCTCCATGCTGCGCAGTCCAGGCGCAGGCAGTAAGTAAAGCCAACTGCATAGTCTGAAGAGATCTCTCTAAACTAAAACTCTTTATAGGGAATGGCCTGACAGTGGGCGATCGTGTGATTGTCTCATCGGGCTTTGGCAGTCGACCGGGCATCTTGCGCTATCTGGGCGAGACACAGTTTGCGCCTGGCAATTGGTGTGGCGTCGAGCTGGACGAAGGCAGCGGCAAAAACGATGGCGCTGTCGATGGCATAAGGTACACAACTCTCTTAAGCAGAGGCTGAAGTTCACTTTGGGATTCTTAAATCTAATCTCCATTCTATATATATATTAGATATTTTGAATGCAAACCGAAGTTTGGTGTCTTTGTGCCGATTGCCAAGGTTTCGCTATCGCCATCGTCAAAGAAGACGCGTCTATCGCGCACCGGTTCGCGCGAATCTCTCACCTCGATTGGTACCATGAACAGCATAGCCACGACAAATACGTCGCGCATACGCATGAATGCACAGGTATAAGACGGCCTTGCAACAGCAACAACAACAACATGAAACATGCCACACACAGTTTTAGTTTACCTTTTTTTGCCACAGTTACCTGCCACAGTTATGCTGTTATCTATATACTGATGTATATCTAATACTGTTAATGTTAACTGTTAAACGTGCCCTGTTTACGTTTTTTACTAACGCGTTTTAAAATTCTAATTCTTAATCCCCTCCACATGCAGCGCAAATCGAGCACGCCCATTCGGTCAATTGTAACGACGCCAAAAAATCAGTTTTCCATGCAGGTATGCAAAAACCAAAAGCCTCTTTATGTGCGCGCTGTTAGTTAACATGCACGCCTACTGTACCCGCTGTTAAAGTCGCTTGAGCGTGTGTCTGTGTCTCTATTGACTAATTTCTTATGCTAACCTAGCCTCTAAGTGTGCCACTAACCCAAAACTCAATCTAACCTGGCCAACTAAAAGCAAAAAGACACTGCTGTACAAAACAATATTTATAAAATATAAACAACTATAAATGCACCCCTTTTTCGGCTTATCTTATTATATGTATCTATATGTTATGATGTGTTACCTTTTGATATTGTTTTGTTTCATTTATCCTATTATTTTCTGCTCGTACACCTGCTGCATAATAATAAAAATGTTCGATATCAATTTCTATTTTAAGTGCACGCTTCACTGTGTGTGTTACTCCACATATATATAATACTCGTATATATATATATTCCTTTTGTATTTCTCGTTTTGATATGTCACGCATGCGCACAAAAATTTGTCTTCCTTTTTTTGTATTATTTATATGTTTGGGTTGTCAACGGCCTCCAATTGCACGTTTGCTTTGCGATAGAGCTGCAAGACTATTTATAAAACTTACGAAAAATTCATAACAAACTTTTAGCAACATTTTCTAAGTAAAAAAAAAATGCAAAATAATATTTTTTTAAATATTTTATATATTTTATAAATTTTATTTATATTTTTATTTGTATATATATATATATATATATTGTTTTTTTTTTTAATATTTATTTATTTATACATTTTTCTACATTTTTCGGTATTTTTCAAAATAATTTCATATGAAGAATATTTAGTTATATATATTATTCAATTTAAAAAATTTGTAAACATGTAAAATACATTTCAGCTGTAGTTTTCGTATTTTTTTTACATTTTTTTCAATATATATAAATTTACAAAAATTTATAAAAATATAAAAAAAATTCTATAATTAAATTATTTTTAATATATTTAACTGAAACTATATAGCAGTCTATAAAAATTGTAAATTTTGGTAACATAGTCTTGCAGTTTTACACGGCAACCTGCATGTATGTATATATAAATATACATGTACACACACATAAACACACATTTATACACACATGTATAAAATATTTTTGTGCAATTATTTCGATCTTTTAACTTACGTGTTTACTGTACACTGTACACTGCCTCACACATACATACACATACACATGTACACACTATTATCCTCTCTACTTGTTACTCATGCGCTTATTGTGCCACACACACATACACTCACACACATACATTCTTTCTCCCTCTCTCTCTTCTCTCTCTGTCTCTGTGTGATTTACAGGATCTGCTGCGCGAGAAGCAACATCATGTGGAACAGCTGATGGTGGAACGTGATCTGGACCGGGAGGATGCACAGAATCAGGCGCTGCATCTGCAAAAGAACATCAATGAGGTAATTATCTTCACCGATACAATGTATATGCCGCTGCCCTATGCGGATCGCAGTAGGCCATTTCGTTTGCGGCCAACGAGCCACAGCAGCAGTCGCATCACAATAAGTCCAAAGGCGGCGACAACAATAGCAGCAACAGCAACAACAACGGCCAGACAACCGCTACAACAACAACAACAATTACAGCTACAGCAACAGCAACAAAAATCGCGTTCCGATAAACCAAAGAAAGTTTGGTTTTGCGATAAAAAGAAACTATTTCCAGTTGGCTAAAGTCCGCCAAAAGAAAGGCACTCGATGTTTATTCCGCTCAGCTTTGTGTTTACTTACTTTTTTTAAATTTCTATAGCAGTTGCAATTCCAAAAAAAATTAGAGTGTAATCACCCACACACACCCACTCGCACACACACACACACATGCATTCACTTGTGCTGAAATGTTTAAACATTTGTTTTTCTTCACTTGGTTGGTTTCCTTGTCTTTGTCTTAACCATTTTTTGTTGTCCTTTCTTGTTTTTGTTTTTATTTATTTGTTTTCTTCTTTGCTCTTTTCTCTCGCATTCTCTTGTTGTTTGTCAATTTTTACACACACTTAATTTGCGCACGTTAACTATTTTGTTCAATTAAAATTTTCTCATTTTCCACACACACTGAAAAAGTACAAAAAATAAGTCGGGCTTGAAATTTTCCACATTGTTTTTTACTCGGCCAAGGTTCATGGAGGTTCATCATCTTAACAAGCCGCTAACGAGCATAACAATTGCAATTCTATTAGCATTTTCGGCAAATTCCTATTAACGTTTGCCCTGGTGTTAATGAACTTTCATAATATTTAGGCTTCTCAGACTTGAGCTTTATTTAAATTCAAAATTGCTTTAGGAATTTTTCAATATGTTTGATGCCTATGTTTGAGTAAATTAATAAGATTGCTTGAGCTAGATTTTAAATAATAAAATTTTTGCTATCAGTATTTTCGTCAGCTGAACTAAAATTGTTTTTAAAGAAACAAATCATTTGCCATATCAAAAATAACACAAGTATTATCAGCTAATCACATTCATGGTGTTAGTTTAACAGTATCATGTATCAAAAATTAGTTTAATTGTAAGAAATTTAAGTTCGGAGCTTTATTAATCAGTTAGGCAGTACGAGGGGTGTTCAAAAAATTAGCTGATTAGCCAATTATGAAAGCAAAGTCCAATAAAACCTAATATGCCATATACCATATTAAAAAACTTTTTCGAAATCGAAAAAAAGAAAAAGATCATCTCTCTTTTTGAACACACCTCGAACACTATCGGAGTGCTCAAGAAATATTCTGAATATATTTTTAATACAAATATTTCAAATAACATGTGTAATTTGGAGCATTTCCCATTATCACGCTTGGTTAGCAAATATATTTCAAATATTTAAATTATTTCTTAAATACTTTTAAAGCATTCGAAACATTTCTTACAAATTTTAAGTATTTTTAAATATATTTCAACTATTCCAAATATTTGTTAATTAACATTTACTCGTAATTTGTAGCTTTACACAATTTCTTATACATTTTGACACTTGCAGAAATATTTTGTAATGAAATGTCCACAATATTTTGCAATTAACATATATATTCATAGGGGTATTGCTGAACTTAGTATTCATTATCACACGCTCAATACATTTTATGACGATATTTAGTTTCATAGTAAATAGTTGTTTGAAAGTTTCTTCAATTAACACATAATTTGGAACATTACTCAATTTACTATACATTTCTACACTTGGTCAAGAAATATTTTGAAACTATTCGAATATTTGCAATTAAATTTAGCACAATTTGTACGCATAGCTCAGACAGCCTGGCTGGGAATATTATCATCTATTTTGGGGTCTCTCTTTCGTCTTGCTTTATGCTTTGATTTGCAACTGTTTATTTGTTTATCTGTTTTTATTTTGTTTACTTGAATAAAATTGAAGTTACGTTCTTATATTTATATTCTCTATCCTCATCACATATGCTATATATTTCTATATGAATGTCGTGCGCACTTTGAGTTGTATTTTAGAAATTGGCAAAAACAAAAAACGAAAACATTTCATCAACCAATCCAAGCAACCAACCACAGTATTAATACCTTGTTGCTCTTTTTAACGCAAAACCAAAATCAAAAACGAAATATCAAAATTCTCAACTGTTCAACGACTTTTATGCACCACTGTTCAATTTTTATAGCAACTGCTGATCGAGGCGGAGCGCTGGAGGCGTCTGATAGCGCGACATAGCATTCGACTGGCCGATCTGAGACGCGAGTTCCGTGGCTGGTCGGGCAAGCACGAGCGGCACTGTATACTGCACAGTGTCCTGACACCGTTGCGCATCAAGTGAAAACAAAACGGATTCAATTGAAGTTTATATAGGCGCAAGTCTGCACAGCGTTTTATGCTGCAAGAACCAAAAAATATTTACGATATCTTCTATCACAAAGATGAAAAACAAAAACGAAAAACATGAGCCACAAAGCCCAATTGAATTTCAAATTCTTTATGGTTTCTATATATTATTGAAGATAAAAGATATGCATATATAATATATATATATATGTATATATACTTGAAAAATGGAAATTGGAAAAACCTGTATAAAATGGATTTTATGAAAGCGAATTTTCTTGCTGTTTGTCTAGTTGTACGATCTACGATATAAAAAACAAAACATATTTACGAGATAACAAATTTACAATGCATTACGATATCAAATATACGATATACAAATATTATTACAAAGCATTTTGCTTGAAAACTTGTTTTATTTCTTCTTCAACTGGAATCCTGTTTCTAATTCGTTTTTTTTCTGGTATTTGTTACCCGATCTCCTCCTCTGTCGCAGCTTAAGTTACGGATTTTGCAATTGGAGTCGCAATTGGGCGACGAACGTAAGAAATCGGAGGAGTTGCAATTCACCATAGATGAGGCACAATTCTGTGGCGATGAAATGAATGTAAGAGCTTTACGAACATTGCTTTAGGAATGTGCATTAACTGAAGAGTGTCAATTAGGGCTTGTCGAGGGCAAAGCTTAAAGTATGAGAAGCGCATAGTAAAGCGCTGTAATTGAATTGTAATTCTAAACATATGTATATGTACATATACATATATTAAAGATTATATATATGGCTATCAGGGATATCCGAGCACATAATTTAAAGTATGAGAATTGCATAGTAAGGCTTATATGTAAGTGAGGAGACCGCCCAGAGTAAGTGAATCATTTGGTAAGGTTTTGTTTAGCAAGCTCGAAGGCGTTTAGTCTTCGATTCGACTTTTCTCATAACATGTGCTAAGAGCTACCTAAATAATAGTTGAACACTATATATATATATATATCATATAGTAAGGACCTGTCATAGAGTAAAGTTTAAGCCTTGAAGGCTTTCTTGCAGAGTCTGGTTAGAATTATTTAGTCTGAAATTTGTAAATTTCACTTTTCGCATATTGAAACAAAAGTTTTAATGAGCCAAACCGCCAAAAGCTATGACTACACATAACAAAAACAAATTGTTAAGCTTTCGCTTTCGCACTAAGCAGCTGGATAATCAAATAACAAAAACAAAACATTTTCTATAAGCTTTCGCTATAAATATAAACATATGTTGTTCATTGAGCTTCAATAAAAAAATACTAAAACAACAAAATAAAGTCGATCAATCATATAAAAAAGCTACCTTCGATAAAAAAAAAAAACGGCGTGTCTTGAAAAAGAATTACAATTTAATTCATATGGATATATTGCGGCTTATTTAGCTCATTCCCTATAAATGAATTATTTCTATTTATTAACAAAAAAATAATGTTTTGAAATAACAATAAAATAAATATTCGTAAGAATTTTTATATTTAATGGAAAAGATCATAATGCATTATTAATATACAAATTAAATATTTGAGATATTTTTGCATTAAGAATAATTGCAAAAAAAAATTATTAAAATTAAATGAATTACAGGTATATCTTTTATTGATAAAAACCCAATAATAAAAACAAATGATATTGATATAGCTTATGTTGAATTAAATTAAAAATATTAAAGACATTTTTAAAAATGATTCTCAGTTAGTAAAACATGCTTAAAGCATTTTTGTATTGCTTAAAATTAAAAAAGAAAATCCATTGTTGCAGAGGTTTTAGAAAAAGTTGTACGTAGAATCAATAAATGGAATGTCAGCAATAAATTAAATAACATTAATAAGTCCTGAACCCATGGGGTAAATTGATATGTATGTATAGTAGAGGCGTAGAATGATTGAAATAGCAGCTTTGCGCAGGATTCAGGGTATCTCCAAGTCGGGCACTCCCGACAAGAGCAGTCTAACCGCAAAATGTCACCTAATGCACCTTCAAAATCAGTTAATGCACATTCTCTAAAGTTATCCCAAAAATATTAGATTTTACTAATTCGATTTTCCCCCATCGCAGGCTCAATCTCAGGTGTATAAAGAAAAGATTCATGATTTGGAAAAGAAAATTACAAAACTAGTCTCAGGTATAAACAAATTTTCGCAAAATGTCTTATGCTCTCTTCTGTTAAACACCTTTTGCTATGCCTACCCACAGCCACGCCCAGTTTGCAGAGCATACCGCCTGTAGAGGAGAACCACGCCTTGGCCAATGCCCAGTCGCTAATTGCGGAGCTGCAGGAGAGGTTAAGCTACCAGGAGAAGATGAGCGAGGCACGTCACAGCGAGTCCCTGGAGGAGCAGCAACGTTTGATCGACAATATCAACTATCTGCAGAAGCAGAACGAAATTCTACAAACGGAGCTAATGGCCAAGGATGAGAGCCTGGAGAAGTTCTCACTGTCCGAGTGCGGCATCGAGAATCTGCGCCGTGAATTAGCGCTGCTCAAGGAAGAGAACGAGAAGCAGGCGCTGCAGGCCAAACAGCTCTTTGAGCAGCAGCTGGCAGAGAAGGTGGAGCAAGTGAGGCAGCTGAGCAAAGAGCTACACGAAATCAAGAGCTCATCCGAGACGCTGGAGAGCGAGAGGGCGCACGTCACTGATGAGTGTGAGATTCTGCAAACCGAGATTCGCATGAGAGACGAACAGATCAAGGAGCTAAACCAGCAGCTGGACGAAGTCAATACCCAATTGAATGTGCAAAAGGCGGACAGCAGTGCGCTGGATGAGCTGCTCACGGTACAGCAGACGAAAAATGTGGACAGCAAGACGCTGCTGGAACAGCTGCAAGGAGCGAATGCAGCCATGACCAAAGAGCAGGTGGAGCTGCAGCAGCAGTTGAGCGCCCTACACGAGCAGCTCCGAGTGAGCGGCGATAGCAACGCGTTGATACAGCAGCAGCAGCTGGAGAATGCACAGCTGAAGGAAGCGAAGCAAGCGCTGGAGCAGCAGCTGCAAAAGGAATCGGAGCTAGTGCAGACCAACAAAGCAGAGTCAGCGGAGAAGGACTTGAAGCTGAAGCAACTGCAGGAGCAGCTGGAAGAGCAATCAAAGCTACAGGCGCAGCTGGTCGAGAGCCAAGAGCAGCTCAAGCTGGAAAGAGCTGCAGAGCAGAGTCAAGTGCGTGAGAGAACATCAGACTTAGAGGCCACACTGAATGCCAAGCAAAGCCAATTGGAGCAACTGCAGCAGCAACTAGTGGAGCAAGCCCAAATCCATGCGCAGCTAGTCGAAAGTCAAGAGCAGCTGCAGCAAAAGCACGCAACAGAGCTAAGGGAAACTAAGGCCACAGCAACCGACTTGGAAGCCACGCTAAAAGCCACGCAAACCCAATTGGAGCAACTGCAGCTGGAGGCCACAAAGAGCGGAGAGCAGGGTGCTCAGCAGCTGATCAAGCTGCAGGCAGAGCTCACTCAACTACAGTCCAAGGAGAGCGAGACTCAAGCAGCCTTAAGTGCACGTCTAGCAGAGCTGGAGACAGCGAAGCAACAGGAACAGGCACTCCAAGCAGCATTAGCCCAGAAGAAGGAGGAACTTGTAGCTGCTCAGATGCAGAGCATCCAAGCGGAGACGCAGCTGAAGGCCAGCGCTGAGCTGGAAATAGGCGATGTCAAGCGCCAAAATGCAGCTTTGCTAGCTAAGTGCGAAGGCCAGCAGCAGCAGCAAGAGAAGGTGCAGTCGGAGTTGCTGGAGGCACGTTCCAGTGCCACGCAGCTGCAGGAGACTCTAAAGCAGCTCAATGGGGAGCTGCAAGGCAAGCAGCAGAGCTATGCGGCACTCGAGAGCGTGAGCAGCACTCAACGCTTGGAGCTGGCGAGCGACAATGAGCTGCTGCAGCAAACGAACGCTAGGCTGGAGCGAGAGCTCAAAGAGCTGCAGCAGAGCCTGGAGAAGATTAAGTCTGAGTCGGAGCACAGGCAGGCGCAGCTTGTGGAGCAGGAGCAGCTGGTCGTACAAAAGGATCTAGCGCTGGGCGATGCTGGCAGGCAGCGAGAGCAGCTGGATGCACGTTGCCAGTCGCTGCTGCAGCAGCAGGAAACGCTGCAGCAGCAGCTAAACAATCTGCACAGCAGCTCGACCGACTCCAATGCGGAGCTATTGAAGCTCTCGCAGCAGCTGCTGGAGCAGCAGCAAACCAACGAGCAGCTCAGCACGAAGAGTAGCGAGGAGCGAGGTGCACTCGAGCGTCAGTTGCAGGCAAGTCAGCAACGTCTCGATGCGCTATGTGGACAGGTGGAGCTGCTCACCAAGGAGCTCGCCAGCAGCACAGAGCAGACCGCCGAGCTGCAGGGCAAACTCAAGGCCCAGGAGGAGCTGGCTGCCAAGCAGGCGCTGGAGCTAAGCGATGGCCAGCGCAAGCTGGAAGCAGCCACAGTCAAGTGTGAGCAGCTGGAGCAGCAGCAAGAGAAGCTGCACAAGGAGCTGAGCAGCGAACGGGCAGAGAGCAGCGAACTGAACTCCAAGCTGCAGCAGCTAGCGGAGCAGCTGAGCGAGGCGCAGAAGCAACTCAGCTTAGAGAAGGATGCGAGCAGCGAGAAATTTTTGCAGCTGGAACGGGAGCTGCACGTGAGCCGGGCGAACATAAGCGAGTCCCAGACCAATGAAGCAGCAGCCAGAGAGCAACTCAAAGCTGATCTGGAGAAACGGGACCAGCAATTGAAGCAGCTGCAGGCGCAGCTTAGCGAAACACAAGCAGCCAATGAAGTAGCTCTCAAGGAGTTGCAAGAGAGATTGGATATAACCAACACAGAGCTCAAGCACAAGGAGCAGCTGGCTAGCGAGGATGCGCAGAAGATAGCGGACCTAAAGACTCTGGTGGAAGCCATACAGGTGGCCAATGCGAATATATCGACGACCAATGCAGAGCTCTCCACTGTGCTGGAGGTGCTTCAAGCGGAGAAGAGCGAGACGGCACACATCTTTGAGCTGTTTGAGATGGAGGCGGACATGAATGCAG
Source organism: Drosophila leonis (assembly GCA_035045365.1). Lineage (NCBI taxonomy): Eukaryota > Metazoa > Arthropoda > Insecta > Diptera > Drosophilidae > Drosophila > Drosophila leonis. Next base: position 7,457,253 of record JAWNPC010000830.1, read on the forward strand.
AGCGGCTGATCGAGAAGTTGCAGGGCATGAAGCAGGAGCTGCAGGACACGCACAGCCAGCTGGAAGCCCAGCTGAGCAACAATCAGCAACTGGCAGCCAAGCTGCAAGAGCTGCAGCAGAGTGAGCAGAGCTTGCAGGGCACAGCCATGGAAGCCGCTGAAGAACTGCGTCAGCGACAGCAGGCCAATGGGGAACTACAGGATGCACTGCAGCAGAGTCAGGCCAAGCTAGCCGAGACGCAGCAGCAGCTGGCAAACAGTCAAAGCCAGTCCAAGGAACTCCAAGAGCAACTGCAGCAGGTACAACAAAGCGAAAAGCAACTGCAAGCCGAAGCTGCCAAGTCCAACGAGCAACTGCAGCAAATGCAACAGATCAGCGCAGAGCAGCAGCAAGTGCTGCTGCAGAAGCAACAGCTACTGGAGAAAGGCAACGAACTGGACGCCCAACTGTCGGAATATCAGAAGGTAATCGATGAAATGGATGAGGCTGCGAGGGAGAAGTCTGCTAAGCTGCAGCAGCTGGAGAATCACATCAAGGAGCTCGAGCTGGCCCTGCTGCAAGCCAAGGAATCACAGCAGCTGACGCACCTGGAGTGCCAGCAGCTGACTCGGAAACTGCACTCCCTGGAGCTTGAGGAGGCACGCGAAATTATGGCACTGCGGGCCCAAGCCAATGGATCCAGCAATCCAGCCTCATCAAGTGACGATACTGAAGTAAGTATTGGTGTAACTCCTAATCTTTCACACTCACTCCTCCCTCACTCTCAATTATGTCCGCAGCTGGATACGGAAACCAGCCTGGCCAAGATCAACTTCCTGAACTCAATCATAGCGGATATGCAGCAGAAGAACGATGCGTTAAAAGCCAAGGTGCAGACGCTGGAAACGCTGCCCATAGACTTTACCAAGTAAGACAGATAGATAGATTATACGATATATGTGTTTTATAATCACTTTCTGCTTGTAGACCCCACGCCTTTGAGATGTTGAGCAAACGAAAGCCAGCTCCACGTTTGTTCTGTGATATCTGTGATGAGTTTGATAAGCATGAAACGGAGGATTGTCCGCTGCAAGCCGGCGATGAGCGCGACTACTCGCCGCCACCTGCCGAGGCCAACAACAATGATAAGAAGGAGCGAAAGTTGCCAGCTCCACGCAAATACTGCGACTCCTGTGAAGGTAAGCGATCCTCGCATTGATATAGATATATATTTATTATAAATGTATATTATTTCCATTTGCTTTCAGTTTTTGGACATGATACGAGCGAGTGCGCCGACGATGAGACCTATTAGAACACTAAGCTAAACTAAGTTCATTTTGTTGGTTGTTAAAACACACACTTACACACATGTAAACGTCTTTTTATAATCTTATAATCCGTGAGCCTTAAAGCTGATCAAACTATTTACAACATTTGATACCTCTTCGGCAGCTGTTTAATGTTTTGCACGACAAATTCTATATTCAAATTTAATTGTGTTTACGTGTTTTTTGTATAGGCAATTTGATACTTTGAATTTGTTTTTAATTCTTATTTATTTGTACAACTAGTGAAAATATATTTCTACTGTTTCGCAAGTGTTTTGTAAAATTAATAAATGTGTAAACTACAACTAATCGCCGCCTTCTTTCTTCTCCTTGATGGCATCCTGCAAGCAATAAACAATTAGTTAAACATTGAATAAACTAAATTTAAGGTAAGTCTGAACAATTTTCGGCTTAACAAAGTATCAATGTAATAATTATATTTAAATAATATATATTTCATAAATATATTGAATTATTTTTATTTTTAAATAAAATAATCTAATTTGTAGGTGTATTTTAATAAATACATATTATGTTTCTAAAGTTTTTATAATTTTTTTTAATTATTACATACAATGTATATATATTTTTTATTATTTTTCCTTCGTTTTTTAAGTTGTTTCTATTTTTAAAACTTTTTTCTCCTTTTTTAATATTTTTCTACGAATTTTATTTAATAACATTTATTTTTCAATTTATAATTATTTTGAATAATTATATTATTTTTGTTTTTAACTTTTTCTCTAACTAATTATAAATGTATAAATATATGTTTTATGTATATTTTCCTATTCTATCTACATATCAGCCTATTGCATATTTTCCATTTCTGTATTTTTCTATATTTTCAATTTTGTACTTTTGTTTCTTTTATCATTGCTACTTTAAAACCGATAAGTATTCAGACGACCCTCGCATACTCACTTTGAATCGCTCCTCGAAGAGCGACAGCTCTGCAAGCAGATCCGTTATGGCATTCATGAATGCCTCTTGTGGTGAATAATCCGCCGTTGTCTGTATCCGGATGACGAACTTGTGTTCCAGCGGATGGGGCACCTTGTAGCCGGCGAAGAGCACATTTGGATCCTTCAACAGTTGGCTGTTGAGCAGAATTAATAACAACTGTATATAATTATCAGTGGCTTGACATACTTGCGAATCATGTTGCCCAGTGTGTGATCTTCCTTGTTTATGGTGAAAATTGCGGCATTTGTCACCTTCGTGTCCAATTCTTTGATGATTCTGCCAAAATGTTGTCAATTGTGAGTTGCTGATTTGATGTTTTTTGAGGCGAGTAACTTACTTTTTTTCGCCTTCGTAGAGCAAAAACGATTCAAATGTGGGTGGCGCATTCATTTTGCACTTTTACTTACAAGCAAATACACAAACAAAAAGAATTGTTTATCAAAAAAGTCAGTCGTCCACAAGAAAATAAAATGCGTTAGTGCTGTAAAAGATGTGAAGTACCAGCACACTTAACAGCACTGCAACTATCGATAATTCATCGTATTGCTAGCGATAACTAGTTTTCTCCAGCCCTGTTAGTGTTGCGAAGTCATTTCATGAGCCAGCATATATATTATAATATTAGCACAGAAACATTATTTTATGTACTAAATCGTACATTATGTGCAATTTATATTTTTGAGAGTCTCCAAAATACACACACAGTATAACTACTGCTAACACATTTCGGCGAACAAAATTCGGTAAAACCTCTGAAATGAGCCGCAGCTGATGCAGGTTTTAGTTTCGAATAGTCCAACACTACTTCGCAGTTTTTTTTGCGCCAAACAAGAGCGTTTTCATACATTGTCCTTAAAAGAGAAATTTCATAAGGTTATCTGCATATTGCTTGTGTCAAAATGAGCGAAACAAACAGCGCATCAGCACATGCTGGTGACGTGGACGAATCGAATCCATTGGAGCAATCGACCATTACAATGCTCGATGTACTAGAAGAAGAGAAGGAATTGGAAGAGGAATACGCTGCAGTGCTTGGTGGGTCCGATGAAAAGGAGTGCACCTATGCCAAGGGCGCCATACAGCGCCAGGCACTTTACTCTTGCCTCACCTGTTGCCCGGAGGCACGCGAAGATCCCAAAAAGAGCGCTGGCGTGTGCCTTGCCTGCTCGTATAGATGCCATGAGAACCATGAGCTAATCGAACTGTATACCCGGCGTAATTTCCGCTGCGATTGTCCAACGCTGGAGAAGCGCTGTGCTCTGAATCCCCAGCTGGAGGCAGTGCAGCCGAAAAATGCAAATAATCTGTATAATCAGAACTTTCAGGGCGTGTACTGCAAATGCAAGCGACCCTATCCCGACCCAGAACGCACCACCGAGGAGACAATGCTGCAGTGCGTCATCTGCGAGGACTGGTTCCATCTGCAGCACATGCAGGCGCCGGCTGGAGCGGACAAATTGTCCAATGCCTGCAGTGAAATGATTTGCGACTGCTGCATGGAACGTCACGAGTTTCTAGGAGACTACATCGGGTTGGCATTACAGCCACCAGCCAAGGCCAAGGAGTCAACGGCAACGGAGGTCAACGTGGTGGACAGCCAGCCGACCAAGAACGAGCAACAGTCTGAGCAGTCCGAGTCGGATCAACCAGCAACGAAGCGCATCAAGCTAAGCGACGACGAATGCCGACGTCCTAAAGCTGTAAAGGAACATAAAGGTAAGTTGGCTAGAAGCCAGCTAGAAGTAGACAATCTCTGCCAGCAACAGAAAATATATTAACTCATTTCAATACATAAAGAGCAAGTCAAAGTTTTTGCGACCATCGCCCAGATAGACAAAGCCATGCTTGCGTGAGTTCAGCTTGTGGAAAAAGGTCATGCCCAGCCAGACGCAGGACTTGATGATCGCGATGCGTTCGTTGCGCTGCATATTCAAGGTGAAGGCCTGATTCAGCGGTATGACGCCATCGATGGTATCCAGAAAGTCGATGGCATAGTTGTAATCGCTGCGCTTCGACAAGTTCGTCTTGAGATCGTTGCGCGGCAGGCGATACAGCTGATAGTAGGAAAGATTTTCGATTTGTAAATCACTCAGACCGCGAAACATTTGATTGGGTATGACGCGACCATCGACCATCTTGTAGAGGGCGCCGCGTGGACAAATGGCGCTCTCCTCGCTTATAATAAATACTATGGCAGCCAGACGCTCTTCCTCCTTCAGCTTGATCACCTCCGGGTTACTAATGCTAATCACTTGATTGGCCACAATATTAAATATCGGATCCTGCAACGGTTGAGATCTGTTTCTGTACAAAGTTTAATAAGACTCTCTCGATCCACATACCAGCTTAACATAGGTCTGCAAACTCGGATCCCCAATAAAAGGATCGGGTGCCAAGACTGTGGCCTGAAAAATTTTGGGGCTCTGGACAAATGGCAGCAGCTGCCATTGATACTGATCGACGCTGTAGAAGTACTTGCGATCCTTGAGACAATCAGTTGTGTAGCCAAAGGCAATATAGTAGTCATTCTTAATGGCAGTAATGCGTCCCCAGAAATACATGCCCGAGAAGCGATTCTCCTGCAGCAGCACAATCAGCGAGTTCTCAATGAGAATACGCTGCTCTGGCGATAGTTTCCTTCCGCAATACATCAGGCACTCCAGCCCCTCCGAAAAGTACTCCACATTCATGTTGAGCGACTCAATTTGTAACTTGAAATATTATATTTGTATTTAGAAATGTTTTATGGAATGTTGTGGCCCCGCTGCCTAAGCTAAGCTATGAATTCATACTAAAGTAATATCTGCTTTGTTTAAACAGGCGCCGCCTTCTGGGCCAACGACTGGCGCAAATCTCTTTGCCGCTGCGGCACGTGCTTGGAGCTGTACAAGGAGCAGTCTGTAGAGTTTCTGCTGGATGCCGAGGATTCCGTTGAGGACTACGAGAAGCGCGGCATGAAGCGGATTGAAGAGAACTCCAGCTATGAGCAGGGCATACGTGCACTGGCCTCCATTGATCGTACCAAGCAAATCGATGTGATCACCGAATACAATCGCATGGGCGATAAACTTAAGGAGTTCCTCCAATCCTTTGCGGCCAACAAAAAAGTGGTCACCGAGGATGACATCAAGCGTTTCTTTGCCGGCATGCGCAGCGAGAAGAACACCAACGTCAGCCAGCCCTACTTCTGTCGCTAAATACAATTGCCTATAGAGTATTCTAGTTATATAGACATTCCCCCTAGTGAGTGTACACACGTGGAATTTATTGTACTATCTTAAATTTATGGTCTTTCATTTGTATTATTATTATTATCATTAGTATGTTAAAGCAACAATTTGAATATAAAATGAGATTCGCATAACAATCTATGTGTACGGTAACTATTTATATAACTAGCCAAATATCTATATACAACTGGCTCTACGAATATGTTTATCATTAGACATTATATGCATTATCATTTATATTTTGATTGTTCGCCTGACTGGCCATTTCCAGATTACAAAGCGTGGCCTGCAGATCCATCATTATGTCATTCGGATCCATTTGCTCTATCGTGGTGTAGTCCATTAATGTGCTGCTCATGATTAAATCGCTTAAGGAGGGATTCTCATCCAGTTGCTGCTGGGGCTGTGCAGGAGGAGGAGGAGGTTGAACCAGGAGCTGTGGAGCTTTGACTGCCTGTGGTGCTGTCATGAAGTTAGTTTGATATGCTGCTGGACTTGTGGCACTAAAGACATTGTTGTTGTGGTTGCTGTAGCCATTGTTCAGATTGGTGGGCGTTATGCTGCCGCCGTTGAACAACGTTGTTGTATTCCAATTGCTGGCATTGTTGTTCACACTGATTGTGACATTCAAGTTGTCCTGCTGCTGATTGAGCAGCTGCAGCAACTGATCCTGCTGTTGCTGTTGTTGCTGCTGTTGCTGCTGTTGCTGCTGTTGCTGCTGGCCAGGAGCAAAGCTGTCCGCTGTGCTGCAACTGGAGCTGGGCGAGGCAGGAAAGTAGCTGTAGTTGTTATACGAACTGGCCGCCGAGGGGCAGCTGCGCGTGCTGTCCATCTCATAGAGCAGCTGCTCGGCCTTGATCTCCGGCACAAAGGAGCCATTGGGACTGGGACTATTCCCATTCCCATTGTAGCTGCCGATGGGCGTCATCAATTGTGCGGGCGCCGCTGTCACGCCCAATAGCTGATTGGCTGCTGCAAAGTATTGGGAAAAGTTCATTAGCAGACTGTCAATAACAAGGCGAAAACTTTTCGCCTTTCGCTTACAACTGAGTTAATGAGCGCTATGGAAACTAAGCATTTAAATGTGCACAGCCATAACAAGAACAACAACAATCAAAATAATTACCAAAGCAAGGAACTAAGCAGAACTGTGCAAAAACTTAAAAAGGTCACGTAATAATCACAACAACAACAACAACAATATTGATGGAACAACTTACATGACCAAAGGTCTGAATCACATAGTTCTCTTGATGCTTTTGACTAGCTAAACCTATGTAAGGCTAGACATAAAGATAAGATAATAATATATCTTCGGCTTACCGAAGCTTTTAAGGCAATTCTAAATGACTTAATGCATAATCGGATAAATAATATTTAAATTTAGCTATGTATTCAGATAAACAAAAATAATAGAGCGACTGAAATGTGATAAATATAATATTTTAAAAATAATTTAAATATATATGTTCATTTCAAAACTCGTTTCAAATTGTTTGTTTATCACAAAATTCTGCTGTCCAACATTGCAGTCGCACTACTATTTTCATGACCAGGTAAAGATTTTCAACAGATTAATTTTATAATTTGCAATTCAATATGAGACAATTTCACTTTACGGACAATATATAGTATAACATAACATAACATTTATATTAAATTTTCATTTTTCTGCTTCATTTTAGAAAAGCCTTCGATAAGCATTAACAACGCCTTGGACAGATCTGTGAGTTTATAGCAAAAACTTTTATTCAATAAATTCAATTACACACAGCTATGAATGTTATTCGAATATAGACTCATATATGTATATATGTATTTTGCCAACAACAAATAAGCAGAATACCTGCCCAGGTATATCTGGTTACTACAAATTTCAAAAACGTTTTTGGTCCACAAAGGGTTTTTTTTGTGTCTGCTTTAAAAAAGGAGACTAGCCATATGAATTTTGATACATGTAACTATATATTAAAATTTGAAGGGTCAAATGAGTGTATGTGTGTATGTATGTGTGTGTATGTGTGTGTGAACTTAGGAACTTTTCAGCTGCTAGAAAATTCAAGACGCTCAAATGTATGCTATGCTATTTTCTCAGTACTGCAAATGTGTATGTGTGTGTGTCGAGGAACTTCTCTTCAGACGCTGAAATGTATGCTATGTTATTTTTTCTTGTGAAGAGCCTTGTGTATGCTTTTAATGTGCGTGAAACCCAACACCGCATTTGATCAACTGCTGACTTACTTAACATTTTGGACTGTTTCTGATTCTGACTCTGGTGCATCATGCCGGATAGCTTGCGCTTAACTCTTTCTGTGGCCTTACGCGCCTCAAGGCGGCATTTGTCGGCCAAAGCATCTACAAAGACAATTGGGGAGGGTCAAGATTATTTGTGTTTTGAGTATTGTGCGTGTGTGTGTGTAGACTAGAGGTACACATATAATAATACTGAAAGAAAAGACGACTAGAAAAAAATTGTAGATTAAGTTTCAAAGAGTATTCACTGTAGCCCATTGGCCTCGGCCAGGCGACGCGCAATCTCATCGGCGTCTAAAAAATCCGAAACTACTGCCTCGCCGCCTGCGCCGTCCTCCCGCTCCGGCTCTGGCGATTTGCTGGTATACAAAGCAAAGTGCTCCGCTCCCGAGAGATCGACACTGGGATCGAGCATCACGCCGTAGGCGCCCTCGCACAAATTCTTAATGCTCTGCCGATCAGCAATAGCCACCAGCTCCATGTTGCCATCGCTAATGGGTATATCAGCCAGCTGGAGCGTGCTCAGCGTCTTGCGATCGAGCGGACGTCCATAGGTCAATGTGCTGGCATTCGAGTAGCTTTCAGGGCGCAACAAACTGTTCTCGCTATCGCCGCCTTTCAGTGGTATGTGAATGACATCGGCATCCAGGTGAGCGGGTCGCTTGCCCGAAACGCTGCTCGAGCTGCGGCCCACTGGACGGCCACTGCGCTGCGATACGCTGTTCTGTGGACTCAAACCAGGTGGCTGTAGGGAACGAATCGAGCTGCGACTCGGAGTGCCCAAGCTGAACTGGTTGCCAGTGGGCGTGGTGGCACGTGATCCCAGCTCCTGCTCGTCCTCGCTCTTGCTGCTGCGACGCCGTGAAAACAAACGCGAGAAGAAGCCTTGGCGCTTCTTGGGCGAAGCTGTGGCCGAGCTGCTGGGCGTGGCAGCAGGCAGTCGCTTAGTCGGACTCTGATCGGGAGTGTGCATTATAATAATCGGTGAAGGTGTTGTGCGTGTGGAGCTAACGCTGCCGTTGCGCGAGCGGGTGAGTGAGTGGCTGACGGAGTTGGAGACGCTCTGCTCGCTCACACTCAAATCCTGGGAGTTGCGGGGCTTGGGCGGCAGCGGGGGCAACCGCTTCTCCGGATCGGGCGAGGGCGTGCGCGGTGGCAGGGGCAAAGGCGGCGAGGAGGGCGTGACTGGGGTTTGTGCTGCATTCACTTGTATCTTGGGCGCCGGTGGATTGGTCAGCACCACCAGCTCGGCCTCGTCCAGCAGGCTGAACGGATTGGAGACATGATAGGACTGATCTCTGATTTGGTTCTGTGGCATTTGGACCGGATGATTGTAGGCGATCTGCAGACTCGTATAGGTCGCAGTCTCATCAAAGTTCTCGTCAATGTCCACAGAGGCCTGGGCGCTGGCACTCACTGGCTCAGCTTCCACTTCGCTCACGGGCAGCTCCTTCAAGGCAGCATTTTCTAGAGTATCCCGCCTCGAGGCGCTGCCATCGCCCTCTTGGGGCTTCTCCTCGTCGTCGAGCTGATTCGTTATGGTCGTGTTGGCAGTCAGGCTGCTCACATTTGTAAATGCCGTCTGGGCAGTGCTGTGCGAGAGCGTGGGCGTGTCGCCGTTCTCTACTGTTAGGCTGTCCGTTCTCTCGAACTCGCTGCTGCGCATCCACTCATTAATCTTGTCCACATTGCTCAGTGGGCGCGACTGCAGCTGCGGCTGCTGCAAGATCTCCTCCATGGGCGTGGAGGTCTGCGTGCAGTCGTCGGCCAGCTGCGGCAGCAACTGTGGCACCTCCAGCTCAATTTCCATATCCGGTTCCTGGTCATTGTCATTCTCCATGCCGTCGGTGTATTCCGTTTGTGTGGCGTCCGCCTCATTGGCCTCCGACTCGCCGCGCTGTTGCAGCTGCAGCTTCTTCACCGCAATTTCGAAGTCATTTAAAGTCCCAGAGCTCTGCTGCTCATCCGATGAAACTGTGTTCTCGTCCTCATTAAGATCGACCGGCGGACACGAGTATTTCGTGGCCGTAGTCTCGCTATCTAAAGAAAGTATCTGCTGGAAGACGTCCAGCTCCTGTTTGCGCTTCAGCTTGCGCTGCAGACGCGCAAAAGTTAGCATACCTGGATTCGGATAGTACTCAAAGGGCAGCGCGGCGCTCGTCGCTCGATCCGAGGGTCGCTCCAGCTGTAATTCCACCTGACAAGCACATCGATCGTTAGCCTCTGTTGCAGCGGGACTGCAGCACACTCGACTCACCTGCACGCTATGCTGAATCTCTGTGTTGCGATAACGCGGCGTCCTGAACACTATGGCCGTCTGCTTGTAAATATCCGTGGGCTGAAAGTCCGCGTAAGCCTCCCAGACTTCAACGCCCGCCTCATTTGTCTCGAAGAAACGTATCCGGATGTCATCCTTGGAGATCTTCTCGCACAACAAGATGATCTGATCTCCCCCACTCAGCTTGGACGAGCAGCTGCACAACCGATTGATGGTCAACTCGTTGCTCTTGCCATAGATGGGCGACGAGACAACCGGATCGAGTGGAACATTATTGTTGCCCACCTTGATGAAGGCCTGATAGCACAGGCGTAGCTCATAAAGATTGATGCTGCTTATGTTGTCTTTATGATCGAATTTGGCTAGAGAGAGACAGAGAAAGTTGTAGTTAGTCTAAATAGGAGTCCAGCCCAGCTGCGGCTTTCCCACTTACCATGATACGGATCAATATTCTTTTCTTCGCGTGCCATCAGCGATTCGCGCACATCCGTTTTCTTCACACATTGGATGCCCACTTTCTGGAGCTCGAGGCGCCGCTCCTCGGGCGGCAGTTTCTTGCTGTAGACACCGGACTTGCAATTGTCCACCTCCTCCTTGCTGACCAGCCAGTGGGGATGCTGGCGATATGGTTTGTCCCGGGTGACACACGAGACGACCACCACAACGGGTCCGCTGTAGTCCACTATCTCGATAGTGGGAAAGGTTTTTGCGTCCGGCGTGGAGTTCATGCCGGCAATTGAGCCCGCCGTCCGTCCTTCACACTTGTAGCGAAAGCGTATAATTTTGTTCGTAGGCTCCTCGATAATTCGTATGAATGGTCGTCGCTGAGCAGCTGGCGCTGCCGGCACGGACAGCGGTATATGGGACGGCATCACGGGCAACGAGGCGGATTGTGGAAATGTCTGCAGCATGGTCGATCCGGTTGTTTCGCGGCTGGCATTAAGGATTTCCTCTATAAGGAGAGACAGAAATAGAGAGAGAGAGAGAGGGAGAGATTATAAATTAAAAGTGTTGTTAATAGCAAGTACCAATATGGCAATAATACATATGTACATACAATAGTGTTCATGAAAATAGTAGTGCTGCGCAGTAAAAAATTTAAACACATAGTTGTGGTCAGAAATATACAATAGTACTGCCACTGAAATGTTGGACAGCAAAAATTTGTAATAAATATAATATTTGTCCAAGATTTCGGTGGCACTACTATTTTCCTGACCACAGTTATATATGCATACATACATTCAAATATTCATAACTGCATACATTCATCCATATATACATACATTCATACATACATACATACATACATACATACATACATACATACATGCATGCATATCTATTGTACATACGCACATTCTTACATACATGCATGTTGACATGCCCACAACAATTTAGCCAAAGTATCTACAATATAATATGTTATATATATGTATCTATGAGATAGATGTTTCTATGAGTTACACATGTCAGCCTCATATATATATATATTTATGAATTATGCAGATGTGCGCGGCATTAAATTGCGGCATGCCATCTATCACATCTATTGCCATTGTTATGCTCCTCAAAGAGGCAGCTACATTTTTGGTGGCATGGCCGCTTTGACCGCTGTCTGGGCCAGATGTTAACGACTGACGTCAAAGACGCATTTTTTCCACACATATTTTCTGCTTTTTCCATTCATTTTCATTTTCTTTCTGTTGTTTACAACAACAACAACAACAGCAACAACTAGTACAACTACAATTGGCTTTTAGCTGAGATTTAATGCGGCTACTAAAAATTCCAGACGCAATTGCGAGTCTAATGAAGCTCTCTGCCGATTGAGTTATTGTGGCTAAATTATTCATTAGCAAACCACTGATCCACCACACCACCCACTTATGCTAAAGCCACATGTTTATCCTGTGGCTATTAATTACCCATATTAATAACAGCCCTTGGCCATGTTCACACACATATAACAAAGTTACTTACGCAAATCGCCAAAGATTTCGTCCTCTGCCATTTGATGTTGATTGCCTGCAAATTAGAATAATGATGGATTAGCAAAGACTTAGTGGATCGTATATCTAAATATATAATATATATATTTATGTAATATATGATAATGGGATTTATACTTAGGTATATATCATATTATCAGTAACTTTATTAGGAATCAGACTTGATTGATTGACTGAATCGGAACTTTTGCTGGTAGCTAAAATAAATTCATAATATCCATTTGCTGCTTGTTTACAATAATTATAATACATATATATAATGGATACTATAAATATATTTTAGGCACCATTAAAGTACTTTTCTATGATTGATTGCTATCCCGTCGTGAAGTAAAGAACACCCGAAAAGCAATGCGATTATTTATTATTACAAATCAATAAAAACTTTTCGATTCTAATGTAAATACATAAGACAAAGTAAGTGTATATATATATCTATGCATGTATGTATGTATGCATATATGTATATATGTGTGTATGTATGTGTGCATATATCTATATACGATATATATTCTCTTCTTGTCTAAGTAGATCTACATTCCCTTCGAACCAAATTCATATCAAGTTTACCAGCCACTGAGGTGAAATTTAAAAATAACGTATTTGGAAGATTGTCCTTCTATGCGATTCTCATGAATTCAAGTAGGCTCGCCAGGTGTTTGTACGAGCAGTGAAAGGAGAATCCACTGGAGGAACAGAAGGGGGGTAAGTGTATATGTATTTTGGTATTATGTATATATGTATGTATATATGTATATATGTATGCATGTGCGTATATGTGCATATGTGCATTTCTGCATGTGTGCATGTGTGCATGTCTGCATGTGAACATGTCTGCATATGTGCATATGTGCATATGTGCATGTGTGCATGTGTACACGTCTGTATGTATGTATGTATATACACATATCTACAATAGTTTGTATGTTTGGGCACATCAATACATGTATGCATATGTACACGTGCACATATAGGCACATGAGTTTAAATATGCTCTTAGGCTTTTATGTGCTTGCGAGGAGCTAGATAATCACCAAGATCAGCTGTATATACATACATATGTGTATCTACATATGCATATATGTGCATAAGCATGTATGTATATCCATATGCATTTATGTACAATTGCATCTATGTATATATGCATACGTATGCTATAAACTTTTCACATGTATGATAGTATTTATTATTCCCATCAGTTTGCAAATGAAGTTTATTTGATAAATTTGTAAACACGCCGCTGCAGTCTACTATGTCGACTATAAAAATCGCAGTGTGTATATATCTCGTAAATCAAATGCAGTAGTTTATATTAGCTGTAGTCCTTGCACCGCGTAATATATGCTAAGTGTATGCATAGCTGCCGCAGTTTCCGATTATTCTGCATATGTTTTCCGTTTTACAGCCATATTTATTGTCTAGTCTACAAAAACACCGTGAAACCGGTCACTTTGTGTGTGGTTATCAAGGTTATTATAATGATAAAGCTGTATAATAATGCATATTTAATAGCACTTGGCTAAGCTGCCATGGCAAAACAGGACGCTTCACACGCTCGCAGCCCACACGTGCCACGTCGACATTTGCATTTTCTGCAAATAATTCAAGCTTTCAGTACAATTGCACACTTTCCACACAATCGAAAGTCTGACAAGTTGAAGTGGAGGCTAGCGAGGAGAGAGCAGAGTGTGAACCATTGCAACGACTGGGCTTGTTAAGAACTGTTGATAACATTCCAACTTATCAATATTATTAAATAGACTTCCTTTTCAATAATACTTTATTTGAAATATATATGAAATTTGGAATTCATTCATTTAATATTGTATTTTTTCCAAACTGAAATACAAAAAAAATTCCATATTTTTAATTTTATTTGGGACTTTGATTAGAAATAAAAATTTTATAAAAATATAATTGTTTAGCTATATAAATTATTTTAAATAAGATACAAATTTTACCTGATTTTAAAATTTTCTTTGAAAACAATTTTTAAAAATATTTTATTCTCAAACTAAAATTATTTAATTTGTTTTTATTCTAAAATTTGTATCTCTTTATTAATTGATGTAAATAAAATGTAGAAAAATTATATAATAGTTGTTCGTAAAGCTGAATGTTTAAGCAATATAATATGTATAGCAATGATTTAATACACCAATTTGACTAAAGTATTCAACTTCTGGCTCACAGTGCCATGCGCCTCGGACAGGCAACTTGTCTATATGACATACACAAACACACATAGTTCTCACTGAGTCAGATATGTGTGCGAATACATATATATGCCCACACGTGGACAGGGAAAAATTTGCATATGTTAATTCTGTTTACATTGAAAACATTGCAGCAACAATTGCTACACGAGATTTATTTTTTCATCTTACTTGCAATTCAGACCACACAGCCAACAGCCATAGAGAGTGAGTGTTTACGGCGGAGTGTTTACGTACAGCACGTTTTACGGCTCTACATTTTCTTCTCTTGCTTTTTGTTTTCGACAGTCATCGGCCCAAAGCCAGCTGAGCTGTGTAATAAGTGAATGTGGGTCGACGTGGTCATCAGGAAATTTTCAGTAAGTGACTTGACGGCCGTCCCTTTGTGCTAATAACACTGGGCAGCACGGTAAAGGAGCAGGCCTTGCGTTTGTCTATGACAATGTGTTACGCAAATATGTTTATATATATATATATAATCAGCTTTCACGTAATAGCAGCAGCTTAAACTGAGGAGAGAGGGAGGGAGGGAGAGAGAGAGAGAGGAAGTGTGAGTGAGAGAGGTAGTTTCCAATTTCCTGTCTGAGCTACGCAGCTAAGGAAAAGCAGGAAACCACAAAATTACGGTCTATTGTTAGATCGATACGAGCTGCAGCTAGATTATAATATTTTTCCTTTGCATAGAAAAAATTATATAACCTTCGAGGCCTAATTTGATGTCAGCTTAAATGAAAGCTCAACATTTTAAATTCCAATTAAAAATTGTTTTTTTGTATGCGCTCTACTTTTAGCTGTTAGTCAGTGTAAATTTTTTATTTAATTAAACGCCCAACGGAGAGCGCTTTAAAATTGCGCAATTGCTGAAACTCAGCCAGGCAGACAGAGGACAAAGGCACAGAGCCAGCGACAACTTCTAGCCAAGAGCTCGCATCCTGCGAGCGTTGACTGAGCTGCTAATACTTTAAGACAGCCCGCATGGCACTCTCTCTCTCTCTCTCTCTCTCTCTCTCTCTCTCTCTCTCTCTGGGTGAGAGAGAAACAAATTTAATTCGCATTTAGGCAAAGCATTTTTTTCAGGTTTCATACCCTGTATATACAAAGTGCCCTAAGTGTGTGTTTATGGCAGCTCAACAGCTTATATATTTATATTTAAGTGAGTGAAACGAATTTAATTTAATGAAACAATTTTATTCGCATTTAGGTAAGCATTTTTTGGGGTATCATCAAAGTTCTTGTGAATTTATACAATTTATGTAATAAGCAAAAAATACTTCAGAGAATCTAAAATGAATTTTCTAATATATACAATTCGGTTCATACCACGTACCGCAGTAAAAGGGCATATACAGAAAATAGAATATTTTGGATTATATTGTGATAGTTGTTTAGTAGGGTATTTGCTAGTCGAACAATCATGAGTTCACTCGGCTTAGTTGTTTTGCTTTTGGGCGTTGCTTATTGTTGGGGGACCGGCGACATAAATCAGCGCCACAAATTGATGCGTAAATAAATGCAGAAGTGGAAGCACTAACAGAAAAGGATGTAAAAAACAACAGAAGAGAAAGAAAGTAAAACAAAAGCCGAATTATTAATTAAATATGATCAAAAATAGAATGAAATCAACGCCAGGCGCATTTGTCATAATCCAAGTGGAGTATAAAGGGCGCCTGCCTGAGCCATTTACCGCAGAGTTTTGAATTACATTTGGTCTGTGGCTGGCTCCTCTTGCGCCAGCCGGTGCCATATGTGATCCTATTTATTGTGGGTCACATATGTGAACATAGCTCTCTATATATACATATATACATATGTGTGTGTTTATGTAGACTTCAGTAGCTGCGGCTGGAGCATGTCATGTGTTCAATCGATTGGAAAATCGCGTTCTGAAGCGAAAGTAAACACATCTAAATAGAGAAAATGAAAGCAAATGGACAAATAGCGACCGAACCTGAGGCTGAGAACCTGGGCAATACTTCAATGGACCCAGCGCCCAAAAAAGTGCCAACTCCACACGCACCACCAAGCCAAGCCACTCAGGGCACCGCCAGCAAATGATGGCCTAATCACACCCAGTCAAACACACACACACGCACGCTGGTTGCGCTTTATAAGCTTCTACATCAAACACACAGAGACATGACGAAGAGCGTTCTCGTTGACTAGGCGAGTTGGGTATGATGTGGAAGTGGAATGAAGTATGCCATGAAGCACATTCCCATTTGCACCTCAAGTGCTTAAGCGAAAGTTTCCCATAAGCTGGCATGTGTGTGCGTGCAGACGTGCCAGCATGTGTGTGTGTGTGTGTGTGTATACATGTGTGTGTGTGTATTCTATTTTATATATATTTATTTCTATATTTATATATGTATTTCAAATAAAATTCCAAACTCAAATCTGCGCGTGAAAACTTTCAAACAGCCTGTCACAAAAATATTTTTTTTACTGGACTTTTTTTAAGTGCTGTCTAGATGCATATTGTGTGTGTGTGTGTGTGTGTGTGGGTGTGTGTGTGTGTGAAAATCAATAGCTGTAGGATTTTATGATATTGTTTGTGGAACTATATCGCTGACGTAGCTAGTTGATAGTTCTTTTCCAAGTGGCCTTCGGTATGTCTACAGCCTGTCGCTTACAGCAAATCCATTAGGAGACAAAAATTGATTTTCAATTTATGGCAACTCTGGTAAAGGAAACAGCCTTCTATTATTATCATCGATGTAAAGCCAAGTCACATTAGAGAAATACACAAAAACAGATAATACAAGCAGCAACAATAAAGCCGATAAGAACTTTGTAGACTGCATAATACTCAAGTTACAGATATTTTGTATCAGTTTTTTTATCTGATTTGCCACGCCCACGCTCAACAGGCGAGCTGTATAATTTATAGGTTTATCTGAATAAACTTGGTATTCCCCGTGCTTTTTGGCCGTATGTACATTTGAGCTAGTACAACGCCTTTGAAGTCATCAAGACAAGACGAAGCTTGTGCAAAACCTATACACTCTTATCATTTTGTAAAAAAGAATTAGATTAATATTAAATATATTCAACTAATTCTTCATAATTTTTCAGGCTAACCAAAAACTCAAAATTGTTTTACTTTCCTGATTTCATTATCTTTTTCATTTAATATAAGTAGAAAGCACTAAAAATTAATCAGCACATGTCAAATTTATGAGCAGTTTCTAAAAACATAAAAACCGATTCTGAAAATTAAAATAAAATATGTAATTATTTTCTATATACTCGTAGACAACTTTGATAGTGTTCTGGGAAAGTCCCTGAACTGACTCGGCGTAAATCAGCACAAGAACTTGCCTATCAGCTTCGATTGTTTCGATAAGACTGGTTGAGGAAGTGGGCACGAATTTTTGGAATAGCCCACGGCGCTTTAAAATGTTGTTAATATATGAGTCAGCTAGGTCAGAAATACATTTGACTGGAACAGGTGCTAAAAATATTATCGCAAGTTCATCAAAGCTTTTGCGGAATTCTGTGTAATTTTTTGTTTAATGTGAAACATGCTTAAACATTTTGCCCGCTCGCAAAACTAATTAAAAGTCAATTAATTCAATTGTCAACACGCACATAGAGAGCATTTTTGCAACAGGGCAGAGTAAAAGTTTTTTTTTTGGGTTCAACATTAAAATTACAAAGGCAGGAAAATGTGCGCTAACGTCTCTAAATGTACATCAAATACAATTAAAAGAAAATCGATTTTCAAGGCAATCAAACGAAATTGTGTTCCCGTTGCGAACGCCTTACAAATTTTCAAAACCAGAGACCAAAAGCATTTTCAATAAGCCAAAAAAAAAGAGAAGACAAGCAAAAGGCAAAAATTTCGTTACGCTAGAAAAATTTCATTCTAATGGCAAGAAAACGAAGCGAAATTCTCACGCGATTCCCACAAGCCGCAGCATTTGATTATATTGCGATAAAAACTTTTCACAATTCAATCAATTCCATTTCAGCCAGCCCCCACTCTGCGGTTCTTATATTTCGACGCACAACACGGCGTATGCGTGATGTTCGACAACTGAATCGATCGTTCAATTCGATTTTGGGCAAGAAATAGACATTCAGGCATAAATTAATAAAGTTATTTATTTTCGCAAAAGTTAAGAAATCGAGAATGGGTTTTCCGCTAAATTCAATATTCGATTATTTATTTACATACTTCATGAACTCTTTAAGAATATGTTAAACAATTTTTGAAATAATTAAATAATTTAACTACTTTCTTTAACAATATGTAAAATAAATGTAGGTAGCAAATTCAAACTGCATTTCTTCTCCAATTATATAGAAAATATTCAACATTAACGGATAACGTGTGGGGCGTGTATACGATTTGCTTGATGCTTGATTTTGATTTTAGTAAGTTGAAGCCTTGTTTATTCTGATTTATTCCTCATTGTCTATACTCAAATATCTGATTCTTTTTTAAAACTAACCTAAATTCAAATACATTTTATTTGTTATCAGTTCAAATGCGGCAAAGCAATCTATAGTCGAATATCTTCACATTTCTTGCTTCGCTGCTTTACTCAGTTTTTTTTTACCAATTTTTAATTGTTTATTTGTCTTGTAGCTAGTTTTCTTTTGTGCATAGTTTAATTACCTCAAGATAAACTTTTGTCTATTATTTTAGTTAAATTTTAAATGTAGAAATGTTCGTTTATGAGCATATAGCTCGATCTGATTGTATATACGTCTACTCTACTTGTATATATACAGCCGATGTGCGTGCACAAGGTGTGAAATGTTGTGCGTGTGTTTTTATTTGTTTGCTTTCGTCAATTGCTAAAAAACAATGCAAAAGTTCACTACAAGCTGGATCTGGCATACGGCTGCTAGTGGGGACCAGGCAGATAAATCGATATTCGAGTTGCTTTGACCATGACTGTCCGCCGAGCTATTTCTGTCTATAAATGTATAAACGTGTATATAGAAGCGGGCCAGTTAGCCATGGCCATAGCCATAGCCATAGCCAAAGCCAAAGCCAATGCCTTAAAGACCTTATTGGAAACGCTAGCAAAAGTATTCTTTTACCCGACCAGAAGAGGGCAGCAAACAGAGCCCCAGCAACCTCCAATTTCCAATTTCCATTGCGTGTGTTTTACTTGAATCGCTTTGATTGCAAATGAAATATTTAAACGAAATATTCCAGATGCCAGCGCAAATTTTTATAAACTTTTTTCTCTCACTTGTAAAAATATTTACAAACTGTTTATATAAATATTTGCGTCAGCCTTGAAACTGAATGTTTGCCGATTTGCTTTTGTATGGATCGATATAAAATATAAATATATATACATATATATATATATATATATATATATATATATGTCGGATATGTAGATAACATTTTAAGCATTTTAAATATGCATAGCTGCATAGCTATGTTCACCTAGGATTCGTAATCTTATTTGACATTTTATACATTTATTGCTTTTATATTTGTACACATATTGTATTAAAAGACCTCCTTAAGGCCTCTCTCTACAGACCTACACATGCAAATTTGTGCGCTAAAATATCGTGATTACGAAAACGATGCCAATTGCTATGGAGCGCGAGAACAAAACTAAACAAAATCCCAACCCAAAACTCATTAAATGTACAATAAAAACTTTGATAAATATAATGGCAGTTGCTTTCATGAGGTTTGAATAAATTATAATCATGCTATTTAGATGTAAGATATGCCTTTGTACAGTTTCTACACTTAAAAAAAAGGGCGCATTCTTGATTAATTATAAATTTATCGAAGCTCTTTAAAAATCTTTACATAAAATTTATACTTGACTAGTTAGAAAAACTGGCTAATACTTGGCAGACCAACGAGCAGATGGATGTCCATAAAAATTAACAATGCATAAAAGCAGCCAAAAAAAAAAAAACATTTTTTTTTGTGTACATTTATCGCTCTTTCTCAGAATTTGAATTGCATGACATGTACTTCTTAAATTATTTAATAGGTGATCAAAAAATAAGAAATAAAATATATTAAATAATATAGAGCTAAAAGTTATAAAATGCTCGGGTTCTGGGAAATCAAATCTTATCAACTGCACGAAAACCTGTTGCTCGAACTGATTGATAAGGCTGGTTGCTAGTAAAAATCTAATGAGAGTTTGAACTTGCAGGCAAGGTTATCGAACAAGCTTCTCAGCCATATATATATATATAAGTGTAAGTGTAAGTGCATTGCAGTTGAAGCAACAAATGCATTTTAAATTGAAAGCTTTTAAAAAAACATTAAGTATAATTTCAATATATATAAATATTTATTTTCCATACATACATATATAATTTTTAAAATATTTTTCACTTTCATTCAAAATATTTAAGCAAATTTGTATTACTAATTATTTAATTATCATTCAAGTTGTTTTCATTCAAGTAGCGATTTCAGCTACTCATAAATGTAAATTCAAATAAATAATATACTAATTTTAAAACCATTTAAGTAAATATCTAATGAGGTGCTATATATTATTATTTTTATATTATTATTATTTATTAAATAATGATAATGTCAAGTAACAAAGTCTCAGTTGAGTTATCAGTTGTTTTCTTTTTTTTGTTATTTCCAAGTATGATTTGTAGCGAATGCAACTGAAAAGATGAAATGTGGAGGCTAATTGTCGCATATAATATATGTATAAGGCATTTACAATACATATACAACGTTTATAGTATATAATAAAAAGCGAACCTAAGTGTGGGGCACAAACTGCGCGTTAGACTTGTTTATTTAATTTATTACTGCCAACCCCAACAGCTTCTTCTAGTTGTAGTTGTTTTTCAGTTTTTGTTTTGTATATGTTTAAAACTTGATTATAAATTTGTTTTTATTATTTGTGATTGGATTTTAAGTTAGCAGCTGAGTGCATTTTGCTCTGTATGTATATACATACATATATATTTAAAAAGATTTAATCAAATAACATTTACTTATCACGCCCAAAGGCCAAAATATAAAACCGCGCCAACTTTTTCCGTATTTTTTTTTCTGTTTTTTTTGCCTTATGCGAAACGCCGAAAACAAAGCGAATAAATTATAGAACACGGCGGCTTATAATTGGCTTAAGTTATTATTATATTTTTGTGCACTGCAGTTATACACGCACACACATGTATGTATATATCTATATATATATTATGTGTATATAGATTGCTTGTATATATGAGCTGATTGTTGTTTTATAAAAGTTGTCTGGCTGTCGTGTCGCGTATAATTAACAAATCTAAACATTCAAATGCTCGCGTGTGACTTACACAATATGCGACGACGACTTCGACGATCTATAAAATGAAATCTAAATTCAGTTCAACTGCAAATCACATCTCGCGCCGACAAACTTCCGTTTCAAACTGAGCGCTGAGTTTTGCTGGCGCTTTATAGATCGACTCACATTGGCTCTCTCTCTCTCGCTCGCTCACACTGGCACTCTCGCTCGCTCTTGCGCTCGGCTTGAACAGTTCGGCTCGGTTTTTTTGTGCTCGACTGTATCTTCGGCTAATCGGCTAGACACGAGCGCGTGTGCCTCCGCCAGCGTCTGCAGCTCGTCTACTTATCTACATACTCACTCATGCACATACACACACGCATGCATGTTCGATTCGTATGTTCGGTTAATCGGCTGCATGCCTACGCCTTTGCTGAGTACTTCTATAAAGAATCATTTGTCGTATTCTTGGTATCGTTTACATACATACATACACACTCGACTTGACCGGTTCGTTCGTTTGCTTTGCTCGGTTCGGCTCGGCTGTGTCTTGTCTGCTCGTGCCGTCCGCCGCTCTTCTACTTGTATTCTTGATATTCTACTCGGACTTACTCCGCGCTCGGCTTGAACAGCTAGCTTAATTTGAGTGCTCGGCTAATTGGCTGTGCGCGAACAATTGTTCCTGCGCCTTTGTCAGTGTTTGTTGTTCGTTTACTTATCGTATTCTTAATATCGTACACACACACATATGTATGTATATACATACATACATATGTATGTACAGTGCAATAGCAATCGCAGCTCGGCTTGACGTGGCTCGCTTTATCTAATGGCTTGTGATCGTTTGCGTTGAGCGTCTGTTACTCGTCAACTTGTCGTATGCTTCATATCGTATTCTCGCTGATGGCGCTATCTCCGCGCCGTCGCTGCTCGGCTCGCCATGATCGATCGGCGGCCATTCCATTCGAAAACTTTTGTTTTCATTCTTACCACTTGCCTTGCCGCACCCGCCAGCCACATTCCTTGGCAACATTTTGTGCACTGCTCTTGTTCTTTATTTGTTTGTTTATTTGGTATTGGAAACGTGCGTTCTCCTCTCTATTTTTTACTAATTAATGACGTTACAAGCGGTTTGGAGATTTATAGGTGGCTGTGCAGAGGTGTTGACACTTTTATAGCTATGTACATACATATATATGTGATGTGATGTGTGTGTATAGATGCAGGTGTTGGCTACAAATTAGTTTAGACTGAATGTGTGTATACAATTTATAGTGCAGCCAGCAACTGTTGAAAATACTTTAGTGAATTTAGTTCCACAGTCAACAATCAAAAATTGATGATAAATTAAGGAACTATTTCAACATTCAGTTAAAATTTGACAACTCTCAAGTATTTCCCCTGCTCAGCTTCAAACCAGCTTTTCAAGTACACGAATTCCTAGCCACATATATGCTATTGACAGCTCTATTATGATCTGTTTTCCAAGAAATTTCATTTTGTGTGTGACCCATAGCTAAACGTAAATTATAAAATCTATAAACTCAATGCTAATTCAAACAAAAAAAAAATTCCAAATTTATTTACATATATTTGTGTGTGTATGGCTAAAAGCAGACACAACATCTAAGGTCATGTATCTGAGCAGCAGCAGCAGTTATTGACTTAATTTTGTTTGGCTTTCCATCAACGTTGATTTTCAGTCATTTAAGCAAATAGCGAAAAATGCCAAAAACTGAACACAAAATGCAAAATAAAAACAAAAAATTTTCTTTATATTCAAATTTGTTACAAATGGTGCAGAAAATTGTGTGCATAGACGTCGTGTACGTATAGTTGCACAATTTATTTTCTTCTGTTTATGTGTGGCAACTAAAAGCAAAGTTTAAACAACATCAAGTATACGCGGCGTGGGCAACCAATGCAAAAAAACATTTTCGGCTGTTTTGGCCGAAATGCACGACTGGAAAATGGAAAATTGGCCGCAAATTACGTAAAACAAAAGGCAAGATCGCCGCAAAAATAGCAACAAATCAACTTTGATTGCCTGTGCTGCAGCTCGAGTTGAATGCAGAGATCTAGAGCAACATCTTCGAAGACTTACATCAGCTGCGCAAGTGAATCGAGTGCATTTTGTGACGTCACGAGATACGCCCTTACGCACAGACACCTCGAAGAAAACGTCACAGCCCAAAGAAATTTGTTGTTTTCTTTATTTATTTATTTGTCTTTTAGCAAATAGGCAGGTAGTCGAAGCAGAGCAATGCCTAGAAATGCTAGCTAGAAATGGTAAACAAACTAAGAATTCCGACGCGTAAATACCCTTTCTATTTTGTTTCACTTATGTGTTGGATAAACTAGATTTAGCAAATTCATTAAATTTATATATTCTTTTTATTTATTATAGATTATTATTCGACTTATGTTTGCTATCTCTAATTTATTTGTCAACGGTTTGCTACACAGTGTGTAGTACACACCCCGATACAAGACTCTGTCTTTTATCATATATTTCTTAGATTTGCATATACATAGTCATAAGACTTTTCATATATCACTTAGTGGCGCTGCTGTTCTTTAATGAAAGTGTTATTACCCATTAATATTTTGATCAACAAGCTGCGTAGAGTTGAAGTTACCCAAAATTTGCAGCATTCAAATTTTGTTAGTTTTATATTGTATGTAAGAGATTGTTTGGCTTAAGTTATTTCCAAGTTGTAACTGGTAATTTTTGTTTATGAAAACTATGATTATCTATAGATTTTGACACGCTGATATCTTAAGTAAGTCCAATTTATAGAGGCGATTTTAGTTTACGATTCATAACATTTAACTTTAAATATACAATATAGAAACATATATTATTTAACGTAATACAGTATGCATATGGGTGTATAAAAAGGTAGCTATACTTATGATATATATGATATTTTAGGTATACTATATATCATATAAATATGTATATATATATATATATATATATCATCGTATTATCATAAGTATACCTACCTTCTTACAATGTTAACATATTCAATGATATATGCGATATACTCTCTAATAGGGCAATCGGAGAAATCAACAAAAGACACGTAAACTCCACCTCCAACGCATGTATCTGCAATTCTGGCACATGTGCCAGTCCAAGGTCACACACAACACACACACACACGCACTTAAGAGTCGCTAACAAAAGCCCGACAAGCTGTAAATGGGGAGGCGGGGTCGAAGCGAAAGACGTGAGACGTGAGACGTCATGCGAAGGGGCCGAGTAAAAAGTAGTAGCAATTGAGCTGCTAGTTGGGCAACCACTTGTTGTTGTTGTTGTTGTTCTTGTTGTAATTGTTTTTGTCTCCTTTGGCTTTAAAAGCGAAGCGAAGCAAACTAAAGGCCATTGTTTATGGCCAATACTCACTCACACACAAGCAAACGCTCATATGCTGGCCACATAAAAGAGCCAAGCAAAAGGTCGCTGACGACGCCCTCAAGCCAAACCATTAAAATTCAAGACACTCGCTAAACCGAGCAGATAGAGAAAGAAAGAAAGCGAGAGAGAGGGGGAGGGAGAGAGCTCCACAGAGCGTATCGATAACCTATAGAAAAAAACACAAGATGAGCAAATTACAAATGAAAATGAACTCAAACGTTGGACAGCTGACGCTGGTAAGCAATTAAGTCAGGCTTAGGCGACTAAGCAATACTCTATGTGGTATAATGGGATGTGAAAAGGGAGATATATGTATGCTACAAATGATTTATATTGCTAGTTGAATTACTAAAGTTATAAATTCAAATCAAAATGTGAACTTAAATTCAAATTGTACAACTGCTAAGCCCAGCTGTTGAATAACTCATATTGCCCAAACTACAGAGAAAAACTTGATTTTCAACAAGCAACGCACGATAAAACACGCTTTGGCCTAGCCATATTAAAGTCTGAATAGAAAGAAGCAGAAAACAAAACCTGCTGCTTTGACGTTGCTTTGGCTTGCAGCACTTGATTGGGTTCGGTTTCGGATTCCCCGAATTGTGTGTGAATCATCAGCGAAAGACGCAATTGCTCCACATGTAGCTCACAGATAAACGAGACGGAGACTGAGAGTGTGAGTGAGTGAGTGAGATAGAGAGAGAGAGAGAGAATGCGTGCGCCCATGCGGAAACCAACGATGCTCTCAGCTCAGCTCAACTCAACTCAACTCAGCTCAACTCGATCGTTGCGTTGCGTTGCCTTTCCAGTTGTGTATAATTTTCCAGTCAACCAGTCACTTTTTTTTCGTATTAACTAACCGCGCCGACAATGGTTACATCACAATCGACACAACTGGAAAGGCAACACTGCAACTGGCTGCGGTCGCTTGCTGTGGGGCAGCTGGAGCCTGTGTGTGTGTGTTCCGCATGCAGTGGAAGTGGTGGCGACCGTGTTGCCGTCATCAAGGTTGTCCGGATCTGGATCGATGTGTATTCAATATACAATTTCACAATTTATTAGAAAAGCAACAACAACAGGTAAGACAAACAGAGAAAGACACATCAGACGTAGTCCAAGTAAATTTGTATATTGTTTTTGCCAACGAACGTTTGTTGAAATAGCAAATCAACAACAAGAACAACAACAACAACAACAATAGTCAACAATAGTAACCGCAACGACCCGTCTTTATGGGCACACATACATAGCCGCAAGCATGTGTGTATGTATGTATGTTTGTTTGTATGTGTGAGAGACTCGCCTCGTATACGAATATTGCTGACTATTAATTAATTAATGCGCCAGCGATTTGTGAGTGCCATCGCCAGCTGCACAGCTTAGAAGAGGAAGATAGGAGGAGAGTTGGAGAGAGAGGTGAGCACAGGTTAGCTGCTGTTGACTGCACTACAAAACTGGATACGTCTAAAGGTTGCAGCTAAGTTGCAGCATTCCAACATGACAATTACGATTGCATTTTCAGCTTATAGCGAACGATTTGTAAGGCTTTCAACCACGAGGAGATTAAGCTATATATTATATAGAATCACGATATAGCAATATATCATATGCATATGTAATATAGCTTCCTCTATAAACAATGTAGTAATATAATTTGTTAATTTATAACAGACAATTTCAAGTGAATTTGAAGAAGTTAAGCGAATATTTGATTTGCAGTTTATTTATTTTTTAATGTGAATACAAAGAACTACATTTTTTCTTTTACCTTAAGACTTTAATTCTCATATTAATTGAATTTAATTTTGTATTAACATATTTAATATTAATATTAATATTTAATATTAATTGAATTTTTATTTTTTTTTTTTGGTATTTTTTTTATTTTTCTTTTTTTTTACTCTTTGTGTTGCTCCTAAATTAAAGCAAAAGACTTTGCTAGACTTTTCTTTTCTGTTATGCTTAGTCATACGAATCGAAAATATAAATACAAATATACTTCAAATATATAGCTTTGAAATCGGGCTAGGGCCATGCTAAGTTTAATAGGTCTGCTTGGTCAACATTTTAAAGAGTTCTGAAAAAAAGATGGAAAATGACAAAAGGTTTGCCATCCTAAAAGCGAATGTAAAACACTTCAGTTGTAGTCTCTAGTTCACCATTATCTTAAATAGAAATTTCTTTGATTTGTGTCTTGTCACAATCAACAAGTTTAATACCTGTTCTGTTTCAATTACAGGTGTCATATTACAGTTGCTTTCGCTTGAAACTGTGAGCACATATTCTTAGAATGCTTGACCCGCGACTCATACGTAACCAATTCAGAAAAATGTTATAATTTATTTCATATATAAATATATATAAAATGCTTAAGCTAAGATGACGCAAAACCTAAAACTAAAACTGACGTCTCTGCTGAGCATTCCGTTTAATTACTTTTTCCCAAGACACAAGACTCGAAAGCAACCTGTAGCTTTAGCATCTAACATATGATTAAGCTAGTTAGAATCGAATTCTGATATTGACGGCGGGAGAAACCCATTTCATTGATAAACGCCAGCAATTTGAATACATTAATGGGCAATCATTTATAAACTGATTTTGTAATACACAGCACATAAATCACACATCACGCGGCAGAGGAATTATTTATAGTGCCCAAAACTTACCCCAAATCGATTTCAATATTTACTTAAATAAAGTTTCTTTCTTCGGAAATGTTCGTTTCAACACACCACACACACTCACACACACATACACAGAGAGAGAACTAAACACAATAAATGCACGTTTTGATATTTTATTGGTTTTACTTTCAAAAGATTTTCAAAATTTCAAGTGCATTTCAATTTTTTTCGAAACTTTTATTTGTTACGTTCAGTTTCGCACCTGTCGATATTTGTTGGTTTAGGTTTTGTTTTCGATTCGTTTTTGCCGTGCCAATTGAACCGTTTGCCAGCAGCGCCGCGACGTTAATGAAACCGCCAACAGGCGCCCAAAAAAAAAACATTTCAAAAGTTTGCCCCAAAAAGCTTTTTCGGTCTGCGCAAACGCTGTGGTGAAATTGTTGGAAAACAAAAGCTCCGCCGGGGTCAAAATGCGTTTTTGAATGGGCCACTGTCGAAAACCGTTGCTGGAAATGAGAAGCAGCCAGGATAAAGCATAAAGGATAATAACGGTTCCATTAGGCACTTCTGGCCACAAATGTCAAATGAGCCGCAATCGGTGAACGAATGTTGCATGAAATTGAGCTGAACGTGTGGGAGAGGAGCTGCTGGAGTTTATAGTATGTGTGAATGTGTTTGAAGGGTAGAAGAAGATAGTTGACAGTTAAGAGTTTTGCTTGAGCTGGCCAAAACTTTATGTGCTTTGATTAGGCATAGCTATTTCAAATTAAACTGGAGTTTTTATTGAGTATATTGCATAAGTGTGTGGGTATTTAATTTTAGACTTGTTTACCCTAGACTAAACTAAAAATGAGTGAATAGGGTTTAATGCTATATTGATATAATGTAAAATGTATTGCTGACCCTATCAAGTATATTCAAGTCTTCTTAATTAGAATCATAAGCCCAGTCAATTTAGCTCTGTATATTTGTCTGTCTATCATAGATCAATTAGTTCTGTTTGCCTGACTGTCTGTCCGCATAGGACATAATGTTTTTGTTTGAAATGTATGCAAGAGGCAGAAGCAAGCATTGCTGACGCTATCAAGTATATTTAAGTATATTCTTGATTCGATTCATAAGCGAAATCAATCATTTGTCTTTAAGAGAAGCGATAGAGAGCGATGAAAAATGAAGCTAAACATTTTATGTTGAACATTTTATGTTCAACTTCATTTTGAAGTCCCCTCACGCATGCATGTTAGCTCATTTGCATCCTGCTCAGCTTGTCAACTTGTCCAAGTATTTCTCAATCGATTAAAATTTCTATCAAACTTTATTTTAATCATATTTCGCATGTTTTATTAATATTTTTTTTAAAGCTATCAAATTTAATATATTGAATCTCCTAATTCCGCTTAATAAAATAATAGTAATAATAAAATAATAATTTATTAAATAAAAATAAAATGCCATATATAAAAACATTGTGGCTAGTAGGCCTTGACTGATGCTCATTCTAGTGAAATATTTTACTCTGATAAGATTTTAGTTTTATATTACTGAACAATCTGAACGCAACTAAAACAAAAAAATAAAATAAAAATAACAACTATATTGCCTTGATTTTGTGTGTTTTATTTTTGAAAAACTTTTTATTTAGTTGTGAAGAAAATACAAAAACAATTGAAGAACTTTTAAGAGTGAGACATCATGTTGCCCAAGAGTCCACGCATACGCAGAAACGAATTGCTCTCCAGGCAGAGCGACGGTTCGCCACGCTCCAGGAAGAATTCTCCCAGAGCGCCCTACAACAAGACGCTCATTGGAGCTCAAATGAAGAAACGCCGCACCCAGGGCTACAAGAAGAAGCTGCTGAGGTGAGTTATACTTGCTCATGAAGAGAAAGCGAATATATTTAGCTTTGTGATATGTCCATGGTGTTGTCCACCCGTCCGTTCGTTTGCCTGAAGTATATCATCTGATGCTTACTTTACAGCATGGAAAGCAATGAAAATATGCAACTATTAAAGGTGCCAAGGGCTATAATGCTGACGCCTTCCTCGTCGGACAACTCGCTGAGCACCAGTCTGTCCAGATCGGGCGTGCCTATCTACAAGGTGCAGCCCAAGCTCGAAAAGCTGAGTGAGAAGATGACAGACTCGATGACAAAGCCAGAGCCAGAGTCTAAGTCGGAGTCACTGCCTGTTGCACTGCCTCCATATCTCACGCTGAAGCGACAACAGACGGCGGCCATGCTGAACTATCAAGCACGCAAATCTGTATCCCAAATGGATTTCAAGGAGGCACGGCGCACGGGCAACTATCAACTGGTTGCCCATGTGCCCAGCTCGAATGCACTTGTGCCTACTGGAGGAGAGCAGCAGCCAACGGGTCAACTGACCATCAAGAATGAACACCTGACCCAACTGCTGCTGCAGGGCACATCGCAGTTGTGCGGCACACGATTTGTGGTCAACGGCGATCAGGACTTGCGCATCGCCAGTCTACGCATCTTCAATACCATCATGTTGCGCTCCTGGCGGCGCAGGCGACAGGAAGTGCGTCATCTGAGCGAGCAGGTCGAGGACTTCAAGCGTAATGTAAGCTAGCAGAAACTTCTTTTAATACCTTGAACCAATTAATATCGGGTAAACCGAGTTGTAAGTAACTGTCTGGTCGATCTCATGTGATCTGTCCGTCCCTCTGCCTGATAGACCTTCATTCCTTTCAAATCATCATCAGAGTATCTTTGAGTCACGGACTTCCGACTAAAGTCTACTCTCTTTTCATAGTTTGTGAAGAACCGCAATCAGCTGCACGTGTACAACACGCTGTTCGCTGTGGAGAAGCGTCGCAATGAGACACTGAACGAACAGCTGAAGCAATCCTATATGGACAGTGCCAAGACAAAGTTGTCCCAGAACGAGCTGACAATACTGCTTGGCCAAACCACTGAGGAGAAGGAACAGTTGGCCAAGGAAAACGCGCTTAAGGCACAGGAAATTGAGAATCTGCAGGAGCTGCTGCAAGCGACCAAAAAGGAACTCTTTCTGGCTAATACGCTGCAACGGGAGCAACTGGAGCAGCTGGCACGCGTTCAACTCGAGTGCCAGGGTGCCAAGTTCGACATCGAGGAGCTGACCAGTCAGCTGCTATCGCTGAGACTCGAGCTAACCCAAAAGCAGGAATATGTGGAGAACTTGCGCGATGATATTGCGCACATTGCAGAGCAGCTGAAGCTGTCTAGCACGAGCCTCGTTGAGTACAAATGCCAAACAGAGCTGCATATCAGGTGAGCTGTGGTTTAATTTCAATCAATTGTGTATGCTAATTAATTTGTTTACCATTTCTAGCAAATTGATGAAACACGCTGAAGGCCTCGAGAAAGATATTAAGGAGAAGCAGGAGCAAGTGCAGACACTGCAAAACTGTCTCGCCGCCACGGTGGGTCAGCGCATTCGTCAGTGTTTCGCTCAGAGCCAACATTATCAGCATGCCACCTTTCGACTGATGCACCTCGTCGCCTATTGCATGCTACCTGGCACACCTCCGCCTCCACCTTTGCCCATGGCTTCCATACCCGATGCCGTCAAAAAGCTGCGCGGCCTCTTCCCAGGCGGTTCGAGTGGGTCGCATGGAGTCGACGCAACCTTAGCAAACAAAAAATAAATATGTATTTATACATATATATATTTCTCGCTTAGTTCAAATTTTAGTAGCTATTCTCGTTTATCCATTTGTATTCAATGTTCAGTTATTTAATGTTCTTATTGCTTAAATTTAATTTATTTTTCATTTAGTAGCGGAATTCAAGTAAAATATTTAACAAATTTGTTTTATTTAGAAAATAAGAACTAAAGAGTGTGCGGCCGAAGGGAAAGGATTGCATTAATATAGTCAATGAAATAATGTATACAGAATTTGGACAAACCACCACAGTCAGTCCTGAATAGATATTCCACGAGTATATATTTAAAATTTCAAGTCTAGCTCCTTAATATCATTTCTGTTATACTAGATATAGTATCTCTCGATTTGCCCTGTCTCTAGTGAGCGTATCGATACAATCTTCACACTTTATGAGAGGAGGATACGTCAGGTCTTTAGCTGCAATAGAGGCGGAATGGTTGGTACACAGACAGACGGATGGACAGCTAGACGTACAATCCACATAACCAATTTACTCTTTTAACTGGTTTACTTCTAAAACGTTTAATTTATTCGTATTTTCAAAAAAATTATGCTAAAAACACACATTTTACAGTTTGTATGAAACACACAGGACTTAAGGCTTAAAACAACAGAGTTTAGTTAGTTTAGTAGTATTACGTAGATATGGATAGATTTGATATTTGCAGATCTTCTGAATTGAGGCGCAACATTTGCTGATCCTCTGAATTGATTCGCACCAGCTGCTCGCTGTCGAAGCTCAGCAGATTGCTAATCGTTGGACCGTTCTCATTGTTGTTGTTGTTTGTGTTGTTGCTATTATCGTTGTTGTTGTTGTTGGTGTTGTCATACTGCTGATGCATTGGTGTTATTTGCTGCTGCAACTGTTGCTGCTGCTGCTGCTGTTGCTGATGTTGCTGCAGCGTATGTTGATTTTGCTGTAAACATTCAACAGAAGCGTTATTTGAGAGACTTATTCAAGTTGTTGCCCAGTTTGTCTACTTACCAAATGATTTGTGGTCAAATTCCATTGCAGATTGCTAGCAGCGCCCGCGCCCGACGTCAGCAAATTGTGCATTGTGAATGGATTGTTGAGATTACTAAGATTGTTGTTGTTGTTGCTGTTCGCAACAGCTGGCACTGCGTTAACAGCGGCAGCAGCAGCAACAGCAACAGCTGAGAATTTGCTTTCCCAATGCGTAGCACTGCCAGCGGTTACAAAGGGATTTGGATTGGTGTTATATTGCAGCTGCTGTTGTTGATGTTGCTGTTGTTGCTGCTGCTGCTGCTGCTGCTGTTGTTGTTGCTGGTGCTGCTGCTGCTGATGCTGCGCCAATAGTTGTTGCGTGAAGGGATTGTAATTGTTGCCCAGCTCTAGGTTGCCAGCGCCACCAGCAACATATTGCTGCTGCTGCTGTTGTTGCTGCTGCTGCTGCTGATGATGATTGGGCGACATTAAATGTTGCTGTTGCTGCTGCTGTGCATTACTGGGCGCTGCTCCTGCCGCTGCCATATTGTACGGCGACGGAGTGCTGTTCTGATTGTAATTGCTTGACGGGGACAATGGCTGGGGCGAAGGCGTCAATTCCGGTGGAGCACGATATAAGCCAAAAGGCTGTGGTGAGGTATCTAAATACATAACAAATTTACATATATGTATAAATATTGTACATAAATTTAAATATATATATAATTATATTACTTACCTCTTGGTTCAGTTTTGATAGGCGGTATATTCTGCGCATTCCAACAGTTCATGTTGTTTTGACCTAGAAGCAGTGCACAAAATTGTTAGCAAAGCAAACAAAAGCAATAATAAATTATAATGCAACAAACGAGCAAACAAAACATTTACAAATAAAGGGTAATGAATAGAACAGAAGCATAAGAAAGGCAGCAATAATAAAAAAATATTTTCACTAGATTTAAACTGTAAAAACTTTTAAGCTCGTGCAAAAATAACATAAAACGTACAATCTGTAAGTTTACATATTAACAAAATTTTAAAAATATTCTATCAATATAAAAAAAAAATGAAATAAAAATAATTTTAACAAAGTATTAGAAAAATATAAAAAGCAGTCATATAAGCAAATAGCAGAAAATCTAAGCTAAAATTACGTTCTAAAAAGTTTAAAATATAAAAAAAACATATACAAATACAAAACAAACTCACAAATAACGAAGTTAAATTTAAAAAAGAAGACAGTTTTAAAAATCATGCAGATTTTAGTTTTTGAAAAACTTACTTCGTTTGCTTAACTTTTTTTCTCAAAGTATCAGTAAATTAAAAACTATGAAATTTTAATTTCTCTTTTTTTTTATTAATCTAAATATTTTATAAAAGTGTGTTCCAAGAATATTTGTATTTTCGATAATTTGGTTTTTAATTGTATAAAAATATCAAATTTTTGTTTTATTTTTGAATTCTTTCGTATTTTCTGCCCGATTAACAAAGCGGTAATAATTATTCTTTATACTTTTCATTTTCATAAAATTCCAACAACAATATTTATGGCTACATATACATTTATGCTACGTATTTATTTAAGTATAATTTGTATTTAGTTTTGCATAGTTTTTAATATTTGTGCATTTTTTGGTTTTCGATTATATTTCCTGGTTTAATATTAATATTCTCTAATAGTCTATACGATTAATACATCATAGAGCTTGCCAAGTCTTTGGCATACGAAACATTCTAGGTAGGATAAGTTGTCTATCGACTAGTTGGATATCTTCAAACCAATGCTGCCTGTGCAGTTGATAGATCCACACACAAAAGAGAACAAAGTTTGATCACAACAGACAAAGGAAGGACAGAGAGATAGAGGACAAAAAACCAACCACCAACCACCAACCACCAGCCACCAACACCAAATGAAAACTTACGATCTTGATGATCATTGTGATGCTGTTGCTTTTGCTGTTGCTGGAGCAGCAGGTGCATGGGATCGCCGCCAGTCTTTTGACGTTTCCGCCTCAAATGTGCTGGATCTATAAAAAAGAGAGTATAGCAATTCGTTTAATTGCCAACAAGTTTGGACAAGTCTTGACTCGGTTCAAAAAACCCTTAGATCTACTAAATACAAAATTTGGGTACGATGACTCAGCGCACCTTCGAGACAAAATTGAGCAGTGAAAAGTTCGAGCTGCTGCACAAATCAAGTGTTCGTTGACAAAACGCTTACAAAATTGGCATACCCATATAACACAGGGTATACAGGGTATGCACAGGTTGCGTGTCAACAAATTCTAAAACAAATACAATTACAAATTTTGAGCGCTACAAAATTGTTTTTTGTGATTTTTGTAGCGCTCGTTGCCAAGTGTAAAATGGTTGAAGGACTTCAAATCCTTGCTTAGCTAACCATACAAATTGTTTTAGTCGATGATTTTTTGGTGTAGGAATTCGCTGCGGAATCCTTCAATACAAACTGTTTTAGTCGATGCGAAGTTTGTTCGTAGGGCTAAAAAAAATACATATTACAATATCCAATCGACGATTGCAATGACAAAGAAGAAAGCCTTTGCCTATCCAATCATACAAATTGTTCTGGCTGACGAGATTCGATCTAAGGACTCCACATGGCATCCCTGTTCCTAGCTAACCAGACAAATTGTTGCAGTCGATTGTTGTTGTTCGTAGAGCTGCAAATGAGTTTACAATATTCAATTGCCGTTTGCTGCCGCCAACCGCTTGGCCACCTGATCGGGTGTTAGGATCTCGCCAGCATCCACAGATGCATAGTAGGCGGAGGTCTCATCAAATTCACTGGCCGTCGCTTGAGGTGGCACACTCGTGTAGAGCGCAAAATGCTCGACTTCTGTGAGATCCAGATTGGGATCCATTTTGACATTGAAGTGCGCCTCGATCGAGCTGACCAAATTGTGCAGGCTCTGGCGATCGGCAATGGCCACCAGCTCCATGCCACCCTCGCTGATGGGTATCTCGGCCAGCTGCAGTGCAGACGCAGTGCGTCTGTCCAACTGGCCGCCCACTGTTATTGTGCTGGCACTCGAGTAGGCTTCGTTGGGCGACTGTTGCAGGCTGCTGGCGCTGTCGCCCTTGAGTGGAATATGCACCACATCTGCATTCAGATACGAGGGTCGCTTGCCTGAGGCGCTGCTTACGCTGCGGCCGCAGGGTTTGCCTGACTTTCCGAATTTCCGAGGTGTGGCCGTGGCGCCTGTGCCGTCTGACTTCAGTGGACCCAGCACCACATTGGTGCCTCTGATTTTGGCCGTTCGAGTGTTGAGATTATCCAAGCTGGGCTCACTGCTGGCCGTGGCACTGGCCGTCTTCGAGCCGAGCCTCGAGCAATTCTCATTGCTGCGATCCATTAGCTCCGGCTTGCTCTTGCGCCTAGCGAACAGCTTGGAGAAGAAGCCTGGCTTCTTTTGCCTAGGCAGCGTATTAAAATTCGGATTCTTTGTGGGCTTCGGCTTGAGCTTGGGCTTTGTCTCCGGCGGCTGTGGCAGCTTCTTTGTGGGCGCTGCAGGCAAGTCGACGACGCGTGGGTGTATGATTGGAGGCGGCAGGCGTGGCTTCTCCTTAGTAGCTGGTGCATCGCTGTTCGCTTCGATTGAGCGATTCTCAGCATTGCTGTCCTGCTTACGCAAGCGTTTGGGCGGCAGCGGCGGCAACTTCTCCTCCTCAGTAGCAGCAAGCATCAAAGCTGCCTCCAGCTCAAGCTGCTCCTGTGCACGTTTCTCCATCTCGTACTCTTTGAGCAGCTCTTGCTGATGTTGCTGATGTTGCAGCTGTTGCTGTTGCTGCTGTTGTTGCTGCTGTTGTTGCTGCTGCGAGTTCACCTCTACAGCATCGTAGTGCTGGGCATCTTCGGGCGCACACTGCGACATGGGTGGCGTAGGAGGCATTATGTCATCCATAGGTATAATAACGGGATTCTTGAAGGCGATCTGCAGACTTGTATAGGTGGCAGCATCATCGAAGCTGTCCTCCACCTGCATGGGCGGCCTGTCCATGCTCTGCAGCTCATTCTGCAGCGTGTTGTTATACGTGTCCCGCTGCATAACAAAGTCTGTGTAGATCTCATCCAGCTCGGCCACCTGTTCAAGCAGCTCGTTGAGCGTCTTGTCCTCGTCTGCGGCGGCCACCTGAGTTTCGGCTGTGGCATCGCTGTCATCGGCCTCGACTTCGGCATCAACTGGATCTGGACTGGGCTCGTGGGGTTGTTGAAGCAGCTCATTGGACTTCATCCATTCGTTGCATTTGTCATTGGCCGTCAGCTGGTGCGGCTCTGATGCCGCCAGCTGCTGCTGCTGCTGCTGCTCCAACTCCAGCTGCTCCAATTCGCGCACCTTCTCATCAATAATCGTATCGATTTCCAATTCAGTTCGCAGTCGCTCCGCCTCGGCTTCTGCATCGGCTGCTTCCATATCTAAGGGCGCTTGATCTGTGACATCCTCGGGAATCGCTGCTGCCTCCGCCTCCGCCTCCGCCTCCGCCACCGCTATCTGCAGTAGCTGAGGCTCCGCCTGCTCCAAGGTGGGCGTATTTAGATCAATTACCTCAATCGTCGGAGTTTCGCGCTTGGCCGAGCAACGATCGACCGCATCGACCGTAAGAATTTGCTGAAAGATGTCTTCATCGGGCTTCCGCTTGAGATGCCGATGAAGATTCCAGAACGTATGCCTACCTGAATCCAATGGCACATATTCAAAGGGCAAAGCCTCGCTGGTAACGCCATCCGAGGGTCGACGCAACTGTATGAAAACCTGTTGGGCAATTAGCAGAACCAATTAGCTTAAGGAAACTCGAATAGGAATTCAGTACGGGCTCACCTTGGCGGGCTCCGTTATTTCAAGCGTATGATATCGCGGCGTCTTAAACGTAATGGCAGTCTGCTTGTGCACGTCCGTGTGCTGAAAATCACCTAAAGCCTCCCACACCGTCTGTCCGTTCTTCTCCTCAAAGAAGCGCACCGTGATATCCTCTTTGGCCACCTTCTCGCACAGCAGTATGATTTGGGTGTTGCCCAGCACACTGGCCGAACAGCTGCACAGCCGGCATATAACTAGATCGGACATGGCCTTCTTATCGAAGATCGGCTCGGAAACGACGGGCGGCAGAGGCGATGTGAAGCGTCCCTTCTGCTCGCTCTCCATAAATACTTGAAAGCACAAACGCACCGAATTCAGATCAATGCTCGACGGCTGAAAACGATGCGAGAATCCAGCTGAAAAAAGAATTTATTAAATATTTAATTATTGTAATTTAGTTTCTGTTGCTGCTTTACATACTCTTGAATGGATCCACGCGAATCTCTTCTCGCGCCTTTAGCGCCGCCTCAATATCCTTCTTCTTGACACACTGAATGCCCAAATTGCTGAACACGGCTCGCATTGTCTCGCTGCTGATCTCCAGGGTGCAGACGCCCTTCTTGCAGCCCTCCTTGCCTACCAGATTATGCGGATGTGGACTGTGGATAGAGAAAGATGCGAGAGTTAAGAAGCAGATCAACGGAATGAACTCTTAACAAAGGATCTTTACCGATATGGCGTATCCTTGGTGACGCAGGACACAACGACGACGGCGCGTCCCTTGTAGCCGACAATCTCGATGGTTGGATAGGTTTTGTTCTCGGGCGTCGAATTGACGCCGGGTATGGAACCTGCCGAGCGACCCTCGCATTCATAGCGAAAACGCAATGCCTTACCGGCGGGCTGTTCCGTGATCTTCACATACGGTTTCTTGCGCACATTCTTCGTGGACTGTGACAATTGTGGCGTTTGTTGTTGCTGTTGTTGTTGTTGTTGTTGTTGCTGCTGTTGCTGTTGCTGCTGCTGCTGCAGGCCATTGTAGTTGAGGTTCTGCTGCTGGGCATCGCCTGCTGCACCCGCAGCGCCCAAATTATTTTGATTTGGAAACATTTCAAGGCCGAAATATTAACTGCAAGTAGACAAAAAGGAAAAAGGCTTCAGATGCTTAGAGCCAAAACACAGAATTCTTGGCAAACGCAATGACGCTACGATTGAGCCAACAGCGACAATGACGACGCATACCAAAAATAGTGCCCAATACGATTTTCCCTTTTCTCTTGTTTTTTTTTTGTCAATTTCCGCGAAATAAATAAATATTTATAAACGAGGTGAAAACGAGTATATTTGGTGCTATGGCAAAAAAGAGGGACATTAAATGGAATCGACCTTAACTCTTTGATTTAGCCATCTATCTATCTATCTGAAAACATTTTAAAAAATCTCCTCCAATAT
The DNA here is from genome assembly GCA_035045365.1 of Drosophila leonis. Taxonomy (NCBI): domain Eukaryota; kingdom Metazoa; phylum Arthropoda; class Insecta; order Diptera; family Drosophilidae; genus Drosophila; species Drosophila leonis. The sequence continues at coordinate 7,495,694 of JAWNPC010000830.1, forward strand.
GATTTCTGCGAAATATATTTTCATGGCTAGAGGTAGGCAGCCAGACAGACACTCTTAAACTCTTTGATTTATCTAAATCGCTGACAAATTTTGCATTCTAGACAGCAGCAGCAGCACCAGCAGCAGCGAAGAGTCATCAAAAACATGAAGCGTGGGCGTTTGTGTACATTGCAAGATGATGGCTTGCATTTAAATATTTACGAGACTCGTTAGATCATTTTGTTCCACTGCAGTTGACCGCACGTGTGTGTGTGTGTGTGTGTGTGTGTGTGTGTGTGTGTGTGTGTGTATGGGTGTTTTAGTATTCGTGTGTGTGTGTGTGGAACCGGCTGCTGCTGGTGCTGCTGGTCTGGGCCAGGCTATAGCCAAGTTAGCATCGGACAACCATTTATAAATAACATTTTGCGTAATGCGTGTGCGACAGGCAGCTCCACACACAGCGCGTTGTCGATCTATATAGTAGAACTAGTGCCCAGCAGGTAGTATAGATAAAGATACATTTGCAGCTAATCATATATATACAAATATATATATGTGTATGTATGTATATAGGTTTATTGCAAAGAGTGACTCGCTAAATGGCCTCCCCAAAGATTTTGTTTGATTCCAAAACATAAAAAGTGGTGTTTTATCAATGCTTGACTAAAGATCGCCCATTGTCGCTTATATAAAAATAAACTATTGATATATAGTATAGTATATATAGTATAAAGTATATAGTATGTATACAGACATTTGTCGTATATAGTGAGTAGCTCTATGACCTCAGAGATTCGACTCACAGAACGTCTAGACATTGGTCTGCCATCAAAAGAATACGTCAATGGTCTGCACGACATGGCGTGGGGTAAGTTTTAAGAGGAACAACAAATAAAACCAAATCAAAGTGTTGCCAACTTTGTAATCTTTTAGTTAATTAAAAAAAAAGAAGAAAATAAACATAATTTTGTATGTTTTTTTTTTTTCTCAAATGAAAGGGAAGATAAAATTGAAAGATAAAATATTTATAGATATAACTGTATTTATGGTTTATATAAATATATTTATGGCTTTTTAATATCTGAAAAAAATTTCACAATTTTATTGAAATTTATTATTTAATATATTTATAAATATATTTATTGAAATTTATTATTTAATTGTTTTTCTCTTTTGAGACTGAACAAATATCTATAATAGATATTTTCTATAAATTGTAAAGGGATCTTTGTACCTAAGGCAACTGTCGAAGCTTGAAAGACAGCTGTAGTCGGGCGCAACCAACTGCATAATACTCGTCTACGCTCCAGGAACAGCTAAATTGCTTCAATATTCAATATTTGCGCATTAGCTACAGACCATCGAGCACTTCCATCAATGATTCTGTGATCGTATCTCTATCTAATCTATCCGATTTGCCCTGATCCGAATACTGTATAACTTTAACATTTGTATCATATGAGAGCTCACGTAAGTACTTTCAACTTTAAATATCAATCAATTCACATTAGGACTGCCAACTTCAAGCATCAATAGACAGGCAGAGGCGCATTGCCCAAACCCAAAATGCCCGTTTTGCATAAGAAAAAACATTAGACGCATAAATCTTTTGAAGGCAGCTAGCATATGTGAATCAAAATAAACTTTTGGAAAACAAATTTCGCACAGTCAATTTGGATAGTACAGAAAAACTGAGTTTGCGGCATATTGAAAAGCAAAGCAAACGAAAAAAAAAACCAAAAGTAAAAGCAAAGTCAATTCGCATGTCATTGCAAATGAGATTCTCATTTAGGCTGTTATAGAGCATACATATATGCGATATGGTATGTACATTTAAATTGATATATATATATATATATATATATTTGTATATATATATATATATACATATACATATATATAAATTATTAATGTACATATAATAAAGTACATTAAATGATAGTATATTGGCATTCGATATATTCACGTTATTACAAATATTACGTCATAAAATTGTATATTAGACAAATGTGGAACATGATAATTTGGCCAAAAGCCAATATTTGTAATATTTTCACAAAAATTATGAATTTTTACTCGTGTTTCGAAAAGTATTTTTCTTTAATCACCTTTCACTGTAGTTGATTCAAATTTTCCTTTCCAATTTCAAAACTTTCCGGCGATTGGTTATTGATCAAAAATTATTGTTTCAAGTTTTTTGAGTTTTTCTGTTGGCACAAGTTATCTGCAAAATTATTTACAATTATTTATGCTAAAGGCCACACTCGATTTGATTTTCGTTTTGCAGTCTTAACCAGATAGAACCGGTCCGGAAAAATAATTATATATAGTATATATGTATAGATGTGAGCACGATTTTCTTATATATATATATATTATAATTTTGAATTTGTTTTTATGTTTTTGAAACGCACGTCTTGAGTTGTTGAATATCGGCCGTAGACTGAACAGCGAAACGAAACGAATAATGCGAGCGAATTTTCATTCGAACACTTTTGTATTTGCTCCTCCCTAAAAGTTCATTTTTTCGGGTTGTCGTGGAAGCTTTTTCTGCTATTTCTGTTTTTCAATTTTGTCTTTTAAGTTGTTAGTCTTCTAGAAAGAAATTTACGTGTGCTTAATGTAGCATATACCATATTCCACTGTATATATATTGTACTTGTGCGGAAATTGTAAGCGAGTATATTGGTTTTGTAAAACAGCCGAACGGATTGAAGGTAGATAGAAGAAGTTGGGAATATGTTTGTCCTCATCTGAGAAAGTATTCAAATTTACACGTGTGTATCCGTATCAGAGAAACTAGTTAGGCTTTTGGGGTATGCCCATTGGGGTCGTGTGGTAAATATCTAGCTAGGGTTTTGGCCTTTGTACCTCCTCTATAGATCGACTTACAAGAAATATTATGTTATTAATTCTGTGAGCGTGTATCGTAGGCGGTTATGTCCGATTGTTTTTCTTATGAATTTTAAGGAATCCATCGTTCTAGCTGTATGTAAAATTTTCCCAAGCAATGTTCCCAATTGCCTTGTTGAAAGGCAAATAAAAAACAAAAAGATATGTAGTTTCTAGTTTATAAATATATATTGTTTTAGATTAGCTAGAGTAGGAGAACTGCTTGTGAATGGGCTGTTGGCGATGTCAATAAACTCTCGAACACTTGTGTCAACAAATCATTAGAAAAAAAAACTTTACAATTAACAATTAACAAACGTGTTGTACTCTTAAACATATAAACAACAAGTATAACTGATATTTCAGCTGTTGTTCATTACAATTGTTAAGTATTCGATAGAAAAAACACAATTGAAAATGATTTCCAGGCATATGAAGGCAATGTCTTTAGCAACTGATTAAATTTAATATATGTATTAAGATAAGCCAGCAAATACATATATTTGTATATAAATACATATATTTGATGTTTTTGTATATTTAAATTCCATTAAAACTGAGTCACATTGCCAAGAGCCAAAAAAATTCATTCAGAAAATGCAAACAAGTCTGCGCTAGACTATAAGATACCCTGTGATAAGCAACAACTGATAGAAATTCCTTATAATGTTTATTTGGTGCTTGAAATGTTCAGCATAAATATGATTTCGATATAGTTTTTTATAAAACATTTAACTATGGCTGACTTTAAAATACCCTGTAGAAAATGCTTTACAAATGATTCTGTGGTATATAGAATATTTGTATATAGAAGAAATTGCATATCAATATATTACTTGCGTATAACATATAGTTTTTTACAAAAATGTGTCTGACTAGTAGATACCCTGTAGCAATAATAAGCACATTATTACCTATTGATGGCCTACATAGAGTACAACAAATTACACATCTAAAACCTTGAAACAATGCCTTTCAAGGTGCTTTTACATCTCGACTTAAGTCTAAAGCATCTATATAGAAATACATAGTAATATTATGTGTTTCAAAAAATTTCGAAAAATAAAAAATAATATATGTAAAATATACCATATTCGTTAAGCAAAATTTCTGTTGAAATTTGTTAATCTGAGCAGATTTTTGCAAAAGCCCATAAATGCACAAACAGAATGCAAATTTTACTTTACGCTCACAATAATCAGATTATTCAGGTAGTTACATATATAGCTAAATATATATGTATATATCTGGGGCATTTATTGGCATTTCCGTTCAGCGGCTGCTGAGCAAGACACTTGTCAACATTTCTATCAAGCAACATAAAAGACAATCTGAAAATCTGATTACCAATCTATTATTTATGATAATAATTGTATGAATATTTGGTTAGCTCAGAAACATGTGCATTATAAGATATGTGATAATTATAAACTAAATACGACTTGTTGTACGAAATGTTTTCGTTTTTAACAGAGCCCAGAGAATTTCCAAGAAATCTCTGACTCACATGTCTGAGATAATTATTACGTTTCGATATAATATGTATATATATCTACATATATACAATATTTGAGTTTGTGAATTTTTGAAGACGACACAAAATGCTAGGAATTCACTCGTGTGGCACACCGTAGAGAATCATTCAGAAAACGCGTGTTTTTTTGTCATTTGTGTGATGACATTTAATGGAGGTGATTCTTAAGAATTGCATATATATTTATCTGGGACGCAAGGTCAGTAACCGAAAGCGCTGAGTCCATGGGCAAATGACGTTTCAACAGTCCTCTTTATCCTTATACTATATCTATAAGAACTAAAGTATTTAAAGTGCAAGGTAAAGTCCATGTACTCGACTAAAATCGACTTTAAACTTTTCTTGTTTGAGCATATTTTAAGAGCTAGACACTGACTTTGCGTATATAGATTATATGTATGTATATAGACCTTCCTTCTAGTAAAGTCTTTTTTCATAGAGCTTATCCATCCATATTTTGTATTTACAGATGTAAGATGGAATGTTCTGCAACAGCTGAGATTGGCATGGGGTTCAGGGTATCGACGTAATCGGAAACTCCCACCTGGAACACAAATGCTGGTTGGTTTCATTTTTTATTTTCTTCAATTTATTATTATTTTATTGATATTATATTCGGTATTTAATATACTTGCCAGAGTCTGGCACATGTGATTATATGGCAATTTATTTGTTAGAGCAGTGTTTATAGCACCTGCTCATGCCTGCACTAAATACATATCTGCACCATAAAACGGAACGTAACGGACGAACGAAATGCTGCAGATAAGCTACCGAATTGCCGGCTTTCAGATATGGGCCGAAAAAAATGCGTATCAGATAGCTTGATACGGAACGACGTAGTATTCAAATAAAATAATCGATGATACAAAAAAACACACGTCGAGAGTTTCCAGCAACGAAGTAGAAGTAGAAACCAAACAGAATTGATTCACAAAATTAAATAACAACTAAGGCTGCTCTAGGCGGGAGTGCCTGACTGGGAAATACCCTGAAACATCTGAGCTGCGCCTATGGGCTTTACTATGGGTATAGAAAGTACGGCATACCTTAGTGGGAAAATCTTTAAAATAAATTAGATGACTTGCCGAAATGTGGCAGATATAGCTAAGTTTTGAAGCTTAATTTAGATTTTAATTGATTACAGAAAAATTTTTAAAAATATATTAAGCGGGTGGTATAGGAAAACTTAATTGAAATTGCAAGTCTTCAGCTCTTAAAAGACTCAGCAGTTCAATCTGATCAAGAGCATATACATTCATACTTCATACTTCTTCTACTTTTTTCATACATTTTAACAAACACATTATACCCACTTCATTAATTTTCAATTGATTCACGGTATAAAAACGAAGTTTGAAACCATAAAATTGATTAATGATGGAACCCTCACTCAAATAAATACATATATGTAAAAGAGAAGAAAAAGAGAAAGAGAGTGGGAGCGGGAGAGGTAGAGCAGGAATTAACTAACTGGCGCCAATCAGGCAGCTGTGACCGTTCGGCCAATGGAATCGAATCTCTTCAATAGATTAAAACATTCTAGTTTTATGCTATTTCCAGTCAAATAAAAAAAAAACTTTTGGCGCCAGGCTCTACAAATTAAGATTAAGATCAACATCAAAGTAGCAGCTAGCAAAATTCCTCAGTCTGGTCCCAAAACAAGTTCAAACTAGTTCCGAAACCACAGATGCTCGCCAAAAAGACGCCAAGACTCTCGCTAAATTTAAGCAAAAAAACCAACAACAAAATTTTAATGATCGCTGGCGTCAAGCAATTTACAGCTAAAATAAAAATACAAATAAATAACTTATAGCCGATGCCGCCATTGACAAATCTGTGGAACTAGTTCCGACTCAAGAATTGAAACATAACTAATTTTAGAAAACTCTGTCACTTAATGAAATGCAATGAATTGAACTAGTTCCGACTTGACAATTGAATTACCCTGAAACAGTGAATTAAATTAATTCCGACTTAAGAATTGAATTAACATGTATAAATAGGCGGCAATTGGAAAGTTTTGTTTTCTTGTTAAGTGAGAAATCTGTGGAGGTGGAATTAATTTTGGCTCCAACATTTTTTTTCCCTTTGTAAGAGTTTCTAGTACTAAATATTCCTTTTACTTTAGTTGAAATTTATTAAAAGGAGAGAGACCACAGCAAAATATTGAAATTAAAGGAATAGAGGAATTAAGTTCTAATTTTTAGATAGTTTTATAGAATATTGAGCACTGCTATACATCTATATTCGTATATCAAATTTGTTCTTTTGAGGCATCGTAGTCTATAGGTATATAAGTCTTATATAACTTTTATAAATTGTCACGGTCTCTGGCTCAAAAATGAAGTCAAGCCTTGGGCAATGCAACTACAATTTGTTTGCTATGATTGATGATTGAAAGTAATGCTCCTCTATACTAGATAATGAACCACATACATAGGTATATCGTTTCATCAATCAAATCCCCGCGAAAGTTCCACGAAATGTCGTTTATTGACTTAGCTTAAGCTACACAAGTTGAGCTTTGTATATCGCACAGTTGAGATAACTATACTCTTCATGACTTGCTATATTTGCAGTTGTTGTGGTTTTTTTTCTTTTCATTTGTTTTTGTTGTTGTTATTTGTCTTAAACACGCTCACACACACTATATACATATATACACAGAGGCACAATTAACACTAAATACTGAGTCAGCAGCCGGTTTTGCATGCCGTTTGTGCAATATAAAATTACGTTGAATTAGCCAAAAGCATCACAACACCTGTAATTACCTGTAGTGCTAGCCAGGTACAAGTTAAGACATGATTTACATTTTATATATGTTTATTTTGTTTTTGGAAAATTTTTGTAAGTTTTATTCAATGGAACTCTGAGCATGTTTGACAAGGTTAATTTCAACTTGATTCTGCTTTACACACACGCCTAAAGTTTATTTAAATCAAACCCGATTTAATATATTCTACTTTGTATAGTATTTCCGTTAGCTTTTTCCGTGCAAACACAACCGTCGAGCCAACGAGTCGATCTTCAAATGAAATCCAATTGGAAATTCTCGTGCCGTTTTTGACGCCCTAAACAAATGCAAGTGCCTACGAAAACGAAGTGACAAAGCTTTCCTCACACCCCCTACAAACACACACACGCACAAGCGCAGAAAATTTTTAGGTGACGTTGACTGCGGCTGCGACTGCGACTGCAACAGCGACAGCGACAGCGACTGCGCTGCCATGTACACAGGTGTTTTAGTTTTTCTGTTTTAATTTATCGTTTGTATAATCCACACACAAGAGCATAAGATATAGCAGGCGAGACAGAGCGAGAGAGGTAGCTACAGAGAGAGAGAGGGAACGTAAGCGTGCGCTTGTGAAAGCTTTTACAAGGGGGTTGTAAATACACTGCAAGCGAATTGGTGCTACCAGCAGAAATGTATATAATTTTGATAGCTCTAATCGACTTGCAGCAGATGAGTAATATTTTACTACTGATATCAGAAGTATACATAATATATATATTCATATGTATATATAATATATATGTATGTACATGTGCTTGAACGTTTGATGTTTGGGTTTGTCATTACACTTATGCATATTGCATGTTGCAGACAAAGTAGAAGGCATTTCCGACTGCAATACGTCCATATGCATATGTACATATGTGTATGTATATGTGTATGTGTACATATATACATACATACATACATATGTATATATGTAGGTGTAATGGCAGTATAGTAACTGAGTCAATTCGTAGTCTGCGATCAGTTTGCAGTTCTTTGATTAGATTAGAATTTATACAAAAATACAAATCATAATCTATTTCACTTGAATTTTTTGGGGCTTTTCTTAAACCATTTAGCCTTGATTTACACTAATTAAATAAAAACAGAGCAGTTCTGAGCACTTCATTAAAATATAATTTAAGACATCTATTAAGAATGAATAATTTGCTATAATAAATGTAATATTTCAATTTATTGTTTTCAATGTATATATATATGTATATATGTAGATGTAATGGCAGTATAGTAACTGAGTCAATTCGTAGTCTGTGATCAGTTTGCAGTTCTTTGATTAGATTAGAATTTATATAAAAATACAAATCATAATCTATTTCACTTGAATTTTTTGGGGCTTTTCTTAAACCATTTAGCCTTGATTTACACTAATTAAATAAAAACAGAGCAGTTCTGAGCACTTCATTAAAATATAATTTAAGACATCTATTAAGAATGAATAATTTGCTATAATATATGTAATATTTCAATTTATTTTTTTTCAATTTAATGGTTAAGTTTGGCATAGTTAAACTAATTGAAATATTATATATAATATGATATACATATAATTAAATATATATATTTTCTTAATAATATATGAAGTACTACCAAACAAAAAATGCTTTTAGTACAATAAAAGAAAGTTTTCTATTCAATACATCTGTTCCTTTTATATGTTCTTTCTATAATATTATCAATTTATTGTATTAAATAATATCTAAAGTACTTTTACTTCCTGAATATTCATTGTCAACAAAAACGTTTCATTTAACTTCGTTAACAAATTGACTTTAGTTTGATATAAGAAAATTCTCTGTGCACAAGTTCCCCTAGTATTATCCACATGGCAAACACTTTTCAGCTACTCACCTTAATCAATGTTTGTTTAATGAAAACTTAAAATGCATCGAGTGTTCCTCTTTTGGTTTTCTATAGCTTTTATAGTTTTCACACTTTCAGATCTGGAATATAACAAGTTTAATAGCACTCGACACTCGATAGAAATCGAAGAAATAATGTTGTTATGTAAATTAAAACTGAGCAAACAAGTAATGCGAACTTATTTATAGTCGACAAAATATTCCATGTACTGTTAATGATTATTCTATACAATAAAGTACACATTACAGAAACCGGTTTGCTATTTCAATAACTTTTTAATATACATAAAAAAACTTTTCTCAGTTTATTAAATTTCATTTTTTTTGCGCGAAAAATCGCGAGTCAAGACGACAAATGAAGAACTATGCGATAATAAAGCGAGAAAAAATGAAAAGTGTGAGAGATATAATAGAAGAATAGCAACAACCACCCGAAAAGAAATTTGCAGCCGACTGCATGATACTCGTTCGCGGTTGAAAGTTATTTGAATTTATTACAGAAGGAGGCGCGGCTCCAAAAGTGTCAGATATTTTAGTGAATATTTCAAATTTCAAAAGTTAAATGATTGCTGTTCACAGACGGATATTGCTTGAAACGTATGTACTCTTTCAACTTTGTGAGCGAGTATCAGAAAAGTACGAAGCATAATGTCACAAAATTGAAAACTAATGAAACGCTAAGAAATCGAAGTTTGCGGTGAACTGTCGTCGAAAGCGAGAGCGCAAGCTACTAGAGAGAGAGAGAGAGAGAGAGAGCAAAAGAGAGATAGATAAAGAGACGACAGACAGACAGACACACACACACAGCGAGAGAGAGAGAGAGAGAGAGAGAGAGTGCTAGCGAGCGCGGGCTTTTGTAATGACGTCGTTTTCTTTTTGGGAATTCCGGGCTTTATACTTATGCGATCATCAACAATGTTTTTGTTATTGTGACCGCGGCGGCGGACTTAATTTGAATTCGATGTACAATCCCCACACACACACAGACACACACACACACACACATGCACGCATATGCAAAATATGTGCGCTGTTATTGTCTAACAAGCTTTTCTACAAACTTTTGGCGAGCGGCATTTGACAACAAATTTTTTGAGTGGCGTAATCTAATCGCGGCGAGAAGCGAAACATTAAATTCTTAGCCACATTATCGAGTGTACGTGTATTTTGGCCCCGTTGCGGAAGATTGATTTGTTTTTGTTTATAATTATTATTAATTATTTTTTTATTGGATTATTGCCTTGGCTATTATGCAAAGTAACCAAAAAGTGGCTAGTGAAACTTTGATCAATTTGTATGCACCTTTTTTTACGTTTTCATTTTATTTGATTTTTTATCTACAATTTGTCTACACTTGGCATGCACAGGTTTTCTTAACTTGCCTGCGCCACAAGTACGCAGCAGACACACAGACAGACAGCGAGAGAGAGAGAGAGAGTTACGAGAGAGAGCTTTAAGCATTTGCGCGCGCGCGCTGTTGTGCAAGATGCGTTAAGCAGAGTTATAAAAGCTCAAATTGACGACGAGTGTCCGATCGACCGATCACGTCGCCAGCGAATTGAAGACTAAACCGAAAAGCAAAGAAGAGCAGCAAAACAAGTCACGCAGACGCCATTAAAAAAGTGCCGCCAAGCCAAGAGCTTTTCGCTTGATAGGGCCCAGCACAACACACAACACAACACGCAGCACACAAAAACAAAGATCGCACACAGTTCAAGACAGCAGTGACGCAGCCATATCTGTTAACAACAAACAGCAAGAGCAGCTCAAAATAGCGAGAGAGCAAGAGAGCGAGGGACCGAGTGATCAAGAGAGCGCCAAACAAAACGTGACAATCTTTGGCTCAGCTACCAGCTGAGTGGAGCTGACTTGAGCGCTTAATATGACATGCACAAAAACAAAGATCATAAACAGTTGAGCTAAGGCCAGCAAAACACTGATGCAGCAAGTGCAAGAGCTGAAGAGAGAGATAAAGCGAGAGCGAGAGAGAGAGTAATACAAGACGTCACAATCTTAAGCTGCTGAGTGTAGCTTATTTGAGCTAAGCTGCGCTGCTTTTAGTTGAGCGCTGAGTCACGTTGATTGCAAAACTGGCTACTGGAAATTTCTTACAGTGTTGTTGGCGCTGGTGACTCACACACAGGAGGAAAAGCTTTTTCACGCTTTTATGAATGAAAATGTTTTGTTGTGGCCATACGGTCTGGCTGGCTGGTTGGGTGGCATGGGTGGCATGGGTGGCATGAGCCGCTTGTGTGTCTGCGACTGATTCAAGCTACAATTCCTGGAAAAGGCTATCATCATGCGGCGGCATTTGTTATTTGTTATGGCAAATAGCTATAGTCCCCACAGCACATGACTCACATGCGACATGCGGCATGCGGCATGCGGCATGCAGCATGCGTAGCTTGACTTTCACTTTCACGCTCGAACTTTGGCATTCAGGATAACAAATTTCCATGGAACTCATCAATTGTGAAAAGTCCTGAATGCTGATTCATGCAGCGAAAGTCAAAGATGCCCACAGTGAAGAAGAATTATATTTAATTAATATTTAATCTGAACTCAGAAGACTTTTTTAAACAGAATTTTGATTGATCTATTGAAGTTTCTAGTTCTTCCCGTCACTATCTCGCACTTATGCTGGCAATTCCCAAAGTTAGTTTTATTAAAATTTCTTGATATTCATTTAACTTATCTGCACGAACTTAACATATATATATTTGTATACAAGTCATAAAACTCAACAGCTGGCATGCGACCTCTGCAATCGTAACTGAAGTATCAAAATTTCCCCATGAGCTCAAATCCAAATAAATAGAAATTATGTCAAACGAAATCTCACAACAAAAACATATATACATATAAGAAGTAAGAGAGTTCTAGTGGGGGCTACCTGACTGGGAAATACCCTGAAGAGAAGCCATCCACGCCGTATCAGTATCAAAAAATCTTGGATAGATATTGTAGAGAATGAGGAATATACGAAGAGGAGTACTTTGTGGTCCGCTGCTGAAACAACAAAAGTTAGTTATATATTTTAATAGAAATTAAAAAGTTGATCGATTTCATCTCTAGTTGATTATTCTTTTCAATCAACGTGGTCGTATATATGTATATATATATATATATATATATATATATGTATATCTATATCGTATATAGAGATAGGCGGATAGATGGGCTGAGGACAGGCTATCGACTCATCTACGCCTATTTACTTTATGCAGTCGACCATTTTTGATACTCTCTGTTACCTTAACTTCAACAAAAACAATATACTCTCTTTAGACAATGTATTTAGGGTATACAAATTCAAAGAAAAACGATTTGATAGCATGATTTGGACTGCCTAAAAGCAACAACTGTTGTCCTGGCTAATGGCTGCTGGCTCCCATAACTCCCCTAGGCCAGACATCGATCAAACATACCCCACCGTCGTAGTCTGCCCGAAGAACCAACAGTCAACAGCCAATTGGAAAAGGTTTGCAGCTCGAATCGCGTGATATTTGTCCAGTTTACCTGGCGAACAGGTTTTTCACGAATGGGTATGACTAAATTTCCGAATGGGGATTAGGGTGTTCATAAGGACAGTAGGGTAGGGTGTTTATAAAGCCGACACGTGCTGTGCCATGTAAGCAGACGCTGTTGTACCTTATATACACGCCATATTGATTTATTTTTTTGTTGTTTTTTGTTTTTGCCATTTAAGCTCTTTGAACTTCCTGTGCCTTGGGTGTCCTTGAGCTAGCCCGACTAGGGTAACTAACTACACAAAGTAAACGCGTTCAATGCGAAGGTGAAATTGCGGTGAAGGACCTTGTAAAAGTTCTTGGGCTTCTCACAGATTGCCAATGCGATAGTTATATAGGTGAGGATTAATTACACTCCACTGAGTTTAATTAAATTCAGTTTAGCTTGAGGTAAACTATTTTTTCTTCAAAAATTTTTAATATTATTTAACATTATTATTATTTATTGTGTAAATATATATTTCAAATTCCATTTCTCTAGCCTTACAATATTTACTTTCTTTCGAATTGCCATGTGTCCAATGAGGCTAACATGAAATCAAAAGAAGCAAAAATAAAATGAATTGAACAAAAATATATTTTAAATATATTAAATATTGAAATATATAAATATAATAAAATTTAATATATTTATATATATATAATATTAAATATATTTTAAATTGATACAAATTTTACAATCTCCCATTTTCTTTAACCTTTCCTTTCGTGACAAGTACATTCACTATTCGGTTACACAACTAGCACACGGAATTTTCACCTGCTGTCGGCTCTTGGAGCCACCTGCGGGAAGTGTGCGTGCAATTTGCCAGTTAACATGCGAGAAAGACTTTCCCACACAAGCGATTTCTTGTGAAATACTGCAAAGCAATTAAATGACATAATAAACGATTGAATCAAGGTGCGAGATACCTTTTCGTATTGTTTCGTAGTGCACAATGAATAAAACTTCTCAACCTACAGAACAAAATTTTGTGTAGGCATAAAAATTCATCATTTCAATTAGATTTTTTTTTGTATTTTTTTCTACCTGATTTTAATGCATTTGTTTCTTTTATTGGGTTTGGCTTCTACCCCCTTTTAAAATTGTAGTTTTAACCATTACATTAACGTGTTTTAAGCTCTTTGAAACTCAGTTCTTACATATACCATGGACATCGTAAATATATGCCTTGAGGATAAGTCAAAATTCTCCTATAGTAAACACCTGATGGCCGCTCACATGAACAACACGCGCAGCATGGCTGATGGCCAGGTCATGGTGTCTAACAACAAGCTTGTGATGGAACAGCAGTCGGAATCATGGGACTCTACCCAGGATATTATAAGGCTTGCTCGCATGAGGGTGGTCACCTCGGTCATGCTGCACGCTTGGCGGCAAAGGCGCGCCGATGTCCACAAATTGCAGCAGGCTGTCGAACGTCTCCAAAAGAACGTGAGTATATTTAAGATATATAGTCGATCTCTAAGTCAGTCCATTTGCTTGTCCCAAAGTTACACAAATAATAAGTTCTCCACTTCAAAGACTTGTAGAAACTTATGTTTTGAGCATGTTTAGATTAATCTAAACGATTTCTAAAAGCAAGGATATCTTCTAGTCGTTCACCACATGTTAATCTCTTTTTATTTCCTTTCAGTCCATTTACTCCAAAAATGAGCTACATGTGTCCAAAACATTGATGCGCGTCGAGCAGAAACGTTGCAGAGAGCTTCAAGTGGAGCTGAAGAAATCCACATTAAGCATGAACCAGGCGCGCAACTCCTGTGAGATGCTAAGCACATCGCTGCTCAACTTGAAGGCCGACAAGGAACAACTGGAACTAGAGCTAAGCAGCTGCAGGCAGGGGGTAAGTTGGACTCAGCGTCATGTATGGCCTTGCCTTAGAAATGTATTTTACTTTTAAGCACTTGGATATGAAAAGAATTGCAACCCAATGCAATGAAGATCTCCGAAATGCGCTCTGCGAGCAGCTCAACTTAAAGCAACAACTGGCCGAGGAGCACAGTCACGTGCAGCAACTGACGCAGGAGAAGGAGCGGCTTCTGCATACGCTGAGCGAGATGGAAAGCGAGCACAGGAAAAGGAAGGACTCGTTTATTCTTGAGTTGGAAGAAAAGAATGAGGAGCTGGCCAACATGCGCTCCATAGTTGAGAAGCTCGAACAAAGGCTCAAAGAGCGTCAGATGTAAGTTGCCCAGTTGTAAAGGATCTATCGCCTCTGCCTAGACTTTATGCACTATGAATTTTAGGAAACGTAATGAACTCAAGCAGTACCTTCAGAATATAGAACGCATGGAGCAGGACGATTCCTGGCCAAGCCACGAAACCGAGCTACCCATAAAGCCAATTGTTGTCTCCACACCTCAATCACGACCTCTAATAGTGCAAACCCATCGATGTGGACAGATCTTGTCCACTGTACAATATTTTACCTCCATCGCCGTATTTTGGATATGGCTCGCTTTCCTGCCGAGAAAATCATCGCGAAACGGCTGCATGCCGCCAAAGAAGCGAGTCCCTTGACCAAAATAAAATATCCCTTTTTAACTTGACATACATACATATTACATATGAATGAATATTTGATATTTGTTTTTGTTTCATTAGATTTTATTTTGATTAATTGAAAAATTCAGCAAAAGAATGGGCAAATTGCTCGGCAATGCCGCGTACATGGAAGTGTTCTGAACAGCAAATTTATTACGAAAATCCGAAGCTAAGCTACAAAGTTACTTAACCAAGAAATTTTGAAAATGGCTGACTTGGGCAACTGTTGTTGGCTTCAACATTAGCGGCCCCCCGCCCAACCCGTTACCTATACACGCATCCTCAACCAGAAGCGGTTGAAATACGCGTGAGAGGGGCGGAGGTTGGGCGGTGGGTTGTGCTGATGCATGACCGTGCGTCTGTGCTAATCGACCCGTCGTCGTTAGCAAAGGCAGCGGAAAGCCAATCGGAACGTGTTGCCACATCAATGCCAGGCAGAATTACTGGGAAACAAAGTGTGACGGAGGGTCGGCACTGAGCAGATCTGATAAACAGATGGGCATCTATATATCGATCAATGCACAGAGAACAATCACAGAAGACACTTCCAGTTACTAGTGAAAAACACCTCGTATTTATACGCAGCACCAGCCGAATGTGCACTTGGGAATTATAACGTTTTTACCTTAACAGCAGTGACGCAGTCGCTGCGACTACAGCTGGCATTTGGGGGTGACTTTTTGTATGGGCAGTTTACAGTGTGCTACAGTTAACAGCGGCGTGCACTGTTAAATGGAAATTTATGTTGTGTGCTGTTAAGGTGCAATGCAAAAGCATTATAAAATGAATAAAAATAAATTTTGATAACAATAATAAATTACAAATAAATTATATGTAAGCATATATCTAAAAATGTAATTTTTATAAAATAAGTTTAAAATTTTAAAAACTAATTTTGCATAAATACATTTATTGTTCTGAGCAAGGTTCGAACCACAAATCTGACCTAATAACTCATATATACTTGAATGCAACTCAGATACTTTTGAATTTAGCATTGAGCCTAAAAGCATGCTTCGATTTTTGTTTGCTTTGCTTAAATAATTTAGTCGCGTATGGAAATTTGCATGTTGAGCATCAAACGAAATTGCTTTAAAAAACAAAAGCATAAATTATTGTTATATTTAAGCCATTATTATAAAAACTCAGTTTGATGACATGATATTGTAATAATCAAATTAGTTACTTCATTTGATATAGCTTGCTGAAGAAGACTTCGCCTATGACTTAAGACAAAACTATAAAAGCCATCTGGAATAATAAAACGTATTATCAAACTGGTTCCGTAGACTTCTTTGGCACAAAAGGTTAGCAGCTGTTCCGCTAGCCAAGTTAAGAAAGTGATAGAGGCTGTTTGTTGTTTTGCTGATATTTCCCTTACGTTTGACTATTTTATAGTTTTTGTTGTTGTTGTTGTGAATCTCGCTGCGGCGCCTACAAATGAATATATAAAATAAAAGTAGAAAGAGCGACAGAGCTGAGGCAAGATTCCGCTGGGTTTTCAGTTGGTATTTTGACTTCAGCACAAACAGACGACGCAGACGCGGACGCGGACGCTAACGTGGCCAGCAAAAACGAAAAAGAAATAGAAATACAAAGCCACAGTCGAATCACCGACGAAATTTTAATAAACGTGGCGTGCGCCTGCGCAAATAAAAGAAACAACAAAATAAAAATAATAAAAAAACGGCAACAAAAAACATTCGCAAACGCGCGCATAGAGAAATTGTAAATGAGTTTCATTTGAATTCGTGAGTTCGTGAATACCTGGCTCACTACCTGAAGCTGATCATTAACATGCAAAGTGCTTGGCCCACTAGGCGCGTATAATAAAGGCTATCAGACGGACAAACGCGTTTCGCATACGCAACCAGCTGCACACGTGCGATTCATTTGACTTAATAGTTACAAGGCCCTGCTCTTAGAGTTCACGCAGACATCGATCGATCGTTAGTTTGGGCCACAATGACCAATGCCACGCCTCCCGGCCTGCTGCACATGGATAAGCCATTTGTTGCTTTCTACCAATTTTGCTTGGATCTAATTGTGTTTGGATTGAAATCGATTTTCTATATATTCGAATCGCTTTATTATACCATATTGCCGCAGCGTTTTCGAAAGTTGAAGGTAAGGAAAACTGAAACTAAAAAAAAAACAAAGTTGCAACAACTAAATTTATATAGTTAAATAACTTTATAATATATTGTACAACATATTATCTTAGTGTCAGGTAATATTTCTATTTGACTTTTGACATTTGATATACGACTTTAAAATTTGTTGAATACCTTTTGCTGTGGCTCTATTAAGCAATTTGGCGCTTACTCAACTCATTCATAAGTAGCTAAATTTGACTTAATTAAGATTTTTTGACCACATTAGCTCTTTAATCTATAAAACATTTTTCGCACATTTCAATTATTTATAATTCAAGTCAATTAAATTACAAAGTTGAAGCTATAAAAAAAAACTAAATCATGCCAAACATATTTAATGAATGATACAATTGTTTTTTATTTCTTATTATTGTACCCTGAAGCCATTAAAAATGGGTATTACGGGTATATTAGTTTTATGACAGAGCTCATAAAATAAATATTTTCTTAATTAGGGTAACAAGCTGAGCCGATCTAGCCATGTTTGCTTGGCCATCTGTCCAATTTCCATTTTTGCTTAAGTATTATCCATCAAAAAAATCGTTTGTACAGACTTTTTTATGGCTTTAACTTTCCAATTTAATTTGGCGTTGCTTTTCCTACAATTTACAACAGCTGTAAAATTCAACTTTGACAGCAAGAAATATCAACAAAGTCTTAAACAAAACATTGGCTTTGTTTGGACATACTTCAATGAGCGAACGAAAAAAAATAAAGACAAAAATCGTCTTCACACGCTGGCGAGTTTTTGTTTTTGCCTTTAAATGGCTTGGCTTTTTATCAATGAATGCGCCTTTTTTATTTGCACAATTTGTGTTTGTCTTTGGACTTTTATTTTGGCATTCGTGGACGTCACTTATGACTCGAGTGCCCGCTACCACGGAATCTGCAAATATTTATAATTGTCGAAGATCTGATTCGGTTATTTGTTTCTCAATTGGGGCAGCTGACATTGAAGTGAAGCATGGGAAGAGTTTGAAGACTTTGTTTAACTGCCGTTAAATATAGTTTTAAATATCTCAAATTAATTTCATTTAATTTTCTCAACAAAAGATATTCAACCTTATGCTTGGCAAACGGGTTTTTCGGCCTGCGAAAATTTTCTTTTGTTGTTGCTGCAGTCGTTGGAATCAGCAAATCTGACATTGTTTGCTGCAACACAAAAGAAAATCAAGTAAAATAATATTATGCTATGACTAGAGTATCGAAATGGATACATGCAAGAGAGGGCTCAACAAATATGCCGAGGTGTCTCTGCTCCATGGTAAGCCAAGCATGAAAACTAAACTTGATTGAACTCTACATGTATATAAATAAATAAATATATATATATATATATCTGCCTTATTATATTTATTTATGAGACATGTCGAAATAGCAGCTGATTACCCAATCGATGTTGAACTATGTTACATGTTGCAAGCGAAGCTCCGAGACTTGGTTAACCATCCATATAAAATATGCAAAACGTTTGCTGCACATTAAATATTCCATTTTTGTATCTTCCAAATGCGGTTTTTCTTTTGTGTCTTTAAGATACGCATTCATACGAATCAAGAAATATAGCTAAAGATTAACATAGATATGCTTTTCGTTTAGATATGTCTATACTCTATAAAAATCTTTGATACGTTTCTTGAGTCTCAATAATCAAGAAACAGGTATAACTAAAGATTAACATAGATATATCCATACTTTATATAAATTATAAATATTCGTTGCTTTTGTATCTATATAGAGATATATATGATATCTGATACATATGGAAACGTATCACGTTTAGATATCTCCACATATATCCACATTATATGATAAAATATTATATTTCATTATTCAATTTTAATATATATATAAATAAATATTATTTACATTTTTACATTCTTTCACATTTCGTTATTTAGTAAATTTTAAAAATAATATTTTGTAAAATATTGTTTAAATTATTATTATATCATATTCTATATTGAGATATCTTATATTATAAAATATTATATTTTATTGTTATATTTAATATAAATATATTTTAAAATATCTCAATGTAGAATATGTTATAATAATAGAAGAATAGAATTGACTTTGTGTTACATTTTGTCATATATTCAAAATGGAAATAAAATAAAATATTTATATACATATATGTATATATGAAATATTGTTTATAAATACATATACGTATATTATTACTATATCAAATTATATTATTATACTACACTTGATTATATTAGTTATTATACACATTACTATATTGTTTTCTGTTCAAATTAACATAATTTTAAATTTCTATAAAATTATTCAGTTCTATATCCATTTCACATATTAAGCTTAAATGATTCTTTTTAACAATACTAAATTATAACAATTTACATTGTTAAGATTATTATACAATATTGATTATATTTATTGTCACGATTGCTCACTTTCCCTTTTATTTTTGTCATTTGAACAGAATGTATCGGGACAGGTGGTGCTGATAACAGGTGGTGGCGGTGGCGTGGGACGCTTGATAGCGCTCAACTTTGCCAAACTCGAAGCGCGCATTGTCATCTGGGACATCAATCAAGAAGGTGAGTTAAGCAACCGATAGGCTGCGGCTGCGGCTGCGGCTCATTAACGCTGTCCAGCTAAGTGATTGGAGCACGTCAGCATTGGCAATTAGCAACTCGCTCGGCGGGTGAAGGAACCCTCCCAACGGAGAAAGCTGCGTTACACTTACAAAATTGATTAGCTAACCGTGACACTTCTCTCGACAGCCATCAAGACGACAGTGGATTTGCTGGCCAGGCATGGCTTTAATAACTGCAATGGCTACGTGGTGGATATATCGGATCGAGAACAGATATATCAGCGTGCGGCGCAGGTCAACGAGGATGTCGGCCCAGTAGATATACTGATCAACAATGCGGGCATCGTCTGCTGCAAGCCCTTTTGGGAGCTGCACGACCGGGTCATCCAGAATACCTACAACATCAACATCATCTCGCACTACTGGACAGTGAAGGCATTCCTGCCGCACATGATGCGTCACAATCGTGGACACATTGTGACCGTTGGCTCCGTCACTGGCATGCTGGGCACCTATGGCTGCAGCGATTATGCGGCCACCAAATACGCCTGCATTGGCTTCCACGAGAGCCTCTTGACGGACCTCAAGGCGCACGGCTACGACCAGATACAGATGAGTCTCATTTGTCCCTACTACATCAACACGGGCATGTTCTCGGGTGTGAAGCCGCGCATGATGCCCATGCTGGAGCCCCAATATGTAGCGGATCGCATTCAGGGTGCAGTGCTTCAAAACGAGGTCTGGTGTGTGCTCCCCAACTCCATCCGTTTGCTCACGCCGCTCAAATGGTGAGTGAGATTCTCCTTCTTATCCTCGTAGGTTTTACAATTTGAATTGCTTCCCTTGCAGCTTATTACCCGCCAAGATGTGCTGGGAGCTAATGTCGCGTGTGATACGCGGTCCGGAATCCATGATGCTCTTCCAGGGTCGCGGACGAGTGCCTGCCGGCTAGCAATCGAGCCAACTTAACCGACTTAACTTTAGCTTAAATTTAAATTGTTATAAGACGCATTAAATATCGATATATATTCCGAATACTGTTTACCTACAATCCCCAATCCCTAATCCTAGTCCCGCACTGTGGTCTGCTGATAGTAGTGTGGCGCCAGCTCTGTCAGCCACTCCTTCCTGATGACCGTGACGTGATTCATGAACAGCTTCGTCGTCTGCAGCAGCTCGCCATAGACCACATACTGCGCCTGGGGCAGCGTATAGAGCGTGGAGTTCGGGTGGATGGCTAGCTCGGTGCCGCTGCTGATCTGCCGGTAGACACCTGAGTGGTGCAGATAGGCGACCTGTGTGAAGAAGCCCGCCGTGATGCATTTGCAGACCATTTCCACATCGCCCTTGCAGGAGAATATGGCTATGCCGTACTTCTTTCTAGCCAAGTTCAGGAGCTGTTCACGCAGCTCGCAGGCGCGTTTCAGATTCCGATAGATCAGATAATATTGACCGCAGAACTCCTTGGTCATGCCCTCCTCCACAAAGGCGCTGTGTATATTGAGTAGGGTAATAAGATCGCCCTCTGCCACCTCGAAGTGTCGATGGGCAATGCGTCCGCTTTGCTGGGCAACCGCTGAGGCGGGACGCGAGAACACGGATTGCACTTGGAGCATGGCTATGATCGTAATAATCTCTTCCGCGCAGCCCATTTGGCCGGATATGTAGAGCATCTTCGACAACATGGCACTGAAGGGCAGCTCGGCTAGGAGAAAGCCTACAGGTCGAGTCAGCTGACCCTGCTCATCAATGGCATCCAGGGCGTAAAGCGTCTCCAGGGCGGACAGTAGATTTTTGGCAGGCGGCGGCGAGGGAAAGTCAAAGCGCAAGACGTTGCCAATGCCCAAAGCTTTGAGCTGCAGCACTGCTCCACTCATCTCGCTGCGACGCAGCTCTGGCGGCTGGCGTGGAGCCAGAGCATCATAGTCCTGCTTCGTATACAGCCGATAGACTTTGCCGGGCCGCACTCGACCCGCTCGTCCGGCCCGCTGTACCGCCGACGCCTTGCTGACGGGCACGACGACGAGGCTGTCGCTGCAGGTGGTGGGATTATACCACTTGACCTTCACATAGCCACAATCAATGACGTACACAATGCCTGGTATCGTGATCGAAGTTTCTGCTATATTCGTGGCCAGCACCACTTTGCGCACGCCCTTGGGCGGGGTGAAGAACACCGCCAGTTGATCGTTGCTCGTCATGCTGCCGTACATGGGCAGCACCTTGAGATTAGTCGCCTCCTGGCTGGCTATGTATTCACGGAGCAGGTCCATTGCCTCCAGCACCTCCTCCTGGCCGGTTAGAAAGGCCAGTATATCGCCTGGTGGCTCCTTGTTATGCAGTTTCCACACGGTTTCCACCGTCTCACGCACATAGTCCGCGCAGGGTTCGTTTAAGTAGAAGTGGCTGACTGCGTGCATGCGTCCCTCGATACTCAGCTTCACGCTGATGGGCTGATCCGCTTCAGCACCAGATCGTTTCCAGCTGAAGAATTCACTGAAGAAACTCGCATCGATGGTGGCCGAGGAGATGATCAACTTTAAATTGCTGCGCTTGCGCAGGATCTTCTTTAAAAGACCCAGCACCATGTCCGTGAGCATATTCCTCTCATGCGCCTCGTCGACAATGATGACTCCGTACTGGGTGAGAAGTGGATCGGCTAGCAGCTCTCGCAATAGAATGCCCTCTGTCATGAATTTGATGTGAGTGTCGCTAGAGGTGCGCTCTAGAAAGCGCACCACATAGCCCACAGTATCACCCACCAGTTCGCCTCGCTCCTGGGCCACGCGATTGGCCAGCGTCACGGTGGATACCCGGCGAGGCTCTGTGATACCAATCATGCCCTTGCTGTGCCAGCCCCATTCGTAGAGGTACTGCGGCACCTGTGTGCTCTTGCCGCTGCCTGTCTCGCCGACCAGGATGACAACCTGATAGTTTTCCAGGCAGTAGAGGATCTGGTCGCGATACTTGCGAATGGGCAAACGTTCTCGCTGCTCAACTAGACCCAGATTGTGATTGGCATTGAATACGAATGCTGAACTTTGTGGCTCCTGGTTGCCACCTCCATCAGCGATAGCATCGTCTGTTTCGGGCTTTATAAACTTGGGCTTAAACGTTGCCATTTGTGCGAGTTACTTTTTATTGTTTGCCGCTATTAAATTTGTTTACTTCGATGAGTGGAAACGAACAGCTGGAATGGCGGCTTGTCGATATAATATCGATGTTTCAGTATGTCGGCTTAGTGCTGTAAACTACTAAACAAAAGTCAGGTTCTTTATCGAGTAGCTATCGAGTAGTAGTCGGAAATGAAGAAAGAAAGTGGCGGGCTGTGAATAACTATCGATGGCAAAATCCGATATATAAGTAAATCGAAATAATCGATTGGTGAGTGCTGTAAAATGTCTAAGTAGCGCCAAATTAACTACATCAATCAACTTTGAAAAAAAAAGTAATAACGATCCATAGGTAAAATATATTAGATTTCTATATTTAAATAAACAAATAAATGATATTTTTTTTGTGTTGAATTTCTATATTTATGTTTTTATTTCAAAACTTTAAATCATGAAAATATTTACTTAATATCACTGATTCTATAAACAATTTTATATTGTTAGCATTTAAAATTCATTTTGGGGGCGATTTCTATTTCTGTTACTTTTGCTTTTGACTTGTGCCTTGTCCTGGGCAACAGTTTTCAAAAGGATACGTACACACACAAGAAGAGTAAAACTATTTTCATACTTATTAAATAAATGTACACAAACTTTCAATATAATTCTTAATACTTAAAATCAAATTTCTACTTATGTATTAAGTGTAATAATAATAAACCAAAAGCAAATGTACTTTCTATTATGTATGTATGTGGCCTGAATATGGAACTCTGTGCTCTGTTCAACTTCTTTGTAACGAATCGAACGATTAATCCGGGAACTGTCCATGAAGTGCTTTTTGCTAGTTGCGTGCATCTAAATGTAGTTTTTTTATTACTGTTTTCTTGTACATATATATATTTATGTGTATTTATTTTTTGTGTGTGCTTGTCTGATATATGTAAGTTTGTAAATTTGATTGCATTTTTATTGTATGTTTCGTTAACATTCTTAGATTTAAAGATAAATTTGGTTTTTCTTTTTCTGTATTTTTATTGTTTTACTTTCAATATTTAAGTGCAATTTGTTTTTCTCTGTCAACAAAAACTTGTTTTCTTTTTATTTATTATAATTTACTGAATTTTTTTGAACTCTTGAGTTTTGATTACTTTAATTTCGTATACTCTATCTGCTCTGCATGTGACCCATTTTCCGTTGTCCATCAAAACTGAGAAAAGCCCCTGCTAAAACATTTGAATTACATTTTGTTATAATTTTTATACTAAATTGCATTTAGTTGTATTTTTTATTATTATTATTTTATCTCTATAAATATTTGTAATTCAAATTATTTTTTATTTGTTTTTTTTTCTTTTTTTGTTTTTTGTTTGGCTCTGTTGTACGTTAGATGTTAATATATGTTTGTATTTAAAACGTGATCCATTTGTTTTTTTTTTAACACTCTATTTTTTGTTATTTTGCTTACCCTTTTTTCTTGGGCTTTAAAACGATTTTAAGCTACAGTAAAATATTTTCAATACTTGCTGCGAAGCTTAAGTCTTAGCTGTGTAGTTGGCTACAAATAATGTGTGTATAAGTTCATACGCTAAAAAAGGTGTAATTGATGCTCAAATACATATACATATATATTATTTTTCCTTTTTCTTTTTATATTTGTTTAATACTCATTTATATATATTTTTGTTTGCTTAGCAGTCTAGAGAGTTGAAAAGCATCTGTATAGACTTATTTGCAGTAAAAGCGCCCTTGTACACGAGTACATAATAAGCGTAAAATACAATACATATATAAAGAAAATATTATTGTTACCAGAAGAAAGCTTTAAGTGTGGATGTGGGTGGGCAAAGGCGAAAGCAGCCCCTCGATCATTGTTTGGCCGTTAATTTGAATTGTGTGGAATGACACCACATAGGCAGGACGTAGAAGCAAGCGAAACAAACGGCTGTGGAATGACACCATTCAATATACTGCACCAGTGTTGGGAAAAGCGGCGATAATAAACATGCGACAAACAAACTTCTGCAAAATGAGAACACTCAATATACCGCAACAGTGCTGTGAAATGCAAAACTCCAATTGGCGCTCCAGTGTAGAGAAATGCACACGCCAAAGGCAAAAGCAGCAAGTGTCATTCCGCTATAAGCAAGCAAAATGGCGATTTGTCACTACGTGAATTGTGTTTTGGAGCAGTTGAATCTTGTATCCATTTATGCGAGACCTACAACTTAATTACTTGATGATTCCCCCTTCGATTGCATTGGTAAGGACATACATATGTACATATGCACATATTTGATCATTTATCACATGCTTTGCTTTGCTTAGCTTACAGCTTCTTCAGCTCCGATTGCGGCTCGGTTGGACTGATCGGCGACATTTCGACGCTATCCAGCAGAGGAGTCTTCTCCTCGCTGCAGCTGCTGCCCGGCGCATCATCCATGTCCATGACAAAGATGCGGGATAGGTCCGCTCCGCTTAAAGTTTGCCTCGATGGGGATTCATCCACGGAGCTGTTGTCCTTGCTGCTGTTGTTGCTGCTGCTGTTGCTGCTGTCGGTGTTGGTGTTGGTGTTGGTGTTGGTGTTGGTGTTGCTGTTGGTATTGGTGTTGCTGTTGCTGTTACTGTTGACGTCAAGTGAATGGTCGAGGGACTTGGATGGTGTGCGATAGCTGGCCGTCTTGTTGGCAGTTGGTGGAAATTGGGAGCTTAAATTCGTTTGGCAGGTGAGCGTGGCCAGGGATGTGGTCTTAATATTGGTCGTCTTCAGATGATTAATGGAGCAGCTGCTCCAGCGCAGCTGCAACTGTTGCTGCTGTTGGTAGCCATGGGTGCTGCCGCTGCCGCTGCTTCCGCTGCCGCTGTTGACTGCTGCGGATGAGGCATTATTGTCATCGTTGAAGCTCATCTCGTCCTCGCTGCCGCTGTGCGTATTGTTAATGGCCGTTTGCTTGAGCCGCACCAGATGCCGTTCCGAATACGATTTGCGTGCGTCCATGACACGCAAATAGTCTGACGATTCGCCTAGATCCTCGCTCTTGGAGCTGCAGTAACGTCGCGTGCCCTGGCCCGGCTGCCCTGTCTGGCCCGCCTGGCCACAGAAGCTAGTCGTGACGCTTAACGACCGGCGACTGCCCTGCGAGCCGGGCGAGAGGCGCGACGACGAGTGACTAGGCGAGTGCTCCAGCAGCGAATCATTGCTCTTGGCAATGCGATTCTTGCGATAGAATTTGCTATCCCTCCAGAGAGTTTGACGCTGGCTGCCCGAGGAGCTGCCCGTGCGCTGCAGCTCCATGTTGCAGGAGCCTGGATGATTGGTGGGCGATGCTTGGTCTTGGCTGGACGAGGTCTTGCTGATGCGGAAGGAGGCGTGCGTCAGCTTCTTGTACTTCTCACTCTGCATATTGACGCGATTGTCCGAGTGGGTGCGATCTGACATGGGCATGAAGGCATTATCGATGCGCCGCTCCTCCTCCAGAGAGCGGAAGGCCAAGCGATTGACATGCTTCAAGTGCTGCTTATCGGAGCTGGAGCGCTTGGGCGACATGTCCTCGAAGGAGCTGACCCGATACTTCTGCGAGAAAACTTCAATCATGCTGGAGCGCTTTGAAGGCGATGTGGTGTATATAGAATTCTGATCATTAACAAGAATCTTGGGCGGATCAAATTGCTGCTGCTGCTGCTGCTGCTGCTGAGTCTGTGCAGTGGAGGCTAAGGAGGAGCTGCTTGAGTTGCTAGTGGCCGTCACGAGAATCTTTGGTGACAGCGAAACTGGGAAATGTTGTGGTCGTATGTGGCCCAGTGAGGCGCAACCAGATCCGGATGAAGTGGAGCCCGTGGCAGACATGGCATCGTCAATGTGCAAGAAGTTGCTGGGCGAGCTCTCACGGCAGGGCGACGAGATGGCCGAGTCCTGGGAGACCATGCTGCGCGGTATGGTGGCCAATTCCAAGCAGGTCTCATTGCCGCCCGTCGTGGTGGCTATAATGACGTCCTCAACACCCTCGTCAATTGGCGACGAGATGGATTGGAAACTATTGAGACGTATGCTCGATGAACCGATGGACAAATCGTTGTCGGTTAGCGAACCGAACGCCGAATCCTGCGAGGGATTACTGCGTCCATACTTCAGACACTTGAGCGAGTATTCCAGGCGGCGGCTCTTCGAGTTCTTGTAGTTGCACATGTCCGCTGTTAGCTGATGATTAAAGGAGGTATGTAAACGCTGCTGGCCACCAGCGCCCGAACCACTGGCCACTGCATCAGCATCAGCATCCTCCTCCCCCTCACCCACCACCTCCCCTTCCTCATCGTCGTATTGCTCAGTCTCGATTGCCAGATTGCTTTGGCTGCTGCTGCTGCAGCGTATCGTGGGCTGTGTTGTTGCCGGTGGCTGCTCCTGGGCATTGTCATCTGAGTAGAGCGCGGCATGGTCGCAATAGTGTATGGGCGACTCTGTCGGCTGATATTGCTGCCTGTGCTGCGTGCGTGTGAATGAGGACGATGCCGAGGCGTAGGTGGAGGCGGAGGCGGAGTGCCAGTGTTGCAGCCGCTGCAGGGTCTTCATATGACAGCTGCTGCCGTTTCCCACGACAATCTCCTCGAGCAGTGCCTCCTCCTCCTCCTCCTCCTCGCTTGATATGTCAAATGAGTCCATTGTTCGGCTGATGCTATGGCAAAGCGAGAATAACAATCAAAATGCGATATAAAAGCAATATAGATCTCAGCTTGGCTTGGCTTGGCTTGGCTTTGCTTTGCTTGGCTTGGATGCTGGCTACGATGCAGCACACCTGCTTCTATTGTTTTTCTTACTCTTGACATTTTCTATGCGTGTTTTGTTTAGACTATGAATAAGTGTTTGTCTCAATGTGTGTGTGTCAATGTGGGTGAATGTGGGCGTGGCAGTTGAAGCATTAACAAATACTTGCGTGCAGTTCTATTGCAAGCGTTTGGCGTTAGTTCTCAAAGCCGCTGAATCGAATTGGTGAATCTGCATGAAGCTGCAATTTCAATATTTCTATACTTTAAATATTTCTTGTATGCTTTGCTACAACTTTATTCTTATACCAAGCTGTTGGGTATTCAATTGGTTTTAAATAACCCTTCCTTCGACTTCTTAACTATGCCTAAATTAGACAAGATTTGTAGTCAAATTTTCACAGTATTTCCAATTAATTAATCTCAATATCTTTTTTTTTCAGGTACACAAAGTTATTCGGCTCCATAACGAACTGGATAAAGTAATTTATCGCACTTATCTACTGGATAAAGCTACATGTCGTAGTTAGATTGGGGTAAGTCTAGGCTTAATTAGTTGGCTAAAATGTTTACTCTAGTTGGAAGTACTCGACTAGCAATTTTAGAAAAAGAATCTTTCAAAGTGTTATTCCTATTGTACCTGCTATTTCAACCTTACTTTTTTGTTGAAATTAGAATATTTGAAATTTTATCAAAATGTTTTTCTTTTTATTAAATTTCATAAAAAGGTTTCCAAAAACCAATCTCTAAGCTAGTCTTTATTTTAAATCTATTTATGTAATCTGCACCATTTTCTAATCTTTTGATTCTATTCACTATTTCTATATTTCAATTCTATTTGGATTTTAACTTTTTGCTCTGTTCTACATATACAAAGCGCTAAAGTTGATCTATAGCAAAAATTGGAATTAATCTAAGAATTGACGTCTGGTCTATATATAAAAAGTTGATCTATTGCCAAAATATTGATCTATCTATGTGGTTTGATGATTGTGAGGATTGATATAAAACTTCATCTAAATACGTAATGCGAACTACTCCTAATAAATATACCCTTGCAAGAGTCCAGATTTATTATTATTATACATATTTGACAGCAGAAATTATATTTTAAATTTATATAAAAAATTATTAGTTTTAAGTATATCTACTTAGATATGCCTGCAAGGGTATTTAAATGCCGGCATGCCGAATCCATTTAATATACAAATACAAATTGACGTGCAATATTTATTTGAAAGCCGAAAGAAACATCGATATTTGAATACAAACGTGCATATTACAATTATAGATATGAATAAACAATTATTCAACCATAGATAATATTTATTATAAGCATTTAAGCAGGGCTTAAAAAAAAATAAAATTAGCAGTTAAAAAATAAAATTAGTTTTGATAGAAAAATTTATTTTTGCGTTCCATGAAGCTTAGCAGTGCTGCCAATTGTTTAGCAGAAATCCAGAAAAATGTAAGAAAAAAAAACATTCGAAAACCATTTGAGGGAGAAGAAAATTGATTCAATTTATTTCCCTATTTATTCTTTTTTATATTTTTTTTTTGTCAGATAATATGATGTCCTCGACATGTTTTCGAATTTTAATTAATTAATTGTTGTAATTTTTTTAAATACCGAACTTAGTTTAGGCTGGCGACAAGGGGTCATGGAAAGAGTTGAAATCAACATTTTTATTATTTTCTTTCAACTCACAATAAAATTCCTCGTGATTATAAAAGTCTTGAGTGTAGTTCGATAAAAGATATTTGTATAAATTCGACAAGTTAACGGATGAGATCTGAAGCTGAAAAAGCTTTGCACGAATTCTTTCAAGTTTTAGAATTTGCGTGCCAATCGATAGATGATTTTTATGGCACTCTGAGTTTGTTTAAAAAAAGCTAGAGCTGTACGGAAAAGGCTAAACTGGCAGCACTGATTCCTACATATGACTTCCACTTCGAACTTCATTATTTTGATGGGGCGTGGTTCAGTTGTGCATTGAAGGCGGTGAGCGGTGTTTGGCGATTGGTGGTGTTTCTGGTGGTGTTGGGTTAGGTGGTTCGCCGCTTGGTGGTTTTTAGCATACAAAAATTTGCCACTTACCACGATTTTGCTTAACACAAGAACAACAACAACAACAATTTGCCTGCATTGCATATATAGATATAGATCGTATATAGAGATTGACTTCCATTCTTGGGGCTTACAAAAAACTTGCAAATTGAGTACAAAAAATTGTTGTGCGCTGATCAACTGATTAGATGTATATATGTATGTATATATAGATAGGTTTATATATATATATAATTTTTATTCAGGTATTCGTTTCAATTGCCATTTTAGGTTTTATCAAGAGTCTTACACATTGTAGTTGTGGTAATTGTATTTGTGAGTGATTTGTTGTGAATTAAATTAATTTCATATTCGTTTTTATTTTCATTTGTTTGTTTTTTTGCATCTTTTGTTAAGTTGTTTGGTTGGTTGTTTGGTTGGTTGGTTTGTTGGTTGGTTTGTTGGTTGGTTGGTTGGTTGGTTGATTTGTTTGCTTTAGTACATACGAAAGACTTCATAGGGCGCAGGCGGTACACTGTAGTTAGTTTCGAAACGGGTTATGTAAATAAACAAATGCAGAAATGCAACAATTTGTAAATCATAAATAAAACACACACGTATGTTAGATAAACGAAAATGATCGTTGATAGACATTCAAGGGCTGATCTGTATGTATTTAGATTTATGTAAAGATGAGGCTTGTGTAACTGCAACTGGTTCAGTTTGATTGTTGGGTTCGCAACACTAAGACATATATTGAGTAGGATTTAGTTTGATTTCGAGTTGTAGAGAGAAAGAGAGAGTAAACATTGCATACAAAATACTTTAGTTGAAAAGTTTCTCTACTTATATGTATATATATATGGATATCATTAGTTAATATATATAGAAGACATGCGTTTTTAGTTAAGGCAGCAAATAAGAATAAATTTACACTGAGAGAAACATATACATATACATAGATATTTATATATATATATGCATGTATGTATGTATGCTTAAAATATACATGAGCAACGATTGTGAATTGGCCATTTAATAGAGTTGCCAACCTCTTCATACTGCTATCCCTCTTTTTCCTACCTTTCTTCATACATTACTTAATTACACTCTCCTCTGGCATGCATAATGTTTCGAGCTGGTAGCTCGGCTAAACCATTACCATATTTATCTTTGGCAAGCACACAGACAAACGAACAGGTGCACAGGTGAGACACACACACACACACACGCACGAGCACGCACATATATAAATACACATAAAATATTACGCCATTTTTTTGTTGTGCGCTCATTTTGCATTTTGTAGTTTTTCTTTCCTGCTCAACTTTGTATTTGGTTTGTTTTTTAGGCTGTTGTGATATATATATATATATATATATATATATATATATATATATATATATATATATATATATATTAATATATATATATACGTGTGTGTGTGCGTGAATGTGACATTGTGTTATTCTTCATTAACCTGAAATGAGCTGGAGCTAGGCTATCTGCAGGCATTGAAAAACCAAAAAAAAGCGTTGAATTTTAAAACAGTTTTATTTAATATATTTTAGACAACAAAGATAATAATAAAATAAGCTGAATAACTAACAAATGAAAGAAGCACTAGATTTATAAAAACATTAACAAGGGCAACTTTTTAAAATTTAACAAAAATTAAATCCCTTAATTATGCCAAAGTAAATATTTTGATCATATTTAATTGAGTTTTTAAAATATTTTTGTCCATATCTTATGCAAATAAATATGTTTGTTAATTGCATGCAGGCTGAACAAATTTGAAACTCTAAGCTGACTACGTAAACGATGTTCTGATAGACTCTAAATATATCCTATTTCTTTAAATATATATGCTCTCTATGTCAGAGCTAACTCAATCTCAGCTGGCAGCCTTTGTGTGCGCGTGTATGTATGTGTGTAAGAGGGTCTGTGTGTGTGTTGGTGTGAGTGAGCTGCATTGCTATGCTATTGATAAGGCTTAGGAGAGTGGCTTCGGATACTCACCCAGTGCGTCGGTCATGCGGCGTCGAAGGGGGCGTACAGGGCGAACTCGCCGCGCTGAACGAACTGCCCAGCGAGGCGCATTGGCGCTTCTTTACAGCGTGCAGCAAATTCAATGTGGAACGGCTAAGGCTCGGTTTGATTGTCTATAAGAAATGGAATATAAATATATATTATAGATGAATTGCTGAGTATTTGTGTGTCTGAGTGGTACTTACACTGAAACACGGACCACGTAGCTCGCGTAAATCGATGCTACGAAATAGATCGCATAGGACTAGGTCCTCGACGGAGGGGCAAACGCCGCTGGGCGGCTCAAAGATAAGACCTAATATTTCCAGAACCTGTAAATTACAAAATATTATAAACGCTCTATGGCAATTGAGTGTATTGCGATTGATTACCTGGCCAATTTGTGGATAATGCTGCAGCTCCATTTCGAGCACTCGCATGGACGGCTTCGGAGTGGTCATTTCCTGACCGGTGCACATTTCATAGAGCAGATAGCCAAAGCACACGATGTCGACATTCTCGATTTCCGTTACGGACCGAGACCACATCACTGCGTTATTGCGCGAGCTGAGACCCAGTAGACCGTTCTCCAGGCCCGATAGCCTGTAAAGCGAAACGAAACGAAACGTTTAACCACCACAAATGAGATTGCATAATTGCGAAACGCTTGCCACGCCCTCTGTCCCTCTGGCCCTCTGGCCCCCTGACCCTCTGTTGGCACGCGCCTCTAATAACAATACTAAGTGCCATTAAGCTTGTTTTCTCCGCTGTGGATGGCCAACACATGGCGACAACTTTTATGACTGTGTGTGTGTGTGTGTGCGCGAGTGACTGTCTGTCACATGGCATCAAATGTGTTTATGCGACAAAGAGCGCTCGTCAAACGTAATATGTGAGCATTACTTTATGTTTTTGCTTTGCGCGAAGAGTTAGATTCGGAGGTGAAGCACTTCTGTATACCTTAGGATATAGTTATAGAAGCTATAGGAGCTGCTGTGTAAACATGCATAGATCTTGATTTGAAATGGGCGTAGACAAACAAACAGGGCTAGATAAACTTGGCCATTGATAATGATGAAGAACACATAAATATATGTATATTTATATAGGTCGGGGATGAGGGTGGTTCTAAAGTATCCTCAGTAGGCATTTTTGACTCAATTTTACATCATTTTATTCAATCACGCTCAGAACGGAGCAAGTCGGAGTTGTCTCTTCTCTTTTCATTTGCCGACCGTACCTCTTGTCTCACGCAGCGCCTCGCTGCTAGTGCCTCACGTTCGGTTCTTTTTAAAACGACAAATCAGTCGAGTCTACTCTCTCGCTGTCAAACCTCGATCTTATCATAAATTGCACTAGAAGATTACCACATGCAGTTGTCGTCGGTTCGTCCCTCTTCAAACTAATGTTGCACTAACATTTAATGTGTATCAAATAAATATTTGACTTATTTATAAAATCTCGGACGCTACGCCTTCTTCTGCCAGTTCATTCCATTTTCAGTTTATATAAATCATGAAAAGTACTTCAAGCGTACTCATATTAGCTAGCTACCTTTGCCCAACTCAAGTCGACATTATTTAACTGTTTAGCATTCAAATTGGCAATTCGAACTTTAAAATTGAATCGATTACCTTCTGGCATTAGCATACGCATGTAAAAAACTCGCCCAACCACGCCCAAAATGTTTTAGCCTTTGAATGAGCACTGCAAAAAGTTGGAACTCTTTTTCATTTTTTTGTTGAGTGTTTTTGTGCCCCTCGAAACTGTGTGTGTGTTGGGTGGAACGTGAAAGGTGTTAATGTGTAGCCGTGTGCACGGCTTGTCGCTTGCCATGAATGGCATGGAAAATTGTTGGGTTACGTAGGGCTAGGAATACTATTCGCGAGCGAAAAAAAGTAGTTTTAGTTGCATAAAATTGTGTTGAATGGCTTTTGATTTGGCTTTTATTGTGTGGGCTAAAGTGAAAGCCAAAGAAGTTGACTGCTGAGTGCTCACCTGGCTGCTCCATTCTGTAGAATGACATTGCCGCTATGCAGATGGCCGTGCAGCGGAAAGCCGCGCTCCTTCAGGAAGAGCAGAGCCTCGAGTATTTGACGGCCCAGACGCTGAACCTGGCTAACAGGCAGGCCATTTGGCTTGCGCGTGTATTTGCGCGCCCAGGGCTCATTCCACTGGGCCTAGAAGTGTTCGAAAAACAATTAGTAGTCAGTAATCGAGGTGAAAGAGTGCTTGTGGCTTACCTTAAATATGAGATCCTTGAGGCTGCCGCGCGAGTTGAAGGGCGTGACCAGGCAGGCATAGCTGTGCGAGCTGTTGCGCAAGAAGCCCAGGTCCAGCACCGGATATATGTACGGATGATGCAGAGATCCAAGCAGCTCCATCAGTATTTCCCGCGCACACTCATCGGGCGGCAGATCCTCGAGGGCCACACAGTCCGCTGGGAGTGGCAACAGCGTTAGCAAACGATCTGTGCGCACCTGATGCAGGAAAGGAGATGGGCAAGAGGGAAGAGGCTGTTAGTTAGCCTCTTCAATTGGATTGAATGGACTTAAACTCACTGATGCATCATTGACCAAAAACCAGTTCTTGCCATGCCTCGAACCAATCTCATCCAGATGTGCAATCACCTCGTATCGCCCATTGGCGCTCTGTATCCATTCCTGCGTGGCATTCAGTGCTCGTTCCCTTTGTGCTCGCTCTCTGGGACTGCGCTCCACAATGCCATTGCCGCTGTCAAGCGCTGAGTACTGATACTTTATGTTGGGTCTGCAAGATGTTAGCCAAGAGTCAGTAACTTCGAGTTGCACACTCTTCTCTTAGCTTTCATTTGAGCGCATACAAAAAGGAATTCAAACTATAGAAATTCAAATAGGAATTACAACTAGTCATACTTTTCACATTCATGATATGCTGATGTATATACATTACTGAAGCGCTCGTAATAAATGATGATATCCTTGGTTATATAGGTAAATATATATATAGCTGAAGTATTTAATTAAAGAGCCCATCATAAGTCATGGTCGCCCTAACCTTAGTTGAGATCAGATAGATAGAATCAAAGCAGAGAGCAGATAGTAAAGTACATGAATGTCGCTGAAAATGTTTTCGTATCGTGTTGTCGAGCAATTTTGTAGCATTTCAGTTGACCACGAAACATTATCACATGCCACATGCCACAAGCCACATATCGCATGCCACACACGACGCGACACGACAATTGTGGGAGAGTTAACAAAGTGAAGGCATAAGCAAGTCTGCTTTGGCACGCCATTGACATGCAAAGCGCATCCTCATTCAAATTGAACACCGAAATGCTATGAAAACTTGTTGAAAAATAATTTCCACTAGGAAAAGTTGGCAAATATAGTTGCCAAACAAACGGAAACTTGCCAAACAAAGAAAAAAAGGGTTGCCTACATTCTGGGTCCAAGGGAAGGCGAAGGCGAAGCCGAAGCCAAGGCCTGCCTGCACAATGGCGCAGCGGAAACGGAAGCAGGAGTTTACCGTGTTTTATTTTATATCTTTATTTATTATTTGTTTATTTTGAAAGAATAGACCGACAAAGTGAGGGCCTGACTCACTGACTGACTGACTGACTGACTGACTGAATTTTGGCCAAGTGGCGGCAAATGCAAATGCAAAGTGGATAAACTGAAAAACGAAAGCGTGTCAAAAGGGAAAGCAAATTGCAGTGTCTCGAGTCTCGAGTTGCTGCGGCTTAATTGTGTGGCAAAGAGGCTGAAAGAGAAGTGACGAATGCGAAAAAGAAAGTCTGTTAACGAAACACAAACTGGATTCAAGTGCCTCCACACACACTCACACACACACAGAGATTCCGAGACAGGGGGCGAGCTCATAAACAAACACTTAGGGGCCACTCAATCAAAACAGAGCGAAGGTTAAGCACATCCTCGGGTTAAGTTTAGCATGTGTTTGAAAATTTAATAAGGCAACAGCGAGTACGGCAGAGCCGCAACAAAAGCGTGTGTCATAAAACTTGGTCAAGAGCCTTGCCTCACAGCTCACTCGTGCGGCTAACTCGACGTATACGCCATTCGTGTATATACCCCCAAAACAACAGAAAGCGAAAAAATATATAAAAAAACATTGCAACGCCTGACGAAACACAGCATTCAAAACATATTGACACACTCACACACACCAACACACATACACAGCCATTTTGGGTACATGTCTTTGGCCAACGTTGCGTATGCTTCATATTTATATTGCAGCTTTTTCAGCTGTGCACTTTATAGTTTGTTGTGCTCTTCTTGCAGATGTTAAGTGCCACGACCTTGAATGTAATTGTGTGGCACATGCATAAATATAAATATACGTGTATATATATATACACATTAGTACTGTGCTATGTATGTATATATATTGTTTGTATTTATTGAAGCTAATTTAAGCTAAAGCATTGCTCTCAGTTTGTGGCAACTAAATCTTAAAGCTTTTCCCTTACTAGAGTATTATTTAGCCTTTTTTGCTTTATATGAAACTGATCTGAACTTAAATCTTCCAGTTATTCATTTTTGTCTATTGATGAAAATTTAAATAAAATTGGAATATATTAATAAATCTATAAAAGTTGTAACATTTCTATAGCACAAACAAATACAGTTGCAGAGTTCGCATTTTTGTTTTCGGCTCCATAATTAACGTGCTCGTGTGTGAAGATTTTTTATTGCATACTTAACAGCGCAGCAGCTGTTGGGCTCGTAGGTAGGGGTAGGCAGGTGTGTAGACGCAATTCGATGCTCGTTAGGGACCCACTCCAACTCACATACACACACACGCACACACATCCACATGTCGAAAAATCGCGAAAATAGATGCTTTTCACTTACACACGCGAACTGTAGCTTACGCTCGCTTGCACATTCATCACACGGCTCAGCACGCAGCACACAGACACACACCGCCACAGGTATTCAGAAACATGTACAAACAGACACACACACACACATACACACATACATACATATATATATATATATATATATATATATATATATATATATATATATATGGGAGGAGGGCTTTCATCAATGCGCGTCGCTTTCACTTTCCGAGTGAAATTTTCCAAGTTGATAATTTAATTTGCAATTTTTGTGCCTGCTTCTAATTTGAGCAGGTGCAAAACCTTGACAACTTTTACCTGTGCAATTCTGCCAGCCCTTGTGCTTCTGCCTGGCAGCATATGGCACACAAAATGCATTTTATCATCACATTTAATTTCTATAAAAAGCAAAATTTTTGTGGCCCCGAGCCTTTTGCCTTCCTGCCCTTTTTATGGCTCGCGCTTGAAAGGGGTTTTAAAGCTATGCGAATTTCTAGAGAATTCTCTGTCTATTTTTTGTTGGTTCATTTCATGAAAAAGTTGATTTATGCATTATTAAATTCGCAGTAGATAGCAAAATTTCAAGTTAATAAATTATTCTGGGAATCCACTTGAAACGATTCCAGTTAATTTTGTTATTTTTCTCATTTTGCTGGTTTCTTGGTAAAGCAGCTGTATTCACGTTCAAAATCAAGTTCAAAATTGTGAAGTGTTTTTTTTTTTTGCTGGTTTAAATTGTGGTTTCTGTGCACTAGAACTACGTGAAAGCATTGCGAACGCCATTAGCCGCTAATTATTTAGCATGCAAAGTGCTTTTCAGCTACAACAACAAAAAGACATAAAACCAAAAAAAAGCGATCATAACAAAAATGATAAACTGAACGCGAACTAGAACAAGAAATTGAAATTGGAATAGAAACTAAAGCAAATGCACTTGAAATATTTGAAGAAGAAAAAATTGCCAACAGAGCAAACGATAAAGAAAAAAAAAACGAAAATTGTAAGCGAAATATGCCAATTGTATATTATATATATATAGAGTATTAGTATGTCGTATAGTATGTAGATACAATGAGTTGAGTTGAGTTGAGTTTTGAGTCTCTTTTTGGTTGGAAATTAGTTGTTGTTTGGGAAGGAAGTTAGAAATAATATAGTACATATAAATAGAATATGCAACCTGGTTGTTAGTACTGAATCTATAGTATCTCTACTTCCGGTTTCCGCTGGCATCGATTTGCTAAAAAAGAGCCTAGCAAGATTGTCTAACCTCGCGCTAACCAGTGGCGATTTCTCCGAGTGCTCGGATAGATCTGAGTTATCTTGCTCCGAGCTGGCCGACCGGTTGCTGCAAATAGAAGCACGCGAAAAATAACGTACCAGAAAGAATTTTGAGCAAATTTAAGCCAAACATTTCGAAACAAACAAAAATATACGATAAATGTGATTTTTTGATTTTGTTGCACTCTTTTGTAATTGTGTGTATAAAAGTTAATTTTGATTTGGAATAAGCTTCAATATAGATTATAAACTAAAACTAGAATTATAAACACAAATATCAGAAATCAGAATTAATTGGGGATATTTCCCAGACTTAGAAAAGAAAAGTAAAAAAAATTATTTAATTTTATTTTCTTTTTCCTTTCTTTCTTTCATAATTGTGTTTAGAGTTTGAAGAAGCTTCTTTAAAGATTATACGCTAAAACTATAATTAACATTGATGAGAAACCTGTGCATTTACTGTGTGGCGTACATTGAGTTTATTCTTTTTTTTTTTCGGCGAACAGCTGTGCACACGTTCCATCTTAAGATTGTCTGGACTCTGCTCTAGTTGTGTGTGTGTTTGACTTTTGATATCTGCGACAGTATCTGTGGTCAGTTGACGTACTCACCTACTGTAGATTTGTCGTCGATTGGCGGCTGACAGCGCTGAGACATCGAACTCAATTGCCGAATTGGAGCGTTTCAATCCGTTCGCCTTGTGCAGCTTCTTCATAATGTGTTTTACTTTCCTAAAAGCGATTCGAGTTCGATATGATGTGTAAAATGTGAACAAAAAATGTTTTTCTTTTTCTTCAGTTTAAGTGTCGTAAAAGCAAAGAAACTGAGGCAAAAACTTATTTTTTGAGGGACTTTCAATTGGGATTATATTTTCTAGCTCTTGCGTAAATGTCATAAAATTATGAGAGTTGCATTAATTTTTCATAAAATTGTTTTATAAAAATTGATTTGTTTACTAAAAGAAAAAACTTTGATTTAGTTAGATCAGGTGTCATTCATTAGGAGAGATGGGTATTAGATAAAGTATTAAAATCTTCAGGGGGAAAAAATTGAAAAATGTATAATTTAAATTATTGAGCTATTATAAAAGTAGAAAATCTTTAATCTAAATAGTAATAGTTATTAGATAAACTAATAATTGTAGATAAATATAATCAACAAAGATTTAAGAAAATATGAATGATTTGAATGCACTTTGTTGGGTCAAGAAAAGGTGCTATCTAATGCAATGCTAGAGTTGAATATAGTCGAAACTTATTATAGTAGAAATTATTTGTTTTTAAATGTAGAAAATTACTGAATATATTCTAAGCTAAGTTTCATTCTTGCCCTAACTTTAATTTAATATTTCTTAATTTGCTTCAAATTTAAGTAAAGCTATTTAGAAAATATTAAAAGATTTAGTTTAAGCAAAGTTTCGGGGTTGCCTTTGCGACACTTGTTTAGTTAAGGGTTCTGCTTAATTGGGTTTTTAGTCTGTTGTCGTTGGGTGAAACTCACTTTTCCGGCACCGGCGGCCTGACAAACTGATCATGTCCGGTTACGGCGCTGGCGCGATTATCGAGCCGCTGCTGTTGAGCAGCTTTGTTGAATTTGAACATGGTGAAGGATTTCTTGGCGCTGGCTACTTCACAGACGCGCACGATGATCTTGCGGCTGCTCTTGAAGACCGTGTTCAGCGTCTTGTAGACGAGTATGGAGACAGACTTGGAGGCGTGCGTTTGGTGGTTGTGGTGGTGGTGCGGATGCGAGTGCTGGTGGTGCTCGCCGTTTGGCTGCAATTGGGGCAGTGGATTGGGCAGGGACTGCTGCTGCTTCAATTGATGCACTGCAGCATGCGTCGACGACGACGTCGATGATTGTGATCGGGTGATGACTTTCTGTACTGCGGGCTGTACGGGCTTCGGGTGCTGGTGGTGCTGTTGTTGTTGCTGTAGCTGTAACTGTTGCCGGTGGTGGTGGTGGTGCTGCTGCTGCTGTTGGCGGTGGCAGCTGATGATAAGCTCCTGCTCCTGGCTTTGGAGCGCTGGCGGCGCGACGGTTTCGCTGCAAGTGTCCTATTATCGACAAGGATGGATGCACAAATCGATAATCGATAACAAATTGTGTGTGGTTGTTGTTTGTTTTTGTATTGTAGTTGTTGTTGTTGATGTTGTTGTTGTTGTTGTTGGTAGTTTGGAACGAAAAGTTGAGTTGCGAAAAGAAATGGAAAGACATATGCAATAATAGTTTAATAAATAAGTTTTCTCAAACTTGTTTCAATCAAAAACACAGCAACAAAAGGGAATTTTACGAAATAACGAAACTGAGTTAAGCGATAAGAAAATCAAAGATTTCTGCATTTTGCGTTTGCATTCGAGGTGTCGCTCCATCGCTTTGACGTCACATTTAGCACAGTTCAATTGCACAGCAATTGATTAGGTCTGCTTGTGTGTTTGTGTGTGTGTGAAATAAGTGTTTGCTGTAAACGAAATATATTTTGCTTGCGTTCAACTAAGGGGACCAGGACAATCACAATAAGCATTTGACAAGGCTTTCCACTTGTGAACGCCATTTGAAACCAAAAACTGCATTTCGATAAATCAAACAAATTGAAATGTTTACAATTTTGTAAAGCCATAAAATAAATTAAAAAATAAAAAAAACATGCGAATTATCTTAAATTTTTATCAACTAAACTAATTTGCAGCCAATATTGGTTTTGTTGCATATTTGTATAAAGATATTTATTTGTATAAAATAAGCGATTCGATTGCTAAAATTTGCATGTAGAACTTAATCTGTGTAGTGTAGTGTAAAAATACAGCCAATTTGTTAAATTATTGAACTTGTTGTGTGTGTTTGCGTCAAAATGAAAATTGAAATGAAAATTGCTGAAGACATTTGTTCGATTTGATGCACTTTTGTGATTTGCTCGACTAGTTTAAAGTTTTGTTTGAATATTGCAATTTTGGTTTTGGCATTTGGCATTTTGGCTTCAAGCAAATTGCGAATTTACCTACCGGTCGCTTAAGCAACAAAGTTTGCAATAGTCCAATGCACGATGCCTATATCTGCAGTTCGATTACAATGTAATATATTATTCGAATTCAGTTTAAAAATAGTTTCGATTGATTGCATAAATTAAGAGTGAGAATTGAGCGTTCAGTTTCAGTTTTACTCAAATGTTTCGAGAGTGCTTTTGTAGCTGTTGAGGGCAGAGTCCTATTCTAAGGTTATAAGGCTTATTGCTAGAAATAATATTATTATTTTACCAAAATCTGAGAGTTCAATGTTCTAAATATCTTATTGAGAAATGCTTTTGTAGTTGAAGTTGGTTTTTTTCTGTAGCAATTTAGTGAGTCTACTCAAACCATCCACTCTTTGTGCAGCTTCGATTCGAGTATGTGACATGTTGAAAAAACTGTTTTCTGATTTGGAAAATATAAATAAATATCTTTTCAAAATCATATCACATCGTTGCTCTACAATAGATTTGTCTTCTCTTAACACTAAACTATAAACATTGTTAATCTTTTCGAAATGTTTTACTAAGCCAAGTTGGCTTTCTATAAAGAGTGCTTAGGCTTATAGAATTTCAGTTTACGCATTCGTTTGTTAACATGTGAACTATACACATATCCACACACACATACCCACACCCCCACACATACATACTCCAATTGTTTAGCTTAGGTCGAGGATTACGTGTGAAAGGTATTCGCATTTGTAGCTAAAAGCAAAACATTTGGTTAGAACTTTGGAGCTTTTGCTGAATGCTATGGTAACACGGTCAAAAATCCTTCGTAGTAAAAAGCCACAGCAACAGAAATAATTGCAACAACTATTGCAACGGCAACGGCAATGGCAATGGCAACGGCAACGGCAACACAGTGACAAGAACTTTTAATGGACGTTTAAATAAATCATACGCCCCGTTTACCGCACCCACCCAGATGTTTGCTGCTAGTGTGTATGCGTATGTGTGTGTGTGTGTGCGTGTGTGTATGAGGGTGTGTGACATTGAGCACTATATGCCCAAAGCGGCCCTTGGCATGACCCCACGACATGTGCCTTGCACGTGTCTTAGCCCCGAGGCATTCTTCGCCATTTGTCTAATTGTCTAATTCTAATTTTACATTTTATTTTCTTTGTTGCTGTTGCTGTTGCTGCTGTTGTTTTTGTTGTTGTCTGTTGATTTAATCGTATTTTCGTTCAAAAACAAAACATTCAGCCCATATACTCGCCCTCTGCTATTGCTACCTATACGATTTATCTAATCAGGCGTGCGAAATGCTCGACAATTGCACTGCCTTTGCTGGCTTTTTTGAGGTGTATTGATTTTCTTTTGTGTCTTCTTTTGGCTTGTCTTATTGCCTCCTCTTGTCTTGGTATGAGGTCAAGTAGAATGAGGCGAGCAGGCAAATTTTCAAATCAATTTCTATTTGCCAGTCCATCAACCACCCCCACCCCCATCCCCACCTTCCCCTTCTCTGTATTGTTGTAATTGCTCATATTGCTGGGCTGGGGGGAGTAAGTCAAAGGTTGTGTCAAGATATACGAGTTTATAGCCATTACGATTATTGCATTATCCTGTCACTTCGTTGTACTATTGCAAATTAAATTGTCAATTTGCTTCTGGCACGGAATGGCAAAAAAAAGAAGCGAAAAAGAAAAGAAAAACGCGATTTGCGGGGGCGAGAGATGGAAAATTAACGAGCGTTTTATATATCATAATACGTTGGCTTCCCGTCAACCGTTGCCCAAGAGTTGCCCGATAGTGCACAGAAATGCGAATTATTTACAATTATTTACTATCGAACATAGGCGGGCCTAATGCCCCCTTAACATGGCAGAGCTTAGCGGCATTAAGAAACTGTTAACCTTAGTCATATATCGTGGTTTAAAAATAGCAAGAGCTCATATGCCTGATAAAGTTGTCTGTGCAGGTGTTTTGTTTACCTAATGACAACTATTAGT
Source organism: Drosophila leonis (assembly GCA_035045365.1). NCBI lineage: Eukaryota > Metazoa > Arthropoda > Insecta > Diptera > Drosophilidae > Drosophila > Drosophila leonis. The sequence goes on from JAWNPC010000830.1 coordinate 7,538,599, forward strand.
ACATATAAATATATATATATATTATCGTTAATGAAAATATGTGTTAACTGTAGCATTGGACTTTAGCAAAAGTTATTTTCTTTTTCTTTCTAGGAAAACTGTCTTACGTTTCTTGATTGCTCTTATTAGAGTAGCTGCTACTTATATATCATTCATTTGAGATTGTTTCAAAGTTGCTCTTCAAATTCCTCGCAGGCTCTGTACCATTTTGCATTATTAAAACTTGAAGCCAACTTTTGACAGCCAACGAAAATGTCAAAATGCCAAAAATTGAATTGCACATTAAATATAATGATAGTTGGATGTTTTCGGCGGAAGGGTTGACAAATTCTCATTTGCCCGAGCGGTGATTAGCTGGGAACGCAATTTGGCTTAATAGAAAACACTTGACACATAAAAATTAGCACCTGCGCGTCTTATGAATATGAATATTCGGGCTTATTCCATCGGCACTGTTCACAGCTGCACATCGAAGGATCGCATCAGTATAGACGCTGTCAATGCTTATGAAAAAAGTAACGCGAGTATAAAAGTAAATTTCTGGCTTCCACTTTACGGATAGACACTTAGGAACTTAATGCTGCGTAGCTTTCAGTTTTGTCGCTCTATAAACACGAACGAATACGTGCAAATTCTATCGGAGCTGTTGGGAGCTAAACCAAAACGCGGCCACGCGGTTCGTCGGGTCGTCTGTTAATGAAGCTAAATTTCGAAATCGTTTCGGTTAAAGCGAAAAAGTATGAAAAATTCTTTATTCCAGTCCAGTCTGTGTGTCTAGCTGCCTGACTACTATTGCATGAGTATATAAGTGTGTGTATGGGTGTGAATGTGTGTGTGTGTATGTGTGTCTGTCTGTGTGTTGTGGGTGGTTTTCTACGATATGTTTGCGTGCCTCATATCAGAATAAGGTATCGTTGCCTCCGTCGGATTCTTTGCTTTGGTATTGGCTCGGTCCGTCGGCCCCTTCTAACTGGATTATAAAAATTGATTTTTAATTTTTATGACAATTTCCAACTGACTCATGTTGTTGCTCTTGCTCTAGCCATTTCCATTTCCATTTTCATTTCCATTTGTTCCCATCCCCCCTGCTCAAGCACTTGAACTTAGCCAGCTCTTTGACCATGTTCTAATGATGTCTCATATATCATGGCACTTTTCATGCTAGGGCAAAACAGTTTTAATTGCTTTGATCGATCGCAGCGATAGTGTGGGAGTCACAAAGATAAACTATCAGAAAAGTGTGGCTTAACTGGCATTATGAAAACATCAATTAGTCAAGAGTTTTGCTTTGTGAAGACTTACAATTTAAAAAGTGTCCCTGCTTCATTTGATTTCTGCTTTTCTTAAATTAAGAAAGATCTTTTACAAGTTACGTCTGCACCTTTTGTGTTGCTTACCCACTGTGCTTTGTCTTTCGACAATTTGTGGGTGGCAATGAAACTCATTGTCGTTGGCCTCTTCGTGACACATTAATCATGACCCGCTCAACGACTGTTTACCTTTGTTGACCGTCGGCTTTGACCACAGCTCCGTCGTATATAGCCATAGCCCTAGCCATAGTCTTAGCCACACATGTTCACATTTTGGTCGCAGGACATTCGATTGTATGCAAATATTTCAGTTTGTTTGTTTTCTGTTTGCTGTTTCATTTCACTCTCTCTCTCTCTCTCTCTCGCTCTCTGTGTTTGTGCTCCATATGGAAATTGGAAAAGTTTTTATATACACAAACAGTAAATATGTATATAGTACGTATACGCCGCGTTTGGCCTTTCACTTCGCGTGGAAGACACTTACAAACCGAATCGAAATAAAAAGCCAGCCGATGGGAATCAAAAGCACACACGCAACACACCAACAAGCACGCAACACACTAAGGCATGCCAGTTGCCAGTTGCCAGTTGTCCTTTTGTGCGTTTGTCCTTTAATAAAATTTTATATATATAAATGTCTGTGTGTGTGTGCGTGTGTATGTAGTGTAGTATAGTGTAGGGACGAACTGGCGCCAACTATCGTAATAGGCCCCTCGGCGTCGCTCTTAGTGGTCACCATACACTTCTCGTCCTGCCCGCTCAGTACGCTTTGAATGTCAACTGCGTCATTCTTGCTTGGCCAGTTGCTTGCTTTTTGTTTTCTTTCTCATTTTCATTTTCATTTTTTGAAAGAGGGCTGCACCCTGTGCCCACTTCCAGTGACCTTGTATCATTAACTTAATTGTTTCGCAGGCAGTCCAATTGCCGACTTGAATTATTCAGTTGGCTTTCTCTGTTCAGCTTTTGTCTTTCTAATGTCGACCTACCCCCTCAAGCCAGGGAGCTCATATCTTGGCTGTCTTTGAATGCCACGTGGATTGCAACGTCGTATTCATAGACCTTTCTCTCTCTCTTTCACCCGCCATCCGTCACCCGCCACCCGCCACCCACACCCGCCTGCACGTTGTCTGCCCGTTTGCGCTAGGCTCTTTGACAGTCACGTGCAGCATGGCTTAGTGCTACAATATAATCATATCTCAAAGACCAACAACCGTTTAGCTTTGGCAGGCCAATGCGTTGAATTGGCTGGTCGACCTAATTGGATAAGTTTCATCTGTTTTTGTTGCAAGCTCGTCAAAAAGTTTACAATTTTAATTGCAAATATATTGTTTCAGTAACCAGAGACGTGTCTACATACCTGCATCGTCTTATCCAGTATGAAATGACAACGATTCCACCTAATATCAAACCTCCCAAGGCACACCAAAATAGGGTCTGAAATAAATGAAATATAATAGAATATTAAATAGTAATTATATCAAATAATAATTAGATGTGAATTGAATAAAGTTAACTAACATGAAGTCAGCTCAAAGATCTTTAACTAAAAACTGAACTAAAATCATTTTTTTTTTTTTGTACTATTTATTTAATTTGGAATGAATCTTTTCTTAATTTGATTGATGTTGCAGGTCAAATGTTATTTTAGTCAGTTGACATTTTGATAGCCAAGTCATGGGTCTTATAAAGTTTTGTGCGCTATGAAAAGCTGATAGAGAGATTAGCCGAAAAAGGTTTCAATCATTCACGACATTTAAAGTTATCTTTCGTGTTGACCTTTGTGGTTGGGTCTGGTCTGGTCTGGTCAGATCATCAATTTGGCAGACCAAGATGTCAAATGCATTGGAATTTTTGGGTCAATGTGTGACATGGCCATAAAAATCAGTGGGAATCTGTCGATTCACGTTGGCCAAGCCAGATGATTTATTAAATGAAGTTCGACAAAGGCCGAGATAAAAGTGTCCATCTCCCGCTTTGTCTTTCTCTCTCTCTCTCTCTCTCAGTCTCTCTCTTTCACTCTGTTAATGTGATAAATTTGCACAGAAAGTTTGAAGCAGTTAATTAAGTGCATTGCCCTGTGAGAGCACTCAGCTTTAGTTGAAATGTCTGTGAGATGTGAGATGTGTGCATGAAAAATTCAGTAAATGAAACCATAATGGCGGTCTGGCACTTGGCAGCATGTTACTCGGCAATTTGTGATTTTCCAACAATTTCAGCACAATAAAATCCTATCGTCGGCTGCCATTGTCTCTGCCATTTTGCTGGTCTAAGTTCATCTGAAAATGGCAGGCTGCCAAGCTAAATGAATGTGTGAAGGGATGTGGCACGCTAAACGAGAAAGCAGGAGGAGGTGGAGGAGGAGGAGACGTCAGCCTTTTTATTGCTATGGGCTGCATTTTCACTTTGGCAAACGACTTAGTTCGCTTAGGAATTGGGAAAGATTGAAGGCTGGCGGGCAATGTTCTGTTTTACAATAAATTTCAATTAAAAAAAGATAAAACAAGAAAAAAGGTTATTTACTTTAAAAGTAATACGAGGGAAGTCTGAAAAATTGTTAATGCAATAACAAAAATTTTACAAGACGAGGAAAGCTTGAGGTCATCGAAGTTCTACTCATAATTTTCGCTTTAGTTCACAAATGTTTCAGACTACGCTCGCATATACTCTATGGAATTTATGTTCAAGAGAAAAGTTCAAGGCTATTGAAGTTATGGTACTTACAATCCAGTAGTGCGATTCAGTATGTTTGCTTGGATTCAGTTGCATCGCACGTTCCTTTCATTTATGCACGTCACAGTGGGTCGGCTGAAATATTCATGGCAAGAGATAAACACTGATTAGCATACAAATTTTCTTTTACCCAAAAAGAAGCTCATCAAATGCGTTCTTTTCATTGTTTTTAATAGGTACACATTTAAGGCTTTTTTAATTTCAATTGAAAAACTTTTGTTTTCGTATCTTGGCATATGTAGTTGCTAAGTGAAATCATTTCTAGGAACTCACTGCGGAAGTATATTAGTTAAATTACTTTAAGGGGGCTTACGTGCATATTCGATTCATTAGATTTCATTGATTTGTTTTCTAAATATAATTGGCAAAGTGTAGGCTCTGGCTGCCATTGATTGAATGAGCCGACAGATTAGCTTCCTTCATCATATTTCAAGAGCACTTAATTTCGAGACGACCCTGCGGGGGCTGACGACGACGTCCAGCTGAGCGAAAATCTCGAAGTAGGCAAGATGTTAAGCATGGGCATGGGCGTGGACGGATTTGATTTACGAGAATTTGCTCAATGGAGTTTTTTAGTGCGTTTTGCCTGGGAAATTATCATAGCTGGGCCAACCTGATAGGCAGAGCGGAGGGAATTGTTGGGGATGTTGGAAGTTGTTGAATTTTTGATTTACTGAAATGGTTTCTGAGCTCGCTGTTTGGCATTTACACACAACACGTGGGTTGGCAGCTGAGCAAATGGCAAACTGTTGATTTAGTCTCTGAAATGCCAGTCATGTAGTCTTGCTCTCGTATCCGTGTCCCAGCGTATCGAGCATTCGGCACGCGCCTGAACTTTGAACTTTTTAACAGTGGACACGTTGACGCTTCACTGGAACACGACAGCCATTCAAGTTGTCTGCCAGCCTCGCTTACCCCAGCTCCAGGTCGCCAGATGTGTGCAGAAATGATAAACTTTAGCGAATTTGATTAATTTCAGCGCATCTTTTTTGATAAGTTTCTGGCGAACAACAAACTTCAGAGTAATCCGAATTGCACTCTCTAGACATATATAATTTCAATTCAACAATCAAATTTCATACAGAGTGAAAGCAATTGACAGCGAGCAGCGGTATTCAAATTACAATTGACGGTGGCAAAAACAATTTTAGTGGCAAAAACAGCAAATTAACAAGCCCCAACAGCCATTTCCCAGGTGCCCATTTGCATCAAGTTATAAACCGTTATTCACAGCCATCCGCCTAACATAATGTATCGAGGAGCAGGAGGCGCGCAGCGCGTGGGCGAGGCGTGTGAAAAGCATATGGCGCGAATTAACAAGTTTGCTTTATGAGCGAAAAGTGGCCTAATAAAAATGTCAATAATACGACACACACACACATGACTTAACTGCTTGACACGCCAAGTATATTACTAATACGCAACGTAAGCCGCACGTCTGCTGGAAAATCGACTCTGTGGCAAGTGGAAAGTGCAGCTGACCGACCGAAACTGTTTGCCACATTTGGCGTGTGTGGAGTGTTCATTTATCATCAGCTGGCTGTCATGTTAAGCCAGTCAGCGTGATTTGTCCCGCTGCCAGCTGAATCAACTTTGTTCTTGTGCCTTACACATATATTTTGATGGCTGTACTTGTGTGTGTGTGTGTGAGTGGCATACATTTTGTTGCGTGTTTTGTTCGTTGTTCGTGGCCATATTTGTGTGTGGCACAAACTTCTTTGTCGTTGTCGTAACAAACTGCTGAATTCCGTGCACTGTTAGTGCCATATTACGTTTAAACAATTAGTTAATTATATAAATTAACGCAGTCTTGATGTGCGCTCATTCAATTTGGCATTAATTGTACTTTATTAGGACTGCGACATTCATTGAAATTGAGTTAAGTGCACCCTAAGAGGCCATTTAATGATGCCAACTGTGGCTAAGGCTTTCGTAGGCAATTAACGAATAAACATTTGAAACATATGAAACTTTTTCGTTTAGCATTCAATCAACTTTAACCTACTTCTTAGAAACTATTTCAATGTTAATTTGATGTATATATGAACATGTTCATTCGTGTGTATGTGTGCATTCACTTAAGTATATATGTGTACCCTTTGAAGAGAATGCAAACAAAGTTTACCTGCGTATCTGGTAATCAAGAGAATAACAAGTAGTGTACAATATTGCCACTCTATGCGATTCTCATGAATTCAAGTAGGCTCGCCACAGTGCTCAATAGTGAGGGAGAAGCAGCTGAAGAAGGAGCCGCAGGAGTAAACATGTAAACATAGGTGTGTCTGTAAATATGTAAGTTAAATTGTATATGTATGTATGTATTTACATAGGTATGTATGAATGCATGCATGTTGTGTTTACATATGTATGTCTGTATGTATGCATGCATGTATGTATGCATGTCTGCATATGTATGTATGTATGTATGCATGTATACAATAGTTGATCCATGGAGACTAGTACAGTATGTAAGAATGCATGCATGTATGTATTTACATATGTATGTTTGTATGCATGAATGCATGCATGTATGCATGCATGTATGTATGCATGTCTGCATATGTATGTATGTATATATGCATGTATGCATGTATACAATAGTTGATCCATGGAGACTAGTACATCTCTCTTGAAAGAAATTTCTCGCAAATTCGATTGACTGCAAATATTGAGCTTGTTTTTAAAGTCAAGGGAAATTCGACTTTACACACTTCCGCTTGCAACGTTTGGAAAAAAGAAGAGAACAAATGGCAGCGGTAATGGCCATGGCAAAGAGAAATGGCCAGAAGAAGAGCCAGGCAAAAACTTGAACGTGAAACGTAAATGAAATAAATAAGTCTCGGCCGTTTGTCAGTTCCGCACAAGTCTGCACTGAAAATGGACGCCGGCAGTTGCCATAAAAAAGTATGTAAATTCCATTCAACTCAACCGAAACATACATATATGTATATGTAGATAGATATATATGTGTATACAAACTGTAATTGGATATGTGCACAAATGGCAAATCGCACAGATTATTGAAATCATGAATTGACAATCAATAAAATTGATTGCTGCCAAAGTGAATACCCAAAACACAAAAACACCTATCAGGTAACATAGGTAAATGGCTTTGCATCAGTTCGATTGTGTGACAGGTCAATATATGAGTGTGTGGGCGTGACGAATACGCTGACCAGCTGTGGCCACGCAGTGACCCGAATTTTTTGTGATAACTGCTGAACTCATCTCGTAAAAGCGACGATTTGAAATGCGATTTTGTTGTCGGACCGCACCGGTAATAGCCAGGTGCTAATCACGTCGACCTGGCACGGATGTGAGCACGGAATTCGTCGCTATGACGTGGCCGTGACACTCCACGCTTCGACTCCGACTCCGACTGCGACGCGGACACGGTGTCGTGTCCGCAACAGCTGCCGGATGTAATAAAAGCAAAGAGCATGGGTGTAGTAGAGTGGAGCACAGACACAGACACAGGTAATGGCAATGGCAACAGCAACGGCAACGGCACCGGCAACGGAAGTGCAGGTGGTAACCGTCCCCTGGCGCATCAGCCATCCAACCAGCTAACCAACTAACCATTGACCATCGTCCGGCGGGCACCGCGCATTGTTTGTGTCGATATATATGCGCTCGTAAATTTAAGAGGCTCCGTAGTGCCAGCTGCTATCCGCGAGCTTTCGGGGCTTTTATTTCTATATATATATATATATATATATATATATATATACTATATATATATATTGTATGTATATTTATGCATGTTCACAAAGTGAAAACGTGAGAAGGGTATATTGATTTTGTGCACTGTCTGTATGAACAGAAATCATTTCGCAGCTAGCAAAATTAAATTTCCAATATGAATTCGTGCGTAGAATCTTGTGTTAAAATTTTAAGAATTTTTCCATGCTTAGTTCTTTTGGATCACTGTATCAACTGTTCGCACATCGAGACGTGGTTGAACAGAAAACACACCTAGCTTAGCTGGGTGAATGAGTATGAGCCAGTCGGGGTTGTCTCGTTTTTGCTCGCTTCTTTTGCACTATGTGCTATATAGTATAGAGAATGTGACATTTGTAATGGTAATGGTATGTCGGCTTTTAACATATTGCACAATGCAACCAGTGAAACGAAGGCCACGTAGAACCTTTAAGCTTCAAGTTGAAACTTTTTCATAAGCAAAGGACCAAAGGCGTTTGTTGCCGCAAGCCACAAGCTGGCTGCACTTGATTGAAAGTAAGTTCAGCTCTTTTTCTGTGCTTATAGAAAATAAGTCATATTTATGTTCGATTTGATTTACTTTGGCTTGCCACAAACAATAAATAATACGAGTGGAAGAGCTGACGGCATAGATATCGCCATCGAACCGCACTCGCGATTCATGGAGAGCAAACAAAGTGTTGATCAAATTTATTTTCATTAAAATGTCAGCTTTGGCTGTCAGCGGCCTTAGTCGCCACTCGTCCCGCCTCGCATGTGCTGCGGCTGCCAGTTTGTTGGCGCCTCATGTCCTTGTTGACGCTATTCGTTGTGGCTTTGTTATGGTTGGATTTACTTACTTTCTTTTTGCAACCCACCAAATTGAATTCCGCAGAAATCGCTTTGAGTTCGCAATGTGTGCGCGCTCCTCACACATTTTTATTATTTTATGACACGGCGAAAAAACACAAACAGACAGAACATTTCAGTCCGTGTGTTCGCCCTCCCCCTCCATCCCAACCGCGTTTACTCTTGATGCCAATTTCAAAGTTTTTGCTGATTTGGTTTTATTTCGCTTTCTCTTTTTTCTGCCAAAATTGAAAAGTTGCGAGGCTCTCGCATGAGATGCAATAAAATCTGTAAATTTGCTACCAGACGTTGTTTACAGTGTATGCGAAACTAGATAGTAACAAAATATTTTCCATATTTTGTTTAGTCTGCAGCTGTTTGCCATGCTGCCATGCTCTGTTTGTCATACTCTCGTTTATTGTATGAGAAGGCGTGCTCCAGTTTCAGTTTGAGTTTTATTTTTAAATTTTGTTTTTGATTCGAGCTGTCACATTGCATATATTTGTATTTAATTTGCAGGCGCTGTTTATCAAGGACTTGATATCCTCTTTGCCGTCCCTGACACACATTTCGGCCGCCTGGAGCTGGCGGCCCAGGAAACCGGCTAAATTCGCATCAAAATGCGCGCTTAGTTCCTTTCCTTTTCAAACAGGCACAGAGGCCGGTAAAGAGATTAATTACCCGAATCCGGCTGACGGTTAGAACACATTTCCCGTCAGTTAATTAGCGAAGCTGCAGGCACTCTATCTTGCTCTCTCTCTCTTTATCTATTAGCCGAAATAGTCAGAGGTAGAGTAGGAGAGGAAAACAGATGACGTCTGTCAGCAGTAGGCTTGCTCCTTTATAGCTTAGTCAACACAATGGTCAATTGTGCGACCATTTTGTCCGTAATTGTTGGCATTGATTATTTATGTGCGACAACGAGGCTGCTGACAGTTGTCATCGCTTTTGTTTTATATATGTCAACTATTCAGGCTCTGGATGCCAAGATATCAATCATGCTCAGCTTAAATTGCACAGACTTTGAATAATTGCAAAAATTCTAATTACTTTTGATTGGTTGCAGCTGTCGTGGTGCTGACAGCTGTACAATAAAAATGCGTTGCAGAATAATTACAAGTTTTTGTTTTGTGCTTATCAAATATGTATAGCTTAAAATGAAAAAACAAATCTAGTAGCTTCAACCGATTCAATACTATTTTAAGGAATTAAACTCTGCTGTTTTATTTTAAAGGAATATAACACAGTCCCATACTATTTTCTTATTTCAAGTGAAGTTTTAAATGACCATCTGTTTAGCAATATTGCTTTTGATGCCATCCTCTCTTTGATAAGCAAATTAATTATGTTGTCTTTTGTACACTATGCAGCTTTATGCAATATTAAATTTAATTTGTAATTGATTACTTATTCTGCCTATTGGCCCCAGCATCAACATTGTTATTTCAGAGCAGAAGTTGGCTCAATAGCTTTAGTTTTTTAAAAGAGATTTATGTTTGTAAAGAGATTGCGATCAATCGTTCCATTCTCTTTCTTTACAATTCGTTCCTTCGTTCTCACATCGCATCGGCTTGATCAGGCTAAGTTTTAGCTCCTAGTTCGAGCATATTAGAAATCTACTATCGTTTCATGCTCGTGCGTCGACAGCTCTGCATATTGTCCAAGTTGACTATATACATATAAATAGTAGCAGATAGCACCATTCTCGCTTGCTCCCTTTTAGTATATATTTGTTAAATTGCGTGTAAAGAGAAACTTGAATTCCAATTAGTACTCGCATTCGAGACTCTACTACAATAATATTAATTTATATAACTATGGCTTACAGCAAAACAAAATATGCCAATAAAAGTGAAAAGTATATTAAGATGTTGCAGTAAATGGCAGCATCATGATTGGCAAAGGAGCTAAGTAGTAAATGCTAAACAAAAGTCATAAAAAGGGGAATTAAAATACGAAATTAAATGCAATATAAATGCGTCCAAGCGTTACTCCCAGTACTCTTAGCCAGAAGGCAAAGTATAAGCCAAGTTAATTCCATTTGCAGGTTGTGCTTAGGATTATTTAAATGAATATTCGTTGGCTCTTTGCTTGTGGGCATGGCTGCATGAATGCTTCCGTTCCATTATCATGTGTATAAGTAATTATGCCAGATATTACAACATCACCTAAAGTGATTTGCATATGTATATGCAAGCGAATGTGTGTGGCAAGAGACCTCCGGGTCAGCTCTGTGTGTATATCAATTGTCAACCCAATGCTTTAGCCCTGTTGTGCATGAGTATGTGGGTCACAGCCAGATAACTGTCAACTGATACTTTTATCTATATCTAAGCCTCCACCGGTATCCAGCCAATCTATATCTGTGTGTGTGCAGTGTCTGTGTGCTCCAAATGCGCTTTGCTTGAATCCGTTTGCCTTTGTGTCGGCTAACGAGCCTCGGAGCTCAACTGAAGGGTTCTGAATATGCAGATTAGAGCTAAGCAGGACGGGCGATGCGGTTGCGGTTCATATCTGTCTATTTTTACAACATTCTCTCTCTGTCAGCTTATTAGATGACCACATCTATACTGATGTTCATACCTTAAATTAACAAAGTTTATAAAGTACGTATACGACCTGTTGAGCAGGTTACATATTTAAGAGAAAGCCAAACAAAATCCAGGTAAATCTCGAAACATTAAACGCTGATTGACCCAGCACGAGTCCAAAAGAAAAACAAAAAGAACAAGTCGAAAGGCAGGTAATGAAGAAACAAGCGAGAGAGAGAGAGAGAGGGAGGAGGGGCGGATATGCAAAGCGGAAACTACGAGGACAATTTGAGTCCATTAGCTGTTAAGCCGCACCACAGGCCAAAAACACAAAAACCAGCGTAATAATGTCGTCACATCGCAGCTGCCTGCCAACTGAGTCATTCAACGTACCCACTGATAATGTCCTTCAGCACCTACTGCCCTACTCGACTGTTTCGCAGCTGCTGTTGGCCAGCGTGAAAATTTGCGTTATATTTGCCCAGTTGACTGTGGAGCACCCAACGGGTTTCTAAACATCCCACGCCCGGTGGTCATTTTGATTGCCAGCCAATAAATAAATAAGACTCCCACAAGCAAGCAATTGTGATTACACCGTGCAACAGGGAGAATATTAGCTGTAAAGGATATTTTCTGAAAATTCCAAATCTGAGCTTAATTTTTCCTTATCAATCAGATATAGGTTTACTTCAAAGTAGACAAACAATTACATAACAATATATATACTTGTTAACAATTAATACTTCGCGGTGCAATTAGTTTTCTTCTTGAGTATACGAGTATAACAGTATTTAGTATAACAGTTCCATTTTGTCGAATAGTGTTACTGCTGTTGCGTGCAATGAAAGGGAAATGCTAATATGCTATGTTAAATTTTTAATTACACATAGTTAGCTATGTGTGTGTGTGTGTGCATTAGCATCTAGACATTTGTAAATCTGTGATTAAGTGCAGCGGAAATGTAATTTATATTTCAGTTTCGAGCTGCGGCAGCGGAAGAGGAAGTTGTAGTTGTCAATAGTCATAGCCAACATATTTTATAAATAAGCACTATAAAAAAAAGTGACTTAATTGCATGCATTCATTTGAGTGTAGATTACATATTTAAACAGCTTTTCAAACATAATTACTTCATTATGCTCAAATATGTAGGTTATGCCTTAAATTGGCTAAGCAATCAATGCAGTTTGGTATTCAAATTGCTAGATTTTAATTGAATTTGCAATTGTTTTGACTCTCTTGGATATATTACATAGCTTAAGTCTTTATGAACAGCTTAATTGATTTGCTATGCCAGTTATTAATTAATTAATTCCCAAGAGATTCTTTTTGCTGCTATCACATATATAGTAGACTTTAAAAAAGGCAAATTATCAATAGGGTACCTTGGTTTTGTGCCGAATTTGTGTAATAGAGAGAAGAAGACGTGCTTTACCCTATATCAGTATGATCATTAGTAATACCGGAGGCATTTACTCTTGTCTGCCTGTCTGATTGACTGACTATCCGCGTCGATTCCTAAACTGAAGATAACTTAATACTTAGCTGAAGTTGTTTGAAGTTATTTAGGTTTGGGCTGAGCAAATCAAATTATATTTTTAGATGAAAGATATATAATAGAATTTTCATATATATATATGCTTACATTGGCATACGCACACACACGCAAAAGTTATTAAAAAATTGCACAAATATTGATTGTCATATATCAGTTGCATAAATATGTATGTTTCGCTGAAATCTATTTAAAGTTTGCATAAATTATAAAATTTGTTTGCGTTTGGTGCGGATCAAACAATCTGTCAATATGTTGACATTAGAAATTAGCATATTCGCAACGCAGGCATTAGAGCGAGCTTTTACCGTTAAACGGATACACTTGAAAGGTCATAATACATAACTCTCACCCACACACACACACACACTTATACACATGCACACATGTGGGATTTGTGTTCGCAATTGGTTTGGAAATTTGGAAACTGAATTGCAAAAAACTTTTATTAAATAATTTGAATATTATATAAGCCTTTTAAATTTGAATCTTATTATATTTGATATATATGTATGTAGTTAGTTAATGGTCAGGAATGCATTGTAGAGTTCAAGCACCATCTGACCTCACAGCTCAGTGTATCTCCAAGTCGGTCACTCTGGGCTAGGAAACTCCTACATGTTTTATCACATGTCTATTTGAATTTGTGCCGTTAAGAGACCCACTCTATACTTAAGCCAGCAGAACAAACTCTTAAGTTTGTGCTTATCCAGTCGCTAAGTTAGCTTGAAGAAATTATTTGACAGCATATTTCATATGAGATTTATGTGGCCCGCCCTTTGGCCTCTGTATGTTCTGACGTACAAAAATTGGTATTTTGGCTTTTCCTTTAACGCTGAGAACTAGTTCATGTTACAGGCTCCGCCCACACTCTTACACAAAGTCGTTGACTGTGGCATTTTGTTTTGCTTTAGAGGCGGATTTATTTTGTGCTTTCATTTGTTTGTTTATTTCACTTTTCGCATAGTCACAAAGGTCAAAGGTTGCCTACATTTCTCCTTTCGCTATTCACTTTGGGCCTTTTGCTGTTCATATGTGTTCCATTTCTCTGTGTGTGCTGTGTGTGGGTGTGGTAAACGCTAACTAAATAGCAGTTTGTTATAGAAAACATGTTAAATTTTGTATCTCAACATATTTTATTTACCATTAAGGATCACTAAATGCAAACTACAGACCAGATATAAGTAAATGAATGTCATATATTTTGGGAAAAAATTATTATGTTTGATCAAATACCTGCAAAGAATACATATGTAGGATATATATGTAATGAGTGCCATTATATATATGTTTCATATGTTTAGCCACGCCTTTTTCTGCCTGTATATAGTTTATTTAGCCGCTGGTTTTAGTGTCTAGTTAGCATGCAAATATATGCAGAATGCCAAATAATTATATTCCACAAAAAAAAAAAAAAACTCCTAAGCCAATTTAATATACCATAAACAGAGCTTGTCTTTAAAATTTGGATTGCACAGAACATTCTATCGGCTTCACAGTTTGTATGTCTTTGTTGGGAGTTGATATCTGATATAAACAACCCACATTCTAGTCTCTGCCAGTACATAAAAACAAATATATATGTATTTATATATACCATATCATGGAGGACATGGAGGACTTGCCTCAATCTGTAGTCAAACAAGAAAGAAAATCACGTAAAGAGATTTGAGCTTGTTTACAGATATATTTGTTTGTGTCATAATATATCAGAGTCTTTGTACCTAAACGCGATTCGCTTTGCTCTCGTTGTCAACTTTGCATTTTAACAAGCAATTTATGGCCCACACAGAGTTTGTCTGGGAATAAACTGAAATAGCAAATATTATGTATACGCCGTGGAGAAAGACTCAAACCTAAGTTTTTGCTGTTTGCTGTTTGCTGTTGTTGCTGCTAAGACAATGCGCCATGGCATTATGCTGGCTGTCTGCGGCTCCATTTGATGGGCTTTTTTCTCTTTTGAGGCGTTCAGGCATAATTAGCATAAATGTCATAAATAGTCCTACTTGCCACGCCCACGCCCACGCACAGGCACAGGCAGCGACACTTGGGCGCGTGTAAGTATTGTTGTAAGTGGGTCTCGAGTTCGGCATCTTTTATTATTATTCTCTTTTATTTTTGGATGCCCCCCCTCCCAACCCACACGCAAAGAAAATATCGATCCAACATTTTTCCCATTTAAAATTAACATAGAAATCAAATCAAACAATAAAACGAAAAAGCATAGAGGCAAAAGCGAAAATCAAATCAAATCGAATAAAAATGTTTGCGCAAAAAGAATGCGAAAAATCAAAACAAAACAAGAAAAAAAACATCGTGTGCTCTCCTGTGCTCATGGGCTTCAGCAAAAGTTAGCCAAAGACTTCAACGGCAAAAGCCTGGACTTTGAAAAATTTGTATTTCGCCAGTTTTGCAGCCTTTGTTAAGTGCAACTGCATGGAATACAAAGCATAGCCAACACGTAACCCAGCTCTCAACTGCTGCTTATTGTGTCCTTGAGCACAATGCACTCCCCGTCAAAGAAATTCGAAAAGGGCATTCAAAGCATTTGAAGCGTGCAACTCGAGGGTTCGAAGAACGAAAACGAAAACGAAACCTTAAAGCTAAAAGACGCCAGCTCTGACGATTGTGATTTAATTGTCTCATTAGAGGAAGTTTCGGGTGAAACTCAACTGTTGGCAACTTTGCTCTACTACTGCACTGACCTCTTGCACTAGCTCAGCTCCACTGCGTGCATCGGGGCGTATACGTAATGTGTACTCATAATATTTTACAAGCAGCTGAACTGCAAGTATGCACGACTCGAATGCTTGAAGAGTAAACCCGACTTTTTCATTACTGGGAAAGGATTTTTTAAGCAGAGTATAGCTGATCAGGAAAGCTTTGGCGAAATAGTTGATAAGCTTATCTGTGTTAAAATGTGATATGTTTTTGACTAAAACTATAATTATTACTGCTTTAATGGCTTATTATCAAAATTGATTTGCCATGTTTAACTGACTTTCGAGAAGAGTCTAACTGGATAGATTATAAATTTATCAGTGTTAACTAATTTATTGTAAGCAAAGTTCTGCCTTTCTTTCTGTTAAATTTTAATTTGTAATCTAAAAATATAGATAGAGTGTATTAATATTGAATTAGTGTGTGATCTAACGACTAGCTGGCTAGCCGATTATCTATGCATATATGCATATAATGAAGCTGTTCTTGAATTTTCTATATTTAGCTTAACAAATCTTTTAGCTAGATTACTAAACTAAATTTTTCCAATGTATTAGATATCTTCGTAAACATGAAAATATATTATATTGTACAATCATAATTAATATTTGAAGATATTTAAATATTCACGATTTAATTTGAAGTGAAGCCAATTTAACAACTTCTAGAAACATTTTAGTTCCAACCATTCGGCTGCAAAATTTAGGTCAACATAAGCAACTCAGATACAGTTGTAATAACTTCTTCATTTTATTTTCTATATAGTTAAACAGCATTATATATTTATTTTATGTTTAATATTATATATCTTATATATTTATTTACTTGAAATGGAAATTCTGAAATATTTATTTATTTATTCATTTATTTCCTTAATATTTTTCTTAAATGATTTATTTACTTGCCGCTGTTCGGCGTGTAAGTAATACATACAAAATTGATTTTGCTCCTGCCGAGCTGCAATTGGGTCAGTTAGCGTAGCCTAGTCGAAACTACAATTACAATCGAAGTAAATGGGAAAAACTCACCTGTAACCAGGCAGGAATATTTATAGGAGCGACCAGCGAGCGGCTTTTACTTTGTCACAGTTTTATTGGGGTTCGTCTCGATGCTCTCGTTTGTTTGATTGAATTGACTCGAGGCTGAGGGCTTGCTGTTGCAGTTTCAGTTGCAGTTACAATTGACGTGCCGCGAATGCTTCAATTCCAGCAAATGCCAAAAAACCTGTTTTGGATAAATGTACAACAGAAGCGGTCAGTTGCTCTCGCGCGACTGATGAATGGCGCCTCGCTGTGGTCTTTATTCGCGGATTCAGTGCACGGTGCAAAGTTCGGTGTTCGTTGCTCAGTGTGTTCGGTGTTCGGTGTTCGGTTTGGTATTCGGTCTTCGGTTGTTGAGAGTTGGGGTAGTGTTTGTTGTTGTTTTGGCTTTGGCTGGAGGCAAATGGGCAAACAATTCTCAATTCTCGGCAATGAGACCGGGAACTGGGGACTGGGCCAATGGGCCAAGTGCGAGCGCAGCGAAAACAACAGCAACAGCAACAGCTACAGCCACAGCAACACCAATAGCAACCAAAGCAGCGAAAGCGAAACGAAATAAATGCCTTAAATAATTTATTGCATTTTTAAATGTATGTATATATATTCGGAGCAAATAAAACCAACAACAAGAGAGAGAGACAGAGAGAGATATTGTTCCGCACAACAAAATAAATGCATAAATACAAACTATGCACAGTTTATGTTTTAACAAAATTTGATATCCGTGTCCAGCTATTTGTGTAGATTGGAACACGTTGGGCTTATGAGTTGAGTTGAGCGCGCGTTCGCCTACCGCTTGAGAGAGAAAAGAGTGAAGCGTCCACTCCGCTGCGTGACTCGAACTGAATTGAAAAGTTGGCGTTCCTCGAGTCTGGTGGAAAGTTCGTCTCACCAAGTTTCCTCAAGTTCCCCGACATTTGATGTGCGCTCGTCGGGCTCCTCCTCGTGCGTATGTGTTTTCGTTTCGTATCTATAAAGTTTGTATTTCCATTGACACCCTTTCCCCAAGTGTAGTTGCCTTCGCCTAACGCATCTATTCTGTGTTCCACTGCCATTCCGTTTCGCACGAAAGCTTCCGCAAGTTCTCTCGCATGCTCCAGCTGTTTGTTATGCCATTTCCAGAATGCACAATAATAACAACAGTTGGAGCTTTTTACATATGACCTAACTGAACTTTTGCTCTATGCTCCTTTACTGTCGCACATTGCTTGTCACACAGCTGTTTCTGTCTTTGTGCTTGAATGTGTTGATTAAAGGTGAACTTAAATCTACGTTTTCGTATGCATTTTCAAGATGAACAACTTGATTGTCGAGTACTCAATTAAAGTTAAATTATTTTAAATAAATTAATTTATATATTCTATTTTCTTCGACTTATTTGTTATCATGCATATGCTAGCACTCTCTTGCTCTGGCACTAGTCAAATGTGTTAAGAGAGCGTTGACCACAACCGCTAGCTGCTCGCTTCCAGTTCGAAAAGCTCTTTTTCTGCTGCTGCTGCTGCTGCTGCTGCCGCTGCTGAGCTTTCCAGTTAAGTAATAAGCAGGCGGCTGGCTACTCGCACAGCTTTTACTCAACCAAAGCAGCCTGTTCGCTCCGCTGTTCGCATTTCATTGATGCCCAAATATAGGTCAACAACGTGCTTCGTGCCCGGTGGTTGGGGTGAAGATAGCGAGGGAGACGCATTGATGACGGCAGAGAAAAAGACATCGTTGGAGGGTTTATCAGTACAATCGAAACAATGTTGCCGCTGCTGCTGCTGCTACTACTTTCTACTAGTAAATATATACATACACATGCATATGTATGCATAGTGTGTGTGTGGGTTTCTCTCACTCACTCTCTCTCTCTCTCTCTCTGTCTTTCTCTTTCTCTGTGACCAGACATTGCTTAGGCGGCCAGCATGAAACGAACGCGAAAACAATTTGCACGACAACATCGCGTATACGCCCCGTTATCATCAATGGCTGAATTTATGGACGACCTTGTCGGCATACACAAATATTTTAGTGCATTTGTCACGACTCATTGCTGTTGCATGGCATTGTGCATTGTGTTCCATAATTAAATTGAGCGTGGAATGCTGTGTTTTTCACTCGATGCATTCCACAAATTGGGTCAAACGTTGAGCCGACAATTGGTACTTTGGCTAAACATATTTTCAGGATTGAGGATTGTCTTAAATGTGCTTTTACCGCAGCAGCCGAAGGCAATGGAAACGAGTTCGTTGCATTACGCCAAGGACTTACTTAAGGCGTAAAGCAAAAGCTTGTTCAGTGTAAAGGACCTCAAGGATATTAGAGCTCGCAGCTTACGTGTCTCCCCATGCCTCACAGCTAAATGAAAGCGATAAACTTCCCATTGAATTGCTCATCAGGCGCATTGCTTTAAGTCCGGCAATAAAATGTATTTCAAACACTTGAAAATTCCATTTGGCTTATCGCAAAACCATTTGTGTGGCCACGTTTCCACAAATTATCTACGGGAAATAATGAATGAATATTTGTTATTGGCTCACGGCGCTTGGGGCTAAGAAATTCTAAAAGGAGACATTATAGCCAGTTTGTAGACGCAAAATAAGATATTGCTGCCATTGTTGTTGCATCATGAATTATTGACCATAAATTAGTAGTGATTACACTGAACAATATTTATTTACAAATATCTCGAAGACCACTTATAAAAAAATATTCTTCAATACCTAAATGGAAAAAGATTCAGAAATATATATTAAATTAATAATACAAGATTATGTAAGCAACAAAAAAATCAATTATGAATAATCCATGTTTCCAAACCTTTTGGTTTGTTTATGGTCGCAAATGCCTCCTTGTTCATATCGAAGTTATTTAACTTTGAATCTCATAAATGACACATTATGATTAGAACTCTGACATTTGCAAAGATAACGAAAGACACTATGACAAATCGTTGTGAAAATACAACCGAAAAACTCGACAGTTGAACTTTGAGCTAATAAACATTCATCTATTATTAATTTTAAACATAAGAATATTAGATTTTGTAGATAAAAGTGAATTTTAGTAAACATAATATTCCCTTTTATATCGAAGAGCATTAAAAATACCTACCTTAAAGTGACTTAATTTGCTGCGTAGAAAATAGATCATTAATCAGGGCCTGTCACACTTCATTGATTAGAAATGTCATCCATTTTGTAAATCATTTCGGATCAGCGATTTTATATAAACCATATATAGCTCCTAAATTAAATACATAAGAAAAGTTTACTCATTCATGAAGTGAAAAGAGTGGGGCAATGTCTGTCTGTCCAGAGATTAGTCGAGTCTTGTAGCTTGGAATATATTCTGGCATTTACCTACGTCTGATATTGTTTGGATATATCTTCTACAGCTTTAGAGTTGAGCTGTTGATATCTTCTAGAAAAAGATTTGTAAGTTATATAGTCTGTCCATTGAGACGTGACGAATGGTAGAACATCGATTTTCCAATAAGTTAACTGTTTTATTGTATTATTTTGGCCGTGCGGAATCTAAGTAAACAGAAGAGGCGTAGAAGATGTGTGTTCACATTCTAAACGGCAATTAGTGACTCATAGGCGTGGTTATATGGTTAGTTGTATATACTTTGCTATAATCGTCGCTTAGATTGGCTCATTGGCCGATAAGAATGTTTCTAATAATCGATAGATAAGCTGCTAGACTTTTACAAATATATTTCATTTATTTAACTTTCCTTTACATTTCATAGTACGGAAAATGAATTGCAGTCTGGTTGCCCGAAGTTCCCTGTCCGAGTTTTTCGATATAAATTTTCATAAAATTTTGCACACTTGATCGAATCCATCCATATGGCGAAACGACGCGATAAGGTTAGACGGGGCTGCCAAAAACATATTCAATATTCATTATCAATATCAACTGTGCCGCCGACGCCGCTCTAGCAGATAAGAAATGAAATGACAGCAAGGGCTACAATTGTAGACCTCCCCGTTCACAAGTTAACTAGACTCCGTGCCGAATAGAACTTCACGGTCGAAACGAAAAGAGAAAACAAAAAAATAGAAGTGAAAACGGCTGTCAAAATAAAAACCAATCGTTGGGCAAATATTTGTTAAGCAATTAAAAGAATCCACGGCGCGTGTGTCTCGGCAGTGCTCCGTCAAGCGTGAACTATCCAAAACTTTCCGAATTGCCCTCTGCCAGTCGAATAAGCAAAATGTCTGAGTTTCTAAGGGAACATGTAAGTTCTCAAAATTACAAATACAAAGAATAAAAAAATAATTCTCAAAAAAAAAAACTTTTCCGGTCATAATACAAAATAAATAAGATATAAATAAAAGCAAATATGTATATGGTTTCTGTTAAGCTAATTTAAATATAATTAAAAAATAAAAACAAAAAATTATATTTTTATAATTTTATTGAATTATATCTAAGAAAATTATTATATATAGAAGGCAGTTCAGTTTGCTTAAAGTTTGTTCTTTTCAATTAAAGCAAGCACATGATAAGCCAATTGTATTTCTTATCGTAAGAATGTGTGGCTGTATTTTAGTGGATAATAATGATCGACTGTAAGATACGCTATATAAAGGACGCAATACTAAACTCTTATGTTATATGATTAGTAAATCATAGAAGTTTATGTGCTTACCCATTGTGACTGCTGACTTTGATTGATCGCTATCAACTTGTCGGTTGCTGAAGTGTTATAATAACCGACTAGTTGACACTCATTCATAGTTGAATTATTAGTTTTCATTATAAAATGTGAAATAGTGACGCCATTTGAGCAGTATTTTGAGTGTTTCCTATCCATACGCATGTCCAAATCAAATTTGTAGCCCACTTGTGTCATTTGGCAGCCTGATTATGACTAGGTGAATGCGATAATTAGATCATCGTAAAAATTAGTTTGTAATTAAAAATAAATTTATCAACTTGATATGGATATAGCAGAACAGAGCATGACCTCATATTGTAGGCAGTATTTTAAAATCACGCTTATAATAGAATATTCTAATCAGGAATCAACCTTTCACTGTGGACTTAGAAGCATTTATTTTTTCGGTGGCTCTTAGTCATATTGTTATCAAAGAGACTTCGGCACAGGTGTCTTATGTTATTATAGATAAACAAGGTCGCAGAGATAATTTATAATAAAATATAATATGCATTCTTATCAGCTACCTGTAAGGCTTCAGCTCGCTTCAGATGAAATATTTTTGAATATTCCTTTTTTATTAGAGCAAATATTGCTTTTCTTTACTTTCTTTTCGGCAATTATGCACTGTTTGTTGCTGTGCTATGTTTTCCGCTTCGATTGTAAAATACCGATAAGACTTTTTTGTATATCGACATTCCTGCGATAAGATAAGCACATCAAACATACATATTTGATTCCCAAACTGTTTGCCTAATGGCTACCGTTTACGTGCTTCATTATTTAAATAAGCCACCAAATAAATGTTGAAGACTTGAACGGCTTAATTTAACTTTGATAAAGTCTCATTAATACTTTGACTGATATCTATGACATAGCTATATTTTATATGGTATCATTTTATTGGTAAAGCTGAAGAACTTGCTAAATGATGTAATAATAAAAGACAGAAGTTGTACAAGGTGTATTGGAAGTACTTTATTATTTGTATATAAATTTAAACTAAAAACTTGATTCAATTTAAAATGAAATTCAATTTTTCTTCTGTTCATATGTTGAAATTTAAGAAGTGCTATGAGCATAAGATCTCTTATCAAAATTTATGTTGCGTCTATAATTATGGTAGCTGCAAGAAATGTCAACTGTTGAGGAAAAGATATGAACAACATTAATTGCTTTACATGACTGCAGTAATCGATTTCTAAACACCCGGAGTTCCTTGACATTGGGTAATATTTTCTTCAGCCACAAGGTCTCGATATTGATATCTAATCATTTATGTTGAAGTGAGGCGCGTGTACATTTTTATTATTAAATTGATAAGATCTCTCATTTGAGCCAAATTGATGATCAATTGCAGGGTGAATACGTCTGGGTTAAGCCGCAGAGCACAAGCAGCGAGTTCGCTGTGCCATTCGGAGCACGCATTGTGCGCACAGAAAAGACCCAAACACTGATTTGCGATGATGGCAAAAAACAGTTCTGGGTGCCGGCAGGAGATGTGCTTAAGGCCATGCACGTGACCTCCCATGAGGACGTTGAGGATATGATCACACTCGGCGATCTGCAGGAGTACACGATACTGCGCAACCTACAGACGCGCTATGACAAACAGTTCATCTATGTAAGTAGCCATATCCACTCGAGCACTTATAGTTGCTTATCATAATATTTGGTTTATCATTTGCAGACATACACAGGTTCCATGCTGGTGGCCATCAATCCGTACCAGATACTGCCCATCTACACGCATCGCGAGATTCAATTGTATCGGAATAAGAAATTGAATGAGCTGCCGCCACACATCTTTGCCATTAGCGATAATGCCTTCCAGCGCCTGCAACGGCTAAAGGAGGATCAGTGCGTCGTGATTAGCGGGGAATCGGGAGCGGGCAAGACCGAGAGCACCAAGCTGATATTGCAATATCTGGCTGCTATCAGTGGCAAGCACTCATGGATCGAGCAGCAAATCATTGAGGCGAACCCAATCATGGAGGCCTTTGGCAACGCGAAGACCGTGCGCAATGACAACTCTTCGCGTTTTGGCAAATACATTGACATACGCTTCACGCCCGAAGGGTCTATACAGGGCGCTCGCATACAGCAGTATTTGCTGGAAAAGTCACGCATTGTGTTTCAAAGTCGCGATGAGCGCAACTATCACATATTTTACTGTATGCTGGCAGGATTGACTGCCGCAGAGCGAGAAAGACTGCAGCTACAGGAGCAGTCGCCCAGTCAGTACCATTATTTGGCCCAGGGCGGTTGCTTTGCGCTGCCGGGCAAGCAGGACGAGAAGGACTTTGCCGACATACGGGCTGCCATGAAGGTGCTATCTTTCAAGCCGGAGGAGCTCTGGTGCATACTCAGCCTGCTTGCTGCCATACTTCATTTTGGCAATTTGCGTTTCAAGGCGATGGAAGTGGCCAACTTGGAGACCGCCGAGGTGGATGATCCAGTGAATTTGCAGCGCATAGCCCAGCTTTTGGGTCTGCCAGAGGCGCCGCTCAATGCGGCCCTTACACAACGGACAATCTTTGTACATGGCGAGCATGTAGTAACCAGCCTATCAAAGGAGGCCGCCTTGGAGGGACGAGATGCCTTCGTCAAATCGCTTTACGATGGCATTTTTGTACGCATTGTGAAACGCATCAACGAGACGATCAACAAAACGCCGGTGCAGCCAGTGAACAGCATCGGAGTATTGGATATCTTTGGGTTTGAGAACTTTGATAACAATAGCTTTGAACAGCTGTGCATCAACTATGCCAATGAGAACTTGCAGCAGTTCTTTGTCGGTCATATCTTCAAGGTATTAACTAGCTAGCTAATAATGTGTATAAAAAGTATGTATCTAATGCTATTAGTCTTGCAGATGGAGCAGGCAGAGTATCAGCTGGAGCATATTAACTGGCAGCATATCGAGTTTCAAGACAATCAGGATATACTCGATCTAATTGGCATGAAACCTGTAAATATTATGTCGCTCATCGATGAGGAGTCCAAGTTTCCCAAGGGCACGGATCAGACTCTATTGGAGAAGCTGCACGTTCAGCACGGCAATCGTTCCATGTATGTCAAGGGCAAGACGACCCAAACTTCGCTCTTTGGCATACGACACTATGCTGGCGTCGTTATGTACAATCCATTGGGCTTTCTCGAAAAGAATCGTGATTCGTTTAGCAGTGATCTACGTAACCTTGTCCAGCGTTCCAGCAATAAGTATCTGGTGGACATATGTCCGCAAGAGCTGCCCATGGACACGGCTAAGAAGCAACCCACGCTATGCGTCAAGTTTCGCAACTCATTGGACATGCTTATGCGCACCTTGTCACAGGCACATCCCTACTTTATACGCTGCATCAAGCCCAATGAGTACAAGGAACCCAATGTAAGTAGGCTCAATACTTTGAACAGTAGAAATCTGAGGTTTAGTTATTTCTTTAAAATAAGTTAAACTGTCTCTTCTTCTGTCACTCTTTAATAGACAGACAATTTTTTGTTTATCTCATTAGCTTTCTTCGAGTGGTGGATTTTATACAGATGCCTTGTCCGTCTCTATGAATGGAGTTTATTTCAAGTGGTTAATAACTGTTTTCATGTTGAGGAAATGGTTTCAAATCGAAATGAAACCTTAGTTATTTGAGCATTGCAGAGTAGCCAATTTTGGCATATAGATAATCGTAGAGTAGGCCAAGCCATCGAATAATGTCCATCCACTCCCCCAAATATAAAAACAAAACTACAATACAATAATAATTGTTCGTATTTCTTTCCGTTCTTTAGAACTTTGATAAGGAGTTGTGCGTACGTCAGCTGCGTTACTCTGGCATGATGGAAACGGCGCGCATTCGTCGTGCTGGCTATCCCATACGCCACGAGTACCGAGCCTTTGTGGAACGTTATCGATTGCTGGTGCCACGGACTGGTCCTCTGGACCAATGTGATTGCCGGTTGCTGGCTCGCCAGATTTGCGAGGCGGCTTTGTCGGCTGACTCGGATCGACAGTTTGGACGCACGAAACTCTTCTTGCGGGATGAGGACGATGCACTGCTGGAGGCGAAACGCTCACGGGTGATGCTTAAATACATTGTTACTATACAGAGGGGCATACGACGTGCGCTCTTCCGTCGCTATATGGAGAAATATCGTGTGGCGATTGTCACAGTGCAGCGGCATTGGCGTGGACGTGCTCAGAGGCGAAGGTATTTGACCATGCGTCGCGGCTTCCACAGATTGGGTGCTTGTCTGGCAGCCCAGCGGCTTACCACACAGTTTACAATGGTGCGCAGTCGCACGATAAAACTGCAGGCTCTAAGTCGCGGCTATCTGGCTAGAAAACGCTTCAACCTAGATCTACAAGCCAAGCGGACAAAGCAAAGAGAATCACAGCAGCAGTTGAAGTTATTGAAAGAACAAGAGCAGCTGCGTCTAAAGAAGCTGGAACAGCAGCGTCTCAAGCAGCAGCAGGCAGAAGTAGAGCAGCGCTTAAGAGATAAACAGGCAGAGGAACAGCGTATCAAAGACCAGATCGCTGCACGCAATGCGCTGGCCATGGCTGCAGTGCAGCAGCCCAAACGCACAAAATCCTTAAAGCGATCAGAGCAGCCACAGATGAGGTCGAATGTGTTGCCAGCACCCACATTGCAAGCACGCATGTCACTGCCGCCACCCCCTGCGATGTCCCCAAAAGTCGTAGTTGCGCCAGTTGGTGGCAAAATGAATGGAAATGCTTTGGATAGTCCTGGCTACATGGACGTGGAGTCATCCAAGCAGATTGTAGATGATGTTTTCGGCTTCCTCAATGACGAGCCCGATGTGAGTGGTCCACTGGGGCCGAATGTTAAGGAGAAGTCTTTGATATTCGAGCGGCAATTGCGCTTGCGCAAAGATGTCCCCACCAAGCTGCTGTCCCGCCCTGTCAACTACTATGAGGCGGCGCCTCGAAAGATTGTCGATCAGACGCGTCTCTAGCAGTTGCGAGTGCTCGGGCAGCCCTGAACAAATTAGTCAGACTATATGTTATTTTAAGTAGTTAATAGCTGATATTATCTAAGAAAGTGCGATTGAAAGACATTCTTCCTTTAATGCAAGCATCTCTTCCAATCGATTCACGTCTTGGGTAGGGCATGGGGGAGTGTTTCACATGTACATATGTTATATTAATGTCGGCTTATATACATATAGTATATGTATAGTATATGCAATCTATTCGTTTTGTGATCATTCTTTTTCCTATGTACCAACCTATAAATTATACATATTTTTGTAAATAAAAGCCGCTTCGGTGGTGAATATCTAAGGAATTTAGAGATATGTGCAATTCATTTTGTCTTTTCTTCATTTAACGCCTTTAGTTGTGGTGTGTGTGGTAGTTGCTTATGGATCTCCCATATGTGTTTCCGTTGTATTGTTTGGTCATTTCATAATGTGCTTTTTACTTAGTCTATGTCCAGAAACTTATCTGAAATATATATTTGGACTGCAACCCAATCGGCGGAAATTAGAACATACCTCTTATTCCCAATCTATTTTTATTTTGTGAGATAAGAGTTTCAATTTACTTTGGAAATTATTTACATGCAGTATAGGGTAACAGATTAGACCTTTATAATCTATAACATTTGATTACTCTCAAGATTACTCATTGGCTTTTTGTTTCATTATCGTAGGTGAAGGTCGCACAAATAGCAAAAAAATACTCTTAGCAAACTTATTGAGTAAATAAAACTTTTCTTAGTCGAAGTATGTTAAATGAATCACAGATCGTCTTCATGACCTTCAATTTACCTTACCTTAATATATCCGATTTTTACCTTCAATATCTTGTAGTAGAGTTGAGAATATTAAGATATTTATTTGTTTTTTTTTTGCATTTTATATATTATATAATTTTTTATATTTATATAATCAAAAATATAGATAGTTGAATTTTCCGTATAATGAGTGCGATCCTGCCTTTTACTTATTCAATTATGAGTGCGGCCTTCATTTCTAAATAGAATTATGATCAATAGGTATACGAGAAAAGCCTGGACACAGATTAATTTAACTATAATTACAGAATTAATTTCAAATTAATTGAACTAAAATTATTTTTTAAATGAAACAAGAGAAAACAGCAAAAAATATTTAATATTTATTAATAAAAAATTTAAATTATTTCGAGTCCCGCTAGTTGGACTCCAGAAACGCACAGGTTGAAGTGTAGCCAGCAACTAACTTTATAATGAGAAATTTTAAAGCAAAGCCCTCGCTATCGCTATCAAAAGCATTAAAACTTCAAAACGCAATACCCCTCTTGATTAATTAAATAAAATGTGATTGTAAATAATATTCGTACTCTTATCGAATCGACAAGTCTTCGACGCACCTGTAGCATAGAAAACCTTTAGGCAGAAGCGCCTTGACAGCTGGTACCCACATAGATTATAACTGTCTAAAATTTATATGACAAAAAGTATTTATTATAAATTGTTTCCGCGCTAGTGTGTATAAGAGAAACATAACAAAGTGATAAATGTAAAGTTAAGTTGTTGGCTGTGGAATACTCTTACTGGAACTTTGCTTTTAGTTATCAAAAAAATATATTTTTAAAAGTTTTTATCTGGTTGCTGGTTCGTTGGTAATTGTAGCTGCCTGTACAATATTCATATTCATATCTCCCTTTTATTTTGAAATAGATCAATCTGAGAAAGACCAACAGCATCAGCTCCGCTGGCACCATTCGATTGCCTAAGCCGACACCTCGTTATGTGGACACTTCTGACTTTAGCTTCTTAAAATTTGCCTCCACATATTTTAGCAGCGGCATCACATATCAGCATGAAAGGAAACCCCTGAAACAGCCTTTACTGAAACATGATTTGACCATTGATCAAATGGCTGCCAAGGTAAGTGACATACAAGAGATATGAAAACTATCTGCCAGACTTATCGTTGTTCTTGCTTTCCCTTAGGCTATTTGGATAATGATTCTGCGCTTTATGGGCGATCTGCCAGAGTCAACTCCCAGTCCGACCCAACACTCTCTGCGTAGCCCACAGCTAATGCAGGAAATAGCGTCTCTCTTTGGCGCCAAGCCCCGACGCTTTTTACGGCAAACTGTTAAACGTCAACCAAAATCTTTTGGCGGTGGAAATGGCCAACGGAGTGCTGAAGAGTTCTATCAACTCTGGCTAAATGCCGGTAGCAGTCATTTGGATAAGATTCATTTCATTATCGGACACGGCATCTTGAAAGAAGAGTTGAGGTAAGTCGAGACTTACCCTCACATAGAGTTCTTATTATACCGATCTGCTGCAAAATAGAATTAAAATATTTTTTAAAACACACTCAACGTCCAGCTAATGGACGTGCATTTAGCTAAGCAGTTTGAAGCAGTGCTGCTGTTAGCAACAGGGACTTATACTGTTAATCTATATATTGCGATTAACATTTCTATCCGCCATACAGAATTAGATAGCAGCACACGCTATTCCACTGCTTGGCGACTGCATTCAACCAAGCGGTGCAAAGCAGCTGCTGTTATTAACTAATATAATCATAAACTCGTCGACATCAAATCAACTCTAGGACAGTTTAAAATTTTATTTTATTTTATTGCATAATATTACAGTCTTTTTATACATATACCTTTATTTTGTATCTTACAGAGATGAAATTCTAGCACAGATATGCAAGCAGCTTTATCTTAATCCCAGTCGCAGTTCGCTCTCCCGTGGCTGGTTGCTTTTGTCGCTCTGCTTGAGCTGCTTTCCACCCACACTGAACTTCGAGCCCTATTTGCGCAGTTACCTGAAGGTGGGCACTGCCAAGTTGCACGCAGTGCCATCTTTGCAGCATCTGGAACGCACCTTGGCCAATGGACCGCGCTCACAGCCGCCGTCGCTAATCGAATTGCAGGCGATTCGTAGTCGCCAGCCTTTAAGGTTGGCAATTTATTTGATGGACGGCCAAGCGCGTAAATTGCAGGTGGATGCGGCCAGCACAGTCAGAGAGGCAGTTCAGCAGCTGTGCGATGGACTTGGTCTAAGCGACAGTTTTGGCTTCGGCTTAGTCTTGTCGTTAGACGAGAAGCTTATGCCACTTGGAGCTGGGCGTGAACATGTCCTAGATGCCATTTCCAGCTGTGAGCAAAGACAGCTGGATGCAACCTGGAAGCTTTATCTGCGCAAGGAAGTGTTTGGCGCCTGGTATGATCCCACCCTGGACCCCAAGGCTTCGCATCTGATCTACAAGCAGATTATGAGTGGCTTAAAATGTGGTGAATATCGCTGTCGTTCGGAGAAGGATATTGCAATGATCTGTGCTTTGGCCACATACATCGAGCAGGGAGCGGGACCAGTGGCCAGGCTTTCGGACAACCAATTGACGGCCTTTGTGCCTCAGGACTTGCTAGCACCGGGTGAACGTGCTGTGCACAATTGGAGTCGACTAATTGCTTCCACGTACGAAAGTAGCGCCTATGTGAAAAAAGGCCATGACCCGGAGTCGCAGCTGCGTGCTAAGGAAGACATTTGTCTATTTGGCCATCTATCCTGGCCCATGCGTCATTCTCGTTTGTACGAAGTGCAGCGCGTTTCCGGCCCCAAACTGCAGAGCGATGATCTCATGTTAGCTATCAATGCTACAGGTGTCGCGCTCATTGACGAAACGGAACAGGTTCTCGCATCCTGCAGCTATGCTGAGTTGATCAAGGTTCATTACCAGCCCAACGATCAGCTGCATGTGCTCACAGCACAACAGGAGAATTTCGTGCTGCAGTCTAGCGAGGCTCGTGATGCAGTCGAACTAATTGACTACATGATGCTGAATTTGCAGCAACGTTCTAGTTATGGTGTAGCCATTCAAAGTATTCAACAAGCCCAGCAGAATGATCAGCTATCCATGGAAACTGGTGATCTAATTCAGTTCGAGGCTGGAGTAATGGGCGCTCAACTAATGGCAAACGATCCACAATGCAGCTGGCGTGGATGTTCAAATGGGCGGTGGGGTCAATTTATAGCCGGAAACGTTCGAATCTTAGCCACGCTCGTGAAGCCCAGCTCACACTTACAGCAGATATTCAAAGAACGAACGATGAACGACTTGCAAGAGGAATCCACCTCAATGAAGGCCACAACTGCTCCGCTTCGTCGCCAGCATAGCTTGGCCAAGTTTGCAGATCTGCAGTTTAGGGAGCTCTTTGAGTATGTTCTGCATTTCCAGATTTTGATTTAATGTATTTATTACTCTAATATTTCTTTAGATCGGAATTGTCTCCCTTGTGGAGATATTCCTCTGAGCCACTTAAGGCGCCGCTGCTTCGGTCTCTACATGCCAAGCCTCATCTGTACCAACAGGCTTTAGTCGTGCATCATCACATACTGAAGGTAAGGTATATTCGAGTATATATAGATGTTATTTTGTTTCTCATGAAATATTAATTCCCTTAAGTACATGGGCGACATTGTACGTGGCAATCTGCCAGTGAACACGGATCTAATCTTTCAGCCGGCATTGCAAGATCCTTTGGTTTGCGATGAGGTCTTTTGTCAGCTGATGAAGCAGCTAAGTGCAAATCCCAAGGAGGTGAGTGAGCAGCGTGGCTGGGACCTGCTCTATTTAGCCACTGGGATCATGTCACCGAGTGTTCTCATAATGCGTGAACTTGTTTTGTTCCTGCGCCTGCGAAACGATTCACTGGCAGATGCGTGTCTCCGCCGTCTTAAACGCTCGGTGCAGCATGGCCAGCGGAAGCAGGCGCCGCATCTAATTGAGGTTGAGGGCATTCAGCAGCGTTGCATGCACATTTATCATAAGATTTATTTCCCGGACGATACGGTTGAGGCATTTGAAATCGAGTCACATACGCGAGGCGCAGAGCTCATCGCGAAGATAGCGCAGCGTTTGGAACTGAAGTCCCAATTGGGCTTCAGCATCTTTCTGAAGATGGGCGAAAAAATTTATGCAATGCCCGAGGCTGAGTTTGTATTCGACTTTATTACGGAGCTGTTGCATTGTTTGCGCCAGCAGAAAACAATTCGCTCCAGTTGCGATGGCCACTACCAGTTGCATTTTATGCGTAAACTTTGGATTGACTGCCAGCCGGGTGAAGATCTCAATGCGGATTTGATCTTCACCTACCCTCAGGAATTGCATAAGTACCTAAAAGGCCACTATGCCATTCAACTTGAGATGGCTCTCCAACTGGTTAGTCTGATATATAGGGCGGATCCGGACCACGACGAAGGAATGCCGCTTCACGACCTTTTGCACCGCCTAGTGCCTGAAGATTTGCTGCCGTTGCACACTCTTGCCGAGTGGCATCAACAGCTGATCCCCATTCTTAAGCAAGATGCTGGACTTGACGAAAAAGAGGCTAAACTAATGTTTCTACAGGAGCTTGTCAAGCAGCAATGCTTTGGATCCACGTTCTTTGTCATCAAGCAGCTGAACGATCAGTCACTGCCCGAGAATCTATTGATTGCCATCAACAGCGGAGGCTTCCATCTGCTCGATGTACATACAAAAAGTGTGCTGCGCAGCCACAACTATTCCGAGTTGGGCATGTGGAGCTCTGGTAAGAACCATTTTCACATACGGTTCGGCAATATGATTGGCGCAGCGAAGCTGCTTTGCAGCACCACTCAAGGCTACAAGATGGATGATTTGCTAACGTCCTACATGAGGTACTTTAATGATAAGTAAATAGTAGCAATAAATATTGGATTATATGTAGCCCAGCTCTTTCGTCTTGTCCATCAGGGCAACCATGCCAGCCATTAGCTCTTCGCAGTTCGCCAGAATCTGAGCGGGTGGCAATACAAAGCCAAAGTTTCCCTTATCTCGAAACTCAATGGTGAATCCCACTTCTTTGTTAAGCTCATTAAAGACCCAATCAACAGACGAGCCGGAAGCGACATCTGCAGAAGCGTAATCTCATTGTAGTTGGATGTAAGTAAGATAGTAAATAAACTTACATAGTACGGAAGCTGTGGAGCCATGAACGTAGTCTGTGCTGTAGACTAAATTTTTGATGGCACTGGCAAAAGCCTCACCTATTTTCAGTAAACTATCATAGTTCTCTGGGAATTCCTCAGCTGTATGGCCATAAGGGGAAAGCAACCATTGGCCGTAGGAGTGAAATGAGAGATACACGCTGAACTTATCCTTGATGGTCGTTAGGTATTCTGACAACGCTTTTGTCTCTGGTTCTGACCAAGGGACGTCGCCAGCAAATGTCTCGCTGCATGGCTCCGCCGAAGCCCCATTGTTTTCCATGAAATGCGAATCAAAGTTACGATTACCATCGACTCCAATGCACGTCGAGGTAGCGTGTGGTTGCCGGGTCTTGCGCCACAAACGGTTCTGTAAATGGATGATCTGTCATCAGCTCACTTGTCAGACATATATTATATATAAACTGACTTACAGATCGATGGGAGTACTCAAAGCCATCAACATTAAACACAGGAATAATATACCAATCATAGCTTTCGGCCAAGTTGCGCACCTCTTCTTTCTGTGAAGTCAGCAGTTCGTTGATGAACCAGGTTGCACTGGCCGAGGTGATCCATTCACGTGCATGTATGTTGGACTCTATGAATATACCTGGCTTATTCGAACCGTGGGAAATCTTGATGCCGCGAATGTTACGTCCCTCGTACGATTTACCAATTGAGAACTCCTCGGTCACTGTGGGATATGTGGCAAAAATGTTATCCAACCATTCGTAGATTTCGGCCAGTTCATGGTATTGCTTCCAACCAAACGTGCTGCTATCTCGGCTGGATACTTGCTCGTCGTCGATAAGCCTAAATATCAAAAAAACTACTTTATGATAGGCAATTCTCCATCTTATCGCCAATGTGTAAATTTTATAGCATCGAAAATATTCTTGGGTCTACTTACTTTTGTACATTGGGAATTGCGAGCTGACTGCTAATGCCAAAGAGCTTAAGGAATAACTGAAAGTGCTTTGAATCAGCTGGGCTAACCATTATGTCTACTTGCTTGGAGTACTCATCATACTCCTTCCAGACATTGTACTAAAAAGGCAATTATGAAAGTTACAAAACTGCTTATAGTAATTCATATTTTATCCTTTACATACCTTATCGCTAAATTCACTTAGTTTTTTTATCAGTGATAATTGTATTTTGTTTCTTATGCTCAAGCGATAGACACTGTAATTATCGTAGCGCACTTTCGGAGAATCCTTGAGTATCCCAGCGTTAGCTAGGACTACAAGCGTTGCAAACACCCAAATCATACGCATAGCGAAATGTGACTGATTGATATCAAAGTCAAGTCTATACTTGATAGGTAGGTTGCACTTTGCAAGACTTCTATTTATGTAGAACTTATCTAAATCAATTTATTATTGTTTGTTTTTACTGGTATTTCCAAGTCATATTTTAGTTTCAGATAGCAAAAGTTTGAAATTCAGCTAGCATGGATATTAAACCATTCACGATGTTTTTAGCATTTGATTCAATGTACTTCTCTTCTAAGTGGCATTCAGCAAAATGATACATTTATAATTTTTCACTAGTTAGAAGAGAAGTATTGTACATTGAATCAAATGCTAAAGACATCGTGAATATATATATATATATATATATATATATATATATATATATATGTATGTATATATATATGTATATATATATATCTAAATAATATATACAATATATATATATACATATATATATATGTACTTGTCTTCTAAGTGGCATTCAGGAAAATCATGCATTTATAATTTTTCACTGATATTATAAATATAAATAATATATACAATATATATATATATTTGTTATTGTTATTTTATTTTATTTTGTTTGCATACTAGTAACTATAAATCTATAAGGCTTAAAAATTCAAAGTATTGTTTAATGATATGACTTTATTTTTTAATGCCTATCAGACTATGTATATTTGGGTTTTAAATATCCCAACTTTTTTGATTCATCCAGTAGAGCCATAATGCCTATCAACGTTTCTTCGGCATTGGGTTTTATAAAGGCGGCTGGCAATACAAATCCAAAATTTCCAGTATCACGAAACTCAATGGTATAGGATATTTTGATATCCTGTTCATTGTATGCCCAATCATTAGTGGCACCTGAGGCCGTATCTAAAATTGCATGATCATATATTACAACGGCTTAAATGTATTTCTTTTTTCAACTTACAAAGAATTCCAGCTGATGAACCATACCTATAGATTGTTCCATAGGGCAGTCCATTGACGGTGTCACTGTAAGCCTTAGCAACTTTCATTAGGTCCTCGTAGTTTTCCGGAAACACCTCCGCTGTATGCCCATAAGGTGATAACAAAAGCTGACTATAGGAGTGAAAGGCAAGCATAACATTCATTTTATCCTTAAGGATGCTAATAAAATCCGACATTGCTTTGATCTCTGGCTCAGAAAAAGCATGTGGTCCAGCGTAGGCTTCGTTGCAGGGATCCGACGACGCGCCACCATTCTCCATCCAATGCGAGTCGAAGTTTCGATTTGGATCAACGCCAACGCAATCAGAAATCTGTGACGGCTGACGTGTTTTGCGCCATAGACGATCCTGTATAGTAAATTCTATTTAATTTAAGATAAATCAATTTAATTTAAGTTGCGAATTTAGTTACCGTTTCGTGAGTGTAAACAAATCCATCTACGTTCAGAACTGGGATAATATACCAATCATGGCTTTCTGCTAGGTCACGCACCAACTCATCTTTGGAGGTGAGCAGCTCATTAATCAACCATGTGGCCGTGGCGGAGGTGATCCATTCGCGCGCATGAATATTAGATTCAATGAACACGCCAGGATTACCCCATTTGTATGTGATGTGTAATCCACGTATATCCCGACCTTCATATGACTGACCGATGACGAAGCCATTGGTAACATCTGGGTAGTCAGCCAAGACTGTATCCAGCCAAGCATCGATTTCAGCCAAGTTGTGGTAACGTGTCCAGCCAAATTTCGCATCAGCTCTTGTATTTGCTTCGTTCTCTTGATCAATCAAACTGAAATTGAACAGGTATTTCAGCGAATTACAAATTTCACCTGAGTACACTTACTCCTGCACATTTGCAATAACCATTTCAGCCGTTGCGTTAGCAATTCTTAATCTTTCTTCGAATACAGACAAAGCATTTGGAGCGACCATCAGACTACATTCAGAGTTGTCGTCGTGCCACAGTTTAAACTTATAAAATATGGAATGATAATTATACATTATACTTTTTACATTCACAAATAATACTTACACTCTTGTTTATACTAGTTAACTCAAGCACACTTTGTCGCTGCATGGGGGTTGCATACTTTATCTTAAAAACTCGATAGTTGTCATAGCGCACCTTCTCTTCGATTTGTTGCTTTTTAAAGACGCTAGCCCCGTTAGTTTGAGCAATCAAAATTATTAAAGCCAATAGTATGAACAGCTTCATCTTTACTGCTCGGAGTTTGTTGGCCAAATACGGCACAATTTATAGTTCACATAACACTTCTTAAAAATTATAAGCCCATAAAGATACGAGTTGAAGAATTTACTAATCGCACTACTAATTGCCATGATAACGGCTTGTTGGCTACTTTTAATTACGTTGCTCTTCAAATACAAAGCTAATTGTATTATTAGTTTACCTCATTTAATCGAACGGGTCTCTGCTCTTAGCCTCATTTCGTATTTTATAGAACATGGAGAACTATACTGGTCACTCCAAGACAATAAGCACAAATTAATCTATCAAACTCGACCAAACAAAGTCCAATTTAGCCTTGTTCTTATTCTGCCTTGTTCGGCATTCAAAGATTCAACTACTAAAATTTGACCAATTTTTCTATGCCATAGATCGCCATTTACTGATTTTCCATGGTCTCAGAACTTTTCAAAATATTTACTTGATTTAAAATAAAAGATTTCTTGAACTTTGCATAACTCAAGCTCGGGTAGTTTTTAACAGATTCGCGAGTGATATATCATTTTCGATTCGTATGAAGCACGGCAATCGATCGGAATTCAAAACTTTCATTATTGAAGTTTTGCCATTTTTTACAAAAATGTGATGTACCACCTTTCCAGTTTTGTAAAAATCGGGTCGAGCGAAAAAAATTGGCTGTTTCTCAAGTTTGACAGACTACAACTTTAGTATTTTTCAGACGATTTGCGAATGTTATACCTTTTTCAAAGCGTATGGATTCTGAGTATCGATTGCCATTTACCGATTTTCCATGGTCTCAGAACTTTTCAAAATATGTATGTATCTTTCATTATTGAAATTTGGCCATTTTTTAAAAAAATTTTGATTATCATTCGTTCACAGAAAAGGTGGGTCACTCCTTTAATCATTAGTTTTCATTTTCAGATTCCTACTTTAGATTGTCAGTCAGCTAATCAATAATTATTACAATTCATAATGCACAATGCTTATATTTTATTGAGCTTCATTTAAATGCTACAATAGCTAGAGAACGAGCGGATACATATTATTTGTCCTTTTTACATCCTGCACCACAATCTGAGCCTTCACAGATGTCACAAAGGGAGGACTTCACCTGATAGTATTCGGTAGCACGTCGATCCGTTTCGTAGTAGTCGTAAAGGGAAACAGCAGCTGGTTTTTGCTTGGCTACCAAATGCGCACGGACGCCTTCCACAGGTAAGCACTTAACATCGCCTGGCGTCAAGCTGTCAAAGTAGACGATCACCGTGGAATCTGAATTCTTTGTTTCGATACGTTTAACTCTGTCAACCTCCTGAATTTTGCTAAAGCTATCCGAATCACTGATGAAACCCGATGGCAAAGCTATTTCCATAACGGCCATATTGGAGTCCTTCTTTTGGTCACTCGTCTCGAGTGGTACGTATTCAGCGCAAACTTCAAGGGTCAATTGCTGCATGGGAGAGTCCTTCACAGTGGGCGTTACCTTAAAGCTAGGCTTTTTATCCTTTTCGGCTAAATTATATCGGTACGACAATTGAACCATTGCTGAGCCTTGACCCTTCGCGGTGAAGTTAATCTTACGTGTGCTCTTCGGTAAGATATGGCTTTGAAGTACTAGTGAATTTTCTGGATTCACTTTAATAGTACCATTATTGTCGTCATTGGAAGATGCAAAATCGATGTCAATGGTGCCAGTGCCAGAGCCGGTCTTAAAGGCAAATTTAGTCAGGGCTTGCAGGCCAATGACTGTATCCTGTGTGGAGGAAAAGCCACCATTGCTGTTACGCTGAGCAATTAGCCACTTGATTATTGGTAGAGAATCTTCAGCTAGCTCTTCCTCTAAGAGAGCCATCAGAACATAGGAAGTAATTTCGACATCATTGCTGCTGGGACGCCAAGACCTAAAGCCATTTGGCTCAGTGGTCGGCTTTTCAGTCGATTTGGACCACCACTTTCGACCATCCTCCACCTTAGCGAGGGTCTGAAGCTTGGCTAAAACGTTTTTCGCCTGAGGATGTTTGGCCAACTGCAGAGCAACAGCCGAAATCGATAGGGAATATTGATCATCTGTCTTATCCACCTCTTGAGCGACATACTGGAGAGCCTTGTGAATCGCTTGCTGATATTCTGATTTGTCCGTAAATTCCTGTAGATTGAGACACTTAGTAATATAACAATATGCTTATCAATTACTTACTTTGTTTTCAAAGAAAGCAATGAGCACAAAGGATGTAAGGCCCAAGGAGTTCTGATTAGCATTGTCAAACAATTTGCCAACCTCGGGAAATTCGCCATTCTCTTTTTGTGTGGATACAAGGAAATTTAGGCCCTGCATTATTATCGCGGGATCGACATCTGTGTATTTGGCAGCTTGATGGAAAGATCGCACAACATATGCAGTTAGCCAGGTGCTGCCCGACTTATCTGATTTGCCGAAAGCACTGTAGGAGCCATCATCATGCTTATATGTTAATTCACGCTGATAACCAATTTCGAGGAACTTCTTTGCCTTGGCCACCACACTGGGCATTTTTCGATCGGTGACTTCCAGATATTTCACAACCAGAATATTCGGCACAAAGTTAACCATGTTCTGCTCACCACAACCGTAGGGCATGCGTACCAAATTGTCCAAGTTCTTTATGGTGGGACCCAGCAGATCGCCAACTACTGAGAACTCTATAAATTCAGAATCTGGGACCGCTTCGGTGGGAATATTTGCGTTTAGCTCTTGGCTCAATTCAGATTGATTCTTTAGATTAACAAACACAGCCTTATTTTCGAACTTTGTGACACCTTCCGGCTCGACCTTCAATTTCTGATGAATCGTATCGCCTGCCAATGGAGTTGTGGCTGTGATCTTCAATGTTATCGATCCGACTTTATTGGGGCGAATCATAAATGAGATACTCTGACCGTTATTGGATGGAATGGTAATGCGCTTCACTCGTTTGATATCATCTATTGACTTCTCCTCAACCTCGTTGGTAGCCTCAGTGAATTCGTACTCCTTATCTGAGTTATCCATCGTGACCTCGGCGTCGAGTGCCTTATCCATATAATTGAAAATAATAACGGGTACTGCAATGACCTCGCCTGGAACCAATTACGAGAATATTTTATTTTGTATATGTTTTATGAAAATTCGATTCTTACCGCGCTTCACTGAGTAGGGAAGATTGGTAGACACAAAGAATGGCTGAAATACTCGAATTTTACTTGGATTCTTGGTTAAAGCAATGCCGGTTCTTGGGTTTAAAGAAAATCCAGTTATGACCCATGATGTGATTGTGTCCGGGATCTTTTTAACCAAAGTGAAGCCCTCAGCATCATCACTGTTCATGGGAAATTAAATAATATACATAGTTAGATTTACGAATATGTGTATACGTTTATAACACAAATACACATTCTAATTTAAGAACAATCATAAAGCAGTACATAAAATGATTAGGAAATAAATGCTCCTTCTCCTTAACGATTGTTAGCCATGAATGAATGTTAGATATGAATAAGCCGGATTCAAACTAAGCAATAAAAGTTATTGTGAGATGATTGTTGGAGTTAGAACTTTTCTGTAAGCGAAATATTTGTGTACGTTTTTGTAAAATTTCCATGAAAAATCCAAGTTTCCATAAATATTTCGCGTAAGCCAGAAATTGTTTTCGAATTGTTTGTTTCTTCATCGGAAAAATAAGGTTTCTGCGTAGTAGTTTTTCGTATTTTGTTGGTGTTTTGCCTTTCCCCACTGACTTTCATTATGGGTATGATACCCGAATCCAGTTTTTTTAAATTGTTAACTTAAAATGTAAATAAATTAAATTAATAATTAGATCGTTAGTAGTTAGTTGGTTGCAGTGGCAAGTAAGATAATGTTGAATGTGTGCACGAAGTTGACATAAAATAAGCTTTTCTCTGGTATTCAAGACTCAACCCGGTATATCGTTGTCTACTCAGTAAATGCTAATTACGTTATATTGCTTGTAAACATCCAAGTTTCGGGAAATTCTTTTCGAATTTGGGGAACGACTGCTGGTCTTACTGACCCAACAAGGGATGAAACTGCGGACGGTGGAAGTGGTAAGCCACCAAAACCAACTGCTAAGCCAGGTCCAGGGATGAATGGACTCGGAAAACGTTCCCGAATTGGATGATAATAATATCGTATAGCTAGAAACAAATTGATAGTTTATTCACTGATTATTACACTAACTTTCAAAAGTCAACATTCGTTTCATAATTGTAGCTGCTGTTCTTAACGATAAATGCTATATAGTGCGCTGCTCAAAAGTGAAGATTATTATATTAATACTATTAATATTCCAGTGTCAGAGTTAGTTCTATACCCAAAACATGTTCATTTAAAATATATAAATGCGTTACAATTTACAATTACATTATATTGCTTGCAAATATCCAAGATTCGGGAAACTCTTTGCGAATATGAGTAGCAGCTTCCGGTGGAGAAGCATCTGGTTTAGTAATTCCTATAAATCCTACTGACTCTGTCTTTACTGAAGGACTTGCATAGTCCGTTAGTTGTAAATGATATAAACGCAGTGGATGTCGCAACAATCGAATACCTAGGTACAGTAAGGCAAGGGAGTTAAACCTGTTATCCATATAGATAAGGCAAAAATAACATTTTCAGATAATATTAAAGCCAGAGAAATAATTCAGATTACACGACATAAAGTTTAGTACAAAAACTGAATACTTAAAATTTAATGAGACCAAAATCTCAAGCAAATGTTGTAGATTAAGCAAGTTTTCAGATAGTCTTGAAAGAATTCAGTTTATGCCACATGAAGCTCTACATAAATATACATAAATACTTAATACAGTTGTAGTAAGAAACCAAAAATCGAATGATAGGAGTGTGATTTGACTAAAAGACCCGAAATCACAAAGAGAAAGTCAAATAATTTAGTCAAGGGCTTTTATACTTCTCCATGTTTTCAAATATCCAGGTTTCGGAAAACTCTTTACGTATTTGAATATTCTGTTCAGAACTGATATAATTTGGAGGTCCCACGCTATCTAGCTCAAGTGCCACAATGTTCTCTGTATCTGCATGAAAAATACAATTATTAATAAAAACAAATACAATACAATACATATGTATGTCATTATGTCGATCGGCCACAAGCTATATCACATAATATTCTCTAAGAACCCATTATAAAACATGATTAAAGTTAGTTGTAAAACTTATTCAATACTACATTTAGTCTGTATATTGTAGTTAGTTGTTCACCCAAAGCAGTAACTTTCAGAAAAGAGAAATACTAGTTTCACAATTACGTTGTATTGTTAACAAACATCCAAGTTTCCGGAAATTCTTTGCGAATTTTTTGGACAACTGAGGGACCCGCTGGAATCTTCGCCGCATAAAGATGGTTTCTCACTGGCACGGCCAAACCTGCCATTCCAATGTCATCTGACATGGAATACAGGACAACGGAAGGTCTATATAAAGATAAAGGTAGAGCCGTACCATAAAGCCTAAAACCTAAATACAAATTGGTTTAATTAGTGCAAACTGAAGCTGAAAATGAATGTCTTAAACCGAACAAAAGAATGATTGAAACTAATTAATTTGATTGGAAAATAGCATTAAAGATTTTTTACATCTCCTCGAATATCCAGCTTTCTGGAAAGTCTTTCCGAATTTGTGTTTCTTCTTCTTCGAATACGTTTATTGCTTCAGTGGACTCTTCTTCCGGAGCTGATATGAAAGTTGACTCATATACCACATCTTCAAGATACTCTATTTAAAATACACAACCGAAGTAAGGAGTAGATTGAGTGGAATTAAAGTACCTCAACCTTAGTTGACCATATCTGAAGAATTATTATAAATGTAATTGTAAGTAAGTTCTCAAAACTATTGTGTTACTTGGTTTAATACTGGGTTAAAGCGTGCTCTTCATGCTCTATGTTTTAAGTCGAGAACCCACCTCATATTGGTGAATTGCCAAATCCAAACCTCTGCAAAATTCTTGCGTATCAATTCAATTCGATGGTCTGCTTCAGACACTACATCGTCTTTGGCAACAAAATCATTGATAGCTTCTTCTGTTTCCTCAGTTTCTAGGTATACTTGATAGTCAATATCGCCATCAACCGCATCATATGATCGTGTTGCTAAAATTTGTACACCAACAAATAGTTTGATTCATGGTCCTAGTTGTTTATCCCTAGCCCGTCCAAAATTCTGTATAGTCGTTGCCATATTCTTCTCTTATCTTATAATATTCCCTGTGCAGATGTAGTCTCCCTTAGCTTACCAAAGTTGTATGGATAATTGGCATTTGTAAGTGTGACCAAGCCGGATGTCTGTCCGGGATAGCGTCCATATCCCGATTGCCAGGGCGTAGACGTTTTATACTTATTAAGGCTATCAAACACAGCATCACGAGCCAAATCATTTCCAGACTTCAACAGCAGCACACTTTGATCAACGCCCAGCAGACCCACATAGGAATCAGCGTCTGTTTTGATTTTCAATTTGACATCCTCACTGGGCTTGGCCTCCAATGGAGCAGAGATCTCAATCTGTGCAGAAATAGTTAATAGAATTATTAATAGAAAAATAAATATTTGCACTCAGGCTGCCTACCGAGTTATCGAATTCCTTCTCGAAATCTACTGTTCGCTCCTCGAAGCGCAACTCGTTGTCAAAAATGAAATACACGTAAATCGAGGCCTGTGGCACCATTTCAAATGTGGGTGTAAATTTAATGGTGTGGGTCTTGCGTCCTTCTGGGACATCGACATGTTCAGCTTTAACGATATTTCCACGAGCGATGATCGCGTAGACGAAATATGGAATATGTTCCTTTGACTTCACATCGAAGGAAACATCTTTGCCCAATTTAGGACTAAGAAATCAATTATTATTATTTTTAATAAAGATAAATACTGTTTAGGGGCACCTACGCTTTAGTGTTCACATTTATCTGAAGAGGCTCAGCAGATTCAATAGTCGGTTGAAACTTATGTATGGAGCCCAAGTAAGAACTCGAGTCGTCATATAATCCCTTAACATTATAGAAGCGAGTGTCGTTTGAGGACAACACTACATCGAAGGTGGCAATTCCGTGCTCGTTTAACGGAGACTCCAACTCAATGCTTTTGAATTCGGGTAAGTCATCCGATTGGTCAACGTGGAAATATCTATGGGGCGCCTCGAATACCAGCTTGGCCTTTTTCGAACCACCCTGTGCAGGGGAACCATCCAAGTTTTTAACTGCAAACTGATAGACAAACGACTTGCCTGGATGATAATTAGTTACAGTGTCGACTGCCTCGATTTTGTAGCGCTGAGAATGCACAGTGACAACTGATGAAGCATTTTGTTTGTTGCCCGTCAAATCTTCCGTAACCTCCGCAAAGATTTTCAAGGGCGGCGTATAACTTGAGCCAAATGCTGAGTTGTCAACTGGGAATTCCACATGAGCCTTGCCATCGATGTCGACAGTTTTCATCCGTTTCGAATCAGCGTCAAACGGTCTAAAGTAGTTATAGTCTGGTTCAAGTGAGACAGTCGCCTTGCCCTTTACCGGCTTGCCATAGGTATATTTGGCACGAATTGTGGCCTTAATTACGCCATCTTGAATGGCGACATCTTTGGCTGATTCGACCACTACCTCAAATTTGGGCAGCACATATTTGGCCACCTCAAAAGACTTGCTTCCTGCACTGTCATCGGCGACACTAACAGCGATGCTCCATGTGCCCAGCACCGGCTGCTCCGATAGCTGCAGCTCTCCTGTGTAGACGCCCTTGGTCAATTGAACATCGGTCAGTTGCTTGATGCGATTTTGCTCTCCATCATTGATGGCAATGGTGATTGGCTTATCAATTGCCGCAGGTCGTGTGTTCTCATCTAGAAATAGCACTCGGAACTGAACTAAGTCCGATGGCTTGTACGTGGCCTTATCGGTTTGTATAAATATTGATGGCTTGTTATCGGCATAGTTCAATTTGGTTGAGTTCTTAAAGATGACGCCCTCGGTGCCATCGGCTGTCAAGTTGTAATCCCCGCTCGATAGTTTTGGCACATCGAACTCAACATTTGTCGTGGACATAGGCTGCAGCTCGACCTCCTTTGTTTCATTGTAAGATGGCCCAGTGATGCCCACCTTTATGGTGCTCTTGCCCTCCGCCTTGTGAACAGACACAGCCACATTATATTTGAAGTTCGAACGTATCGTTCCAGGTGCAATTATCGTGTACAGACTGTGCGAATTCAAAAAGTACTCATTAGTTCTATAAATATGTATACGGCTAGATGCTAATTATTTACTTTATTTCTTTCATCTCACACAAAACCGGATTCTGTTTAATATATTATTAATTATTTATAGAGTGTGTATAGTATGTCTGGTAAGTACTTATGAACTTTACCGATCATCCATCCATCATTATTCCTACCATTTGTATGAGCCCACAAAATATTCATTAGATAACAAACCGAATAAATTAAGAGGAGTTTTACCCCGTTCGTTTTCAATCAAGCATATTGAAGACATTTTTTGTATTTTTTATATGTTTTTTGTTTTTTTTTTTTTGTTCTCACATGTTGAAAGATAACGTAACATGAAAGGTTTTGCTTTGGAGTGAAAAAGTATGCACAAACTTAACATTTTACGACTATGCAACCGGTTTTGAATACACAATCAAAAAATGTTGTCTATCTTTCAGGAATCTCTCTTCAAAGGTTTCCACAGACGAAAGAAAGCAGCAAACATTCAAATCAAATATGTATGTATTTGATGCAATTCCTAGAACTTTTAAGACGTTGATAACCTATGCGATCGCATACATATACTATGTGGGTAGATACACCAAGATTATATATTACTTACCCAGTGGCATTGATAAGTAGTCCCAATTGAAATACACAGAAACAAAAAACTAACAAGCGCGACATATTCGCGGCTCGTTT
The DNA here is from genome assembly GCA_035045365.1 of Drosophila leonis. Taxonomy (NCBI): domain Eukaryota; kingdom Metazoa; phylum Arthropoda; class Insecta; order Diptera; family Drosophilidae; genus Drosophila; species Drosophila leonis. The sequence goes on from JAWNPC010000830.1 coordinate 7,583,076, forward strand.
TGTTTTCACAAATTAAATAAAAATGCAAATTTGTTATTGTTTCTGGAAATAGCTGAAATTGAAATTCACGAAAAAAAGGGTCAGAGAATCACTGTGGTTGCTCAAACAATTAAAATTTAACGATGTTCTAGATACTAAATGTAATAGTGTTGTTATACATGATTCATAGCAAGTATTGTTTTCACTTAATTTTTTTTATTTGTTTACTATTCACTATCAGCATATACATATATATATATATATATATATATATATATATATATATATATATATATATATATATATATATATATATATATATATATATATATATATATATATATATATATATATATATATATATATATATATATATATACAATAAACCATATAACACACAGAACAAAGCTCAGCTTCAGTTTGTTTAGGCGATGGCTGCAGATGCTTCGATGATACGAACCGTTTGCCGTTTGGATCCACAATGAGCTCGCTCTCATGCGCAGTGGGTCTTATGTATGATTTTTGAGTGTGACACGAACACTGATCAGGTTACTATTGTCTACTATACACACACAAACGCACGGTTACAGTGCCTGTTGAGAAAATCCCCGCTGTTCGTGTTTCACTTTGATAGATCGGCACAAGTTGACCGATCTTCGACAAAACGTCACTGATGATACAGCCAAATTATATTCTCTGCATTTAAAAGTTTATTTGTTTGTTTATTAAATCAGCAAGACGACAACGTGAGCGTAAACCTCTAAGCCGCACGTTTTCAGCGTACGTAAACAATTTTTGACATTAATCTAATTTATGTCTGGTTTATCCCACAATGATTTTGGTAGAATTTGGAATCGAGACCTAAATAGTGATAATAATTTAAAAAGTATTTATGTTGAAATTAGTTTAATTATTATGTATGCATATGAACTAATTTAAGCGTTGAGTCAAAGCCGCTTAGCAGAGACACTCACCAATAAGGTGAATAAGAATAAAAAACTCTTCCCGCTCTTGCAATTCATACTCTATGTGTAGGCATGACACATTTAACAATCATAGCTAAAAGAGAAGAAGAAAAAATAAGAATTAACCAACTATATATAATAATTATTTTAGATTCTTTATTATAAATTAATTTAAGTATTATTTATCTTGGTCTAAGACCTATTTATTTCAAGTCTCTAGACGCAGCAGAGACAGCCACCTTTTTTGAAAGCTCCGTCCGCTTTAACATTTCATACTCAACTCAATGAGAACAGAGTAAGAGCTTTTTCATTCTGTCTATTATTAAAAGTGTTGCAATGAGGGAGATAGCTATAGAAACTCTGTACAACTTCTGTTGATAGTTCAAAATTGATTTGAAAATAAATATCAGTTTAATTATTATATTTAATGATAATATTTGTTTCTTTATTAAAAATATTCTACTGGGTTGTGTGTGTTTTGTATATGTGTATGTGTAGCTTCATTACACAGTTAAACAATTAAGAATATGCATACATAAATTGTTATTTAATTGTTAACTGCCCAAAAGACAATTACAATATTATTTATAAGTTTTTCTCCTCTGAGGATGCTTAATATGTGGCCACACAGCTTGCTGTTTTATACAAATCAAAAATATGTTTAATTGGTTTTTTTTTTTTTAATATTTCTAAATGTATCACAAATTATGTATAACTTAAAGGGCAAACGTAATCGAAGAACCCAACTTATATACCGGAAATATATTTCTTTGGCTTTTCCATTATGCTGGGCTTGCAAATCAATTGAAAATGCTTTAGCTAATATTGCATTTGTTTTTGGCCTCACTTAAGTGGACAAAGAAAACGTTTACTTAATTTCAAAGATGTAATGGAATCACACATACATACATGCATACATCATGAATTACAAAGATTTATTGAAGATTAATCGTAAGAATAGTGATAATAATAATAATTGCTTCATATCACCAGTTTGCCTGGACACAATCGAATTCTGTTTCCGTTTCCGTTTCCGTTTCCGTTTCCGTTTCCATTTACGTTTTCGTTTAGACAAATTTGTATATTTTAAATTGTTTAATTTCAGTGTATTCTGTATCACAAGGTTCGTATATTTTATTTCAATTGGATTCTAAGCACGTTCCATTTTAGCGGCTTGTAAAAATCAAACTATTTAAAATCACACGAATTCAAAGTCAATAGCTAAAAATTGTTGAAAAATGGTGGACTTAATTTATCTTAAGGAGTGCTCACCTGGCCAACAGTTACAGAATTAGAGAGAGAAAATAGAGAGAGCCTTTAACACAGGGACGGACCGATCAATAAAACGTTGGGATCTTCTATTGAGCTAATAATCATTTTCTTAGTTATGTTATGGAAAATTTGAAAGAAGGTGGCGAAAAATGCACTGCAAAATATATATGTGTATATGTATGTTAGCTACTTCACAACTTGTCTAAAAATTTGTTATAATTTTCAACCTATTTAAGTTTCAGACTCTTATGCTTGGTCACAAGATTTTTACTTTAATGGGCTGCTTTGTGGGTAGCTTAGAACGTGCCTTTGGTACGCTAATAAATCATCCATGTCTATTTATAAATGTACAACTTTAGGTCTATATATGTGAATCTCAAATTGTGTTACTTAAATATTTCGGATCAAATATTCCGCTACATCTTTCGTACATAGAACAGCTACAATGGAAATATATTATGATTAAAAAATCCGTGTACGATAATATATGCTCTTGTTATATGGTAGTAGTGTCTACAGCAAAATAAACGTGAAACAAAAATTCGAAGCACCATTAAGCTACGCCTATCTACAGTACTCGAACATTAATTCCAATTGCGCGTCCTCCATTCACTATTTACAATAGTTTGATACGATTACTCGATAGCTACTTAGCGTATCATGTGCAGCTTCCAGCGGAGCACAAAGTATGCAATTATGCGTAGAGCGAAAAAGATTCCTATCAGAGCAACCGCATCGACCCAGAAACGGGCGTCCTCCATGGACATCCACTCAAGGAACTTCTTGGGAACGCGATGGTGACAATAGATTTCATTACAATGCAATTTTGCGCGGTCCATGCCATAAATCGAAACCATAGCACCTACAAAATTCGCAATTGATTATCGGGCCAAAGAGTTTGAGTACTTGTACTTACCCTCAAAGCCATAGCGCACGTAACTTACATATGTGAGCCACTGCAAATAGCCCGGTATAGTATCGAAGTTGACAAAGAAGCCCGAGAACAAAATTGTTGGAATTGTCGAAACGGGCCCAAGAAAGACTCCCGTTTCGACATTCATTCCAGCACCAATGAGTAGTCCCAGAGATTGAGCCACCAAAGAGTTGAGCACACAGATGAACACAAACATTGAGATGCGTTCTATTTCCATGGGCTGAGAGGTTAAATAGTAGACAACCAGTACAAACACACTGGAAAAGACAATCTGAAAGTGGATGTACAATATATGTCAATGAAATGATATAGCTTATTATATATTCGTATTAAGATTACGAACCTGAAAAGGAATGTCAGCAAGGGTCTTAGCAAAGTAGAACGATTTCAGGGAGTACCAATAGTTCAAATGCTCTCGTTCAAATACCGACATCTCTGTGGGAACTGTTGGAGATAGAAGCCTTGTTACAAATATATGAAATATATCAGTGCTTTATACGTACAGGTCAGAATGGTGGGCATCATGGCCGTGAACGTTGTGAACAGAGCGACGAAGAAAATACAACCAGCGTTGCTCATAATCTTGCTGGCCTCGTTGCCGACATCATAGTAGATCATTCCAATAATCGCACCCACAATGACGTGCGAAGCTAGTCGCATATGAGTCAGCATTCGATCCCTCATAATTGTGCGGAACGAGCGTTTCAAGAGTATCCAAAACTGCGTCCAGCCGCTGGTCGGGAAGCCCGTCTTGCTAGGCAGCGTAACGACACTCTCATGCGAATCGAGCAGCGAAGTCATACAGCCGACTACGGTGTTTGTGCCACCGGATACGGCGTTCTGGCTTTGACCACCTTTAGATGAACTGAAGCTGCCGCTGTCATCATTGATTATCTGGATGTTAACGCCGCTGCAGTCGGAGGTCTGGGATTGCTGGGCCTTCAGCTTCGGTGGTTTCAGTTCAGTCAGCTCGTCCGCTTCATAAGCATTGGCTGACTTTTCATCCTCCAAGGTGATCGTCGCAACGGCGTTCGTTGAGGCTGCGCTGCTGCCATTGCCTTTGATAATGTCATTGTTAATTGTCTTGGTGTTAGATAAATTGACTCCGTAATCCTTGTGCATATACTTCTTGCAAATTCCGCCTTTGACAGCCTCGACCAACTTGGGCACTGCCTCGCCGTACTCGCCTGATGCCACCTCTAGTACATAGTCAGCTGGATTGTGGTACGACGGGCATTCATATCCCAGGGATGAGAGGTATGGCACCAATCCGTGCACTCGACCTTCGTACACGCATTGTCCCTGTGCCAACAGATAGAGATGATCGAACTTTTCGAAGAGACGCGCCGATGGCTGGTGAATTGTACAGACTATGGTGCGACCCCCACGCGCCAACGACTTAAGCAGTGATATGAGCTGGAAACATGTGGAGCTGTCCAGGCCGGAGGTTGGCTCATCGAAGAACATTACTGGCGGATTGTTAACCAATTCAAGGGCTATGGACAGGCGCTTACGCTGACCGCCCGACAGATTACAGGTCAATGTATTAGTCGATTCCTTTAGGCCAATGGTTTCCAATATCTCTTCGACGACGACGCACTTGGCATAGTTGATCATGTTCTTGCCGAGCTTCAGATTGGCGGCCACCATCATGGCCTCACGCACTGTCAGATTGGCAATCAGAACATCATCCTGCATGATGTAGCACGAGAGCTTGCGGAAACGCCGCAGATTTCTTTCCTTGCTGTTGATGAGAACCGAGCCGCTTAGCTGGGAGGTTCTGCAATGCAGCAAAAACAATAGCAATTGATTAGCTAACCAGTTAGAGAATTAAGTCATCGACACTTACTTATAGCCAGCCAGAATGTTCATCAATGTGCTCTTGCCTGCACCGGAGGGACCCATTATAGCCGTTATCTCTCCATTGCGAAACTTGCCAGAGACGCTCTTCAGGATAGTCTTGAAGCCACGTATATGTCCATCCGGCACCGAGTAGGAAATATCACAAAACTCAATGTCCACCGGCGGTCGCTGGGGCAGATGCGACAGCGAAATGGTGCCCTTCTTGTGTCCATTTGGGCTTGTGCTGGTGTTGTTTTGAATCTTGGGAGCCAGGCCGTGATTGTTGGGCCGCCCATTGCACAAGTTGTTCTGTGAGCTGCAAGTAAAGCAAAGAATTCGTTAGGTAATGGTGAAATTTATGGCAGTCAACTAGCTAAATGTAGCCTACTTGACTACGACTGGCTTCTGCCAGCATGGAGCCCCGTCCTCCGGTCGCTGCAAAGCGCTTACGCAGCCGTTCTTTGTCAGCTTCGTCTGGACAAAGGACAGCGAGCGCTGCGTGCGTGCTGGATTACCCTTCGCCTGCAGATCTTGCAACATGTCCGCATAGCTCTCCACGTACGCGGATCGCCTGAATGGCACATTCTGTGCAGCTGCCTCAAAGCTGGTGTTCTGAATGCCATCCAGTGCGCTTATTGCCTGTCGAGAATTGCTATCGTTGATGCTGCTGCTGCTGCTGATTAATGTCAGCTCCAAGCCGTTCGGCATGTTTCCTTAATTTATTTTACGCTTTCATAGACACATTTTCAATTTTACTACACACTATTCAAGCAACTTCTGTTTGTGATTTCAGATTCGATATTCAATAGCCATTCAACATGCCCAATCGGCAATATTCAATAGCCAGTCAACCGTAATCAGTTGTGTGTGTGTGTGATTGTGCCTGCAGTCGGCACAAGAGCTTGGTCTAAGCCCCTATGCCCCACCACCGCTACAGCTCGACCATCAATCGGAATGTTTGTAAAGAGCAAAGTTCAATTTGCGTTTCATTCATAAAATGCCGTGTGATACCCTCGATTGGTCTGTTATTGATAAAATATGCCGACTACATGAGAATCTCACTAAGACGCGACGCCCAATGTCAATTGAGAAGTCAGTTTTCGGTGCAAACTACTTATTTTAACAAGTCGACTGCGGCTAATTGATGATGGATAGATTGACGTTTAATTGTCGTAAAATATGGGTCGGAAGCTGCTCAACTACCTATGTACATACGAGTATGCTACATGCAATTGGCTGAACGGTGTCAGAACAAATAAACACTTTATTTACACTGCAGATACCTAAATATAGTCGTGGGCGCAGTTCAAAGTTCAGTTTTCAGTTGTTCCTCTTGTTCCTCTTGTTGTTTATAATTACCGATTTACGCTGTGCCCAGAACACGTACATCAAATTGGAGCACGTTGGTCTGCCTTAGAATTTGTACACTCACAGAAACAAGGAGCACATTGCGAGAGCTGTCAATAGCAAGTTTCCTTTTAACAAAATTTTACACTCACAAAAATCAGGAGAATATTTCGATTCAGCTCAGCAAACAAAACGAAAAGAATCACATTAAAATTCCATCACTGTTCCATAGCCATATTTGGGCCAAGTCAATTGTACGGCTATTTAGCGAGAATAATTATTGTGGCTGGCACTACGATTTTGGCTACACAAATTACAGCCGTGCGCCATTAGGCAGCAATTGGGTAAACAACAGATCCGAACATACTGCAGACAATGGCAACGGCTGTCAGAAATCAGCTGTTGGCTATCGGCTGTTACCAATACCAAATAGCCAAACAGTGAAACAGCGAATAGCGAATAGCGAAATAGCCAAACACATGCATGTCTGTTATCCATGGCAACAACGTCATCGACTCAGTTGTGTTGTTGTCGGCCGCATTCAGTTTGTATACAGATACGATAAATACGAGTACGAGTCTCTCTCTCTCTATTGACCGCTGCTGCCCCACTTCCGTCTCACAATGCCATTTGCTGCTGCTGCTGTTGCTGCCGCTGCTGCTGCTGCTGCTGCTGCTGCTGCTGCTGCTGCTGCTGCTGACGCGCACTGTGGGACAGTTGCGAATTGCTCGATTCGTTTCCCGCGAATTTCTCGGTGCGCGTGCACCCAGCAACTGGCCTGGCCGACTAGCTGGGTACATTTTAAGTGCACATGTACTCGATTGCACTCTGCAGTGAATGTCGATGTAAACGAACTCAAGCAACAACACCAACAACACCGACAGCGACAGCAACAACTACAACACTGTGCTTGACGGCGTTGCGAAATGAAGACCCGAAGACACAAAAAGACCCACGACAAATCAGACATTCGTTCTTTGTTTCAATGAACGTTCATAAAGTGAAAGGAGTATTGGTATTTTGAACTGTTTCTCGTGCTGTCTGTCCGTTTGTCCGTATTGCAGAATGAGAGTTTCAATATGTATTGGATACTCCCTTTGGGGGCGTGGCAAAATGTCAATTACTTGATTTCCTACGACGCCATTACTTTATGACTCTATAAAAGCTCGAGAACTGGAATTCTAAATATATATATCTACACTTCTGTATGCCACTGCTAGATAAAAAAAAAGTTAAGATTATTTGACGTCGTTTTCTTGGGGCCTCTGACGGATCAGTGTTGAGCTCGTTTAGAGATCCACGTCACGCGACAAGTTCCCTTTGTATCGCAAAATCTAAACATTTATGAACCCTTCTAACGGTAATTGCTTATCAATTTTAATGTCTTGTAATTGACAACAATTTGAACAGCCATTATATTGATTGATTAGCTGGTTATAAAGCAGCTGCTGCCGTTCCCCATAGAAGCTAATAGCCGATATATAGTACAATGAAAACTGAGCTTTGACCAGCCTGTTCGACTAGTCGGTAATACTTGTTACATTGTTGTTTTCCACTATTTAAAGTCAAGCGGAAATATCAGACGGCGTCAAGTATTAGATCATCCACGTTTTGTGACAATTAGGCATTTTGCAACGGCCAGACTGGGTAACTGGGTAACTGTGTAACTGTGTAGCCGTTGCCTAATCTAAATTCATTGTTCCCAATACCCTGTACCCATTGAAAATGTGTGAAAAGGGTATATGTGTGCATGTAGATATGAGTGCAAAAATTATATTACTTGAAAACTATAGAGTGGAGAGATCTAAAGTAATATTTGTATTTCTAAGTCAAACGCATATTTTCTGTGTTTGTGTGAGGAGAGGGAACTGTATACTGGATATTTGGTAGTCGACTAGCATACTCTAGCATGTTTATTATGTGTGTGGGTGCATGCAGGCATCTACATATATGGAAGCATAACTTGGGGAATGTGTGTTCTTAATTCCCTTCGAACTTGGGCGAGGAATTCAAATTCGCGAAAAACAAATGTGCAAAGCCTCAAAATAAATAAAGAGGGCGACTTTAACCGATAAGGAATGGAACAGGTTCAGCGAATGATAACACTCTACCCGTACGCCTATTTGGCACCTGCAATTATCAGTCAAGTTGTCAGCGTTTGGTGTGCGTAATATCTTTCTGAAGAACAACTACTGTAGCCAATCTTGATTTACTTTTAGTCCTATGGCTGTCCTGGCTGGCTGGTAAGTATCCTTCAAAAGAATATTAAATAAATGGCAAGAATAACTAATGTTAGTTAGTGCGAAGAGAGTGTGTAGGTGGCTTCTGAGCCATTTGCTCTGCTATTCTCGGTGACCTCGATGTGTGAGAAAGGTCAATATGTCTGTAGAGACTTTTGAAGCGCCTTGAGGCTGGCAGAGAAACACTCCGGAGGGTTTACAGGCTGACAACTGCGGAGCCCAGCTGTCTGTTAGTCAATGTATTTTTTATTGCTTCGGGCCAATTGAATTGCATAATCGTCGCACGTCGCACGTCGCATGTCGCATGCCGCACACCGCACACCGCTCGTTGCTCAATTTTCACCTCCGTTTCTAGAGCCGAAAAGCCACGACCGCGAGTTTAAACATCGTTTTGCTGGCACATTTAATTTTCTAATATGCACCTATAAATAGTTAAAAGCCAATTGCAGCTCACAAAACTGACTACTAAAATAAATAAATGAATGTCCGTAAGGCGACCGCCGGGACCGACACCAAACTAAACTGAAACTCAACTCAACTCTCTGTTGAACAGAACCAACTACGACGGCAAAGTTTGGACAGCTTGGCGGCTTGTTCGATTTTTCCAAGCACGCGTCGCCAACGTTGCTGAGAGTTGGTTGCCAACAGTATCGAAGTTGAGTACCCTTTCTTTTGCCAAAAGGGAGTATTGCAATCGTCAAACTATGGAACACATTTAAACTGAAACAAGAATACCATTCCGATACATGTATAGAGACGATGGAAGGTTGCCTGCGCTAGTTCAAGTTTTGAGGCAAAACTTTATTTAATCTGCTGATTTGCTGGATTGATAGAGTACTCCTTAGTCTGTATTTGCTATGGCTAATGGGTTTTCTTTTCCGCTTCGTTTTACTATTGTTTCTAACAATAGTCAGCCCTCCTGGCTATTGGCGGGCTTTCATACCCAGCTACAATATATACTATACGTACGTTTGAATTTTGCTCGTGGCTGTTTTTAGTTGCTCATACGACTAGTTGGCTTCTCCTGTAGACTCTGAGTACGACGCTGAGCCGACGGCATGAACCAGTGTAGGTTACTACTATAGAGCAAAAAGGATGTGTCAAGCATTTTAAACGTTTTTTATGACTTTTCCAACTTTTGTCTGCCAACCCGCTCGTCCGCTCTCCCTCAAGCCTCAAACTGCTTGAATAGAGAAGAAAATTTGTGCAGCTGTGCAGTTTACGCAGAGCTGTGCTAGCACCTGCCAGGGTGTCCTCTTTTAATTACATATCGCACTTTGTGGGTGTTAACTGGTCAGCATTGAATTGCACGTGGGCGACAGAATATTCTATCCTCTATTTGCATTTTAATTACAAAGCTCTGGGTCGCCTGTTGTCGCCCGTTCAAGGGCAAATGAACGATGTTCTCTGAACAACGAACAGTAAGGATTTTCTTGTGTCTAACACCTCTTGCCATTTACCTGTTTGCTATTAGATACTGACAAGTCATTTAAGCTATTGACACATCATTTAAGTTCGATAAGGACGCATTTGTATGTTTGGTGTGGGAAAATTGGAAATATCCTTGAGCATGAACAGAAAGAACGTTTTATACCCTACGTTGGGTACATATATATTAAAACCCCATCCTCTACTCTTTGGCATAACTAGGAGTAGGTCTCAAAATAAGTAAAAATCTACAATCAGTTTATTCATGAGAAGTATCCTCATATGGAGGTCGGTATCTCTTGCTCTTAAGTCTCCTAGTTATCTTTAGCTATAATTTTAAATGAGGTGTTTCTATAAATATTGGTTAGACATCCAAAAAGTTGTATATGTTTTATCTGCCTTTACTTAACGAGGACTCGCATACCAAATTTGTTGTCTGCAACTTTTATAGTTTTCGAGCTGTGCTTCAAATTCCTTGTCTAAAATATCTATAAATCCTACGAAACATTACAGCTGTTGAACCTGTTTATTAATCGATGGGTAACAACCTTTCCTTAGATATCCATCTTTATAAACTTTTCTTAACATTAAAGTAATAAAATTTAAATCGAACTCTAGGCAACAGTTAGCACGTTGCATGGGCTGCCAGAAGGCGATTTTCAAACATATTTAAGCTTGGCACGCGATTTGTGCGCTACTCCTTCAAAATAAGCTCAAGTCAAGGAAGCTTTAAGACCGTTAACACGTATTGTACTCTATATATAGTATACATTTATATAGTGCGAGTTTATATTGTGTATCGATTTTTCACAGCTGCTTACAATTTCCGTGGAAGGTGCGCAACGACTCGAAATATATCTCGACTGCTAAAGAAAGCATATTAATTCAATAGACACTTCTAAATTTAGTGACTCGAGCAGCATGACTAAGGCGGCATGGCATGCTCGGCTACCGCTTGATTTATGGAGCAAAAACTTAAGTGTCCTGAACTGATTCAGCTGAGTAGGAAGCCTCTATGACTTAATGAGCGCCCGCTCCCGCTCCCACGCGCTTTTTCGACTTTCGACACGCCCTAATTATGACAGACTATCTGGGTCATTCAAATTGAAGCTCGCACCTACGTCGCCAGGTATCCCATTTTCAGAACAAACATAATCCATGCTAATCTCATTAGTGATGAAATCGAGGCCCCCGTTGTACTCACCCATAGAGCGCATTGCATTGCTTTAAGTCGTTTGGCTTTTGCAGCGGCAGTGCCTGAAGCTGATTTAGCAGGGGAACTGGCTCAGAGTTCGCTGTGGCTGTGCTGGATCCTTGCTGGCTGGCTGGGATGGCTGTTGAAGCAGATGTTGTTATTGTTGTTGTTGCTTCTGTTGTTGTTGTTGTTGGGCTTATATTGCTGCTTTTATAGTGAACAACACTAAGAGGTGCTAATGTGGATGCTGATGTAGATGCTGATGCTGTTGTTGCCTTGGAGGCAGGCAGTATGACGGCGCTGCAGCCGTTATCCTTGTCCACAAGTGGAGCATTCGAGGCGAGCAACTCGTCCATTGCTTAGATTTCAATGAGTATCTGATCAAGTGTAAGTTTTAGACAATTGCAGCTGGCATCAGGTGGCGAGCTGTCTAGTTATGCAATTTGATTATATATCTATATATATATATTTGAATATTTTTTGGCCTTGTTTTTCCTCTATTTACAGGGTATCTTATGTGCTTGCTATTGGCTGAATTAACATGGAATTATTCATTGCTTATGTTTCACAATTGATTTGGCAATTCGTTTGTCACGTAGTTGGAAGTAATGAATAATTCAGATTCTTTGTTTCCCCCTCATCACAAGCCGCTGGAAAAGAGAATAGAAGATACAAATTATTGTAGATGTATGTAGATACAACCTCCTCTCATAGGATCAACTGATGATAGAGATATCTGTATGTATATATTGAGGACGATAAAGTTAGGCATGTTTTGTATAGCAAATTTCTCTGCTCGCTACTCGATGCTTTCTTTTGTGCGCGTGTGACAATGACCAGGAGTTTCTGAGTTTAGCTGCACCCGTCGGATGCTTTGGCAGGTGGCTGATGCGATAAGATTGCAGTTGTGCGGAACCGTTTCGCTATTTATTCTAAAGCATATATACATATATGTATATATAGATTATAAACCATTTATATAAAGTGCCTGCCTATACATACAAATTTATTACAGATTTGTTTGCCTCCGCGATTAGGGATGATTGTGATAAGCACGTCGAGCTCGAGCTATTCGACTGCCTTCTTTTCCTGCTAATCGTAGATATGTAATAATTGATTCAAACTGTTAAGACTGCACAGGTGTTTTATGTTTTATAGCCTTTCGTCTGGCCTGTCGCTTGATCTATAAGCCATAACACAGTCTGCAGCTGCGACTCTGTCAATCATATAGTAGTCAGTGAAATGTGATGGAAGCCGTTCAGAGACCTTAAATTTACAATGGCACAAAGTGGGACATTTGGTGCGTGGGCGTCTGGCCCTACCTTAAGCCCCTTAAAGTGGGTTAGTAGCACGAGCCAAGGGTGCGTTATCGTCCACGAACTCTGTCAACTTTTCAATATTCAGATAGATACAGCCAGACATACTCCCGAATGGCATGGCACGAGGCTTTAATCACATATTTATAAATGGCATAATATTCATAAACAAATTGCGACCGTAAACAATTAAATAAAAATATTTTGCCAAATTCTTCTCTCGGCAGCAAACGCAGATAGACAGAGAGAGAGAGAGAGAGAGAGAGAGAGAGAGAGAAAGAGAGAGAGAAAAAGAGAATCAAACAGAGAACGCACGCGCGCTCAGTAGATACAGAAGCAAGAAAGATACACATACACTTAAAGATACATTTGCTGTTTTTTTTTTGTTGTTATTGTATTTTTTTTTATTATTTAAAGCAACTATGTTGTTTCTATGGCAGCGCTGTGAACACATATATATTGTATATACATATACATACATATGTGCAAAAGTGAGCGATTATGTGTGGCTGGACTAGCAGAACTGTTTAGCTTTACAGCTTGAGCTGAGGGGGGAGTTTAAAGAAAGTAGCCCAGCAGTTGGTGGTGGCTCAAGGCACAAGTGTGGTCGGTCCATGGGCCGACTGCATTTTGTTTATCCGCGGAGGGGGTTGCAAGGCAGCAACCACCACTTGCAGCGTAATATTGTAGTATGATAGTAATAGTAGTAACTGAGCTGGAGCTGCTCGCAACGCAATTGAAATTTTCTTAATTTACTCAAATTTTAGTTTCCAGACATAGCTCACCTTAATCACAATACACGAGTTCCAAGAATTGCTGGCGCATAAAACTTGTTTTTCTCTGATTCTGTTTTTATTTGTTTTTGTTTTTTTGTTTTTGCCACACTCACAACAGATACGTTCCCTGTCGGCTGTTGGCTGTTGACTGTTGGCTTTTGGCTGTTTGCTAGAGATGCTCACTGCTTTATTTTAGGCTCATTTTATTGTCAAATATTTCATATAAATTCGGCTGTTGGTGAAGCGCACACACAAAGAGCTTTTTTGTTGCTATTTCTATTGCTGCGCCTCTCTCACTTTGAATACGTAATTGTTTTTGTGTAAACTGCGATGTGAACAACGGACTCCGAACTGTGGGGGTAAACCAGCAGAGCATATCAGGCAGGCAGCAGCTCCTCCAGAGGAATCACAACTATTTGCTTCCTGGTCTAATTTAAGAGACGGCACAGCACAACACAGCACAGCTGGCTGAACAAGATACGAAACGTGTTTCCTTTGGCGGATCACGCGACGGGTTTCTCCAACGACGCTCGAGACAAGCAACTTGAGCGCACCGCGAACGAAAAAGAACTGAAACTGTGAGCGCAGCTAATGCTGCTGCTAAGCTACCCAACGTCGCTCTTTGTCTATCTTTTTCTGCCTTCTCTCCCATCCTCTCTTCCTGAGATAGCTGTATGAATCGGATATGTGTGTATGTGAGTGTGTGTGTATCGAACATGTGGGGGGAAGCAGCGAGTACGACGAAAAGACGACACGTATGTTCCGTCAATGGCGGGAGAGACAGAATCAGAGAGAGAGAGAGAGAGAGAGGGAGCGTGAGCGCGTGGTCACAGCCACTGTTAAAAGACTCCGTAGGTTACGCAAAGACGAGTTCCGTTACTTTTAATGTTAACTAACAGACTTGTTGTGACGTCACATTATCACTTTGTGCTCTGTTATCCCAGGTGAAGTTTGGCGGGCACTTAAACTGAGATCGGGCAAATGCTCCAAAGCAAACAAAATAAAGCATTTAAAAGCTAATTTTAATAGTAAACACCATAAAAATAGTCAATCCTTAATTTTACTTCCTAAAAATACCAAAAATATGTAGATAATGGCAAAAGCTGTGGGGTCTTTTGGCCGCAGCAATTATATGCCCAAAATAGATTATATGTCAGGAATAATGGTTAATAGACAGTGTTCGCTGAGTTTTTGCCATAAAGTAATGCTTATTTATGACAATCTATCTAAATATTTAAGTATAATACACGTTGAAGGTGCATCAAGAAACCTGCTGTTCACACCTGCAGCAATCTCAGAAACATAGGAAAGAATGAAATAAAACGTAGTGCAGCAATTAAAAACTCGAAGACTGCGTATGAATGTTTGTTTAAAGCCCAAAGAAAGAGATAATCAGCCTGAACCAGCTCCAGAGATCTTGGCAGAAGCTACCAATGCTGCACATCATCTTTGGCCATCAGATTCTCAATATAATGATGGAAAGTGGTAGATATAATGATGTGGATTGATGGGAAACGAATAATACTTATTAATACTATTCAGTTTTTCCAATTTAAAGTCTTGGAAAATAAAGTAAAGGCTATTCAACACGAAAATAAGAGCGGTCAACGGACTACATGAGCAATAACTGCATAGAAAACGGTTTAGAACAAAAAAAAATAATAAAACCATTATATTTTCCGATTAAAGAATCTATATATAAATGGTAATAAAAAACAGTTTACGTTTTTATTTTGTCTACTGGCTTTACTATAGATAACAGTGTCAAATTCGGTTGATTTTCATACAAAGATCAGAGCGCGCGCACCAATTTCTGATAAAGTGACGTTTCACTGTTAACTTAACAGACCGCTTTGCATAACCTAGTATTCCTCAATCGTGAAGAGCTGTGACCACGATTGAGGAATACTAGGTTATGCAAAGCGGTCTGTTAAGTTAACAGTGAAACGTCACTTTATCAGAAATTGGTGCGCGCGCTCTGATCTTTGTATGAAAATCAACCGAATTTGACACTGTTATCTATAGTAAAGCCAGTAGACAAAATAAAAACGTAAACTGTTTTTTATTACCATTTATATATAGATTCTTTAATCGGAAAATATAATGGTTTTATTATTTTTTTTTGTTCTAAACCGTTTTCTATGCAGTTATTGCTCATGTAGTCCGTTGACCGCTCTTATTTTCGTGTTGAATAGCCTTTACTTTATTTTCCAAGACTTTAAATTGGAAAAACTGAATAGTATTAATAAGTATTATTCGTTTCCCATCAATCCACATCATTATATCTACCACTTTCCATCATTATATTGAGAATCTGATGGCCAAAGATGATGTGCAGCATTGGTAGCTTCTGCCAAGATCTCTGGAGCTGGTTCAGGCTGATTATCTCTTTCTTTGGGCTTTAAACAAACATTCATACGCAGTCTTCGAGTTTTTAATTGCTGCACTACGTTTTATTTCATTCTTTCCTATGTTTCTGAGATTGCTGCAGGTGTGAACAGCAGGTTTCTTGATGCACCTTCAACGTGTATTATACTTAAATATTTAGATAGATTGTCATAAATAAGCATTACTTTATGGCAAAAACTCAGCGAACACTGTCTATTAACCATTATTCCTGACATATAATCTATTTTGGGCATATAATTGCTGCGGCCAAAAGACCCCACAGCTTTTGCCATTATCTACATATTTTTGGTATTTTTAGGAAGTAAAATTAAGGATTGACTATTTTTATGGTGTTTACTATTAAAATTAGCTTTTAAATGCTTTATTTTGTTTGCTTTGGAGCATTTGCCCGATCTCAGTTTAAGTGCCCGCCAAACTTCACCTGGGATAACAGAGCACAAAGTGATAATGTGACGTCACAACAAGTCTGTTAGTTAACATTAAAAGTAACGGAACTCGTCTTTGCGTAACCTACGGAGTCTTTTAACAGTGACAGCTCTTCTTCCATAGTGGTTCAGCTTCTGCTGCTGCTGGTGCTGCTGCTGCTTCTGCTGCTGCTGCGTCGTCATAATTGCTTGATACGCTGTAACGGCCTCTGCCCCTGTGTGTTTGCGTGCCAATATGGTCTGCTGCAGTCTGCGCATGTCTCTTTTTTGTGTGTGTGTGTGCGTGAGTGTGTGTATATACTCCCCTCTCTCTGCGTGTGTGTGTGTGTGTGTTTCAGCTGACTGTGAACAGCTGATCATAAACAGAAAACAAACGTCTCCCATGCTGCACTCGGGTTGGGTGCAACTGCACTCAAAACTGGTTTCTCCTTTGTCTGCCTGCAGTGTTGGTCGTTGTATGCTTGGGGTATGCGTCAGCCGCGCTTGCAAATTGCAACTGCTTCGATTGCTGCAAACCTATGGCATGAACGGATCAACATACGAGGCAAGTCTGACAAGTTGTCGATTTAATTACTGATTTATTACTTAATAGTTTAAGAATATGGAAATATACAAATTATTATATTATTATAATCAAACAAGTATATATTTTCTGTTAGGTTGTCAGGTCGACAACTGTTGAAACTACCTTCGCATTTCGCCAACATGATCCCTGAAGCTTTGATATTGCCCTGTCTGACATTTCAGAGCGATCTTTGAACTGTCTAATGCCTGCTGGGTTGACAGAAAAACAAAGCACGCCTCGATCGTCATGAATAAAAAGCATGAACAACAACAATTCCGATTTGCGGCGGAGTAATCGCATGAGCAATTCGTATGAGTACACTCGCACTCATTTATAACGATCACAAAGCCACACACATTTCATTCTAACTCTCAAGCCAGTGGCCAAAGTTCGGAATGAACGAAGCTTGGCATATGTATGTGTGTATGCAATACACTCATACATGCATACACACATATGTCCTTACACACACACACACACACACACACACACACATACACACACCCTAAAGCATGACGATGCTTTTAACATTGAATATATTTGTGTGTGAATAGGAATGTTCATCAAATCAGTTTTAGTGTAAATGAAACGCAGCTCAGCTCGAATTCTTATCAGTAACAATTTGTTCCAACTGTTGCGCGACATTCCCGTTTTCAATGAAATTCAAAAGAGCGCAAAAGAGAGACCGCAGCCTAGCATATTACCTCCTATGCATATCGTAATATTCCAGTCCATTGCCCATATAACTGTTGCGTAACGAAAGACAATCCATTCCATTGCTCCGCTTTTTCAATAAGAATATCGTGATATTCCAGTACTTTTAAATTCAAATGAATATCGTGATATTCCATTGGAATTGCTGTGCACCTGGAAGACCAGGAGGAAATGGCTTCTGGCCTGGCTTAAGTTAAAATACGATACCAAAATATGTATATCGTGTGACATTACAATCTCTTGAAAACAATATGCATATCGTGATAGGTGATATTCGATGCGTGGCAGAGTCGGATTGACGCGGATAACGGCATCAAAGCATCGCGAGTGCAAAACATTTGGCGGGTTAAGTGGGTTAAATGAATTGAACCTTAATAGTCTCAGCAGCGCCGCAGCAGCAGCGGATGAAGCCAATAGTTTTGAGTGCACGGCATTTGGTCCATGTAGCAATAAAGCCCAATTGGTTGCATTGCCACTTGCCGGTGCAACCAGGTGTTTTTCTCTCTTTGCGGCGTTATGTCGTGAGCTGGAAACGACCATCTTAATGGCAGCAATTAATACAAAAATGTTCGCTAACTTTCTTTTAACAAGCCTCAATGTACTCAATGGCATCCAATATCTGGAATTGACTAATTAGCATTAAGTTATTTTATCACGTCTTAAAACTAATTCATTTCCGCGCGACTTCTCGAAGTTAACCAAGCCGAACCAGCCGAACCCGAACCCGAAACTGAAACCGAAGCGAAAACTCAACTCAAGTGCCGCAAGTCATCAAGTAAAACCCAATTATACATTTATAACTCGGACTGTTGGAGTTAATAGTATATATAAATATAGAGACATAAATATATATTGAGATCTAAAATTAATGAATTTAAACTTAAAATACAATATAAATAAGTAAATAATAAATGGGACATATTTGAAATATTAAAAACTTTAGTTTGCAGCTATTAGAAATAGATTTCATTTAAACACGTAGATAAAATTATGAAAGTTACATTTAAATGGAGCACAGATGAACGTGATGTGATGAACGTGATAATAGCTTCGGTCTGCATATCAAAATAGAAAATGACTGTAAATAATACACATATATCATAAATATATGAAATGTCAAGCTCAAATAGTGATTATACGAAACGTAAGGTTGTCTAATGCGAACATATAGCTAAAAAGTATTTTACATTTAAGTAGGGTTTGCCCATTCATAGAAAAGACGTTAACATTTTCATTTAATTTAAATACTCGAAGCTTTTTGCTCAAAGCTTACTCGCATGACAGCTTTTGTCAGCCTATCTCGCTATCCCGCTCTGTCACTTGATATACTTTAAACATAGTGTTCCCCTTTCAGCGTAATATGTGTGAAAAGGACAACACTATACTGTCTGCCCTGTATAGTGCTGCTCCTGCGGCGGGCAATTCAAAATCAGATTTCAAATTTCTTTCGAGTTTAATATTTGACATTTAAAAGTTCACCTTCACATTAAGGAATTAGTAGAATTTATTTTTACAATTAGAAACTAGAAATAAATTATAAATCAGTATTATGCAGTACTGAGTAATGATCATCGGCAAAAGTGTTATTCTAAAATTCATACTCTTCATCCCCATCGTCATCCCGGCACAAAGTTGGCTCTGACTTTCCGCTGCCATGCTGGAAGGTCCATGTGATCTGCATCTCTCAGGAGGCTGTGCGTATTTTGTTGCTGTCCCGCTCCTGATCGCTGTCGCAGTCGCCACTCTCGGCTGTGTCCTCGTCGCAGCTGGCTCCCTCGTTGCCGTTGGCGCGGGCAAACAAGTGGAGGAGGCAGCTACGTTTCACGTATAAAAAAGCGCACAGAGCACAGAGTAGAAATATAACGCCCACCGAGCTGCCAATTATGAGAGCCCGCACTTTCCGCTGCGAGGGCACTTCAAGAAATAGTTCGGGACTCGCCACTTCCTGGTTCTCAGCGCCTACGGCGAGCACTTGTATCTTGAAGGACACGTCTTCTTTCAGCTGTCGCAGCTGATAGAAGTTGTCAAAGGTCTCGGCGGTGCCGATGAGGAAATGCTCCGGCTCCTTCCACCAGCGCACCGAATAATGGCGCAGCGTCTCAAGCCCCACAGTTGGATGCTCCCAGTGCAGCAGCCAGCCTTGGGGGGTGCTGAGCACACTCAGATTCCAGGGTGCACCCAGTCCCCCAATGGTCGATGGGCGACCCTGTTGGTGGTGCAATTGCTGTGCATCAAATTCTGACCCTTGCGGCGAGGCTGTAGCAGAAGAATATTTTCAAAGTTCAATTTAACATTTTCATACATATATTGCATTCTCTATCTTTGTCTCACTCATAAAATGTTTTCGATGGTGGAATGTCCGACAGAGACAACACTAATATGCATCGCTTGTGAAGTGCTACCCATAAACAGTGCTGCCATTGCTTCAAAGTTCAATTTAACATTTTCATACATAGATTGTATTCTCTGTCTTTGTCTCACTCATAAAATATCCAACTAATTGCTTGTCTTCGATGTTGGCATGTGCGATAGAGACAACACTAATATGCATCACTTGTGGAGTACTGCCCATAAGGCGGGCAATTCAAATCGAGCTTCAAAACTTTTCTGTGTTTCGTATTTGATTTTCATTTACAGTACAGTAGAAATGAACTAATATTAATTGTTTTTTATTTTTATCTTTACATATATATGTTATATGTTTCTGTTTTTCTATAAACACACTTCTTTGATGCTATCATCTTGTTACGAACTTACTTTTAGTATTTACCGAAAGTCGTTTTGCCAATTATCAGTAATTAGGGACAAATTGTACTCACGCTGTGTTTGGTAACGAAATTGTTTGCTAAACATTCCATCGCCATACTTGTCCTGGCTAAGTACCATGAATTCGTATTCTCGTCCAGGCAGTAGATGCTGCACGGTAGCTTCCATCTGGGTTTTCTCGAGGACGCGCAGCGTGCGCCACTCGGGCGCTTCGCTGAGTCGATACCAAACAGTGTACTCAAGATTGGGCCGCAGATAGCCTATGGACAGAAGGTATAGGGTATATGAATAGAGTTGCGTAGGTGTTCGCTCACCTGGCTGCCAGCGTATGGTAATGCATGTCTCCGTGCTGTTCGCCGTCAGGTTGTACGGCGGGCGTGGCGCAATGTTCTCAATCATTAATTCAGCTTCGGCAGTTATTGTTGCAGCTTCATTGGTCGCCGAGCACTCATACATGCCCCGGTCCGACTCGACTAGGTTCGTGATGGTCAAATTGCCGCCGCTAAAACTGTGCCGCTCCACTGGCAGCACCTGACCATCTTTCTGTGTGTGTGAAATTAGTTAAAATCAGAATGCGAATGCGAATGCAAATGCGTTGAATTGGTCCACACTCCACAATGTGTGTGTGTGTGTGGAGCATGCATATTTCAAAATGCAATCAAGCAAAACTGCAACAAGGCCAGCCGAGGGCCTATTTGCCAGGTGGTCAGATGGGACAGACAGACAGACAGACAGGTGGGGCTGGTTGGGATTCGTACGCGGACTCGGACTCGGACTTACCCGACTCCATACAATGGTTGGGCGATTGTTTCCGTCCCGGTCGATGGCTTCGCATGGCAGTTCGGCCGTCTCGCCCAGTTTCTGTATGTAAATCGCCTTCGGTGTCACACTGAATATGGGTGGGCGCAGCACAATTACGCTAATGATGGGCGAGGGCCCGTCCGTGCCGAGGTCGTTGTAGGGCGTGCAGGTGTAGCTGCCAGCATAGTTCTCATTCACCTTGGAGAAGAACAGGCTGCCGTTCATCTTGTAGAACACCCCGGGCACATTGTACGAGTCAAAGAGCAGGCCGTCCTTCTCCCAGCGCAGGTTTTTCAGCGGCGGATTCGCACGGAAGTGGCAATCGAGCACAGCCGGCTGACCGAAGGGCAAGTAAACCTCGGGCGGTGCATAAATCACCTTGGCCTTATCTGTTCAGGAGTTAAAGATAGTTGAAAGAGTTGAGAGAGAGAGCAGAGCAGATGATCTCTCTCTCTCTCTCTCTCTCTCTCTCTCTTTCTCTCTCTCTCTGATCACTCACATTGAATGTTGAGAAAGGCCTTGGCCGTTTGCAGTTCGCCTTCGTTGTTTCGCACCTTGCACTCGTATTCGCCCAGGTCGCTCATCATGGTCGGGTCGATGCTGAGGCTGCCGTCCGGTCCCATGAACGAGCGTCGGATCAGATCCTGCACCTCCTGCAGCAGGACGCCATCCTTGTACCAGGAGGCCTGAGAGCTGTCCGGATACTTCATCACGCAGTGAAAGAACGCCGTCTGACCCTCCATAATGGTTTGATTCACAGGTGGTATTTTGATCAGGGAGCCACCCTGCACGGCCAGGTGATAGCGTGTGCCGTTGTTGCGCACGCTGGGCGAGCGATTGGGAAAGATGATCTGACAGTGATACCAGCCCTGATCAGATTCACGTATGGCAGTCAGGTTGATCGACGCCTTGCCGAAGTCACCTGGCTGGCTGACCAGCTGTAGCCGCCCATTGAAAAGCTCATTTGTGGATGTTTCGTTTTCGTACCATGTAAATATCTTCTTGTTCTACAACATGAATAGAGTTGGCAGGCGATAACAATCAACTATTCTATGGGAGGTGTGTGGCGGGGCGCATGCAATCAATTTATACAATATATAAAACGCATTGCAATTCGGTAATCATTATGATTCGATTTGATGATAAAATTACAATTACAATTCCCGCTATAAATCATGTATGGACAAGAGCGTTACACAAATACAAACAAACCACCTACCCACCCCTACACACACACACTTAGATGGATATCCGCACCCACGCAGCACATAATTGAACGCAGTGGCAGCCCTGACAATGTAACAGTTTGTGATGCATGTCTGCATGTGTGTGTCTGTGTGTGTGTGTGTGTGGGGGGGATTGTTTACGTAGCACATATAGAACAATATCTGAGCATTCATACAGCATTATAATTTTCGCAAACACCCGCTGTGCGCACTGTTGGCAGCGCCCTTCAGTGCAGAGACAGGCAGACAAAGCAGAGCCAAAGCAAAAGCAAAAGCAACAAAAATCTTGCCACAAACAGGGCCTTAAGTAAGTGATTCTTGGCCGCATATCCTAAGGTTTAATATAATTATTATTATAGTTATAATTGGCTGAGTTGTAGACTTCAAAATTGATTATAAATTTATTTGATTGAATTAGTTTTAAACCATTTAAGGAAATTCAAAAAAATTGCAACTAAATAAAAGATTCGTTTTTCGTTTTAATTAAAGTTGAATAGATTTGTCAATATTTGTTAAATGTATATTGTGACCAGATCGAAATTAATTGGTTGGGCGAAAAAAACGGCAGATTTTGTTTGGATAGGCGCTGGGCAAACGCAAACACGCGCCAGGAGCGAAGCTAAATTAAAATTATTAAAATGCTGTAAAACTGTGCCCAGCCCAGAAACAATATTTTATTTTATTTTTACGCCTGTATTGTTTGTGCGGACAGCTGAACAGGTGGCAGGTGGGCAGGTGGGCAAGCAGTTAGCCAGTTGATAGGCCCACTAATAAACCGCATGCTAGGGATTTGGTTGCCTGACTGCCTGGTTATTGATAGCTGGCGACCGCAGCAAGTGTCAGCATCAGCCGATGCAATTTGATAGCTTTAATTGTGCGCTGGTTGCTGATCTATTGACATTATTTGTCGAGCATACACCTTTAATTGAAATCGTCGAGGAATCCGGATGGGCGGATGGGCGTCAATGTCAGTCAGCGCTTAGCCGCCAGATTGTCATTGGGAGACACGGCTGCGCGTTGCATCATTTTTGGTCTCTGCTTAAAGCACACGGCGAGGCGGCCGCGAGGGAGTCCAAGTACACCCAGCTGTGTGCCTGTGTGTCTGTGTGTCAACTGGCGTCGCCATCTGCTGCCTCAGCGCACATTTATCAACATTATCTAACAAATTACAAACGTAACTTGATTTATCCGGTAATTTTTTTGCCGCTCGTCTACGTGCGCGAAAATTCGCAATGGCCGTGAAGAGTAGTTTTTGATTGCACACACACGCACACACACACACGCACACACACACACGCACACACACATGAACATTTGCATAAATATTTTTGCTTTTTTTTTGTATCGTTCAATCACTGTGGGCAGCACAGATGGGCGGGCGCAGAGGCTGTCCAAAAAGAATCAAAACTGACATTATGCATATGAGTAACAGCAACAGAGACTAAGGTCTTAGCTATTTTGCTACATTTATTGCTAAGTCGAATCGGAAATTTCAATTAATTTATTTTTAGCTTAAACAGAGTTTTAATCCAAAGCCAATGAACAACTTAACTTTAGAGTAAAATTTCGTTCATATAAATTATTTTTGTACTATGAACAGAACTGGAACATGAAAGAGCTGCCAATTAAGCAACAACCCAAGCAACATTGCATCCATGTATCCGAAGTACTAATTATCATTTATATATGAGTGAGACAGCTCCGGTCTGGAGTGCTCAACTAACCGATACCCCGCCGTTGCATAGCTAGTATCACACGCAGTTCTACACGCACACATATGTATATGTGTGTGTAACTAGGCATATAAATTAAAAGAACTAAAAAAATAAATTAATAATTTCCGTGCATGATTCGAACTCTCGAACTCAGACAGACAGACGACTCAGCTTGTCGTCCTGCTCACGAATATTTATAATTTATGGTGTCTGCCTCGCCTCCTTCTGCCTGTTACATAAGAAATATTTTCAAATTGAAGTTTCTTAAAGAATCCCCCTTCGTAGCACCACATTTGATTAGCTCAAGCTTGGCTTTCCATATATTTAGCGACCATTTCAAATATGAATATATTTACTAATTCAATTATTTTCAAAATTCACAATTAAATCATAAATTTAATTAATTTAAAAACGAAAAGAGAAAAACCAACAATAAAACAAAGGTGCTATAGTTGGCCTTGAAACAAAGAGTTGGCTCAAAGCGTAAACAGAATTAACCAAAATGTTTGTCTTTGTTCGCAGCTCGGATTTGGTTTGTTTTATCTAGTTTACCAAATAGCTGGCCTGAATTAATTAGTTCATCTGATATTTGGTAAACTGTGGCGCTTACACAAAGCGCGAGAGCGCAGAAAAAAAAGATGCGAGAGCAATTAAAGTGAATCTATCAAAATGACATCATGACCCGTTGACCGAGTGGAATTTTCTGCATTAATACAATACAATAAAAGAGAAAAAAAAAACAAAACCAGACTGAACTCTGTGTGTGTGGCTGAGTGTGTGTGTGAAAAGTGCCAGCAAATTAAGCAACCATCCAAATAGTTAAAAACATTTTGCGAGAGGCGGCAGACAGATGACGACAGAGGGCAGAGGACAGACGCAGCAGATTGCAGACAACACAGAGGCGCAGCCAATACGAGCCCCTGGCAGGTCGAGGGCTGCTGTTTGAGTCGGGGGTTAGGGGTTGCGTGTGAGTGTGAACTGAATAGTAATTTACTTGATTTAAATACAAGCGTGCGTTCCTGCAAATAATTCGCAATTGAATTTAATTGCATTACTCACAGTTGTCAACAAAATGCCAACCATTCAATTCGATTGAATGCAATTGAAATTTATTTCAACAGTTTGCATTTGCAGTTTGCAGTTCGCAGTTCGCTCGATGCTGTTTTTGTTGCTCTCCTCTTTGATGTCACACTTCACGTTCACACTTTGAAGGAATGGAATTATTTAAAGCGCAACGCGTTAAATTAATTTTCAATTTAATACAGATACGTTACGTCGCATCGAGTGGGCATGTGCGGGCGGTCGGGTGGGCTGGGCGGGGTCGTCTGCCCTGTTCATCCCTTTCGCATATGCATTTAAGGTCGCACACACTCATCGGCCAGCCATAAAGTCCCTTTTTAATGAATGTGAGAGCCCCGTTGCTTTGTTGCACTGTTGCACAGTTTCGCTGTGGACCGCCCAGCCGTTGCAATTAAGGCTAACCATGCGAATAGCATCCCACGCCACTCTCCCACTCACCCACTCGTCCATTGAGCCCACCCACGAGTATGATGTTATATATATGGTATATGATAAATTAATAATTTCGACAATTTAATTTTAAAGTGCGTGTGGACTGGCGTGTGGCAGCAGAAGCGAGAGATCGTAAACGATAAAAAAAAAACAAAAAAAAAAACCAGAGGGGAGTGTGAATGCGATTGACGTTGACCAACAGTTCGTATGAGCGATATTCGAAATGCTAGTAAAATTACGCACACGACCTGTTGGTCATGCTCAACTCATAGCTTAACGTGGTAAATGGTGAGGCAACTTACATCTTTGCTCCAGTGGACAATGTAAGGTATGGGCGAGTCGTATGGGAAATCTATATAGCAATTGAAAACAACATGCGAGCCAACTTTGGCCTCCAGATTTGTTTGTTTACGATGATCGCGCGCGCATGCCACACAGGATGTGTTCATTAAGAGCGCCAGCAGCAGCAGCAGAAGCAGCAGCTGCTTACCTCCTCCTATGACATTGGCAGTTATCATCCCAAGGCAGTTCGGTGTTGCATGCTGCTTCGCCTCCACTTTGAGGCTTGATCGAATTTCCTGGTTCTCCTTTGGCATTTTGCAGAACATACATATGCATATGTTATGTGGGTTAGTTTAACTTTGCACTCTGCACTGGCTAACAACTAGTGGCGGCATGGCTTTCTACTATCGAACTTCAGCATTTTCGTGCCGATGCTTAATTGAAACGCAGTTAAACAAAAAACAGGTCAATTGAGTCTACGCACGTCGCACGCCGTTTCTTTACTCAAGCACAAAGTATAATATATTATGACAGCGTCTGCTCGTAATGTGATCCGCGCGGCGTATAATCTGCGCAATAAGTCGGAATCGGACAAGGGGTCTGCGCTCTCGTCAACTGAACACGACGACTGGAGAAGCTCGACTGAAACTAAACAAATGGAAAAACAAAACAAAGTGCGATCAGAAGGCAGAACATTCTGTGTTACGCGCGACGATGATTTTGTCAACATGCATACATGCACACATGCATATACATATACATATATAGTAGTTGGATACACACACATCTGTGTGTATGTTGAATGCTCGCATTTACAACTGAGCCGCTGTTGAGGCTACATACCTAGCGCTTCACTCCACTTTCACATGTCAAACGAAGCTGCCCGCGCTCTGCCAAATTTGACATTTGACATACGCCCACGCAGCTGCTGAGCTGCTGGGCTGCTCAGTTGCTGTTCTAATTAAAATTTGCTCACAATTCACTTTCATCGACGTTTAACCAGTTTAGTAATTGGGACGCTGTTTTCTATTGCATTTTCGTGAATTCCAATTCAATTAGTTGGACGTTAATCAACGCCTTCGCTGTGCCGGCGAGTGGGTTATGCATTAGAGGAGCAGTTCTGCTGCAGTGTGTGAAAACTGCTGCATTGGCTAATTGATGGAGCGTATCAAGTGGCGGCGCAGGTTCAAGCTTCCGGGTTGCCAGGTTGCCGGGTTGCCGGGTTGCCGGGGTCAAAAGGTGACTGCACCCAATGCTCAAGTATATGAATGAAAAGACATTTCTCTATTGTTTTATTTGATCAATTTCAAATTGTTTTTTTTTTTGTTTTTTTTTTTAAGTTTATTTGTTTAAAAATTTTGTTCATTTTGCTAATTTGTTTTTATAATTGTGTCTTGTGTTAATTACAATATATTTCGTTCTAAACTGATTTTTGTTGTACGTGTTTATATGCTGAAAATGCTGGGGGAACTTTGTTGTTGGAATGAAATACGTTTGGAATTAAGCGAATAATGATACGAGTGTGTGAACGCTAGTTGAAGGTAACCTGAAGAAAGGTGCAAATGGAAGGTAGGAAAGAATGGCAGGAAAGAATGCTAGGAAGGAAAGAAGGAAACAGTTACTGTTTTGTCATTCGATAGTTATGTTTGTTTAAAGTTTTTCTTTTCTTTTTGTTGTCGTTTTTGTTTTTGTTTTTGTTTTTGTTCGAGTCGAGAAAGTTGAAGTTGACTGACGCACCTTGTCCAAAAATCAAAGTGGCAGACTAAAGCGTTTGATTTACTTACGAGTTAATTATTTGTTAATTTTGTTTTCATTTTACTTAATGTACATGCCGTTTAATTCAGTAGTTGTAGTAATTTATATTCATATAAATAATTGTTTATATATATATATTATATATATATATTAATTATATATATTTGTTGTTAAAGTCCGTCACTTAACGTGTATATGTGTTGCACTACATTTCGCCTTGCCGCATCTTTCAATGCTCCTCTCAGTTTTCAATTAAAATTTAATACATTAATACGGCATACTTTTATTGTTAATTTACCTTTTGTTTTTTGTTTTTTGTTTTTCTTTTTTTTTCTGCTCTGCTGGATTCTTTTGTTAATGCTCAATTAAGTCATTAATTGCGTTCTAGTTAACAATATAGTTTATATTGTATAATTAATTAATTTTCCATTCTTTATTCATTCCTTCGTTTATGTATGAGCGAGAGTCTTTTCTGTTTGCTTTCCGGCCTACTCGATACAAAAGTCAACTTATCTTAATATTCTTGGTTAGCATTTACAATAATCGAACCTCGTTGTGCAATAACATTAGCATTTCAGTTACGATTTCTGTTTGATAAAATAAGAAACCATTTCGACAAGAGCCTCTCGCAATAACTTTAGTAAAAATCAACACTGACACGACGGGATCTATTGAGGAGTTATTCGAATTGAAGTTTGCAAAAGGAGGAAGGCATAAAACAAATAATTATTCTTGAGATCATTTGAGTCAATTTACTTTAAATTTTATTTGTTTTGTTTTTCTTTTTTTCTGCTCAACGATTTGATTAAATTGTATTTATATTATGTAGTATATATATTATTAAATGTTTTTTTTTTGTTTTGTTTTTTTTCTTGTGTAATTTACATACATTATAGACACGGTAATCGTCATCTCTTCTCTCATCGTCATTCATTTCTTCTTTCTTCATTTTCGCTCTGGCAGTGTTTTGGCGTCAAGTTGTGTCAAACCATTCCGTACAATTTGTTTGTTTTGTTCAGACAAGTTTATCATTAACAAGTATTTACGTAATATTAACTGAAACTCATTCATCAAACATCTCATTAGCTTAAACGAAACATAGCTCTCACGTACTGAACACAATGAACAGGCGGACAGGAGGACAGGAGGTGGCTAAGAATAAGCTGATAAATTATAACTGTTATAGTTAGTTATGCACAATCTGAATCTGAATCTGAATCTGAATCGGAATCGGCATAGAACTCCTGTATATCTATCTATCTGTTGAACAATTCAATGCGAATCCAATATCCAATCACGAACAACTCAAAGCCGCTCTCGATTTTCCTTTTTAGTTTCAATTAGTATCAGAAGTTTAATAAATTTTAAGTAACATACTGTTAAGCCAGCTGCCTCAACTGATGCTGTTACTGTTGCTGTTGCTGTTGCTGCTGCTTTTGTGTGAAACATTTTTCAATGGATTAAAGTACTTTTCTATACTTGTACTGGCAAAAGTATTTAGGTTTTCAATAAATATATCTTTCAAGTTAATTATTTGTGTGTAGCTCAACAGTAAACATATATATGTATATATATATATATATATATATATATATATATATATATATATATATATATATATATATATATATATATATATGCAGCAGTTATAATTCTGTTTTATTTCGTTTTTTTTAATGATTTATAAACTGGTAAGTTGGTTTTCATCTTTTTTCATTCAATATTTTAATTATAAAACAATTTGTCTATATGTAATTTTTCAGAGTTTTTATCGCTTTTATTTTAACATTTCGTCTGATCGTTTAGTCTAACAACTAAAGACTTAATCGCTATCATATATTCCGCTTTAATTTACGTTAGTGTTAATGTAACATAATGTACGTTTACGTTTACGTTTACGTTTGTGGATTTGTTTAATTGGTAATTGATGTTGTAACAGATCAATCTGTATTGCCTATGCTTTACCATATATAAATATCTAATACATCATTTTGTTTGTTTATAAATAATATTTTCATGTTGCATATTGTGTTCAATTCAATCAATTCATATATATAAATTGAGTTTTAAGTTATAATATGTGTTTCATAATTGCTATAGGTTTTTACCATAAATATTATACTTAAACGTTGCTATCATATTTTTGCTCGCGTGCCTTCTTATAATGTGTATATCATTATTGAATGTATTTAATATGTACAAAAATTATCTCCCCTCATGGTGTCCTATATTTGTATTTTTCGATTTTGTTTTCCGTTCTTCGATTGCTCTATATATCATAAAAAACTACTAATTGCTGGTTTTTTGGGGGCCGTTTATATGTGGCTTTAAATACTTGTAGTTCATAGTATGATGATTGGGTTCTAACATGGATAACATACGATGTGAGCTTTGTTATTGCTGGATAGATATCATCTAATCATATGGTTGCTGCGGTTGACTTCGATTGCATGTTATTATGGCTGCTGCTGCTGCTGCTGCTGCTGCTACTACTGCCGGGTTATTCATTCTGTGTTTAAACTGGTGCAGATATATTCTATGGGTGTATCTGTGCAAGACTCTCTGTGTGAGTGTGTGTGGGTGTGTGTTGTTTACTTTGCGGTCACATTTGCGCTGTCAGTTGTCAGCACACGCTCTCAATTTCTGGGCCACTTGTGCGCTGCATGGACTGGCGTTTGCGATAGGCATAGAACTCCTCTCGCATGGCTTGAAGTCGCGCTTCCACATTGTCATACCGTGGCAGGCTGCGCAGCTTGCGAGCCATAGAAGCACCATAGGTAGCCGAGCCACCAGTGGAAGCTGCAGCCGCAGCCGCAGTTGAGGCATGCAACAAGCTGCCGCTCAGTGGCCCAAGCGTGTGATGTGGATGCTGATGGAAGGACGTTGCGTGATGGTGATGATGATGATGGTGATTATGGTGTGGATAATGATGTGTATCTATGTGTAGATTGAGATCATCGCGAAGCAGGCCAACGCCGCCCGTCGGTGTTGAGGCGCTCGGCGTCGGTGTAGCGGGGTCAAATTCATAGTGGCCATCGACACTGCCCACGTCCACTGGGCAGGACCTAGGCAGATTGCTATCCGTGGCTGCATTCAGTCGTGAGATCATTTCCAGCCAGTGCGACATTGTGT
Organism: Drosophila leonis; assembly: GCA_035045365.1. NCBI lineage: Eukaryota > Metazoa > Arthropoda > Insecta > Diptera > Drosophilidae > Drosophila > Drosophila leonis. The sequence continues at coordinate 7,613,672 of JAWNPC010000830.1, forward strand.
AGGGCGGCGTTGGCAGCCCGGCCGAAGGTGGACTCGGCTGCAGATAGGAGTAGTGGTACGGCTGCTGTTGCAACTGGCCCGGTACCAGCGTCTGCGCTTGCGCCTGCTGGCTGCCCGTGGCTGCGATATTCAGACCAAAGTACGCCGAATGCTTTGGTGGCGACGGTGGCGGACGATAGGGCGGCAATAGGCGCCACTCGCTGGTGCTGCCCGGATGATTGGACGTGTTCTTAGAGCCAAACCCACTGGAGCTGGAACGTGATTCGGGCGATGCTTCCAGTCCCACGCCAGCTGCATTGGCTGTGCCACGCAGTGACAGATTTAAGTCTGGCAGTGGTGACAGCAGTTCGTGCTGCTGCCGACTGAAGAGGCGAGAGTAGTGGCGGGGATACCAGCGAGTGCGCGGTCGATAGCTCTGATATGGCAGCTGTGTCTGGTAGTAGTTGCGCCACGAAGGCGGCGAAGGCAGCTGCAGTGGCACGAAGTGATCCTCCAATGGATGCTGTGGCTGATGATACGGCTGTTGGCGACGCGTCTCCTCCTGAATGGTGCGCAGCGACGGCAGCTCCTGTGAATGATAGCGATAGCGACTCAGATTGCCAGCGCCGCTGATGTGTGATGTCGGCAATGAACGCTCCGCGGAATTGGGATAGACAGTGCTGAGATCGCTAAAGTGCGTGTGCTGCGACGGATAGGCGGCGCTGTAAGATAGGAGCTGATGCTGGTGTGGGTGCTGGTGTTGCTGTTGGTTGTGGCCTGGCGTGCTGGCCGGCGAGCTGGAGAAGATACGAGATGCGCGCGAAGGTGTGTAGAGCTGTGGCGACAACAGCTGCTGGCCCAGACTGCCGCTGATCGTGTTAATGTGCAGTGGGCCACTGCTCGCCGTGTTCTGCTGCATATTCCTGTAGATGTTGTGCACGTTCTGATATCTGGCACCAGTGACAGACTCGTCCAGGTGCTGCTGTTTGACAGCACCACCAATTTTTAGCAAGCCGCCCAGGCCATGAAGGAAACCCCTTGCGGAATCGGCGGCCGACTGCAAGCTGACCTGGCTGGATGATGCGACCAGTGGACGACGCCACGAGGCGCGCGCTGTGATGAAGTTGCGACGCGAAAGGAAGCCTCCATCATCGCTGGAGGACTTTTGGGATACGTTGCTGTTGCGACGCTCGAAGAGAGCACCGTCAACCACATCGATGCAGTTCTCAATGCTGTTGTCGTAGCCGAGCTGTGTGGATCGCCTCTTCCCTTCCTCCTGCACAACATCTTCGTGGATATTGGGTGAGCTGTAGATGGAGTGGCAGTTGGTGCAGCGATCGGGTGGCCAAATCCAGTGCAATATGGCAATAAGTATTGCAGTTAGACTTGATATTCGGGTTTGTTTGTACCTGACCAAGTGAAGAACCAATTCGGTTAATATCCACAATTATCAATCAATAAATTATCAAAGGAATAACAAATCAACAGAAAATCTAACCAACTCAACAGAACTAAACAGAATGAAACTGAACTGGAGAAAACATTGGTTTTTAGTATAGAAAATATTGCTTACGATTTTGATTATGACAGGATGGACCTGGAACTATAAAAACGCTTTCATAATCACGATAGTGTTCAGTATTGCTATTGTTAGAAGCAATTGTAGTAGAAGAAGAAGTAGTTGAAGTAGATGTAGTAGGTGCATAGCAAATACCAATCAGTGTTTTGTTTTTGTTTTGAGTTGGACGCATGAGATAGTTGGAAAATGTAGATGGATTTAGTTAGCGGATCATGGATTCATAGAAAAGCCACATAGATATATTCAGATAGATAGACCAGATTCGAAGCGGGGTACTCACTTTTTTAAAGGCACTTGACCAGAGGATATGGAGCCCGTACTGCGATTGTGCAAATGATGATTATTGGCTGCAATGTTACGAGCATCTGTTATCCTGCAAGCTACCATGTTGAACTCTGTAAACGTATAATTTCTACAATTAATTTGGCGTGCAGTGTGAGCCATCCTATCCGGTAAATAAAATACATACAGCAGCTACCAAGCACACACTATATTTACGAGCGCGTCTGTATATGTGCACCAGTGCGAATATATGTATATGCACATGTACAGACACAGTCACTACCATTTACACATTACGCTGTCCACATATGAATGCATATACATACATACGTACATACAAATATTAAATACGAGTACTTCTCCATTTGAAGCCAGCCGAAAACTAGCACAAACTGGCATAACGTGCTTCAGCTGACACTTCGTCGATTATCTAAGTGTACCAAAATGTACCTAAGTGTACATTGACTATAGTAGACTCAATTTACCCAAGTGCACACAGGTACAGGTACGCATGTACCTAAACATATACCTAAATGTACCAAATGTACATAAACTAGAAGAGGGCGGTACTCAAATTACACACGCACACACATAGCTACACGTACACGGACGTTATGCCAATTTGCATGCCAGCCAGCAGCATCAGTGACAACAACAACAGCAACAACAACGACGACAACTTCAGGAACAACAACAAAAAGTGTCGTTGTCGTTAGCTATTCCATTGTCGTTGTCGCTGTCGCTGTATTAATGTAGTTTAAAAATTTAGCAGATTAATAGATGATTACTTAGAGTACAGGCAATACACCCACACACCGATAGAGGCTAGACTAAGTAAGCTACGCTATGCTATGCAATTGTTAGTTTTATTGTTGTGGTTTAGTTTAGTAGTTAATTTGTTGCTAGCAATTACATATGCACGGTCAAAGAGGCAGCCAATTAGAGGTAGCTGGACAAACTAATTTGGCTGGGATTAGGTGGAAGCCTGTAAGGTGGGGCAAGTCGGATTCGTCGTCGTCACTGACTATGGGTCCTATATCCTACATCCCGGACAGTACATAACATACGTATATGCGCCTATACGAGTATACATACGTATGCATAACTATGCATAGCATGTGCTTTTCGCAGTATTTTATTTAGGATCGGGCTTCGAAATGTTGGAAAAAAAAACAATGACACATGAAATGGCTTTTGAATGGGTCAGTTGATAGTTGTGCCAACGAAAAGAAGTTACAGAAAACCAAAATATATGTCAGCCTATTTGCAAATCATAGAAGAACGAAAAACCAGTTGATATTATGGTACACTTCAACAAAAAACGGATGACAAAACGAAACGAAAAAAACGATAAAGGAAAACGGAAAACGGAGAACGGAAGACTGCCGACGTCGTTGGTCGAAAGTTTGACCGCCAACTAGGACAGCTGAAAACAACATGATTCAAAGTAGTTCAGATAAACGAGTGTAATGTGTTAAGTGAGTTTTTTGTTCGTTACTTTACTATTGACATTAAATACATAATTATGAAGACCGTGAAATGAGTTTTGCGGTGCCGCCTTGTTGTGGGTGCTTTTCAGATACTTAAGAAAGTGTGATTGGTTGGTTGGTAAATAGTATACGTAAACGCTTGTATACGTAAACGCTTGATTATGAATGAGCTTTATATTCACTGAGAACGTGAGATACGATAGACGATAGACCCTGGCATAGTAGGTACACAATATTGTATGAAATGCATGTCAGTGTGATAAACTAGTGTTTGTTAAGAGGTAAGAGGTAAAACTTGTTAATTGTCTGAAAATAACCTTTAGTTTGTTTATTACAGTTCGGAATCTGTTGTTGCACACACGACATCGATTTATTATGATTTAGAAAAACTTACCCAGTTGCTTTGCTTTGCTTTGTCGTTGCAGGGGGCTTAGTTGGGTAGCGTATTAGTTCTCAGTGGAAGAGTGAGAGTGAGAGGGGTCGTTGCATATGCCAATCATATTGAATGAACAAACGAGATAATGACGAACTGATACACACAAAATAACCAAATTGGTTACGTTGCTTCAAAATCTCTGGGTTTGTGCATACAAATGTGGTTGATGCATTTAAAGAGTGCTTCATCTATTGCATTGATGGCGCGATCATTTTATGCTTAGATCAAGCCTTTGCGTTTATTTTACTTCATCGACATCGATTGTGGGCCTTATTTTACCATCTTTGTGCGTGAATTGTTTACAAAAAACGTCTGCCCAGTATTGTGCTATATATATAGTCAGTTCCATATATATAGTTATCAAATTCAATACTCTCTAAACACTGCAAACACCTCTATCCGACATGAACTCAGCCCTGGGCAGAAACAACGACGATTTGGCCAAGAACATGCATAGAAATAATATTTTGATAAAGGTGTTTGTTCCTGACCTTGCTTTTCAACATTTTTGAAATTTGTTCTACTTGTTTTTTTTTGTTTTTGTTTTTTTTTTTTTGATCTCTTTGATAAAACAATAAGAAAACTAAATAATCAATTTCAATATGCTGCATTAATCTGTTTCAAATGCGCAATTTTGTTAATCTCTTTTGACTTTTGACTTTTGTTGTTTGTGTTGTGTAATTGTGTGAAGGTTTTTACCAAACATACAAACTTAACCAAACGATATTCTAAACCAAAATTAAATATAAATGTTGTTCAAATATCATCAAACAAAAACTCTCAAATTGAAAGCAGACTTAAAGCTGAGTCCCCCCTTTTGTTCGAAAATTCTGTTCGTCTTCTACTTCGGCTTTCTTTTCTTTGTTGCAGGCTTTTTCGGGGGTTTGCTTTACGTTAAGCTAAGTTTTCCAACAGCTATTTATACGAACATGCGTTAAGAAAGAATATATATATATATATGAACTTAATCAGGAAGCTTATAACAATATGCTTTGTGGCAGGGTTTGGTTTGGGTCAGCACAGATAAAATCACTTGCTTTCAGTAAAGTAAGAAGTTGTTAAAGAAATAAATGCCCTTACAGAAAACAGAAATCTCGATAAAAGTCGGATGGGTTCAATACAACAGGACGGACGGGTTTACAGGTAACGAAAAGCAATATTTAATTAAATAAACTCAGATTAAGCAAATCATATCTTAATTAATTGAAAGGATGTTTAAGCATTTTACTGGTATTTACAGAAAGACTTCGTTTATAAATTGGAAATCAATTTTACTTGCACAACTACAACGGAAAAGGAAATGAAAAGAAAAACTAATTGCACAGGCATAGTTTTCGTTAATTAAGTATTAAATGCCCTTCAAATTTACTTTACACTTGTTTCTCTTTCGATAAGGTAAACAAACTAATTAAATTTGCAATGCATTGTTGTTGTCGAAATTTTGCCAATGTGGTAAGCCGAGAAACTTAATCAAACTTGCAATTGCTTCAAGTACGAATTGATCTTAATTAAACGAAATATTTATTCAATTTGGATTTAATGCCTGTCAACATTCGATTTGTACAAAGCAAATGCCCAATCAAGCGAGTTTTATGAAAGTAATTAAAGGTCAATTGAAAGCTAGTAATCGTGGGGCCAATTGCCAATGTTTTGGAAGCGTTTTGTCTATCCAGAGAAGAAAAAGGTACTTGGTACATGGTACATGGTACATGGTACTTGGTACATGGTACTCGTTAGTTAGTTAGTTGCAAGTAGTTGTAAGCAGTTAGTAGTTAATGTTTATATAGTAAGTAGCATTAGTTTGTTAATTAGCTGAGCATAATTGCTATCATTAACAACAATAACAACAACAACAAGAGCATCATCATCATCATGATCATTATTATTGTCATCTGTCATCACTCGCAATGATAATCAATTATCATTAAAAACCATTTCAAGTGTGCTTGTGTGTATACAGCATTTGGCCTGTGTTACCTTTTTCCTGTTTTCGTCGTTTACGTTTATTGCAAATTTTTACGGCACAAACCGATAAAATGATCGCAACAATAAAAAACAGGATGCCCCCAACGACGCCGGCTGTTATAGCTTTATGTTTGACACGCGCCGGCACTGGGAATTTCACCTCATCGCTCGACTCGTACGACTTTTCCGAGTTGGCCAGTACACGGAAATAGTAGGTGCGACCGCCAACCAAGTTCTTCACCAGATACTGCGTCTCCTCCGGCCGTATTTGACCGCGATTCAACGTCTTCCATTCCGCATCCGTGCGATATTTAATGGTATAGAACTTGACAATATGTGCACGCTCCAACGGCGACTGCCACGTGATAAGGAAACCATTCGAAATCTCCGTCACGGACACGTTGCGTGGCGGTCCAGGTTTAGGGCCTGACAATTGAAAAGATATAGTATTAGTGTTAAGAAGAAAATCAAATTTAATAAAGCACAATTTTTTTGGTTGACTAAAATACACTTTTTCAATTAAATATTACTTGGAGTCATATGTTTGCACCTTTTATATATTTAAAAAAAAACATTATTTATATTATTTATTAACGATTTTATTTTATGAGATGTATTTAGTCACACCTAGCAACTTACGAAAAGTATTTTATTCATATGCTTATAATTTTTGTATGCTAGTGTGATGTTGACCTACAGAGTTATATATTCAAAATATTGCGTTTATCACAAAATTTTGCTGTCCAACATTTGGTGCTCAGTCGCATTACTATTTTAATGAACACTTATACGTTTATTTATATTATATATATATGTAAATTGTAGTTAAAATGACACAACTATTTTAATTGGTGAATTCTAACAAAATACTAAAGTCAGGCAATAAGTGCCAGCCATTTATTTAAGGTAGAAAAAAAAATGATGCTGCTGCGGTTATTATTTATGCATATATGTTAATTAGAAATGCTTTTAAAGAGCACACACAAGAGATTTAAAAGCGCATATATCAAAAGTTGATTATGCGCATAGAACGGGCTGCGCTGGCTGCACAAATGAGCAAAAGAGTTTTGCCACCCATGTCTGCTCCTCTCGTGTCCTCTCCACTTTCTCTGTCATAATGATAAATATACCCCCAGATTTGACAAAATATAAACGAGACAGGTGACAAACATAATAAAAAAAGAAGAGAAATATGTAATGGGGAAGGCTGCCACGCTATAGGCCTAAATGAGACCGGTTCAGTGTGGGTTGGCCGTAAAAATGTCAAGGGTAGACAGGGTACACGGGTACAAGCATACACAGACACAGACACAGATACATACACACACAGATAGTCAGATGCAGAGGGGCGAGTAAATGTTATTTATGGCTGCAGCAAGTTGGCTTTGGCACTGGCAGCTAGCAGCCAGCAGCCAGCATCGGAGGCTTATCCGGCACAAGCGGCCCACAAAGTGGGTTGAGTTAGCGGCTGTAAATCTGCAGTCTGCAAGGAAATACTCGTAAAAGGCATTACTTAAGCGCATTAAAAGGTACGCACACACACACACACACACACACACACGCACGCATTGAGGCACGACTTGCAACAGCCGTAAAATGTCATTGTAAACAATGCAAGAGCACAATGAGTGCGCACTTTGACCCCACGGCTGCCTAAGAGCTTGCAACGGACGTTGAGAGCTAAAAGTTACAATCCACCAGAAGGAGTACAGAGCAGGCAACAGGAAGCAGGCACCTGAAAGCTGGCTGCAGCGAAATGGATGATTCCCGAACCCGCTGACTATTTTAACAAATGGACAGATGGAATCGAATCGAAGTAAATATGTTACGACTTATGGTAATTTTGGCATAATTACACTAAAAATAGACGGATAAATATTTGTGACCAATTGAGTCAGTTTTGAAGAGGCTAGAACTGTCTGAAAAATGGCTAAATTGGCAGCACTGGCCCAGAGCATAAAGGTAAATGGCAATAGCAAGAGCAATGCAATAGGTAATCAAGCGAGTGACAATGGGCGTGAAATTTCGAATGTAATTGCTTCTCAAGTCTGACCCCAAGGTCCGCATATATATATATGATTATGTCGGTAGTAGATGTACATATGAAGTATGTACGAGTAACTGGAAAAACATACGAGAAATATATTTGAATAAATTGATAATAATACGAGTACCTTTCAATCTCAACTTGGGCGGTGAATAAACTATCATGCCTCGCGAATCGGTATGAAAGTATATGTCAAAATAGGCTAAAAGGTCTGCAAGTAAAACAGAAACAAACACAAATAAAGCAACAAAACAAAATCAAAATCAAAAACAAAATCAACAGACTTAACACCTACAGAAACCGAAAGAAATTAACCTAGGAGTGGCGTGCAGATTGTAAATCAAATAAAGGAAAGTGTGTGCACATTTAGGAGGTACAGTAACCAAAAAACCAAAACAGAAATCAAAATATATATACTACAGATATATGTATAATCAGGTAACTACAAATAGGAATTGGCTGGCAGTATCACAGGAACCGTCAGCACGGAGGGGGTGGGGGAGAGAGACCACTGAAATACCAACTCATATAAAAGAATCGATTAGTTTAGCTGGGCGGCAGGCAAGGTAGAAATACTGAAATACTTATTAAATGCCACCCTAGCACAAGGTTAGGGATATGCGAGTGTAGTATGCTGTGTGTAAAACGGAAAATTACTTTTGCGGGCATAAAAAATGTGCGAATAATGTTGGTAACTGAACACAGGGCCAAACAACATCAAAAAGCTGGTGCTCTGCAATTATGACAGTGAAATGCATTGAATATTCATAAATTCGCAAGGGAATATGTATGTGCCTGGCCTGTGCCTGTGCCTGTGTGTGTGTAAGTGTATTTGAGTGTGTGTATAAAACGTTATCAGCCTTGACATGCATTTCCTGCTGTTGCTTTGTTTCTATACTCGTTCACGAATCGAAAAGAGTATATTGGATTTCGTCTTGTCCGTCCGTCTTTTCGCCTGAGTCAGAGCTGAGTCACCATGTTTTTATATCCTCTACAGAAATACCTATAAATTTTAGAGTAAGTTCATTAGCGCATGGCAAATCGGAAAACACAATTGGATTGTAGTACTCGTGAGCGAGTATCGTGTAGTCGGCTAACGCTCTTTCTTGTTTTGTTTTTCACATTGTTTTTGTCGAATGTCAGAGAGAAAATGTTCAACTGTTCAAGTGCCGCTGTCGCCGGCGCTGCCACCCGTCTACGTTGTTATTAATTTTTAAGCGAAGAATTCAACAAGGCAGCCAGCGTCACGCTTCACACACACACGGACACACACATACATAGTGACAGACATCGGTTAACACCGCTGACGTTATATGCACGATTAAAAAAAGGAGCGAAACGAATACGAATTTAAAGAAAACACTAAAAGAGCAGAAGTAAAAGCAAAAAAAGAAAGAAAGAAATATTATTGCTGTTTGTTATTTCTGCGGCGATGTTAATGACAGTTGTTGCAGTTATTTTCGTTTTCGTTTACATTTTCGTTGTTCTCGTTGTTGTTGTTGTTGTTGTTGTTGTAGTTGATGGCGGCCCTGCAGCTCGGTGTTTAGCCCGGGTTGCTGTTTTTTAAATGAGGCGGTAGAGTGTGTGTGTGAGTGTATTTTTGTATGTGTGTGTGTGTGTGTGTGAGTGTGTGTGTTTGTATATATGGTGGGTGTGGATGGATGGTTTTGTAGGTGTTTCGCTACAAGCGCCAAAGGTACACACGTACACGAAATCCAGGGTTGCATAACACAACACACAACACATTTGCTGTTAGTTATCGTTGTTGTTGTTGCTGTTGTTGTTACTGTTGTTGTTACTGTTGCCATTGCCATTGTTATTGTTGTTGGTATTGTTATTGTTGTTGTTGTTGTTGTTGTTGTTGGTGGTATTATTGTTTAACATACGCGTGCGCTAACGCACCGAGATATGTACATACATACATAACTACATACACGCAGGGACACAAACACAGCAACAGAAAAGGGACTCTAATACGAGTATAATAAATTCGCTAAATGGGGAAAAACACTTACATATGTATGCAGGTCTCTGTGTGTGTGTGTGTGTGTGTGTATGTTTGCGTGCTTCTCTGTGTAAGTGTGTGTATGTGTAAGTGCGTATGAGTGTGTATGTGTTCGGGGGGGTGGTTAGGAGCTAACTAGTGTTTTATGTAAAATACAGGAGCGAGACAGAAAAGGAGAATAAAAATATAGGTAGCAAGACACAGACAGAGAGGGAAAGAGAGATGAAGGTGGGGAGAGGGACAAATGTGGCACAGAGAGCGCGGGACAGAGTAGAGTAAAAAATTAACTATTATCGCAAAGCGGTTGGAAAAACACGCAGCGACGATGGTATTCAAATTGCCGCACCTACACAGCCACATTTAGCGGTGTGGAGTGGGTGTTCGAGAGGTAGAGAGAGAGAGGGGGCAGAGTGGGGGAGGGGCATATAATTCTTGTCTGGCCGTCTGCAAGTCTGCCCGTGTGTTAAATGTGGCTCGACATTTGGTAATATGCTTGTTTAAATTACGCCACCCAGCAGGTAGTTGTTGTTGTAGTTTGTTCATGTTGTTGTTGGAGTGGGCGTTGTCATATCGACCGCACGACCTGTGACACACGAAACAACAAAATGACAACACGCAGCATTTGCCTCTGTATGTATGTATATGTGTGTGTGTGTGTGTGTGTGGCTGTGTAGGCGTACGTGTGTCTGTATGTGTGTGTGTGTGTTTCTCATTGTCTACGCGTCGCACAATTGTAAAAACAGTTCAATTAATTTAAATAATTAAATGAGCGACCAACTGTTTTAATTACGTTGCGAGAGAAGCTACCTTACATACCCACAGCCCTGGCCACACCTACACATACTATACAGCTACAGCTACAGCTACTGCTACAGCTACACCTTTGTCCGCACACCTGACTGAGAGTGCAACATGAAAATATAATATTCACATTCCAGCATTGGATGGAAGGGACGCACATGTGCCGACTTATGCCCCAGGGGCGACTCGACGCGAATTTTGGGGCGTGCCTCAGCAGCCGATAACGGGGGCAAAGTCAAAAAATGTGGCTAGGGAGGAACAGGGGAGGTCGGAGGTCGGAGGCCGAAGTCTGCTGCTCGTAGAAGCTACATCCATTTGCCTAACTTTTCTGCTCGCTGTGTATAATTGCTTTGAATATTTAATTGTTGTTTTTTCGTTTGCTACTTGCTAAGTACTCGCTGTGAGCCGCACAGATTGAAAGCACCTTTTTTACAGGGTGTTTCTAGTTGTGGGCACATTCAACAGAGGGGGAGCCCCAGAGGTTAGACTCAAAAATAAAAAATGGCTTCAATGCAAAAAACAAAACATTTTTATCGCTGCCGTCTTTCTCACTGTTAGCCCCGTAGATTGAGTAATTCACAGGGTGTTTGTGGGCCCAGCCAGCAGAGCGAGCTACCCTATAACATCAAAAGAGGCTTCAATAATAGAGCCATTTTTCTCGCTGTCTTCTTCCTTGGCCCTCTCTCTTATGCTCGAGTAATTGGTAACGTGGCTTTGGATATGTTTTCTTTGTTTTTTTTTTTGGAAATATCCCAATTGTGTTTCCATTTTCAGGCGCAAGTACCTCATGTTGCGAGTTACATATGTTTCGTTTTCGTTTTCGTTTTGGTTGTTGTTTTTGGTTTTTATATCAAAGATACTTCACTAATTTGGTTTGTTATCTTACCAGCTTCATCTGGCATTGGCTGAAATAAGTGATCGGGCGGTTGTGTTGCAGCCTTGACATTACGTGGCGCTGCCGGAGCGTCTTCTATTGAATTTGAATTTTTGCCTTGTGGAGAGCAGCGAGAAAAATTCAAAATTCAATGCGCGATTTGGCATTTTATTTTTATTTTTGCGCATGATTAGTATGAGAAAGTTAATACGAGTAGCGTTTTTGGTTTTGGTTCGATGGAGATCGTGAGAAAAGAGAAGAAAAACGAGAGAAAAATAAGAGCGTTATGTTAGAGCCAATCCAGATTAACTGAGAGACTGCACGTCTCAATATAGTGCAAAAGTTTTTAAGTGATATTAATGTGCAGAATGCAGAGCAACATTTGAAACCAAAAGTAAACCGAAAACAGAATTAGGGGGAAAAACCAAAGCAACAAAACTGGGCTTATCACATATCTAAGGAGTTGGCACAGTACTCACCCAAAGTTCGAACTGTCATAACTTTGCTCATCATCCCATCGCCGAGAACATTGCGTCCGACCACCTGAAATTCATAGCTGGTGCCAGAGGCTAAGCCATTAATGGTCACCTGTGTACTGCCAGATGGCGTTACGGATATCGTCTGCCAGTCATTGACACCTGCTTCGCGATACCAAATCGTGTAGTCCTGCTTGTACTCGGACCCTCCGCTATATCCAGGCAGCCATTGCAGCGTTATAGAAGACTCGGTGGCCTTACCCGTTATGTTGTAGGGTGCATGTGGCTGAGTGCCCTCGATGACCAGCTGAGTGACGGCCATCAGCGTGGCTACCTCGTTGGAGACCACGCACTGGTAATACCCGAAATCTTCGCGTCGCAAATTTTCAATGGTTATGTTGCCACCAGAAATTTTAACCCGATTGCGCTGAGAGTCAGACAGCTGTTCGCCCTCCTGCCTTTGCCATTTGATGGTGGGGCGTTCGGTACCCTCCGCTTCGATGGCATCACAGTGCATTTCGACGCTGTCGCCTACCTTGCGTTGGTAAAGCGTTTCCGGCTCTACGGTGAATGCTGGAGGCTTGCGTACCAGCACTTCCATCGTGCCCGAGTCACCCTGTGTGCCTTGAACGTTGTAGGGCGTGCAAGAATAGCGTCCTTGATGTTCTTCGTTAACGCGCGTGAAGAGCAGCGAGCCGTTGGCCATTACCACAATGTCCTTCATTTGATACGGCTCCAGCAGGCGTTTGTCCTTCGTCCATGTGACGTACAGCAACTGCGGATTCGATTTTATATAACATTGCACGACGCCGGCTAAGCGAAAAGGCAGATACTGCACGGTTGGCGTGAAGGTCACTTTGGCAGGATCTACGCAGAGAAAGGGGTTTCAAAATTAGTTTCGTCTTACTCATCACATTAGCTAGCGAAACTCACATTCAACACTAAGGTAGGCCGAAGCACTCTGTGGATCTCCAATGCCGTTGGTCACCTCGCACAAGTATTGCCCCGAATCGTCAGCGCTGATGGGATTGATGATCAGCGAGCCGTCCTTCCGAATTGTGACGCGTGTTTCCAATGAGGCCACCTCCCGAACTGGAGATCCCTCACGGAACCAACGCACCGTCACATTGCCGGGCATGGCCTTAGCCTCGCAGGAGAATATCACTTTTTCGCCCTCGAGTTTCGTTTGATTGGTGGGCGGCACCTAAGAGAAAAAAAAAACAAAACAAGATAAACAACATATTTTTAGATCTATAATAAACAAGGAACTGTCTGAATGTCTGTCAACAGTGAGTAAGGACATTTCTGAAGCAATGAGCCTTGTCTTTATAAGGCATTGACCAACTCCCAACTTATTCTAGATTGTTTTCCTAACCTGTCTGCTTTGCGCCTTAAAGCAACAGTTAAAGAGCTCCACGTCATTGCTTCCTTTACTTCACATTACCCCCCCAAGGAATTACATTTCTGTCGTGGCAAGGATAGCCACGAAACGCTCCTGACTACTGGCATTGACAACTTGTCAGTCAAATGTCACCGACAACATTTGAGCTCGTTCTATTTTTGTATCTGGTAATTGCATTATTGCAGTTCGGCCCAACTCCTCGGTGTATTCAAAGGATATATACAGTTATTTTGATGTGGGTTGATTTGATTGAAAATGTTTTCGATTGAATTGGTTGTAGTTAAGGTGGTTCACAGAAAGGTTACAGCTAAACGCACATTCAAAATAAATTGCTCGCTAATTTGAACACAATTTGTTATGCTTATTGTATCGGTCCCTAAAATGCGTGTCACGCTTTAAATAGTTGCTAGACCCAAACAACCATATGAAAAATGCCATGAACATGCATGCATTGCTCCAAATATTGATCGAAATTCTCACGACCCGTGGCTAT